>CM053757.1:25306259-25567097 GCA_028658305.1 Pachyuromys duprasi
AGAATGGCAGAAAAACACTTAAAGAAATGCTCAACGTCCTTAGCCATCAGGGAGATGCAAATCAAAACGACTCTGAGATTTCACCTTACACCCTCCAGAATAGCTAAGATCAAAAACTCTAGTGACAACGCATGTTGGAGAGGCTGTGGAGAAAAAGGAACCCTCCTCCATTGCTGGTGGGAATGCAAACTTGTACAACCACTCTGGAAATCAATTTGGTGCTTTCTTCGACAATTAGGAATAGTGATTCCTCAAGACCCAGCTATACCACTCTTAGGCATATATCCAAAAGATGTTCAAGTACACAACAAGGACATTTGCTCAACCATGTTCGTGGCTGCTTTATTTGTAATAGCCAGAGCCTGGAAACAACCCAGATGTCCCTCAGTTGAGGAATGGATACAGAAATTGTGGTGCTTTTACACAATGGAATACTATTTAACGTGGGTTCTTACTCTTCAGTGGCCCTACTACATAACTGTTACACGAATAGAAAGCCACCCCTTGCTTTTATAATGGCATAAGTTACCTGTGTGGTCACTGCTCCCAACTTTTAAGAAGTTAGATCACACATAGGTAAAATGTACCATCTCAAGCGATGAGAAGTGGCTCCCTTTAAGCTTTTCTATCTCCTAACACCTACTGTTCTCAAAGCATCATTCAGTGACAATTAAACAGGAGAGTTTATTAAAGCACACACCGCTGTCATCTTTTCATTTCACATTCAGAAACAGTTTATATAATACATCCTTGTCCCGAAACGTAGACATGATCCAGAGCAGCCAGCGTGCACTGGCTGCAGACAATCAGGAAATGTCTCTTACTGTCTCCAGTTGTAAAAGTGGAAACCACAGTCCCAGACCACTCTGTCCAGGATACAGTAAGTCTGATCAGCTCGGATGAATTATGTTAGGGTCCCCTTCCCCTTTCCATGAGATTGAATCAGTGACCAAATCTGAATTTTGCCCTCCACAAATGTCTCTCAAATATACTATCCATTCCACTTGCCTTACTGTTGTGCTGGTTGTGATCAAATTCCCTTTCATCTGAGCTTCCAAATAGCACACTTAGCTCTGCTTATGATACTGACCCATTCACTTCATTCTGCATGGGGCTCTCATTGTTCTCGGCTCTCCTTGACTCAGAGTTCTCAGCAGGGTTCACAGCACTTAGGAATCAAATCCAAGCCCCCATTTGTACGGCACGAAGCATCTTTGTGGTGATGCCCTTCAGCGCAGTCGCCATCAATACTCTCGCTCCCTGTATCCCCTCTGCTCCGGTGTTAACGGTAGCGGTAAGGTACAATATCCGTACGTGTCCAACACCGTGTTTCCTAGGGCTTTATTTATTGAACTTGGGTTTCCTCAGTCCTGAAATGAGTTTCTTTCACCTAGCCCTGCTGCCAAACTCCTACACCCTCTTCTTCCAAGAAGCCAGACGCCACCCTCTCTCTGAAGTGCTCCTTGATACTTTCAGACAGATTGCTCATCTCCCCTCCCCCCCCCCCCCCGTTCTCCACCTACTGCCTTTTGAGCCCTGCTGTGGTCACGGTGGTCTTATGCTGTAGGTGTCTGCACATTTTGTTTCTACTATGTGGTATGGGGACTTCCAGGGGCTATCACCACCAGGGTATTAGCACTTAAAGAGGGGGGCAGAGTCTGAATATTTGCTGAGTGGTTGGCTGAAGAGTAAAGCCCGTCATGTTTAGGAGGAGCCTGAACATCACTTTGACGTGAGAATAAGCCTTTAAACTAAAACACAAATGTAGGGAGAACTACAGGAAAAAGCACAGATGAGTTCTGCCTCCATAGCTCATCTAGGCAACCCCCCCCCCCTCTGTTTTCCCTCCCGTGTTATTCCTTTATTTCTGGGGCTTTAGGAGGTTAATAAACCTTACCTGAAGTTACTCTAGCAATTGGAGACTACAAATCATTTTCGGTAAATGAGATCCAAGCCACCCCAAACCCCCTACCATACCTCTGGCTCCATGTCCCTAGCAATATTTATTTTCTTATGAAAAAAGAAAAAAAAAAAGAAGGGCGGGTAGGTGGGGAGCTCCTAAGACTGTGCTAAAGCAAATGCTTAGAAAATATTTTTGAAACATTTGGAAGTAATTTCTATTCACAAATTATCTCCATTCACAAAATGAAAAGGCAAATTATGTGAGCTGGATAAATTCAGAGAGAGAGAGAGAGAGAAGAAACCAGGCTTGATGCTGGGAGGAGGAGAGGATGAGGCAGAGAGGAAAAGGGAGTGTGCCCTGTAATCCCGGCATTTCTACAGTAAGGAGGGCTTTAAAGCCATTTTGCATGCTGTGGTCCACACCTGAGCGCAAGGTGCTACCGGGCAGTTAATGTCTCCATGCAACAGAAGGAAAAATTTCAGTGTAAACCGAGACAGTCCACCTTTTCCCCACAGCGGAAGAACGGGGCTACAACGCAGGAGGTCTAGAAGGGCGAAAGATGTGAAAGTCCAGAGTGGTGAGGTTGGGAAAGCATAAATCAAAGCTAGCACACGAAAAACAAAGCCACAAGACAGGAGGCCCCAGGATTCGCTTGTTGTCCACCTGCTAGTGGCAGGGATGGAATGACGAATCTTGAAGCTCTGTCTTCTGTCTTATACTCTCAATGTATGACATGCTTGCTTCAACCGACTACTGTTACCAGCACACAGACAACCAGAATGGTGATTGAGTCAGCTGAGACCCTTTCTTTTTGAGGGCTGAGCCCTTGGTACCCCAGAAGCTGAGGGAGAAGAAATGGGCTTCTGAGCACTCTGAAGAATGCCTCTTAGGAAATGCCCTTCACTTAACAGTACAAATTAAATAGCCATGGGTGTCATTCGAAAGCAGCCTGCTAGCCGCGTGCTGGGGGCGGAGGGTGGGGTGGGGGAGGGGTTCCGTATACCAATGTCACATAAGAGCAGCAAGAAAACACTGGGAAAATGCAGGTCGTATCTTCCTAGTGGCCAACCTCCGAGAGCCCGTGCAAATGATTTGGCCAATCTAAAAATAACAGCCTCAGTCTTATTACCTATTAAAGCCCTTTATAATTATCACTTTGTTTACTCTGAATGATAACTCAGCAAGGGTGGGCACTGTTATCTTCACACTAGAATGATAATCTGGAGCTCTGGGAGATTTAAGTGGGAACAGAATCCGTACTGAGGTCTAACCAGACCCGGGAGCCTACATTCCTTCCACCAGCCCTCAGCTTCTAACACAAGTTAGCCCCACTTCCTTTTCCTCTGCTGAACTCCTTTTCCTCATGCTGGCTTGGGACAAATGGGGTGGATCTACCTTTGGGGCTGGAAAAGAAGCCACCAAATGATCGAAGCTGAGAGCAAGGCCAGAGTAGGGTCCCGTGAAGAGAAGCCCGTTGGAAGCCTCAGTGCGGTCCTGAGCTGGCTTTGTCTAGCTCTTATCACACCCCCCCCCGTTCTTTCTAACAATTAGCAAGTGCTTACTTTAGCTTTACCACCACGTAAAACGCATGTGCAATGTCTACTTTAACATCTGTAGTATGTCTTGGGTATGCATGTGAGTGGGCGCATGTGTGCATACGTGTGTGTCAGTGATCAGTCTCTACCTTCTTCTTCGCCAAATCTGGAGATCACCAGTTTGTCTGGCCTGCTTAGCCTGTGAACCCCAGGAACCTATCTATAGTCTCTGCATCCTCATGTTTGGCATTAGAGATGTATGCATGCTGCATCCAGATTTTTACTTGGGTTCTGGGGAACAAACTCAGGTCCTGATGGTCGTACCTCAAGAACCTTATCAACCGAACCACTGTCCTGGCCCAGTTGAGCTGTGCAGCAGCCCTTGAAGGTGGTTGCGTTTACTATGAATATTTCAGTGATGGTGCAACTGTGATGGTGAAACAGCTTATTTAAACTATATCTAGCAGGCAGAGGAATATGAACCCCTGCATTATCTTCACTGATACCAGAGGTTCTGACCAAACACAATGCTCTCTTCACCTCCCTAAACCACCAGAAAATGGTTGGCAGTCATGACCTTGTTCCTCGCCTGAAGTCGAATCCAAGAGGTAGCGACTATGGCTTCTGAGTGTCAGGCCTGCAGAGCCCAGGTTGATGTGGGTGCTACATCCAGCAGGCCTGACTTTGAGGCTTCTCTTGAGCTCCCCTAATCCGCTGTATTCAGATAACTCAAAGCTTTGCACCCCAGTTTCTTTCACATCTGTCATGTGGGAACAAAATGGAGGTGATGCACGGCCCTTGAAATGACATGGGCTCTCTCCATCGACTTGCTCTATTTAGGAGAAATAAAAACGTGTACTAAGCTTAATGAGTTAGAGAAAGCAAGGGAATGACAAAAGACAGAGCAGAAGAGCCTTGGGGACCACTCACATGGAGACAATAGGACATTAGGATCAGGTACATGGATGTTTTACTCAGTCAGCGCCTTGCTGTGCAACCTTCCACAAGCAACTTGTCATTGCTGAGCCTCAGTTTCCTCAATGACAAAATCGAGGTAGAAACAGCGGAACCCCACAGGGCGGCTCATTGCTACAGTGCAGGCAAATCCTACTGGACTGTGCAGACTGAGATCTGCATGAACGCTATGATTGCTGTTTTGGGGAAAAGCAAGGCCCCGAGAAGGTAAGTGTTTCTGCTTATTTCACAACTATACCTTAAGTTAACAGAGGAGTGAGTAGGAAGAAAGCCCCTTTGTCTCCAGTTCCTAAAGCTTTGATAGGTCACTGAAAACTTCCAAGACTTAGTTTTCCCATCTGTCAAGCAGGAACAACTCTTCTCATCTCTTCTAGTAGAATTCGAGTATTTAAAAATAGTGTACAGGAAATGGTAACTGCTGTTATTAGTCCTTTCTTACTTGAAATCTCTTTGTCTTCAGGAATGAAGAAGAAAAAATGGGGAGGTGATTTCCCCATGGCTCTTTACTAACCAGGAGAACCAATGGAGAGTGCACCCCTGTTCTCCCCCCTCACGGAGGAGGAACAGTGACCAGAACAGTAGACAAACCCCACGCTGAGGAAAGTCAAGAGGAAGCCGCCTGAAACAACCTCTTCATTCAAACTAAACAGACCTCTCCCTGAGTCACAGTAGTTAGGATGAGAAAGGCCTTGGTCTTCTAGGCACAACATGTCTCCTTTCTGATTCTAGAAGCTTCTAGTGGCTCAGATAAGAAGCACCTTACTGTTGAGCTCTGCTACAGTGTTGCCTGTTATTGTGGAAAGAGCTCTGGCTTTGGGGTCTGACTGGAAGCCTCAGAACCGCTGTATCCCAGGTGGCTGCTGTGGACAAGTTGTTTCTCCTACTGAACCGCTTCCTCCAGTTGTAAAACATAGATTGGCATGCCTGCTGTCTCCTACTCTGGATGACGGAGTATCACGCAAACATGGCCTGAGCTTGCTTTTCATTCTCATTTCCTGTGTCATCTGACCCTGGTCAGGGGGAAATGAGAGAATCACGTGTGGTACCTCCAGAAAGCCATTGATTCATCTAAGACTCCATTCACCCATCTTTAAAAGGTAGAAGCCTTATATGAGACAGTTTCTCCAACCAAGGACCATATATGGATATGGCCTAGAACCCCTGCTCAGATGTGGCCCATGATAACTCATTGTCGAACTGAAGACCCTAGTAAGGGAAACAGGGACTGTTTCAGTCTTGAACTTGATGGCTGGCTTTTTGACCCTCCCCCATACACTCCAGGGAGTAACAGCCTGGCTAGATCCCAGGGGAGGGCATTGCAGTCAGCCCTGAGGAGACAAGATGATCAGATGGAAGGGGAGGAGATCCTCCCCTGTTGGTGGACTTGGAGGGGGTGGGGAGGAGATGAGGGAGGGTTGGGGAGGGTGGGAGGGAATGAGGGAGGGGGCTACACATGGGATGCAAAAAACCTAACCTGTGATTGATATAAAAATAAAAATTAAAAAAAAGGTAGAAGCCTTCTTATTCATCTTTGGTCCTGTTGCACAAGGAGGACCACAGCAGAGTTTTAAAGACTGTAGGAAGCAACCACTGCTGTCTTGTAGTAAGAGGGATCCATTGTGGAGCTTTTCAGCCACTGCAGTGAATGTACCACAGGTAAAACGTCATCAGTCTGTCCAGTTTGAACCAGAACCCCAATGGCTGCTAAGCATGGGCTGTGTGCTTCAGCCCTGTGAATGCCTGGGTTGTAAATGGTGTTGTTTCATTTTGGTCCCTGGGAGGCTGCCTTCCTCCCTGGTTATCAGAGCAAAACTACATTCATCCAGAAGACTCAGGGGAAGGCTTGGTGGCAAGACCGAGAGGGCCCCCTCCCCCATTCTCCAGTTCTTTGCCTTCGGTTTGGGAATCCTTCCATTTCATTGTTCCATTAAGGGTGGTTTCATCTTTTAAGTGAACTTCAATGAATGATGAGATAAAATACTTTACACAGATGGCCTTGCATTTGAATAAGAGGAAACCATTATGCCTAGTGCAGAACGGAGTGTTTTATTTGTGTTTCTAAGGAAGCAAAGAATGGCTTTGTGAAAGGAATATTTCTAAGCTTGAAGGAAATCAACATGTCTACCCTACTTATCAGTGTGTGTGTATGTGTGTGTGTGTGTGTGTGTGTGTGTGTGTGTGTGCAGGTGTATGTATCTATGCATGCACGAGTAGAGCCCTGAGGTCAATGCTAGGTGTTTTTCCCAACCTACCTTCTTATTTTTTGAAACGGGATTTCACTGATTGAAGAGCTCACCCTTTTGGCTAGACTGGCTGGCTAGTAAGTACCAGTGACCTTCTTATCCCTGCCTTCCTAGTGCGCCTGGCTCTTACATAGATGCACATCTTTCACATAGGCAACAGCTTCACTGGCTGAGCCATTGCACCAATTTTCTTATATGACATTTATGAATGAGAAATTTACTATATCAGAGGTAAAGATGGCTGTGGGTAAGAATATCTATAGAATGGCTGAATGTAAGAATTGAAGAGTTTGTACTCATGCAGTTGAGATCCCATCTTATTTCTTACCCATTATGCTATTTTAGGTAGATCACCTAATAGTTTTGTACCTTAGTTTCCTCTTTTGTACGATAAAATAACCACAGCTTCTACTTTCTATGGTCATTATAGGGGTTTTTTTTTGAATGTAACAAATGTGCCAGTCATCGTTAATTACTGATGAGATAGTAAGAAATATTCAGAAAAAATCATTTGTTTTACATTCACTTGTGAGTACGCACACAGACAGACACACACACAGTGTCAGAAGTCCCTATGAATGTGGCCATCTTCACCATTGTCTTTGCAGATGCTAAAATTAAGATGAGCCTTTCAATATGGGCCCCAGCTCAATATGCCTGGTGTCCTTATTAAAAAGGAAATTTTGGTCACAGAGACAGACAAAGACACTATCTACAGGTAGAGTTGCACTGTCACAAGCCAATGGAATACTAGAATCAGAAAAGGCGCTGGCACAGCCCATCTCTAGTGCCTGCAGGGGGAGCCTCACTGGACTCATACCTTAACCCTGGACTTCTGGCTTCCAGAACTCTAAGACAATGAACTTTCGCTAAGAGTTGCTTGGTCTGTGATACCCTGTGTGGCAGCCTTTGCAGACCGATACACCATCTTCCAAAGCACTGCGCTGGAGTAGTATGCAAGGGAAGTTTCTTAGAAGTAGCTGCTGCATCTATTTTCAGAGATGTAGGAACTTGGCTTTTGAGTGTAAAATCATTCAAATCAGTTACTGTTGGGCTTTGGATGCATCAGATAATTCCAAGCATCTTTTCCCTTGTTGCCTTCCATCAGTGGTCTAGGAAAACTTTCCTAGCCTCTCTTGAAATGAGAGACAGCCATATGACACAGTTTTGACACATAAGATCTAAGTAAAATTGTATATTCAATTTGTATATGTATTGGAGGAAAAATGATTTTGTCTATATCTGGCAAAATAAAGCTTTAATCTTTCCTTTTCTTTTTCTCCCTACTCCTCTCCAAAGATGGGTCGGGTTTCTGGAGTAACATCAGCCCCAAGGGGACAGGGAGGTTATAAAACTAGGTAAAGAAGTCCAAAGGCAGACACTGGCAATGTAGATATTCAGGGAGAGTCCAACCTGCTAGGAACAGGAACAGCATAGGACACTGACAATGTTAATTACCTATGTGAGGAAAATAAGAATTTGATACAAGCCAGCACAGGGTTTTAATGGATGACAATTTTCGTAAATTAGAATGAAAGAATCCCTAATAGAACATCATATTTTCTTTGTAAAATTTTTATTATTATTTTTTAAAAAGTTATGTGGTTGTATGTGGTGGGTATGTGCACAAGAGTGCAGGCACCTACAGCAGCCAGAAGAGAGCAACAAATGCTTTGGAGCTGGAGTTATGGGGGTTGTGAGTGTATGATATAGGAGCCAGGGACCAAGCTATGTCTCCGGAAAGAGCAATACACACCCTTAACTGTTGAGCCAGCTGTTGAGTCCCTAAAACTTTGTCTTAACTGCTCATCTTGACTAGGACTTGGAGGTCTTTCTTTCACTTATAGTTTTGAAGTGTATTTTACTTTGTCTGTTAGTTCCTTCTGTCCGTGTCCCCTCTTGCCTTATGATCCCAATGTATTGTTCTACAAAAGAGACCCGGCTAAGAAATATGTTATCTTTCAGTTCTTGGGATATGGCTAACATGGAGGTAACCAGCATATATGGTCAAGCAGATTCCATTTTCTCCTTTGGAAGCATCATCAGTCAGAGTTGATTTTAAGGACTTCTGAGGGAAGCAAACACATCAAGCAAAGACAGTTAAGCACATATAAGTTGATGGCAATATATACAGTGGAGAGAACTTGGACTTTGGAACTAACTGACCTGTTCTTGGTGCTCAACCGCAAAGCACCAACTGTTAATGCCTCTTTAGCAAATTATTTAATTATCTGAGCCTCTTTCTTTAATTATAAACAGGAAAATAGAGTTATAGGTGCAATGAGTTAGATGCTGAATGAGCAGTTTTTGCATATAATGTGACCTTAACAAATGGCTGACTGTGAGCTACATCTCATGGAAAGGAAATTTGGGATAGACCTATGCTCAGAGGGACTGAACCTTATTCTCACAATACTGAGTTGGTCAGCTTAGTTCAAATAATGTCTTCAAATGTCACACTACCTTTTGCTTCCATTAAGAAGGTTGAAGATAATGACCATTAAAAATAACATCAAGTGTAAAGAAAGCTCCTTTTTTTTTTTACTTTTGAAAGATGTGATAGTAAAGGGAGGTGGGGGAAGATATTCAATTATAAATCAGCAGGCACAACTGATATTTTAGGTCAGATAATCTTTTACTTAAGGAATGTTCTGAGCATTATAGGATAATCAGAAGCATTCCTGACCCTCCACTCACCACCTATCTGCTAGCACTGACAACCCAAGATTTCTATGGACTTTGTCCAGTACTCTCAAAGGTGTAGTGTGACAATGCCCTGAGCTAGTACAGGGCAACCCAGCCTTGGTATACAAAAGATCTTGCTAGGTGAATCTCACTCAGGACAGCTTGCAAGTGGTCCCCGTGCACTGCAATGCTGCGTCAGAAGCACAATTGCAATAGTAGAGAAATGATTTTGCACATCTCTGGGCCTTGACCACCTCCTCATTGACAACCAGTTATTACTCCATCTGCACTGCAAAGCCAGGCATGATGATATTTGGACGACTTCATCAATCTGTGCCAAGGATCTCTTCAAATCAAGTCAACTCAAAGGACAAAATATTTGATATTCTGTAAAAAGGCCTTACAGGTTCCTAGCCATCCTTTTCATATAAAGTGGTTACCGCCAAAAGGATGAGCACAAGAGCAGTTAAGAAAAGCAGCTATCCTCTGAGATGGGGCCTCATGCCAGAGTATTCAGTAATACCTCCAATTTGAATATCTGTGGGCAATTTGTTCCCATTTCACAGACTGTGTTTACCAAGCTCTCTGCTCTCATCATACACAGAGATCAAAAAAGATCCCCTAGTCACTGGATTGACCTAATAGAGAGCCTTTGCATCTGGCTTTCCTTCTCCTCTCAGTGATTTTCACGGTTCTCCATAAGCTGACACTAATTTTCATTTCCTGTTGGGTCTTCTGGGGAGCCTTTGGTCTTAAGATTGCAAAACGCTCTTGGAAGAGACTCAGTTGTTACACTATGAAGCACTGAAGAGGGCAAAACTCGAGGAAGAGGCTGCTGTGCATGAAAATTCATTATACACATTATGTCATTATACACTTGAGAAATGACAAGTTGCTTTGTAAAGAACAGTGTAAGCTGTTCTCTCACAACTTTACCCGCGGTTAAGAGCCTGTTCACTTCATTCCGAACCCTACTCTAAACTTCTCCTGGATGTCTTACAACCCTTATGCAATCCTGGAATTCCTAAGGGTGGCTTCCCTTTGTATTTTAAAGAGGCTTTCAGAGTGTTGACAGTACAGGAGTACAATCAGACACAGCACAGTTACCCTGTCGTTGATTGTCTAAGTTGCCCAATGAGCCACCATATTTAAATGTAACATAAAATCCTTCGCTACATGTACGAGTGAGCTACGGAGTTGGTGGAAATGTACAGTATGACTACATCACACATAAATGTAAGATCTAACCCAAGTGATGTCTCTAGTGGGGGGCATGCAGGCTGTAGGGCCGAGTTTATCAGAATATGATGCTATGGCCTCTCAAGCATGGTCAGCTACAGGAGGTAAGTGTTTAACCTTGGTCTTAATAAGCTTGGAAACAGTTACTGATTTGGGATTCCATACACCATGAGTCATGCAGTAGCCTGTGCAAACCACGGTGCCACGAGCAATATGGGACTAAGCTGGAAAACAAAAACCAAAAAACCAAAAACAACAACAATAAAACCACGCAGAAACAGGATGCCTGGCTTTCTGGCCAAGGCTAGCTTCCTGATCCCCTGAAGCAAAGAGCAGATTTGAAGAGGTACAAAAAGGATGGAGAGAAAAAGAAAGCACAGAGACACAATTACAGACTAAATTTAGGATCATCCACACAGTGAATCCAGACAGCACAAACTGAAGTGCCTCCAGAGCCTAAATTACCTTGGTTCGTTTAGAGGCGAGTCCTTGAATTCTCTAGGTGAACATGCTGGTTTATGCTTGACTCTGGGCACCTAACATCTGAGAGGGCATTTCATACACTTCAGTCAAATGGTAAAGCACAGAAAATAAATGGAAACCTCAGTGTGGAGCAGGGGGGAGGTGGAGGGAGAAGGGCAAAGGCTCATTCCCTGATGTCTAGCCCTCTGCCCAGATCCACAAAGCCATAACCAACTCCATCCATCTCCCCCTTCTGCCTGGGTACAGTGAGTCAGCCCCGTTTGCAGACACATGGGCAGATGCATCAGAGGCGAAAGCTGCTCATAGGGCGCATTTGTAGCAGATTCGTCATCATTTCCAACCTGCCTCCTACCAGCTGATCAAAAGGCAAATTTCTTCTCTTAAGACTTTCATCTATAAGCTTCACTGCCCTGAATCAAACAGGGCAATGGTACAGCCTTCCCTGACCACAGTCTTCATTTGAAAAGGCAAGCGCCTTCAAGTCCTGGGGTGTGTTTTCTATTTATAAATGAGTCTGCTGAGCTTCTGTGTGTATAGCCCAATGCCTCATCTTGGTTCCCAAGATCTGCATTACATATAAGGCCTGTGTTATGGAGGAATTTCATTAGCCTTTTAGAGTTTAGTTTTAGCCCAGTTCTGCCCTTCTTTTTTCTCTACAGACATTCATACAAAATCCAAAGTGAATGCCACAGAAGGGGTCTTGATGGGTTTTATTGGATCAAAGGGCTCTCTCATAATAAAGAAACCGCACAGAGATTTACCGAGTGCATTAAAAAAGAATGGCTTCCAGCCAGCCCTGGTAGAATTACATAGCAATAAAAAAATGCTTTGGCCAACCATGCTTTTAGAAAAGTGAGTGGTAATTTTTAAAGATCGTGTGTTAATTTTTAATTTTTCAGTTCTCCTTTTCTGACAATAATGATTAATAAAAAAAATTTTAAAAACATGAAAGATGTATTAGCAAGTCCTCTCTCTCTTCTTCAGCTTCCAAGCCAACACAAAACAAATTGTATTTTAACTCAGATTTTCCTTGATTGGAAGAGATCTCTCTCAGAGTCTCTCTGAAAGTCAGGGCTTGCACCATCCTGTCTTGGTGTATAGCATCCTAAATCAGGGCCATCACCACCACACACCCACTGATTATGGCCAGAGCCTTATGAGAGGTCTCCTTGCCTCCCATTCCCCAGTCTACCCTGAATCTTCAATCAATTAGTAAATAAATATTTATGGAGCACCTAGCAGGTAATTGACAGGAAATCATGTCATAATTTTATCACATTACACTCTCACTTATGAACTTAGAGTACCTCCCTATTGCCAAATTAATCAAATTAAACCTCCTGCCAGATTTCAAGACCATCTATCATCCGGTGGTGTTCTAGCCCGCTACCATTTGTAACTGGTCATAGCAGGTGTGTCCTCACGGCCAAGCTCGCTCCTGACTCCCTTATTCCCTACTCATTTCAGTCTTCCCCCCTTCCCTGATCCTTTTTGTTTTCCTGTCTGGAGGGCTTTCCTGGCTCATTCTTGATTCCATTTCTATCTGTTTCCCCAAGACTGAGCTGCCAGTCTGGTCCCCTTCTCCACTCAGTCATCCTCAGCTGCGGGGATCCCCCCTTTCTGGATTCTAATACCCTAAACCCCACATTCCGATTTAGCATCTTGGTGTGTACCGAGCAACAATAATTAAAAAAAAATCAACATCTACCTTAAACTTTACGTAGAATAACTACGAAAACCCTAACACTATCATAACTGTTACTTACCATTCCCTCTTGTTAAGTAAAACAAAACTCAGAAAATTTTAATCTGCTTTCCTGTGAGCACCTGGTTAACTAGGGTTGTAATTGGAACGTCCTTATGCAAACTCAGGTTTTCTTCACTGGAGGACTCAATGCCCAGGTGGGCCTCACAGTAAGAACTGGGAAGGAGATGATGAATCAGATTTCCTGATTCAGCTGAACAATGGTCCTTGGTGGTTGCAATTTCAGTGAGTCATTGTTTGGGTCAAGAAAGGTGTTTAGGGTTTCCCTAAACCCTTCTGAAGCCCCATGGCCCTCATCTTTGGGGACCCCCATAATCTCTCTGGTCAGATGGCTTGCATAGTTCCTCCAGGATCCATGTCGATCCTGAGAAGACACGAAAAGCCTGGAAAAAAAGATGAATTTTCAGATGCTGAGCTGGAAAAGCCCAGGTGCAAGGTCATTTTGCTTGAAACTCGAGTCAAAAAACTTCCTATGATATTTAAGACGTCCCTCCAAATGTTGGGGTGAGCTGATGTGGGCAAAACCACAACAGTCATGAGCAGTCTCCCCGACGAGCATTCTGCTGTCTGGCTCACTGCTTTGCTCACAAATTTCAGCAGGCACCCAGGTGGAACCAGCTCCTATTGCAGCTCATTAGCGCAGCCGAATAGGAGTTTAAGGGAAAGTGTGTGGTAAACAATGGTAATCCCGACTTAAGCAGGAGAAAGCGACCTTTTTCTCCTCCCTAAAACAAATCGCTGTTCTTGGGCGGCACGTCACCCATTTTACTATTACTGGTTAATACGACCGCAGGCAGAGGATGCAGCTGAGGCCCCGCTGAACAGGCCCCACAGTCAGGCTGAGCATAATCCCTCATGTAATGAAAAACCTATTTCTATTTCTGAGCCCTCACTACTCTTCATACTGAAGAGCCTTGTGCCTGTCACACACTTATTGAAGCTTATTACTCATCTAGGCAGCGGGGCCCAGTTAGTATTTGGAATTATATTTTAAATCACAATTTTTCTATTATTTATTTTAGGATTCCAAGGCTGTGGTGAAAGCATGTCAGTGTTATTCTTGATGCGCATTCAAAGGCATTAAAGCCTCAAGTCAAAATTCTTTGATACGTGGAGAATCTTTATGCACAAGTGGAAACCCTTCCATCAAGACACCATGGCGACCCACCCACAGAAGCTTCTGTGAATTGCACAGTCCTGGGTGGAGCCTGGGAGGGTCTGGATCAGCCTTATAGTAATCCTTGCTGGCTATGGGCTTTAACCCTCACCTCTTCGTGCCTTTTTTTTTTTCTTGCTTTTGAAGATAAATGGATAGAATCCTTTAGAATGCCAAGGACAGGACTGTGAACAGATGGACTAAAACCATGACCTCATCTTCCAGTGGAAAAGTAAGAGCCAGTTTAATCTCAGTCAAAGGATTTTCTGAACTGACCATGAAGTAAGCTTTCCTTTATCCACGAGACTACTGGTGAACATGTGGTTCTTTCATGTTCTGTAGACCAACGGAAATTATTCTTTTCTTAGGCGTTCTCCTGGTTCTTTCTATTTGCCTATTTCTACCTAAAAATTTGTATAAACACATACATATATGAGACTGTATATGTGCATATGTATGTGTGTCTGTGTATGTACATAATAAATATACAAACATATATTACACATGTATATTGCACATACACACACACACTGGGTACACAAAGGAATGTTCTCTCAGATCACCTTTCTCTTCTTCTGCATCCTGATTTTCTTGGCATGCTTTCTTTTCATTTGCATATAAAATATTCTCTGTCATTAGGGTTTGTACCTCCTTGGCCCATCACCAGACTGAAATACTGGCTCAAATTTGACAGCATTACATACAGAACACAGGAACCCTTTCCATGCTTCTTCAATTCACACCTAGTTTCTCTTTCTCAGAGTCTGTGTCTACATTTTCACCAACAGACTCCCACAACTAGTTCTTCCAACAAAATGCTTGTTGTATAATATCCTTCTTGGTGAGTGAGTTTTGAAATGTGTGATGATAAAGGCTTAGAGCCAATTTCATCCATTCTGAGCACTTCCATTGTTAGTGGTTTTGTTTGTTTGCTTTTGATTTGGATGTCTTGTTTTGTCTTATGGGAGTTACAGGCAAAGCAAAATTTGGGAGCAAAAGTCCGGTAGTAGACAATGTATGACAAAGAAAGAATTTCAAAGGGTGTGGACAGAATTGACAAGGGTACTTAGATATGCTTGGCTTCCATGAGATCTCATTTGTTGTCGTTGATGATTGTTTTTTTTTTTTTTTTTTTGCTTTTTTTCCAAGACATGGCAGAGTTCTTCCTTGGCGAGGTACACAGCTTGTTTAATAAATCCCGTAGTCATAAAAACACAACAGACAATTTTTCTTCCTTCAACGTAAATCTAATCTCTTCCTTTTGGTCCTACTCTCCCACTTCCCTCTGACATTAAAACAAGCCATCAGTATTTCATTACAACACAGCTATCATCTCTATGTGGTCAGCTGACCTTTCCAAGAGGCTTAATTCCTGTCAGGTTTGAAGAGAAGAATAAAACACCATGCAATCAGCAGTCACAGCCTCACAAAAGAAATGAAGACATTTCTGCCAAGACAGGGTCAGGACCATAAGGCCTTAGGCAGTACCTTTACTCCAGTGACTTTAGGAAGAAAGAACTGAGGAGGGAGGAAGGAAGGTGGGGTGGGAGCCGGAGGCTAAGACAAAGCCACAGCTCAACAGATCAGTAAATTTTTAAAAAGCCTAAAATGAAATTAGCTGCATTGCCATTTCTTATTATGTATATTACTTTAAAAAAATTAAACTTGACAGAATGGATAAACGTGAACTTGGCTCAAGGATAGTTAGTGATGCAATGTTTGGGACAGAGGAGGGGGCATAGGAGACAGCGCTTTCTCTATCTGTTCAGAAGAGAGCAAACACCAAGAAGGCAGGAACCATTCTAAGCAGGCCAGGAAGCTGCTGTCCTGAAGTCACAGCAAATTCACCAGCTAAGGGCTTCATAAAGTGTGCACAGGTAGAGGGGACTCAGGGGAGGGGAGAGAAGTGGATAATGGGAACTGAAATATTTTGGACAAAGGAGTTGCAGTGTTTCTTAGCATAGCGAGGTGACTGTAATTTATAACAATTTTCAGGACACTTTGTAGAGAACCAGAAAAAAAGGTGTCTGAAGGCTCCCCACATTCCCATAAAGGAATGATAAGTGATTAAGGATGGAAATGCTAACTATGGCGATTTGACAATTTCTTACTGTATATATTCAATTATCACTGCATCCCATAAACTTGTACGATTCTTGCATATCCACTAAACCCACACAAATTAAAACAATGTGTCTGACAAAAACATTGAGACAGAGTTTGTCGGAGCAAAAGGGGTATGTGTTGGTGTGAGCCTGTGAACCTGGGCCAGATAGGGACAGTGATCTCCTTTACTTTCTCGGTTAATATTCCTAGCCTCTTGCTATATCATGATGAAGGACTGAGGTGCTGTCATGTGGTCCAGCTAGGACAAAAAGAGTTGGTTAAGAGATCCTCTGTCCTCTGCCTTGTGTTGGGAGTCTATGTTGTAGGGTGACCTCAAATGAGTCTGGTGGACATCCATTTAATGCCATGAAGATAAACAAAGTAAGGCAAAGGAAGCACCTGCTCTAATATGGTTCTCCTCCTGCTCATGGTGACTTTTGAATCGGATTCAAGACACTTGAGAATGCCTTCACTTGATTACACAGTAAATATACCTGCTGTCTGGCTTCCAAGGGTCATTCTAAGACACCAGATCCGAAGGTGAAAACGATTTGGAAAACCCACTTTTCATTATTCCCCTGGGGACTAAGAGCCACATTGGTTCTTTCTTTCCCTTATATCAGTCTCAGCAGCAAGGGTTGTAGCTGAATTACATAGATATCAATTAGACAAAACCGAAGATAAACCACCCTCAGTGCGAAACGATTTTACAGAATGAATTATTTTTCAGAGGTCCCCTTCATAATATATTTGAAATATAGATTGATGCTCAGCATTAGACACATTACTCTCATCTATTAGGCAAGAGCCTGCTGTGTCTATAAACTCAATTTCCTCTATCATGGTAGCTTCCTGGCTTATTTGGATAAATGTTGAGCTGTCCACTATTGTTTATCCTAGTAGTTCATGAGGGAACCAAATGCTTAATGATATAAGATGAGGGGTTGTAACATCACCTCAGTTCTCAATGACTGCCTTTCTTCTTGGTACAGTTGGATGACTGCTTCAAGGCATTATGAGGAATATTATATGTAATTTACTATGCTGGGGGCTAGTCCTCTTATACTATTGTAGTTTCTCCATATTTTTTCCTCCTTGATATAGAATTTTATAGTCTTCATTGTGGCTTAATGCTTCTAATTAACTCTATTCAGGGTCAATGCATTTTTCTTCGGTTCTTAAACTTACTCTTATCCTCTTTGATATGAATTCCTCTTTGGCTCTTGATATTTCACTTTTGTCTTTCCAAGGAGTATAAACTAATTAGAGGCCAGATTTTTGTTTGTTTGTTTGTTTAGAAGCTTTAAACATTTTGAAATTTGCAAGGGAGATGACAGTGTCATCATTTGATAACAGACTAGATAAAAACAGATGCAAATGTTCTCACTTTCTCTCTGATAAGGCCATTCTACATTGTGGTGAGGGGAGCGGGGAGAGAGAGAAACCAGATGATGATGGACCATTGACCCATACCAATACGTTAGTAAAAAGCTTTTCAGTATAACTTTTGTCCCCTGATGGTCCTGAAAATTAGGGACTCATGTCTTTTATCACTGTTATATGCCTGATTAACATTAGACTTCCAGTCACTTATGCAAAATATAACTTACCCCAGGCTTTTGAAACCTTCCTATTAACTGTATGCTTTTATGGGGTTGCTTATTATAGTCTAGATGTGTGTGTGTGGGGGGGAGTCAAGTAAAAATGTCCTTGATTCTGGGATTGGTCAGCAGATTCTAGTACACCATGTAGCCAGCCAATCACCTAGCAAAATAAAATTTCATACTCAATGGAAAGATATAAACTCATACACATGAGTCTATGGATATACTCTTAATACCTTTTAAATTAATTAACATAAGTTAGTAATACATAAAATTAGTATATGCCATTACATGATCTCCCCCTTCCATTGGAAAGATAGTAACCCCATAATTCTCTCGAGATTCAGGAAGTCTGTAGGTCTTATTATTAAAAGAAAATTTAAATACACATATTCTAAATTTAGCTAATGCCCCAGAAGTCTATGGTGATAAAATTTAGGACATAAAGTAGCCTTAAAACCAGTTAAAAATGCATCTAATTCCCAGGCACCTCAAACTTCTTAGAAGGATGTCATCATATTTATCATGGCCTGGAGAAACAGAAGGCATTGGACTTCTTTCTCTCTGGGGAGCAGAAGCCGGTCTAATCTAAACTTCATTATGGTGACTTTGAAGCGCTCATGGTGTAATATAAGTCAGCAAATGGAGAGAATTGCATCATGGCCGCACAGGCAAAAGTAAGGTAATATGTCCCTCTTTTCTAAAGATCACAGTCCCCAGGGGAGAGGCAAACGTGTTTGCACAAATCTTCCCACAAATGACCTAACTTGACTGAAAACCCAGCCCAGGGGAAGGGCCTTCCCTAAGCGCTGTGAAGAGAGTCACGATGAAAGACAGGCAAAGACCAGGCCAGTCACCCCTCCCTTCTTACACATACCTTTGTTTTTGAGCAATAAGAAGCTTTTGAAATATGTTGCATGTTCCATTTCTTATAAATATCTCTCTCATTATAAGAGGGGAGATTTTTTTTATACCAACTCATAACCATGCTGTTAGATTTTCTGATACATTTTAATATTTACTTGAGGCCAAAAAGTTGATGAAATTAGCAGCCTATGTAATGCACTCTCCTCTTTTTATGGAAGTATTAAATGTATTAATATAGTTGATGGGCTGTATGTTCCTAGTATGGAGGCTCTTACTATGAGATATCAATCTATGGAATGATTTGTTTGATAAGAGGGCTCACGCATAATTTCTTCATATTTGTTCATCTCAATCAAAACATGAATTTTAGGTAATAGAATTTTCCCTGGCAGACATGAGAGGTCTGGTTTGAGGTGACCTTAAGAGAAATACATATGTTTTGGGAATTTGCTTTGGGTTATATCTCTGTCATATGAGGGAGGCTACCTAGCTGAGCAGGGCATTTTGGGCACACAAAAGATTGTATATGGCTTGTGTGCACAGACCCAACTCACCACATAATAGTTCACTCTATCTGGGGCCTCATCGTGACTGCTTCCATTTCCTAGTGCACCCTCACTTACAGAGCAACAGCAAACAGACTTTGAGATTTATGCACTTATTTGCTTCTTCACCTTGAACTCCTGCTGAATTCTGCTATGCTTTTGTAATGTGAATGCCAAATGGTGGCTGCCTGCCAGACACAAATACCTCCTAGCTTCACAGAGGCGGTGCTCTCTCCCTTGCAGGGAAGCACAGACCCCTGCCTGAAAGCTCCACGGCACAGCTTTAAACAGCCTTCCCAATGTTCCTGTTGCCTAAATGCTAACAGGAAATGCATCTGGGACTGCAGCAATGGCAATTACAACGTCAGGGAGCCAGAAAACCTTTCACATGACAGGACAAGTGAAACTAGGGATTAGGGATTTGGGGTACTTTGGAAAGGAGTTCCCACAAATGATCCAGCTCAGATCTAATCCTAAACAGAACTCATTAATTCAACAAATATTTGATTGCCTTTTACAAGTGAGGCAGTGCTAGTCACTATTAGGGGACATGATGGCTCCCAAACCTAGTTTATGCTTACTAGACTTGGCCTACAGCAGAAGAAGTAATACAGTAGTCACAACAACGGCATGACTGAGCTTCTGGCGTGTGCCATGCGCCTCTCGTGGCAATTATCTATGATTCAGATATTTTTTCAGGTTTTTGGAAGTCTGGCATCAGATAGCATCTTCTGGCTGATGTTCATCTTACAAGTCATTGTGACCTGTCCACTCACCTGGACGTTACCATGTGGTCTGTGTTTCTTGTCTTCCCAAACACACAAAGTAGAGGAAAAATGAGACAAAACTGAGTAGGTTTAATGGAGGTCCTTTCACTTTAGGGAGGCATATCGCACAGTATGATCAACTCTCCTAAATCAAAAGAGTGATTCTGTATGTGCTAACCATTTCAGTTAATGCTTGAAGCATCTCGAAAGAATATTTGTTTTAATTTTTAAGTGTGTGTGTTGGTATGTGCATGTGTGCACGGTTGCTTGAAGAGTTCAGAAGACAGTGTCAGATCCTGTGGATCTGGAGTTATAGGTGACTCCCTATTCCCTGGCGTGGGGGCTGGGAACTAAACTTGCGTCCTACATGAAGGTAGTGCATGCTCTTAAGGGCTGAGACACCTCTCCATCTCCACTTGAAGCATCTCCATGAATAGAAATTATCTCTGTTTTGTCGGGGGAGATACTAAACAGCAAGTGCATAGTTACGGTCACACGGCTGGATGTAGCGGAAGGATACAAATTCCAAGCCTGGCCTCTCTGATGCATCTTCTGTTACATCATCTGCTGTGTGACAACCGTGGCGAGACAAGGGCTTCTGCAGTGATGGTTCAGACAGAATACAGAAGAAAGTGGCCCTTACGGACAATGTATGAAGAACTGTGCCCAGTGACTGGGGAAATGAACAAATTAACAAGACTTAGGAAATGAAGAATTCAAAAGTTGCCTATGGGAGGCAGAGGGTCTCTAGACCTGCCTATCACCCTAAGAGGCCAGTCAAAAATATTAGCCCAGGGCATGACTCAGAGATAGAGCATTTGCTGACCACATGCTTCATCTCCGGAGCCATGGGAAACAAGTCTTTTGCCACTTGTAGATTCGATGGCTGGTAGGGTGATAACTGTCTCAGAGATAACGTGAAGGACCGAGCCTTGAGCAGCACTCTTGGGGATGATAGGAAGTAAGCCATGATCAACTACTCAACACCTCTTTATGGAGCCTGAATCCTGTCCCAGACAGGGATGCCAGTATTGTTCCCCTGAAATCCTTGTAGTACAGACTTTCTGTTCGATGTGCTCCTTCCGGTTTTACTTGAGCATGTCATACTTGGACTGGTCTTTTGCTCTCATTACCCTATTCTACGAGGCAGGAATGGCTGGCATTGGTCACTGTCTAGCCTTTGGACAGGGATCTTGGGAGGAAAGCAAGGCAGGTTGTCCTGTCTACTGACCATCCAGAAGTGTCTCACTTCAGGCCCTCTAAATTGCTCGCATATGACCTTAAAGAAGCCACTCCCTTTTCAGAAGTGGAATTCATTTATGTCCAATGTCAAACACAAGGTACAAATGTTACATGTGGCTGCGGGTGATAGAGGCCCAGCTAATGAATGACTTAATTTCCTTCTTGTAAATTGACAGGCCCTCTGAAATCAGGAGTACAACTATGAAATGACAATCCCACTGCCAAAGACTCGCTGGTGTAAGCGCTGACAGGACTTTATTATCCGGTTAAGAGCACATTAGCATATCTATTAGATGAACACTCTGCTACACAATCAGAACAGATAATGCCTAACTGGGTCCCCTGACTTATTTGTGGGCAGCTCTTTTTTTTTTTTTTTTTTTCTATTGGACCATCTGGGGACAGGGAGTTAGACGGAAATACTATTTGCTGGACTGCTCAGATTTAATACTTGGCATTCTGCCATTGGGATAACAGGGGACAAACTCATGTCTTGAGAGTCATGCAGGTGAGGTTTACTATCTCTCTAGATAGCGCACGAGCAAGGGGTCCAAATGAGAGAATCGGCGACTTTCCTAAACTGCGTCCTCACAAAGGAGGCCAGACATGCATCAGGTTCTTATCAGTTGCTGTCATTTTCTTTATGTTTCTCCAAACCTGCTCTACTTTTTGAGATGAGAATACACAAAATAGCAGCCGAGAAAGCAGGATTCATCAGTATGAGTCTCAACATATCAATTTTCAAGTGTAGCAACTTTAAACACACGGTAGGCTTTTAGCTTCCATAGAAAATAATCTCTCATTGTTTTCAAAAGAAACTGAAAGCACCCCAAATTACCACACTTTTAACATCCTGACATGTTGATGGCCCATGTTCTTCACAGATCAAAGTCAGAGTGGCAGAAGACAGCGCCGAGGAGCTTAGCACATAGTATTTCATATTTAGCAGGAATTACAGTAGTGAACATGACAAGGTGACTTTCTAATATCATTCATACACACACACACACACACACACACACACATACACACACACACACACATATATCTAAATTTCGGCAGCAATCTGAAGAGCCAAAGACTAATTTAGGATGACATAAATGTTCCTATCTTTTACTGTACTGACGTCGCTTCCTGGTCACGTGGAACAACCGATGGAAGCCTGAGAAGGATTAGGTCTGTGTGCTTTGTAACTCAAGGATGACAGAGTGGATTGCATTTCATGAGGAGCCATTGTGAGGACTCTTATTTCAGGATTTCTAGGATCATGTGGATTTAACAGTAGAGTCATGTGTCAGAAGTACCTTCCTCCCTTGATGCGGTATGATGGTTCTAGCCAGCTCCTGTTGTGTTACACATACTAGGAAGATGAAAAAGACAGTATATTTATATTATACAGCTGAGAACATCTATCCTGGCTATATAACTTGAGAACTTAGGAATATAGAGGAACTTCTGACATTGTAGGCAATGAAAGCACTTGGAAAAAATCCAAGGAAGAGAGTCATCACTCATGAGCGCAGTTCCCTTGTCTTTCCCAGGCAAGCTCTTCTATACTAGGGTCTGTTTGGGCCAGGGGCTGAGTGACGTACAAAGTGGTCTCATGATGGTTCACACTGCTTTTCAGAGTAATTTCTTCCAGAGTGTTTTCATGCTGGGGGGATTTGGCGCAGAGGGGATTGGATGGAAGAACATTTCATGAAAGTTCTCTCACCCTTGTCGCACGAACAGGAAATGGGGTATCTTTCCTGTGTCAGTGAAGGCCCACGCTTCCAATTTGCACAAGGGCTAGCATTCTGATTTTACACTGACCCAGTGCCTGGATGTATGAAGGAGCTTGTCATGGGGCGAAGTTATTCCAAATTGCTCACTTCTGGAAAGGCTTCTCTCCACGGGTTTGAACATGCAAGAAAGATAATTTGACCTATTTGTCACAGTGCCTGGCAGGCCTGAACCCACTGCCTGCCCATAAATGTCCTGGGGCTGATGCTTCAATTTCAGGACCTGTCATGTTCTTGTGGAATAGGGAGTTGCGTGTGAACCAGAATGGACTGAGGTCCTGAATGTGCCAGTCTCTTTAACAGGGGGGCCTGGGATTTTACGTTTCACCTCTGTCCTTCCCCGGTGGCTTGTTTTAGGTTGGTGCAATCAACGCCCGTGCCCCGCAACCCTCTCCTCTGTGTTTGCAGTGTGGTGTTTATACCCCTGCAGCTTTGTAATTAATAATATACTGCTTTTCATCTTCAAAGTGATTTATACACATTAATTAATTCTCACTGCACTTCAGAGATTCTCTGCGTAAGTAACTACCATGCCCTCATGCTGTACTTAGGAAGCCGAGGCTTAGAAGGCAAGCAGTTCTCTGCAGAGAAATGGATTGCTGGGTCCAGTGTCAGCACTTAGGATCCTGCCTCCTCACCGAGCCTGCAGATCTCTCCTCTTCTCTAGGGAAGAGCTGATAGGATCTTGTAGCTCCACATTTACCGCCATCACTGCTGGGCAAACGGGCCTGTTACATCGCTCAATTTGAGTCATAAACTATTTTTCAGTACTCTAGGGTCAAAGTATAGTCTTACCTAAAGCATACAAAATAGGAAATGATGGATTATAAACCAATAAACCATAGTAAGATGCTCAGGTCCAGCTTCCAGTAGCCTCCAGACTGAGGATAAATATGTTTCCTAATACATCATTTACAAGTTACACACCCGATTAAAACATTAAGCTCTCGCTACAGAGTTGCCCATTTATACGAGCGCCCTTACAGAAAGCTATTATATTTTAACTATCAAGCTCAGTAAATAGGCGCTACCCATCTATCTCTCTCCCCTGCAAAGAGATATACTGGGGATGGTTTTGGCAGGGGCAGGCAGTGCCTCAGTTTCTGTATCTGGGCTCCCCACGGTGCCCACTGGCCCAGCAGAACATTAAGCATGAGAAGTGAGCACATGGACCCCTTGAAGTCTCTGACATAAAGCTGAATCATGCAAAGACCCCAAATTTGTCAAACTCAATTTGCTTCCACCAAGCCCCTGAAAAAGCTGGGGACTCAAAGATCCCAGTTAGGTGATGGCGGGGAAGGAGGGGGGGTTCAAGTCAATCCACTGCTGTATCCTTCATCAAGAGGTGAGAAGCAGATGTGACTTGAAATCAGGGACATTGAGTGTCCGTTCCCCCTGAAAGCCGAGGGCTAGAGTGAAAACTCTTTTGTAAAACCCCAGACAAATAGGGCTCCGTTCCTTTCTCTGAAGGATCAGCATTCTCAAGTTTGGAGGACATTGCTGATAAATGCGGCTGATAAAGACTATATAAACATTTATTTTTCCATATTAAGATGAGCGTAGTTATCCCGTGGAAGACAATAAAAAGTGTGTATTGATTTTTGGCTTGTACTAGTCTACCTTGGTCAGGGCCCCAAATTTTCTAGAGGCATACCATAATACTTCACTGCCATCAGGTAAGCTCGGGTCAAATGCCCCAGGAAGCACTGGGCATGCCTCTTTTCTGTAGGCACCATGCCAGAGGGATGGGATGAAGGCAGTGTAGGAGCTCCACCAATGGATGAGGAAGGAGGGCTGATGTTGGGAAAAGGAAGGCCAGCTTCATCAGCATCAATGTTGCTTTGTCTTTTTTTTTTTCCTAAATGGAAGGAGTTTTTCTCCCTGCGTGTTTGGAACTGTTTTGGAGTCAGCCTCTTTTAGCTGGTGTTTTATAGGTTTGCTTTGCAACATGGCACGGCCTAACCAGGGAGATCTGTCACAGCGGCCCTAAAAGCAAGCCAGAACCATCAAGTGTTTCAAATAAACCTTAACAAACATCACCATGGCCTCTGCTTGGGCCAGGAGACCTGCCATTGGCAAGCTTAGCTGACAGTGCAGCAGAGTGGGGCTCTTTGTCAGGGCCAGAAACTGTGACCAGGCTTTGTGTCCAGCCCAGGATGCTCATATGCATGTGGCTCCCTGCCTCTGAACTCCCAGCCATCTGCTGTTTTCCATAGTGACACGGTGGTACCGCCCAGATGCAAGTGAACATCCATGATACGGGCGGGAAGGTACCCCAACAACTTCACCCGTCTCCCACCCTCCCTCACACACTAAGTCACAGGGTCATAGCTGCCACAAGACAGGAGCTCTGTTTAGATTCAGTAAGATGAGGACTGAGGCTGAGCAGAGAAAGGAAGCTGGACCAGGTCAACTGTGTGAGGTGTTCAAGTCTAGATGAAGACCAGGTTGTAGGCTCTGGCCTCTCAATCCTATTTTGTTCCACAGCTTTGAAAATTGGCAAGGCAGTTTGGCTTTCTCCCTAGTCAAGATGGTCTGTGCACAAGGACACCTAAACTTCTCTTGGAGAACCAATGCTACACGAATATCAGAGCCCTGCCTGGTTTGCAGTCAAAGCCAGTGATGGAGAAATCTAGATGATTACTATGGGAGTGAAGGTTGGATTTACGGGAATGATAATTCTCAGCTCTTCTCCAAGAAAAGACACAGCCAGGATGCTTAACTTCACCTCTGATAAATGTCAGCTAGAGTCATGACTGGAACGGATTCCACGAGGAAAAAAAAATCCCTCCTATCCATCACTCATGATCATGTTTTCCAAGAGCCAACAGGCAAATTGTACAGACAGCAGAGAGCTTCTAAATTCACAAGTCCATGCCCCCTCGCCCTTACCCCGCCTTCTCACCGATAGGATGGTGACCAAGGCTGCTTTGGCTTACCTATGAAATATGCCAGCAGAATGGCCAAGAGGAGGGCGGCGGCGATGGCAGACAGGGCGGCACATTTCCAACTGCAGTATTTGGAGGGTTTCTTCAGCTTGAAGGCCTTCCTGGAGAATGTATTCCGTGGCAGCAGGCGGGGTGGTGGTGTGTAAACGGTTCCTGAGGTCAAAGGGTATCCCGGGGAGGAGCTGCTGAACAGGGGTGTGCTTCCAGAGGACGTCTTGAAGAGGAAGTGCCTGCAAAGGAAGAGGGAAAGACTCAGCCTGGCTGTGGTTGGCTAACAACGGCTTAGTTCTTGTTCCTTTTATTTCTTACAGTAAGATGTTAGTCAGCTAACCTTACTTTGGTGGCAGGTGGGGTGGGGGAAAGGAAGGAGGAGGGGGTGTGACAAACATTACTTTGGCTGGTGATACACCTTACTTCCACAAGCTTGCCTAATTTTATACTTTCACAGATGCGCCAAGATTCTACCTTCCAGAACAATCCGACAAAGTGTTCAAAGCAAATATGAAAAGCGAATTACTGAATGTCACTCACTCAGAAATGACAACAATGATGCTGGAGCTAAGTATTATCACATACTAGAGATGCACAATTGAAAGACATTTGAAATGAGTTGTCGCCACCGTTTACAAACTAAATGTTATAATATCCCTAATTTAGATATGAAACACCGGATTGGGAGACGTCAGATAACTGTCTAAGGATTTAAACCCAGAGCTCTGTATTTTGGTAAAAATCCCTGCTGTTAAATATTATCCCAGGCTGCCTCTTAGTTCTTATACATTTTCATCTCTCCTTCCACGGGGAGTAACCATTAGTTACCTTTCTTGTTCAGACAGCATCTTTAGGTCTTGTGATCGTGGTTAATTTTTAAAACAACGTCTTTGTCCATCAATTGAACATGGTGTCCTTGGTACTCAGGCCTATAATGTTGTAACTATACAATAAAACATGAAGTATGAAAAAAACCCACGTGACTTCTCAGAAGACAGTCACTCCAAAGATACTTCCCAGAACGTCAGTTCTCTGACAATAGATTGTTTTTTTTCCATATATATACCAAGGATAAGATTTCGAACATGACTGACAGAACTTTATTTAAAACAATGACATGTCTAGGAGATGAAAGGTGTGGATGGCTAATTAGATTCTAGAGTCTAGCTGTGAGAGGGCAGGGTCTGTGTCTCACCTAGGACCTAGTTCCTCCTCATATTTTTAGTAACCAGTTAATATTCCAACATTCAAGGGAGATTTTAGTAAATGAATGTATGCATGCACACATGAGTGAATAATTGGAGTCCTATTATTTTGCAGTTACATTTGCTGCAATTCTAAAATATGAAAATGTCAAGAAAGGTATTTCCTTTTTTCTCACACTTTCAGTAGGTGCATTTTTATTTTTTTGATACAGGGTTTCTCTGGGTAGTTCTGACTGTCCTGGAAGTCACTCTGTAGACCAGAGTTGCCTTGACCTCACAGAGATGCAACTGCCTCTGCCTCCCATACAGCGGGATTAAAGGTGTGCATCACCTACACCCAGACAGTAAATGTATTTTTACCTGTTGGCTGTTTATATCTTGTTGTCTTCATGCCATACATTTCACTTGCACCTCACCTGAGTCCCATAGTGTGTTCAATAAGACTGTCCAAGTGTTATAGGTAGAACCCTGAAGCCTGGAGTTAGCTAGTAGGAATGTGTCATGGGGCTTCCGGTGGTTTGACAAACAATGACCCCCAGAGACTTACATATTTGTATACTTGGTTCTCAATTGGTGGAACTGTTTGGGAAAGGTTAGGAGGTGTGGCCTTGTTGAAGAATGTGTGTCACAGGCATGGGCTTTGGGGTTTCTCAGTGTTCTTTCTCTCTGTCTCCTACTTTCAGATCAAGATATGAGCTCTCAGCTCTTCCAGCCAACTCGCCTGTTGGTTACCGCCATACTCCTCCACCATGGCAGACTCTTAACTCTCTGGAGCTGCAAGTCCAGTTAAATACTTTCTTTGAAAAGTTGCTTTGGTCATGGCGTTTTATCACAGCAACAGTGACATAACTAAGACAGGGTTCAAGCTACAGTTTCCCTCTCTCGGTTATTTGCCAAGAGTTCTAAAAAGACCGACTATACCATACTGCCCTTTCTACTGAGGACTATCAGGCTTTTCCAGAAGTATCTGAAGGTAATATCACCGTCATTATCAATATTTGTATCTTGACCACATACAGAAAAACATGTAAAGTATTTGGATTGTTTATATAGATCAAGCAAGCAAACAACAAATGTAATAAACATTAAAGCAAACAACTGATATTTAGACTTCATTTGTGCTGTATATATGTTCAATGATCTCAATAAAGCTTGCACACTAATTCTATAAATAAAGGGTTAGGTTTCCTGCCAGTAGCGTGTGTCCATGCACACATGCACAGGTGCATACACACATACACACTCACAGAGAGAGAGAGATAGAGAGAGCATAGAACATGCCATGCTATATGTGTGGAGGACAACATGTGAGAGTTGGCTTTTTTCCTTCTGCTGTGTGAGTTCTGGAGATCAAACTCAGGCTATTAGGCTTGGCAGAAAGTATCTTTAGCCACTAATCCATCTTGCTGGTCCCAAAAGACCCCCTTTTTTCACTTTAAAAATGTATTTTTATTTTTATAAATTACAGTTTCTTCACTTTGTATCCCTCTCCCTCATCCCCTCCCAATTCCACCCTCTCTCCATCACCTCCTCCCATGCCCCTCCCCAAGTCCACTGATAGGTGAGGTCCTCCTCCCCTTCCATCTGATCCTAGCCTATCAGGTCTCATCAGGACTGGCTGCATTGTGTTCCTCTGTGGCCTGATAAGGCTGCTCCCCCATCAGGGGGATGTGAACAAAGAGCCAGCCACTGAGTTCATGTCATAGACAGTTCCTGTTCCCCTTACTAGGGTACCCACTTGGAGACTGAGCTGCCATGGGCTACATCTACGCAAGGGTTCTAGGTTATCTCCATGCATAGTCCTTGGTTGTAGTATCAGTCTCAGAAAAGACCCCTTGGCCCAGAATTTTTTGATCTGTTTCTCTCCTTGTGGAGCTCCTGTCCCCTCCACGTCTTCTTATCTCTTCTTTCATAAGATTCCCTGCACTCTGCCCAAAGTTTGCCTATGAGTCTCAGCATTTCCTTGGATACCTTGCTGGGTAGAGTCTTTCAGAGGCCCTCTGTGGTAGGCTCCTGTCCTGTTTCCTGTTTTCTCCCTCTTCTGATGTCCATCCCCTTTGCCTTTCTGCATGAGGATTGATCATCTTCCTTGCCAAATGCCTTTTTTTTAAATGGGATAAGCTAATAGCCATTTGAAAAGGAGACCCTAGGGATGGTGTTTAAGGGAGCAAGGAAGCCCTGTCTTGGTTCCTAGCAGTGCTCTTAATGGGCAAGTTAGCTTGCCCTAGTTACCCAGTCTTACTCTTGAGCATCACTATCATGGGGAATGTAAGACAGGAGCTGCATATGTAGCTGTATACCAACCATAAAAGATCATTTAAGAAAAACCTAGCCTAGAGAGTTTCATAGTAGGTGTTCACTTCTTAATGACTAGCTTTTACTAAGGAATATATTGAGCAACATAAAGAGCTCAAAACGCAAGTTTTAATTTAAAGTTTGGCAACCATGGAACACATGTCAAGAACTTCCAGACTTGCTAAGTCTTACACTCCTGCCCCATAAACAGTGGAAACAGCCAGCAAAGATCAAGGTAGGCGGGAAAACCAGGCTCTTGATTTAAGACCCCATCAGCTTTACTTCTTGGATCATTGTCCACTAGTGAGGAGACATTTATGAGTATTTAAAATATGTACGAGTCCAAGCTTGCATACCTGCATACCTTCAGTGACCTGTTCATTTCCATGGCTTCAGCTATCACGGAAAGGTCTGAATATCTAGCTCAACTTGCTCCTCAGGTGTAGACCCGTGTCTCTACTGTGTACCAGACCATCTTGTCCACTAGAAGAGCAACCATTGCTCTCATCCGCCCAGATATCTCTCCAGCCCTGTAATAGTACTATCCATGTTGCTGTACTTTGGGGGATGGGATGCAAAGCCTCTTTGATTGAGAGAGAGAGAGAGAGAGAGAGAGAGAAACAGAGAAACAGAGAAACAGAGAAAGACATGCACAGAGAGACACAGAGAGACAGAGAGACAGACACATACACACAGAGACAGAGACAAAGATGGTTTGGTGTGTGTGTGTGTGCGTCGTATACACATATGTGTCTAAGGTGTTGTATGCACATATGTGTGTAAAGGAGGCCAAAGGAGGATGCCAGGTATCCTATTCTATCACTCTACACCTCGCTTCCTTAAGACAGCTTCTCAGTGAACATGGAGCTTTGCTTTGGCAAACCCCAGGATCTTTCTACCTCTTAACAGTTCTGGGGTTATAGGTACAAATGTGGCCACTTAAGGCTTTTTACATGGGTGCTAGGGAATCTGAATTCAAGTTCTTATGCTTGCAGTAGTGGTACTGAGCCATCTTCCCAGCCTGAAAACCTCATTGAATCTCACCTTGGTCTTTCTCACCTAACCCACTCTATCGGAATTCCTCCTCACCTTCAATTACGTATCTGAGAAACCAACCAACACCCTTCCTGTCTACCCCTTTGTGCTTTCATGAGTCTTATCATACATTTGGAGTGGTGTCTAACATGTATTATTTTTTAAGTAATTTATTTATTTTTATATTAATCACAGGTTATGTACTTTGTATCCCAGGCATAGCCCCCTCCCTAATTTTTAAAAGTTTTTCTCCAACTAACATGTGACCCCTGTACACTCAACACTGGTGGATACTACCCTTAGTACCTTCAGAGTCTAAACACTAGTGCCCAGATAGCAGTCATGTTTATGAACAGAATAAGCGAATGAATGAATGAATGAATAAATAAATTTTAAAAAACAGAGTGTTTTGTCAATATGAGAATAATATGGTGAAGGTTAAGGAGTTTAAACTGGATGTAATGATATTTTGGAGGTACTAATTTTTGAAAAAGTAGAAGGATATGACTATCATAGCTCACGGAAGAGATTTCCTTTATGAAATTCTGAAATATTTTTTTAAAAAATAAAATCACGTTTGACAACACCATCTATTGCCCACACTTCCTTCTAGAGAGATTCCTGTTCTTCTCCCCTCAACCACTAAGTAAAGCTTTCTAACACCACTTAGAATGACATCAGGTCTCTCTCAGGGTCTACAACCCCCTGCATGGTCTGATGATGGTGCCTCTCCAACTGAAGCCTGTAGCGTTCCTCTTCCCCACTGCTCTGTGTGTCATATTGTCCTTTTCCTGTTCTTTATCATACTTCAACCTCTCCCTTGGGGTTTTTGCACTGCTGCTTGGGAATATCTGTATAGTCTTTCCTTCAGGTTGTTTGGCTTGCTGCCTTAATACTATTTTCTCAGGGATCTTTCCCAAGTCTCATCCATTCCCTACTATTCTCTCACCGTTTTAGCTGCCCTTATTTCCTGTATTAGATGCACATATATGTATACATGTGTACATTATGTGTCTGAATCAATCGTCGGATCTGAATTGCTACAAAGAGTAAAATAATGAGGTATTTATCAGATTTATTTAATTCTGTGGCTTACCATCTAGAATAGAGTATATACCACAGTGGTCATGCAAGTTTTTGTTCAATGAATACCTACAATATTTCCCAAGGTCAAAATATATATGCTACAAGCACTGTGCTGTGAATATTTTATATTGTAAAATTAAGGCTCTTTCAGTAATCTTAATGCCTGGTTTTAGGACAGTTTTAGACACTTTGTAAATAGATTCATATGTTTGCTTATGTGTAATAGGTGAGCATGTGCGTTTCTGTATACAAGATCCAAAATGGGACCCACAGACATTGGGTCCTGAATTATCCCTGCATGCCCCATCTTCTGGGAGGCTCATTGGTACTGTGTTGCCTATGATGATTATGGCTAAACAGAACCCATGTAGTTATCATCCATTCTCCATTTCTGGTGTTCAAAAATGACTAAATAAAAATACTAAAGGTATGTAGAATTCTTTTTCTCTTAAAATATATCCATACCCTGGTGATACAAATCTTCAGAGGATAAACTTTAGCAACCACCCCCAAGCTGATAAAGAAATGGTCTTCATGAAAACACCTATTATTTTGTATGCTAACCTAAGGAATTTAATAAAAAGAAACGATAAACCATCAAGAAAGATCGGATCTTCAGGTACTCCTCTACAGACACCTGTGTAAGCATTACTTGAATGATCTGTTAAAAATTTACAAAGTCCTGGGCTTCCTCTGCCTGGAAGAAGGCGATGGCTATGTCTTAGGTGATTTTAAAACATATTAAAGATTAAGAAATTCTAATCTTGTTTACAACTCCCAAATATGTCCAACTGACAGAGAATGCAGTATAGTGTGACTAGGTCTATTGTTTCAAATGTGGGTTTGAAGGCAGATGCCCATTGGGTAAAGTGTCACAAAGTCTCAACTTCTAAATGTTTCAGCATAAAGACTGGCCTTGGCCTGGCAACAGCAAGGCATCAGGAGGTTATCATTTCATTGGCTGTTCTTCCCAAAGTTTTCTCTTTAAATGTTTTGTTTTGTTTTTTAAGTTGAAAAATATGAAAACTTCGATTAGTGAAAACAAAATAAAATTGAGTAAAATACAATAAAAAAGAAACAAGAGCCACAAGGTAATGGTGTGGTCATGTGGCTGTTAGGAGGCCTGGGAAGACTTAGAGACTCCTGATTTCTCCCTGACCCGGCTATTAAGACAGCTTTTCCCCCTCAGGGGCCCTGCTCAGTGTGTGGCAGGGGAATCATTTCTGATGCCCCAGCTGAACTTCTTCCCAGCAGTTGGTCATGGAAATAGCTCTGCTCAGGACTCCAGGCGTCAGCAAAAATGTGTAGTTTCCAAATGCACTTGACATTTTTCAAGCACAACTCAATTGCTCTCAGAATTGGCCACTTGTGCCTTGGAAAGGCAAGGCAAATGAGGGGGCCCCCAAAGTGCTGTCCTTGGAGTTTGCTAACACTTCGCAGGATGGCGGAAACAAGTCTTTGATGTTTTACAGAAGAATTGAAGTGGAGACTGCATGCTTCTTTCCCTTCCAAGCAACATGGGCACCAGGGTTTGGCTTCTAACTCTCAGCCTGAAGGACATAGGTAGGGGCTTCAGGATGGAGCAGGAAGGCTAGGGAAGAACCACCCCTCAGCCCCTGTGCTCAGCTCTGGATCCCAAGGCTCAGTGATTTCCTAAGAGTACAGTTATCATAGTTTCACTCTAAACTGTCTGTCTTTCGGGTAAATGCCATCACTTTTCTTCAAGTTAAAACAAAGCCATTTAATGAGAGTGGAGAAAGAATACCTAGTAAGTAGCCATCCTCCTATGCACTGCACATGACTGCAAAGACATGGATTTGAGGAGGAATCTGAGCTGACCAGGCTTCTGCATCAAATTGGCTTAGTAAATTAAGGACGCACGCTTTCATTACATTTCATTTTTTTCTGATTAAACAGCCATGAGAGCTTTCAGAAGGAAGTCTGACAAAGGGAAACCCTAGCAGTAGCATCTGTGCAATAAGGGTTCGTCCATTGAGGAAGCTGTGACTTTTGATTTTACATCTCTGATGCACTGAGTGCTTGACTAATCTGCAGTGGAAGCTTCCAGAACTGAAGGCTGCTCATTTGAGGCTCCAACAAAGGATTTCTTTACAGTATTTTTTTTTCCTGCCTCTGATCCATCACAAGTAAACTTTGTCATTAACCTCAAACTCGACCAAAGCAAGAAACAAATAAATACATAAAATCCTTTAACACCAAGTACTATTTTCCAGCAGGCAACAAACCAGTGGGGTCCTTAGAGGTGGTTTCCTGGTTTCCTGTTGGTTTGGCTTTATTCCCAGGGGGAAATCCCAGCAGGGCCTCGAAACAGAAATGTACTACACAAATAATCCTGCTGCAGCAACTCTAAAGGTCAGGCTTTCTTCCTCTCCCTTCCTCTCTCACTCTGTCTCCTGCTATCTCATCACAGTGCAGCATGAAGACTGATGATGGCCAGCCAAGATGGGCTATTCTCTACTGCTCACAAAGCCGGCTGCAGTAAACATGCTTCTAGAATCACAGCAAAAGTCCTGAAGGGTCTGTGCTATGCTGCATGTGGAAAAGCAGCTCTGGCTACCAGGCAGGACAGGTGTCAAACATTGTTTTCCTGAGAAAGTTGACCCCTCCTCCGCCAGTAAATAAATCCATGGATATTCAGAGAAGCGGATGAAAACATTGATACACAAGCCCATAAATCCTTGAGATATTTTTAAAATCATCCAGGAGGTGGTTGGAATTTGACCAACAACAAAACAAAACAAACAAAAGAAGCTAGCAAAAGGGAAAGGCAGAAAACCAGCAGCAATGTGGGGGAGGCGCTCAGTGAGGGAGGTCAGGTGTGCAATGGGTTGTGAGGTCTCCTCAGTCTCATCCGGCCTGCCATGCCCTTTGAAGCACTGGGTTTATTGTCTTTAAAGGAGTAGGTTTAATAAAGAGACAGGCCATAAAGTGTACTGTAGCATGTAAAGTTACTGTAATTAGGTTTCCAGGAGTTATAATAAAACATTTAGCTGGAGAGAGGTTAAATAACCACTATCCTTCCTAGCACCATTATTCTGTTCTGCGGTAGGGGAGTGATGGTGGTGGTCCAGGAGAAATTTGCTGGGTAGGTTCCTGGGAGACAGAGGCAAGAGTCATGAGGTGTGACGCGAATGAGAAGAGACAAAGAGAGCGTGTGCAGGCTGAGACGGAAAAGGATGGAGATAGTGGAAGAGATGCAATTGGATGCTGCTCTGCACAGCTGCCAGCTGGACAGCAAGGCCAGGTGACCTTTTAGGCACTCCGTCTTCCATGAAACAAACACACAATCAAGAAATCAAGTTTCTACATTAAAAGTAGAAAGCAAAGTTGTGAACTTGTGAGGGACAGGCTGGTAAATATTTGGCCAGCCCTCCCTGTACATATAAACATTCTTTACCATTACTACTGATTTTGTTATTTTAGAAAGCAGTAAGATCAGAGCGAGGAGGCAGTCGTCCGGTTGCTGATCTTGCAGGCTGAGCTTAAACCCAGGCTTCATGTACAAACTTGGGTGAGTTTGTTAATCTCTCTGGTAGGTTGGCCATGACATTATTTACTTTGTGGGCTTCCTAGGGGAAGGGTTTATTCACGTGGCATTCTTAGCCTTAGACTGGCCGCTGGTGAATGGTTGATGCCTATGGCTACTAATGTCCTGAGGACAGGAACTATGTGCTATGTGTTCTTTGACACATATTCCCGACCAGGGATCATTTAAACCATTTGTTGAAAGAATGAATTCTCATTACTACCATGTGTCGCTCACCCCTCCAAATAATTTTCTGAGGGAAAAAAAGGGGGGGGGATTTGAGGAGATAACTAAAATGCTTGCCTCTTTCATTTGAGAATTTATATTTGCGTTGAAAAGTAAACTTGAAATTAAAACTTGAAAAGTATTTAAATGGCTAGTTCTTGACTTAAAACAACAACAACAAGAAACCAATGATCCAATTAATGTAATTGAAAGTCTGTTTCCTATCACAGTTTCCTCAGATTAAATGCTGATTCAGTGAAAAGTAGGTTTTCAGGGTCTCCCATCTCTGAACCTTTCAGCTCATACAGGGTGCCACCGTATTTGCTTGTTTCATAAACAATGGGGAAATCCTCTATTTTGTTCTCTTTGAAATCTGCAGCTGTACCAAAAATACCCACAGCTGCAATAATTAGCAGTTCAATTGATTGCCTTCCGTTTTCGAAGTAGAAGCCTCAACTCTTGATATTTAAATTGTGTCACACTGTGGTATAATGTGGCAGTTTTCATCGTAAAACATATTTTCTCCTTCGTGGAATGATATACTACGCAGTGTGACAGGTAATGGAGGTCATGAAAGAAACCTGGTGTTTTGTGAGCGAATCTGTTTTCTGAGTCTTTCTGATGAAATGAGGCGGCTTCTTTTCCCCAACTCTGGTGTTGTTAAATAATTTGGTGACTTTTTTTTTTTCAAATTAATGGGTAGAAGTCCTGAAACACACATACACACACACTCTCTCTCTAAGAAATAAACACAGAACACATGACCAAACAAAAACTTGTGACTTTTACCTCAAACTTGACCTTGAGTTCACTATACAATGGACATACAGAGACACAGCCATTTCAAACAGACTCATGTGAGTGTTCCCCAGTCACCAGCGTGGATGAACATTCCCCTTCAGACACAATTACCAAGCAGGATGACCTCTCCCATCACCACCTCACAGTCAGAACCTTGGGGTGGACCTCTTCATCATCTTGTTATTATGTCTCCCTTACACTTTTGCCTCATCTCTCCATATAGCTATGAAAGCCAGCTTGCTCATTCTTTTGCTTTCTAATATCTTCCATAATTCATAGTTAGTAGTTAAGAATGTCTACGGTGCCATGAGTCCCACTACTGGGAGTCTCAGCTAGAGTCACCCCCATATCATCCCAGGAGCCTATCCTGTTGTAGGTCTCTAGCTTGTCTCACAAATGCCCCTACCCTTGATTTCTCTTCTCTCTCTAAGGCCTCTGGTCTCCCACTTCTGCTCTCCCCATACCTGAAGAGGCCTCCTTCTAGGCAGACAGGACTTCTATTGGAGGGAGGGGAACCCCAACCCACCCACAAAAACTTTGACCCAAAATTTGCTCTGCTTACAAGCTATGCCATGATAAAAATAGAGGACAGATTGAGGGAGTGTTCAATCAATGCCTGGCCCAACCTGAGACCCACTCCAAGGGAGAGAGCGGACCCCTGACACTATTAAAGATACTCTGCTATGCTTGCAGGCAGGAGCCTAGCACAGCTGTCCTCTGAGAGGTTCCACTGAGTAGCAGATCAAAACAGATGCTGAGACTCAAGCCAAACATTAGGCAGAGAGTAGGGAGCATCGTGGAAGACTGGGGAAAAGGACAGAAGGACCCTGAGGGCACAGGAGATCTACAAGAAGACCAACAGAGCCAACTAGCCAGGGCACAGAGGGGCCTGTGGAGACCGAAACACCAACCAAAGACTGGATCTAGGCCCCCAGCACATATGTAGCCAATGGGCAATTGAGTCTTGTTGTGGGTTCCCTAGCAAGGGGAGCAGGGGCTGTCTCTGACATGGACTCTGTTGCCCACTCTTTGATCAAGAGCTCCTGTTGGGGCTGCCTTGCCTGGCCTCAGTGAAGGAAGATGCATTCAGTCAGGATGTGATTTGATATTCAGGGGTGAGAACTAGGGGAGGGATTTAGGGGGAAGAGGAAGTGAGGGTGGAGGAGAGGAGGGAGGGGCCTACAATCTGGATGAAAAGTGATTAAAATCAAATAATGTCTAGAGACAGAAAACACAAATGATAGCTGAGTTGTTTTAGAGCCAGGCACAGCTGGACTCCAAACTCTACTGGATATGGCATGGCATTGGGAAAGGCAGCTCATCTCCTTAGCCTCATACGCCTCTGAAAATTGAGAATAAGATGGAACCTACCTTCCAAAGCCATGGTTGAAAACAAACAACAACAACAAAAACATGGATCTAAACTTTGGGCCCAGAAATCTGTTTCTTGGAATAGTTTAATACATCATGCAACAGATTGGGTCCTTTTTCTTGAACAAATACAATCTCTAATTTTAAGGCCACAAGTATGAAGTCAAGTCAAGCCCTATCACCTGTTACAAGCACATATCACACACTGTCATTTGATGGCAAGTGAGTCTTACCCTCCTAGGGAACTGCTAATTATAGAGGCAGAGGCACTGCCCACCTTTATTTTGAGGTAAGGTTCCTAACTGGCCTGGAACTTGCTGGGGTTAGAAGTATTATGCAGCCACATCTGGGTTTCTGTTTTTGTTGCTGTTTTGTTTTGTTTACATGTGTTTTGGGTTCTGGGGATCAAACTCAGAACCTCCCCCTTGCAAAGTAAGCACTTTATTGACAACGACCTCTCCAACCTCCTCATTTATTGGTGTTTTTTTTTCTTTTCCCCTGAAATTGTTATTTTCAACTTCTCTGTCATTGCTGAGGTATGCCAGGCATGAGTTTGCTGACTGTTTCTATTGTGGACACCCAATGGGTTGGAAAATAGTGGGATAATGCATTTCCAAAAATTAATTTCTAAGATTCCACTTAGCGACGGTGTGCATTTTACGGCTCTGCCCTCCCTTTGTTCCACAGCAAGGCAATGGTTGTACATTTTCACACATCCCTGTCTGCTAATCTCTGGTCCAGCTTCTCGTTTGTAACTGGGAACCCACAGATAATCTTTCCAGAAGTCTGTTAGAACTTTCGGTAATGCATTTGCTCCTTATCTGTCCTGTCCCTGCCCACCTGGAGAGCAGTTTATCTTCACAGGTTTGGTATCTCTGTGAACATGAAGATCTCATGGTATATTTTCTCATCTAAATCACTTTCAAAAGAATAGAATCAGGGTGGCTTTCAACTCTGGAAAGCCTCCCCACTTCATCATGGAGAAGATCCCTTTAAGTTTCTCTTGTTTTCCTCCTCTCTATAACAGACAGTCCTGCCCCTTTCTCTCTCTCTCTGCATATATATACATATGGTACTTAAAGGATTTTGTTAAGGAGGAAGGGCTTCATTTACCACAATCCTGAAGAGGATCATGCCAACAGTCTTCCTGATAGTAACACACTGCACACACAGACCTTTGTGCCAGCTGTAATCACTCAGATATACTGGTATACTGTGTTGAAACGTCCCAGTTAACCACTGTGCAGAGACCTCAAATTGTACTGATTTGGAAGCAGACATTTTTTTTTTTCTCTAGCTCCTTCTTGGGAAAGCCTGGAGTGACCCACAGCCATTCAATATACAGAGAGCGAGAGACCTTGGAACACTCGGTCCTAAAAGGAGTGTCTCCATCCAAATCCCTTCCTTCAGGGCTCAGGAAACCTGGCAGAAGAGGAGGTGGATAGAGTAGGAGTCTAAGAGCCAGAGGAAATGGAGGACACCGAGGAAACAGGATTCTCTAGATCAGCATGAGCAAAGATTACATCAACTCACAGAGACTGAGGCAGCATGCACAGGGCCTGCACGGGTCTGCACCAGAGGGGGTCCTGGGGCTGAAAGGAGAAGTGGACATATGTCCCCATCCCAGAAGCTCTCTCCAGTTGATAACCACTTGCAAATGAAAAGTTGGTGTGTTCCAAGAGAGTCTCACTGGGCAAACCAAGTGCTCTTAAGGGAAGGCTTCATGCCCAGCAGTAGATGGGCAATAGAAAACAAACGCAGTGTTGTCTTTGGAGGTTATTTATTTATTTATTTTTGTCTTGTAATGTGATCAGGGCTTTTTTCCCCCCACCTCACAGTTTTTTTTTAATTTACATAGATGTTGTAGCTTTTGGTCTGTTCTTGTATTTTATGGGATTTCTGCGTGTGCAAACACGTGTGTCTGTGTGCTTCTTGTGCTTTCTACCTGGTTCTTTTTCTTGCCTTGTTGTTTCGTCTGTTTAAAAAAGATCTTATTATATTCTGACTATTTGTTATAATATTTTATTATTATTTCTTAGGTGCTTGTTTGTTTTCTAAGGAGAAACTGAAAGGATGTGGACCTGGATGGGAGAGGAGGTTGGGAAGAACTGAGAAGAGTGAGGGGGAGGGCAAACTGTAATCAGAATACATTCTATGGAAAAAATTTTTTCAATAAAAGAGAAAGGGGGGTAGACAGGGAAGGAGGGAGACAGGAAGGCAGGCAGGCAAAAAAAGCACACAGGCAGGCACGCCTGGGGAAAAGGACTCATGTCCTACCCTTGCTGTCTCTCCTGCAGGCACATTTTTAGTTCCTAGAGGGTCCACAGTGGTCCTCCAACTGTTTTCCTCTATAATTTAAAAGCTTTGGAATTGGAGTAAAATTAATATAGTATAGAATTAACTATGACACTCTTACATGGACTGCTGAGTGGCAACTGTATATTCACAGTGTTGAATAGTGGCCAATTCTGTTTAGTTATGAAGAGATTTCACTACTCACCTACCCCCCCCCCCAAGCCCCTAAGTCCATTAAGCAGCAACCCATTATTCCTGTGTTCTCCCACAACTCACTACTGGCAACCACTGGATTTGCCTTTTGTCTGTAGGGCTTTTCCTATTCCTGATACTTCACAATAAATAAATCTACACATTGTGACCTTTTAGTGTCTGTTCTATTGTCCCTGGAGTAGTTTTTAAATATACACGCCCTTCCCAGTTGTAGTGTGGAACAGCTGTTGCAGTACATAATAGAATTAAATCCCTTTTGCGGGCCAAAGACTATTCCTTTGTGTAAAGCTATCACTTCTGCTTCATTCTCTCATCCATAGATAGACATTTGGGTTATTTCTACCTTACACTGCTATAAGCTAAGCTACTGTGGCCTTCTGTGGAGATATTGTCTTGTGGGCCTGCTTTCAGCTTTTCTGGGGATCATCTTCAAAGAGGGCTTGCTGGGCTGAATGGCCATTTTGCATTTTGCTTTCAGACAGAACCTCTAGCTAGTTTCTAAATATAGGAAATGACAATCTACACTGAACCTCTCAGAAAGGTCAGATTGTCAGTGGCACTAGATATTTACCCAGTATCCTTGAATCCTACATGTGTCTTGAGCTTGCTTTCAAAACTTAATGAATTACGGAATAAGAGGCATCACCGCTGTTTCAGGCAGAACAAGGAGAGCAGAATCATATCACACTTTCCAAAATGTTTCAACACAACTCAGCTAGCTTTCATATCAGAAGGCAGATTTTATTAGGAGGGCTTGTAGCTTAACAAAGCTACTATGTGCAACATTTCTCCTAGGGTGTTATTAGTAGCCTATACTCAGAGAACTACAATGTAGACAACAGTTTTTCCGCCAGACCCAAATATTGCCCAACCTGATTAAAGTCCACTTGGGAATGCGTGGGTTTTGGAGGTTTATGATGACATAGCAGTTATGTCCTTCCTTCCTTTCTCTCTCTCTCTCTCTCTCTCTGGAGTCACAATCTCATTGGTTAGGTATGACTGGCCTAGAAATTCCTGTCTAGATCAAGGTGGCTTTGAACTCACAGAGATCTAGGTACAGAGTGCTGGGATTAAAGGAGTGTGCTATCATTCCTGGTTTGGCCATGTACGTTTTTACTTTTCCCAGTTTAAAACTTATTATATGCTATTTTTTATTTGAGAAATAAAACTACAGTGAACTTTTCTGCTTCGTAGAACACACTAGAATCAGAAAGAAATGGAAAAACAGGTTGACAACAGCAAAACAAATGAACCAGACTTCCACAAAACAAACAAATAAAAAAAACTACAACAAATCAAGAATGATTATTTTTTAGATTTAGATTCAAGTTTGCTGGGGGGATGAGAGAAGAGGGGAGGGAGAAAGCAAGGAAGGGGGAACAAGGAAAGAAAGGCTTGAGAAAGGAAATAGTAAAGGAAGAAGAGGAGAAAAGAGGAAAGAATATTTAGCTATAATGGTTAAACGGTTAAAAAATAGGCTGATCATTTTATAAGACTCTTTCAGGGCTGAGAAGAAGAAATAGAACTGATTTATCTGAATCATTGTTCAACTGCTGCCATGGTTTGAATGCTTGCCCCTCTTCCAACTGATACTAAACCTATGGCACTATTACAGTATTAATATGGAGACCCTGGGGAGATGAGTGGGCCACGAGGACTTTACCTCCGTGGGCAGATCAATCATTGCAAGAGTGGTTTCTTATCTTAGAAGTGGATTGCTCAAAGATAGTGAGTCCTAAGCTGCATCTCCTCTCTCTCTTTCTCCTCTCTGTGCTACCAGCATAGGATCATGAAGCAAAAAAAGCTCCTTGTCAAATTGTGGCCCCTCATTCTTAAATTCTCAGCCTCCAGAACCACTACCCGGAAGCCGATAGATTTGCGTTCATTATAACAAGTCTCAAGTATTCAAATAGGCTAGGACAACTGACAGCAATGTGTATGTGTGTGTGTGTGTGTGTGTGCATGTGTGCACACACAAGAGTGTATTTATGTGTATACATGTATGTATTTGCATGTGAAACCCAGAGGTCAACTTCCATTGCTGTTCCTCAGTAATTGTCCGTTTTGTTTTTATAAGACAGGGTCTCTCACTGGGACCTGGGCTCCTGGATTAGGCTAAACTGACTGGCTAGGGAGCGCCAGTGAGCACCCCCTAGCATGGGGGTTGTAAGTGTGGTAACACCACAGCTTTTTACGGGGTTGTGGGGAGCAAGCTCTGGTCTTTGTGCTCTCACGGCAGCAAGTCTTTTTCAGACTGGACTATTTCATCAGCCCCCAGCTACCAATCCCAGCTACAGGGCTGGCAGAAGTGAGAAAAAAATGAAAGAAAAAGTAAAAGCTGCTACTCAGTTTTATGAATTAAAGATTGGCTTCTCAGTGCGTATGCATACGGTGTTCTAGCATCCCAGCTAGGGTAATACTACTCACTATTTTCTTTTAAAACTCTAACATAAAAACGGTTATCTTTAGTACAGTTTATTTTTCCATTCAAATTCATATCAGACCCTTTAAGGCATAAGAAAATATATAAGAAAACCCATCAGCATATTTACCCACATTCGGTTATATGTGCAGCATCCATAGGTATAATATTTTCTTCATATGTAGCACTCTTCATGAAATGAAATAAGAGCTCTTCAGGGATATTAATTAAGTTTTACAGCAACCCCTGTGACACATCTGGCTGCCTGCATATATCTGTTAGACACTCAGAAATTAGTGCTGTGTAGAAGTGTGCCATTTAAGTGTGTTTGTAGGCCAGCCACATACTCACTGACAATGCACGGAGCAGATCCATACATTTCAGTTGTCAGGAAGAAAAAAAAAAACTGCCATTAAATAAGGCACCCAGCATTTAGCATCAATACGAAAATATGGCTGTGGTGCTTAATACACTCTCAGGGGATCCTGAGGCATCCCTGCCACAGAGCAAGTATCAAGGAAGAGGCTGTGAAAAGGAGGCGTCTTTGAAAGCTCTCTGGTTTCTTTAGCGCTGGGTTTCCTGTGACTCTGGGGCAGGGCTTCCTAAAAATTCAGGTGTCAAGGAAAACTGTCATACACGTTTGCCTTAAGTACCCGAAAAGCTTGTCAGTACCATCTTGAAAATCTTGACGAAGATGCCGGTGGACATGCCGAGGCATGGTGAATTGAAAGCCATCTGACAGAAAGGTGGGATGTTAGGCTAAGAGGCAGGTGCCTGCCTGTAGGCGTTTTCTTTGCAAGCAGCAGAATTAAGTAAAACCTAAAGGCAAGTCTGGTGGGGGGTGGAATTGGTTCTGCTGAAGCCTCAAAGGTTTGCAGTTGAACTGGGGTTCTTTCTAACTCTTAGGTTTTGCCAGACAAGAGGGTTGAGCAGTTATGCGAAAAGCAATGTCTGCGTTTCATGGTAGCAAGGTGAAGAAGTGAGAAAGGGAAGTGAGATCAGGTCAGCAGCAGGCTTGCTGATTCGGGGAGGCTGAGTAGGGCACTGACTAATGGTTAACTGTTGGCAATACGTGAGGTTCAGAGCCTGGTAACTCTGCCTGTAACCTGTGCAGCCTTTGGCACTGTTATATATTAGTTTGCTCAAAGGCAAATATTTAGAGATATTGAGAAGATTAAATGGGGCTTACCATGTGCTTGACATTGAGTAGGCCCTCAAAATAATTGTTAGCCATTGCTGTGACGGAGATACTTACTCATGAATCCCACGCATTGCCTACTTCAAACATTGCTCTCTTTTTATTTGTCCTGGCTTTATTCTTCATCTTTCCTCCCTATCTCCCCCCCCCCCCCGCTGTCCTCCTGTCTGCCTTTGTCAAACATGAGATTTCTGGTTAGCTACAGGATTTCTATTACTTCTTTCCTTCCTAGGTCAATCGCCCTCTTTCTTTGCACAGAAAATCAGACTGTAATACACCAGTTCCTTTACCCTTACAGAGTGTCTGAGCCTTAGAGGTGGCCATGAAGCGTCTGTAGCATCGTCTCCTAAGACTTGGTTCATCCTATCCAAATTCTGTTTTTTGTTTGTTTGTTTGTTTTGTTTTTGTTTTTTTTTTCTGCCCGGAGATGCCTTTTAGGTGAGAGTGAGACTCTCACTCTCTAATAAAAGTGAAAGCTGGACTCTGATCTCTCCATCCAGGCTTCCTTAAGCAGCCACCAGTGTGTGCCTTCACCACCCCATGTCCCCACAGAGATTTGTGAGACTACACCCATCTACACCATTCCTTTCCAAAAGAATGCTCCTGTTCTTGCCTTTCCCCACCAGCCACAACTCACAGCAAGAGTAGGCATATGCTTTTCCTATGACTCCCAGTGTTCGTCAATATGCTTGGGTCACTCACAGAACCTCCGAAATGTTGGTTGAATTAAGCCAAAATCTAATGCATGTGTCTGGTAATGAGGTCACCGATGATAAGTGGGAAATTAAAAAAAAAAAAGAATCCGTACTTAGCATAAAATCAGAGTTTCAGACAAAATAACTATATAAGTTTGGCCTGAGGGCATTTTACAGACCAAGCCCTCACATAGCTATGCCACAAAAGAAGCCACTTTTTTTTTTTTAAACTGGATTCTCAAGCTCTTGCTTACATGCTCTCCTGTAATGGCTTAAAAAAAAATCACACTACTGTACCAGGAATTTCTCTTGGGGGTTGCAGAAACTTGGCTAAGTCAGCCCTCTAAGACATTCTTACATGATCCCCACTGGGTAGACAGAGGCCTGGCAGATGAGGAAAGCAGGCATATTTCAAACACTATCAAATTATAAATGAGAAGACAGAGAGCAGCAAATGTTCATCTGTATTCTCATCCGCACTGTGGCTCAGCCACCCGTTAGTTCTCAGGGAGGACCATGGTCAGACCTTGTCTCAGCAATGCCTCTTCAGATGCTTTGTATGGAACATAAGGAGGGTTGTCATGGCCTGGAAGTGTGGTAAAGAGCTTGTCTAGCAAGTAGGAGGCCCTAGGTTCAATTTGTCCCAATAACCCACCCCCCCCAAAGATCATAGAGAAGGATGATGTATTCCTTCAGAATAAAATTCTACCCTTCCTTTCATAAATCCTTCTTATTTCAAGCCCATCAGAGAAATGCAGGTCATTAGAGAGAGATCGTAACATCTGAATTGAGATGGGCACAATTTGGCACCGTCTATCGAACTTCAAAATGCATATTATACATACTCTTTGATCTAGCAATTTCACTTCCTGGAATTTAACTTCTGAACATAATCATGTAAGTATGCAGAGAAAGATACATACCTAGGACTCTTCATTGTAGCTCTGTTTGTAATAGCATAAATCAGAAAGCAATCCAAGTGTCCATCAGGAAGACATTGGTTAAAGAAATTATGGCATTATGGGATATTACAGAGGCCTTAAAAAAAGGAATGAAGTAGGTCTACATGAAATTACCCAAAAAGATTTCTACAATATCTCATTAAGTTAAAATGAAACTTGCTAAGTGAAATGTATATGGTTCCATTTCTATTAAAATATATGCTTAGACATCCATAAACATTTTTGGAAGCTTGAAATAATACACCTTCAAGTGGTATTTTCTTGGAAGTAGATATTGAGAAATAGAGATTACTTCTATGCACTTCCTATCTTTCCAATAATTGAATACTTTTTTTTTACTAAAAGAGTATGTACATTTTGTAATAAAAAAAACCCTGAAAATTTGTTGTGATCATTCTTTCATTTTTTAGGAACCCAAGTCTACCACACTGCGGGAAATAGTGCAGGACTGTGAGGGAGAACTCCGTTTTTATCTCTGTCTTCATCTTGTCCTCACCCCCATCTTTATCTCTATATTTTTAATCAATTCTTATCTCCAGCCCCACTCCTATACCTACCCCAGTCCTCTTCCAAAGCTTCATCCTGTTACCATTCCCACCCTCTTCTCCCTCTTCATCCCATCTCCAATCCCATCCCCGCTCTACCTCTGTTCTAATCTCCTCCATCCCCCTTTGCTTTGAAATAATCTGTTGGCTTTAGCTTGATGAAGAATTTTCTCCTTTCTCCTGAATGGAACAACATATAATTTTGAAGATGTACCTGAGGAGGACCTCACCTTAGTTTTTTTTTTTTTTTAATTTGTAAACGAAAGGGGAGCCATGAGGATAATTCAGAGACCCAAGTAACTCCGACACATAGCGAGTGAGACCTCCCTAACTTTTTGCCCACCTTTGTTACCACCACCACACACACTATTACCTTGAAATTCTTGGAGTGATTACATATGCTCGCTATCTTCCCCCTACTAAACTTAGCCTTACCGTTTATAGTAGCTCTGAATTAATCTGCAGTACTATACTAACTGAGGAACACCGCTGGTAACACAGGCCACGTTGAGTTTTATGACATGAGTTTTTAATCTAATTAAACATCCAGCTATTTTGATATTGCTTCTATTATGATTCATTAGGGAGCTGATTGGACTCTGCAAAACACCCTACTCAAGAGCAGGATCAAACACATTGCCAAGAATAGCATGAGCATGAGGTATGGAGTACAATGGTTTCCATTCATGGCTTTATTAAAAAACAAAACCCAAAATTCTTCAAAGTAATTCCACTTCCCATAGGTAAAAACACTTCTCGTGCCATTTCCAAGAGGTGGGAAAAGCATATTTTGAGTTAACTCTCTCATCATGAGCCCTCATAAAGAGCACTGGTTAGTAAGACAAAGAGTGAGCATGTTTTAATTAGAAAATGTAGAATCCAAGCACTTTTGCAGGAAAGTCCATGATAGCTTAAAAGAGACATCAGGAGACTAATAAAAGTTAAAATGCATTAAGTAGCCAGAGTAAACTCAAAGGTAAAGTCATGGGACGTTTGAGAAGTGAACCGGAGAGGGTGATGAATCAGAAGTGGGTGGGAGTCAGTCTGTGGAACTTACTCTTTCTCTTTCATTGAACTCGCTTGCAAACCTCCTTCTGTGCCTACGCGAGTGAGACAACTCAGTATCCTGAAATTCCTCCACCTCCTACCCTGGCCACTACACTCTCTACCCAAAGGAAAAGATAATCGCACTCAGGCTGTAAGGGAAGACTGCTTGGTAGGAGAGAATTAGCACTGAATTTGACTGGGGTTGATCTGGAGTTTTTGTCTGCTGCCCTTTTCTTTTACATGCTCCTCCTGGTGTGATGTTTGGCTATGGGTTATGTGCTATCCTTTGTGGTGACCCATGTTGTAGTTGTAGTACTTTGGAAACTGATTTCCAGGTTAGTTTAGCTTACAGAATGAGACCGTTGTCACAGACAAACAAAACCAAAGTCTAGGAAGAAGGGCATCTTTTCAATGAGGTTTCTAAACTGTAAGTATACAGCTCACAGGGCCTGTAATGATGCCAGAAACGGAGAAAAGCCAAGCTGTAAAGGACGTCTAATGTCCAAGTGTGAGTGCTTGAGTCTGCCAAGGACCTTGTCTCTTTTTCCCAGGCTTTTCACTTTACATTTCATTGGCCTGATATGCCGACAGGAGACAAGGACATCTGCTCTGCGGAGCTTTGTCTCAGGCAACTGATGTAAAGCACCTAAGCCAGTGCAAGGCCCAAATGAGACATTTCAGACAGAGCCTCCTGCGCTCTCAGTGTGTGTTCCCAGGTACGGCAAGGAGTCACTGAGCTGATGGGAAATGAAAAAGGCGTTACAAGAACTTAGCAAGATTTCTGATCTAATCATTCAAGTCATTTAATAAATTATATTTATGCACACACGATTAAAGTATTGCTGAGAGAAACTTGGGGAGGGTGTTTGCTCCTTTGTAATTAGTTACCATGGGCTAGAAATAATCCTATAAGCTATTTAAAAATACCTAACAAGTTCAAGGGCAAACCTTGGTGTTTAGCACTGGTCTGGCTTCTGAAAGTGAATAATTCACGAAGAGGACTGAGGGATGAACTCCAAATTCATCGGTGGGCTTGGAGGCAATGAAGCCACACGAGGAGAGTTTTCTAAACACACCCACACGCAGCTCCAGTTGGGCATGATGGGCCAGTGTCTGGTGATGGATTGCAATCCTAAGGACACAAGATCCCAACTCACACAGGCAAGTGAAGCTACAGCCAATAAATCAAAGGAATCCTTAAAAGCGTGGCAGAGCCTATTTCCCCTGCCTGGGAGAACTACGAATTGCCTTATCTGACTTCTGTGAGGAGAAAAGCATCATGAGGAAGTCAGAATTACAAAACAACCCCCCCAAAACAAACAAACAAACAAAAAAACAAAACAACCTCATGCTTCCACAAGCTTCTCTCTATCTGAGATAACACATCCCAGGGGAAGACTTCAGGAAATACCCCAAGGGAGTGACAGTTGAAATTAGCTGAATGGGTGAAAGAGCACAGAGAGAGATGGAAATATTTGGTTTCTTTAAACTGCAAACTTAACCAAAGAGTCTCCAGCATTTACAGACTGGGGGCAGAGCCTTGCTCTTCCAAGGCATGACCACGAGGTGGCCTCCATCCTTAATTGGGTCCCCAAGGCATGTGCTGTGGAGGGATGAAATTTTATACAAAGTCCTTTGTACCTGGAGGCTTAACTCTGGCGACTTGCAAGCAAGAAGTTCAAGTCTTCAAAGCTTTAATCAACTTAGCACTTTTTAATTTTACAGAAGGGGCCGAATCATAAAGAGACAGCTTCTTCTTGGATACCCCTGCCTTCAATGTTTGCAAAGAGAAAGTAGGCTAGAGAGGTCCTGAGTAAGATGTAATGCTTGCGCCTTTCCTAATGCACCTTGTAATTTGCACGCATGCCACAACACCTTATTTATTTTCTTATTAATGGGCCTGAGTGTGTTTAACACCACAAGCCATAAATTGCAGAGCAGTGGATTAGATGAGGTTCTCTTTATTTTCCTGCTGATTGTCAGAACGCCATATGGGGTATGAGATTCTCCCCCCACCCCACCCACCCCCCGCACAACTGACACTCTCTCTACCCTCTCACCTTTAAGCAGCCCCCTTGCTTCCATCAGATGAAGGTAGGGTGAACAAGAAAGACAGAGCCTGGCTTCTCACTGGTAAGCTTGCCTATTGAGCAGCTCTGTTATGGAGATTAATAAGCTGCCAGTTTCCAAGGAAGACTAACAAAACAGCAAAATTAAAGTGCACTGCGACGTGAAATGCTGCTGGTGGCCAGGCTGGAGCACGGTGTCAAAAAGGCAAGGTAAAGCTATAAACTAAGGCTGAGCTTGAAAGGCTAACCTAAAGGTCTCATTAATTTCCATGTTGCCTCTGATGAGAATTTAGAGGGGCGTAATGTTTAGCAATATGGAGAATCAAGCCGCCTATTGATTTGAAAAGCGCTTCAATGCATTTGGTTCACTCGGAATGAATTCTACTTTTAAACCTTACTTGAAAACATTAGGAAAAAAAGGGGGGGGGGGAGAAAGCAAACAGGTTACCTTGGTTTAATATTCTCAAGATCAAGCACATCAGTGACACTGTCAGAAAATTAATCCTTCGGTAGAAAAATCAATCTGAGAACAAGTTTGGAATGGTTCTCTGGACTCAGCACGGTGGGGATGTTTCAACAATCTGTCTGCTTCTCTGTGAAAACCTTATTTACTAAAAAGCTCTTGCACCCCGGTTCCCAAATTTGCACTAACTAACAAAACATCCAAGATAGGCCAGGATGACTTTGTCTTAAGGCAAAAAAAAAAAAAAAATGTGATTTTCTGATACTGAAATTAAGACTCCCTGAATGCCACTTATCAAACGCAGTGTGTTCAGCTCTTTACCAGAGTCCCAGCCAGGGCTGCCGGCTAAAAGGTCAGCTGCGGTGCTCCAAGGCTGACCAAGTGAACAGCTCTGGTACCTGTAGCTGTGTGGCTGCTGGCTCTCCATATGGTAAAGTTCTACTTGGAGTTAAAATCATTAGAAATTGTGACGCTAGCACACAGAGAGTAAAGCAGTTCTTGGACCTGGGCTTTCCTGCAGTCCATGCTGCTGTCATGAAGGTGTAAGGTGACTTCAGGTTCACCATGCCACGTTGTTACTAGTTTCTGGAGAGAGAGAGAGAGACCTCTCTCTGTCTCAGGTTCACCATGCCACGTTGTTACTAGTTTCTGGAGAGAGAGAGAGACCTCCCTCTGTCTCAGGTTCACCATGCCACGTTGTTACTAGTTTCTGGTGTTGACAAAATCATAAAGACACTTTAGGTGACTCTGGTAGAAAGAAAGCTGGGATGAATTACCACTTGGAAAAGTTTTATTTGAAGAGAAGCAACAGTGTCAAGAGGCAGCAGTTATGGGGCCCTGAAAGGAGAGACAGATCCTTCACTTAAAGGGGACAAAGGGAGTTAGTGAGCTAGCTTACTTAGTGCCAGGAGTCACAATCAGGTAAAGTAAAGTTAAGATAAAAGTAAAGTTTGAATTCAAAGTTTTCTTGGGCCTGGGTATCAGATGGAGCAGGGCTTGCAGCTGCAACAGACGAAGCGAACTCTACTCTTTGTAAGGGTGTGACGTCACAGATGTATTGCTTATCAGCTCTTCTTCGAGATAGAGAAACCTAATTTCCCAAGATGCTGCAAAGAGCTCTTTACATCACACCCAGCTTCTGATTTTGACATCCACTCAGTCTATATCCAATCATATCCATAGCTCATTTTTTATCTTATGTCACTCACGATGCATTGATTTCAACATCTCCTTGGATAAGGTAAATTAATTTTCTCTTTTCTATTAGGATAAATATAGCTTCCATTCTCCGTCTTGTCTAGTTCAAAACATCATGGTGGTTTAGAACATGGCATTTGGGGTCAGGTAGACACAAGTACAAATCCCAGCTTTTCCATTTGCTGTTGGCTGATGTGTAATATTTAGAGTTTTGGATCTTATTAATTCAGTCATCCACCCATTCATTCAATCCAGCAGTATCTCCAAGTAACCCAGGATAGCCTCAGACTTGTAATCTTTCGTTTCCATTTACTCCAGTGCTCCCTTAATTTCAAATAGGAATCGTAACATGAAGGACTTAAGCAATCCAATGGCATATGTGTAAAGCTAAGTGGCAAGAAAAAAAAATTTCTGAAAAGGAACATTAGGACCTATATGATTCTGTAGAATAAATTTAACATACTTTACAAAAGGGAGGCAATTACCGTGATCTATGAATAATACACCAGCCAAGCTGGTATTTGTAAATGGATGATTTTGTGGTACCGAAAGTTCCAAGTGGTTGAGCAGTAGTATTAATATCTGTACATGGTTCTCTTTATTTCATGAGCTTCTGCATTCTACCGCAAACTGTGCTCCTTATTTAGTAAATGATAGTCATGATGCACAGAGCATCTAAGTCAGAACACTGACTCCTGCACCTGAGCAAGCGCTCATCACCACTTCCACCTGGGAAATCCTCCTCCCACTTCTCGCTTTCATGGTGGACCTCCTCAGCAAAGGCACTGGCTTTCCCCTTAACAGTGGTGGTTTTCTCTCAACTGAACCTGTAGTCCAGGGTACCTTTTGATTTTCTTCTCTTGTTTAAATCGTCTCAGTGACTTTTCATTTTACCGTGGGGGAATGTCCCAAATGTTTATCATAGTCCAAAGTCCTGTTCACCATGCCCTCGCCTGCTTTTCTAGCCTGCATTCTTTACCCGGCACTCCAGTGTCTTCCTCTCCCTTTCTTCCCTCCCTCTCTTTTTCCCTCTTTCCCTCTCTCTCCATCGCCTCCTCCCCTGTGTATGTGTATGTGTGTGTGTATGTGTGTGCGCGCGCGTGCGCGCACACGCATCATATGCATTTAAGGACAGGGCAAAGAGAACCTTTAAGTGTCTTTCCTCAGCAGTCTACCTTGTTTTGGAACATGGTTTCCTTCACTGCTGTGTAAAATGGTTTAACTGGCCCAAGAGCTTCTGGAGATTTCTTGTCCCCACTTCCCATTTCCCACAGGCATGCTGAGATTACAGATGCTTGTGACTAAGCCTGGTATAGTGGGTTCTGGGGATCAGGTTGTCTGGCTTGTACAGTTAATGCTTTTACCCATAAGCCAATCTCCCTAGCCCTAGAACTCTCTGTAAGCCTTACGGATACCCATTTGTTATGGGTCTGACTTCTCTCTACCTCTCATAGCACTTGCCACTTTCACGATGGAAGAGACATTAGTTTATTCATTTGTTGGTACTCCGTTTTATCCTGTCTAGCATTTCTGTAAAGGCAAAGCTTACGCTCTCTCTGTGTATGGGTGCGTGTTTGAGTTCTCGGTGGCTGGCACATAGTAGGCCTTCTCATAAGTATTTCTAGAATGAATAATAGGTAGCCATCTTGAAAAGCAACTTGTAAACTTGTTTATAACTTGGTAATATGAATGATTAAAATCAGGGTTTCCCATTGAATGTAGGAGAAAACAAGCAACAGGACAGGAGCCTACCACAGAGGGCCTCTGAAAGACTCTAACTAGCAATGTATCAAAGCAGATATTAAGACTCACAACCAAACCTTCAGCAGAGTACAGGGAAGCATATGAAAGAAGGGGGAGTTAGTAAGACTTGGCAAGGACAAGAGCTCCACAAAGACCAAATAGATCAGGGCACAGGGGTCGCTTATGAGACTGCTTCTCCAACCGAGGACCATGTATGGTTATAACCTAGAACCCCTGCTCGGATATAGCCCATGGTAGCTCAGTATCCAACTGGGTACCCTTGTGATGGGAACAGGGACTATTTCTGTCATGAACTCAATGGCTGGCTCTTCGACGATGCCCCTCCCCCCCCCCCCCGAGGGAGGAGCAGCCTAGCTAGATCCCAGAAGAGGACATTTCAGCCAGCCCTGAAGAGACATGATAAGCTAGGGTCAGATGGAAGGAGAGGAGGTCCTTTCCTATCAGTGGACTTAGAAGGGGCAGGGAGGAGATGAGGGAGGGGGCTGTGGCTGGGATACAAAGTACATAACCTGTGATTAATATAAAAATAAATAAATTATTTAAAAAAAATCAGGGTTTCCAAGGTTTCAGAATCTGGGAAGCTTTGCCCTGCTTAGGGATTCTCCTCGGTCACTCGCTACACAGACAGATTTGGAGAAGCTCATCTCAGCAAAACACAGAGGGGAAGTGGAATTCTGTCACTGAGACTCTGCTACTGTTTTAGACAAAAGTAGCTGACTTGTGACACTTCGCAAGAAGCTGCCAAGTAGGAAGATTCCTGACCTTTGCTCTCTCTGCAGAGAAGGAATAGATAGGTGATAGGAGGAAGCATGTGGGCACTATACAGGAGGAAGATGGAGGGTAGTGATTTACTGTGCAGGCTGCTTACACTGAGGTTTTCTGTCATGTGCTTGGATTTTGTGGCTATATGGCATTGGGGGTGTGACCCACTTGGTTGAATGCTTGCCTATTATAGCTCACACATAAACTGACTTCAGTAGTGCTTTAATGGAACTAATATTTATATAGAGCACTCTTTACGTGATTTCTATGTGCTTTGCTCTATATTTAGACAGCTCTCCTTACTCTTTCTGTGTGTGTGTGTGTGTGTGTGTGTGTGTGTGTGTAAGCCAGCAGTTGATGCGGAGTATCTCTCTCAATCACTCTCTACCTTATTTTTTGAGACAGAGTCTCTCACTGAACTTGGAGTTCATGAACATGGCTTGGCTAGTTGGCCATCGAGCTCCCGGGATCCATTAGTCTCTTTCTCCAGTGCCAGAATTATAAGCTCATGCTGCTAGTCTTGTCTCTCACATGAACTCAGGTCTTCATGCTTGCATCGCAAACCCTTTACTGGCTGAGCTGTTTCCCTAGCCACGTCCTATATTTCTATGGCCTTTGCAATTAGCACTCTTGCAATTCTTCATGTTGAAAGACAAAGAACAAGAAAATATTAGGAACGTTTACGGAACGTTTTATAGCCTTCTTTGTGTCTGGTAGGGGCATCAACACACAATGCTGAGAGGCAAGGACCTGTTTCCATGGGTTTAAGGATCCCTGTTCGTTTCTTCTAAAGTAGGAGCTGGTCCATCACTTCCAGAAGTTGAAATGATTGGGGGAGGGGGAGGTCATCAAGCTGTCCGTAAATTTCCACTTCATGTTCTCTACTTGTGACTACCTCACAGTCAGCCCCCAGAACACCTCACCTTTAATGGTTCTTTCTCTGGGACATGATTAACCGAGTATTATTTAGTATCAAGGAGGTGTGGTGAACACCTCTGGCATCACACCCCTACCAAGAACTCCCATACCTGCCATCATACCCCCCACGGGCAAGAAGACAATGCTTCCTAAATCACACTGTGTTAGCATGTGAGTGAGTGAGTTTGTTCAGTTCTCAGTTGCTATAGCATTATAAAAAATGGTGGCCATGAGGGCAAATAATGCACAACAGGGCTTGGATTTTCTCTGTTTTTCTACTTGGTAGACCCTTACTTTTCCCTCAAAATGCAGATCTAAGGGTTTTTCAGCTGTGAAACTTTTTGTGACAAGTACTGTGACTTTCATACTTTAATTATCTATTATTATATATACTATATTATGTGATATGTATCTATATCTATATCTCGTGCTTTCTGCTTATGTGTCTAACCCCTTTTTTGGGTCGTGTGAGAGCACAGAGAGGAGTGTATCCATTTTATTCATGACCTACCCAGTATCTAACATTGCTCTTGAGAATTCAACACCTATCTGATAACCAAAGGGAAATTTAACATTGCTTTAAATAGATTTGGTGGTTTTTTTTTTTAACTTCCCTTTCCTTTCCTTTTATAAAGGTTGAGCCAATGAAACCACAGTTCTGTTGAAATTACATGCTATGCCAATTCATGTTATTTATTTAATTTTATGTGTGTGTGTGCACATGTGTGCATTTTTGTGTGTGTTTGTAGGTTCGTGTGTATGTACACATACATGTGCTTGTTTAGCTGTGAGTGGAGGCCAGAGGTTGATGCTGGGCACTTTTCTTTTAAACATTTATTTATTATTTATTACAATTTATCCACTTTGTAACCTGGCTGTGCCCCCTCATCTCCTTCCAATCTCACTCTCCCTCCCTCCTCTCCCTGCATGCCCCTCCCTTAGTCCACTGATAGGGGAGGTCCTCCTCCCCTTCTATCTGACCCTAGCCTATCAAGTCTCATCAGGACTGGCTGTATTGACTTCCTCTGTGGCCTGGCAAGGCTGTACCCCCTCAGGGGGAGGTGATCAAAGAGCCAGCCCCTGAGTTCATGTCAGAGACAGTCCCTGTTCCCATTACTAGGGAACCCACTTGGAAAATGAGCAATCAATGGGCTTCCTTTGAACAGGGGGTCTAGGTCCTCTCCATGCATGGTCCTTGGTTGGAGTATCAGTCTCTGCAGGGTCCCATGAGCCCAGATTTTTTGGCTCTGTTGTTCTATGGGCAGGTTTCTCAATTGCCTTTCACCTTAGCTTTTGAGGCCTGGAATGCACTGTCAACTAGTCGGGCTAGTCAACGAGTTTCAAGGGTCCTTCAGCCTCCTCCATCCCTGCCCTCAGTGCTGAGGTTGTAGACAAGCACCACTGTGCCTGGCTTTTATATGAAAACAGGAGATCCAAACTTAGGCTCTCACGCTTTTGCAGTAAGCACTATACTGTCCGAGCCATCTCTCCAGTCTGTGTGTATTTATTTCAGCCCTAAGGATTGGACTCAGAGCCTTGCTTCTAGAAGGTTAGTCCTCAAAATCTGAGCTACACTCCCCTGCCATAATAAAATAGATTCCAAAAGTGCTGTGGATATATGCTGAAGTTTTCATGTGCGAGTCTACTGTACATTTAAGTTCTCTACACTCAGACCTGTGAAGGCTGGATTTGGCGTGATTTCTGGGAGTCATCCCAGTCCCAGGCCAGACACTCTCATTCTGTAGTCCTTGGATCTTCAATATACTGATCAAAGAACATCCAGGCGCTGCTCTCACTTGTCTTTTCTTTCAGATAGACTTCAAGGTTTTGGAGAGCCTGTCTAAGTGCAGAGTTCGTCTTTGACTTGCCTTTTCCAAGCACATCACTGAAGACTACCCGTCCTTGGAGAAATGCTACTTGTACAAGGGTTTCACAGAAGCACTCTAGAGAGTGCAGAAAACAGGTTCTGAGAGAGATCACCTCAAGACAGTGGCGAGTGACCTAGTGCTTTTTTGGGTCCTTTTGACCATCTGCTCAGCACTGGGGCATTTTCTTAGAAGTGGTTCTTCAAAATAAGCCTCCTGGGATACCGACCGGTTTCATCGAGAGCTAGAAAACTAGAAAATCTCATCTAGCTTGGTTGACCAGTAGCTTCTGGCATGGCTATTGGGAGATTGCTGTATTAGTGCACATGGTAACAATTACCTATATTGTATAATCCATAGAAGTGTAATTTTTTTTAATGCCCTGACATCTTTTAAGCTTTAGAGATGAGGGTTGTAGGCACAGATAAATGTGTTATTGGTCAGAAAATGAAATTAAAGTTTAGTGTGTGTGTAGTAGCAAGGGTGTGCCATATGCTGATGCTCAAGATCTCACTTTTTAAAATTTAAAGAAGGCATAGATGAGCAACCACTCCAAATGTTACTGCTTTCTAAATTGCTTCCAGCCACGTGCGGAAAATCCGCCGGCCATTCCCAGAGACACTGCAGATTGTTTCTCTTCTTCAGACCCAAATTTCTTAAAGTTTAAAACTGGCTTGCGAACTTTCTGAAGGATCCATACAAATCGACGCCTCTGTGGCTCTTTCAGAGAAACAAACAACAGGAGCGGACAAACCAAGAAGGTGCCTAGGGGCGGAACCACAGTGTCAGACCAATCATTGCCTGCCCTGTCAGTTGCAGTCTTGTCTGCCACACTGTGTCCCCAGGGTTTTCTTTAAGCCTACCGAGGAATGCATGGTTTTTGAGAAGCCCGGAAGTGAGAGTGGGTAAAGGACAGAAGCACAGAAAAGCAAAACAAAGCCAGACCTGGGGATAATTTCCAGATCCTTCCTTCCTAACACAAGTGCCTCCCCGTTTTGCTGTTTTGTTTTTTTCCACATCCCCGTTTGCCCCAGAGCCATCAAGCTGTTGGTGTGTACAGGAGGGAGTAAAGTGGGCCAGCAGGTTGGATGGAATATAAATTAAAATTAGACTTCTGTCAGTCTGGAATCAGGGATTGTTTTCAAGGTCTCCCCAAACACTTAATTTCAAATGAGTCTTCATTTATTACTTCAAGAAAGGCCAAATGCATAATTTATCAGCAGCATTCAGTCAATATACCCTTATAAGCATGTTTCCCATGAGCCTTTGAGTAAAAATATGTTATGCTAATTCTATTAGTTGGGTACACAAGAGCTGTCTAAGAAAGTAAACAAGCATTAAAAGGAGACACATGTGAACAAAGAAATACTGATCAACCTACTGTCCAGGGTCAAATTACCAAGGGATAAGGAGGTATCAAGCTTGTCTCCTCATGCTCTCTCTCCAACGAGAACTCAGAGCGACCCAGGGCCATGCGACTCAGGTGACTTGGAGTGGGGAACAGGGACTTACCGAGTCTCTAGCGGCACGTTGCTGTTTAGCACCCAGCTGTCCTGAAGCTGAACGGACTCCGGCGTGGTGGCCAGGTCATTGGGTGCTGGAGCTGGGGCATGGATTTGGCTCCGCCGATTGGTCAGCGAGTTCCTGTTGAGGGAGTTGGCGGAGGAGTGGTGATGGGACAACGTGTGGTTATGAGGGGGCGGCAGAGGGGGCCTCAGAGTTGACTGGCTGTGATGATTCGGAGGGCCTGGAAGAGAGGAAGGAGAAACAGCCGTCAGTCCCTGTAAGACTGCAGCCTCAGGAACTCTGCAGCTGACAGGTGGGGTTTGCAGCCAAAGTCCCCACACCTATAGTGACCGAAAACCACAAACCAGAGATTTCAGGTGGGGCTGCATAGAACACCCCAGTTATTAGTCGCAAACGAATACTGTGCTTTAATTCATGCTTATTGACATGCATGATTTAGAGAGCAAAGAGGATTGAGGTTGGAAAAGCCAAGTGGGTAAGGAATGAGTGGTCACCCGAATTATCTGATACTGCAATAGAAGAGATAATACATCCAAAGCTGATTCTGGTTGTGACAAGTTTTTATCCTGGTAAAATGTAAAGGCATATGTTCTCTAAAGCAATCGACAAACGACCTAGCTGTTCTTGTAGAAGTGGAAGATAGCATAATGGTTATCAGAGGCTGTACAGGTGGGAGACAGAATTTGGACAGGGGGCACAGGCAGATATGTAGGAGGGCTGATATCTGGGGTTCTTCTGCACAGTCGAGTGGTTATAGTCAACAGTAAAGCGTATTCCTACTAAAGGGAAGTCTCTTGAACGTTTTGTTACAGAGAAATACTGTGTTTCAGGTGGCAGGTACACTACCTACCTGCATTTGATCATCACAGTGTATTGAAATATTATATTGAATCCCATAAATCTGTGCAATTATTGTGTGCCAATCAAAAATGGTTACTGGGCCAGGGAGCCAGCTGAGTGGGTGAAGTATTCACTGTGTAAGCATAAGGATCTGGATTCAGATTTCCCGAACATATGTAAGGCCAGACACAATGGTGCTCATCTACAGTCACAGCCCCTCTATGGGGAGATGGGAGGCAGCGAAAAGAGAATTCCCGGAAACTCTCAGGGCATCTAGCCGAGAATATAGAGTGGCAAACATCAAAAGACACTGTTTCAAATGAGGTGGATGGTGAGTACCGATAACTGAGGCATGGAACACACACACACATACACAGTGATGGGTTGGGGGGGGGGCTTGCATTTAAATCATGGTAGTAACCAGGCAGGAAATTAAGCATTCCAGTTGCGGACCAGATTGAACTGGTATGGGCAGGAAGTATTCTTGAGAGGATCAAGGTCAGTTCTACCATGAGGTAAAGGCAAACATGTCTCCTAATTCTGTAGGGGGTCACTGAGGATCTGTACTTTTGGAGGAAGTTTCCTGGGTTCTTGAGAAGTTGAAAATTCAAAATAAATGAATAGATAGATAGAAAAATAAATAAATGGGTAGAAAGACACATATATGCCTGCGTATACATTTGTTTAAAATGAGAGTCTGCCAGCCCTCTCTGATAGCTGATCTCCATCAGGAGATAAGTTCTGTGGACAGAGTCTGCTTAAGGTCAAGGGAGGTATTTTAAAATCATGATGCTTGCTTCAAATCACAGCCTATCTTTCCAATACGGAAATCCTCTATCCTTGCAGACGAAAAGCTCTCATAAGAGCTCTACCTTGGACGGGTCCTCGGGTAAATATCCCTACTCAGGATAGCCCCGTTCAAGGTTTGCATAGCAACCACTTCTCCATCTGCACGATGCAGTATTTGAAACATAACGAAAGCAAAAGCGGTTGACTGCGAGATGTAAGTCTGTAATTTCCTTTTAATGGATGCCGAAACATGACTTTTAATTTGTGTCCTTTGAGAAAGTCTATTTTTTGAAGCCTCCAGTCAGTGTTGGCAGCTCACCAGGTGACTGCTGAGCCTTGTCATTTTGGCCCATGCCAACTTTGAAAATCCCCAGCCCCTGCAGTCCTGGCTTTAAGAAGTTGGCTCAAGTCATTTAAACAAGCAATTTGACACAAATTTCAACTACTTGTCTCCTTATGTGGCCAGGCTACATCTCCAAAAGGTGTAATCTACATTCCGGGGTTCCTGTGAAGCCCATAGAAGCATTCCGAAGGAAAGACAACATGTCAAAAAAGATAGGGTTGGAACCATCACCACCAGTGAAAACAGAAAGGAAAAGAATAGAGAAAACTTGTTCCGGAGAGTTAGAGTCTCTGGGTTGAAATTACTTGGGGAATTTTTTTTTAATGTTCAGAAAAAAAGACAACTAAAGCTAAAACCCAGTGGGAAATGCCACAGTACGGTTGTATAGGTTTTAAATCGTGTCCTCCAAATGAACCTGTAATTCATGTTTTACATTAGGCAGCAGTGACACTTTAAATACATCTTTGGTGGAGTTTCATAGCTGTAGCAGGCTATTACATATGCTGGCATTGTTGTCTGACTAGAAATGTGTTATTACATAGTTATTTAGCATTTGTATGTCTCCTATTAGTGGGAAGAGGCGGGAAAGGGGCAAAATGATGTAATAATGATCTCTCAGAGGCCTTCTCCAAGCCCCTCACACAGGGTTAATGAATTCTCATGCCTACCTTTCCCCCTCTCTCAACTCCCATCCAAGTGGTGTCATTATTCCCCATTAGTTAAGCAATTAAGAGACTTGCCTGGGGAAGATGAGGTGAGTCAGTGTAGAAGTGAGAATCTACACCCCCTGCTCTAAGCCCTAACTTTCTATCTTCCTTTGGCCCCAGCTCCTACCCCCAGCACTCTGGACCACACACTGTCCAAGTACAAAGAGGCCAAGTGAGGAATTTAATTCCCTGAACAAGTTCCCAGACCTGCCCGCTTCCTGTCTGCTCAACCCAGGAGAGCTTCCCTTGCCTGTTCCAGCTGTGTGGCCTTGGCTTCACTGTCCATCTGTGCTGGGAGTGGTAGAATTCTTGTGGTTTTGTGTGTATATATATGTGTCTCTGTGTGTGTGTGTGTGAGAGAGAGAGAGGTCTCCAAGGGTAATGTCTGGGTCAAGGGAAGAATGAGTTAGATTGCTGCGTGGTATGCTCCCCATACCTGGAAAGTGAGCACCCACATTAATTGAAAGAAAGGTCAGGAGTCTCTTTCCAGTTCTCTTAAAGGGAAGGCTTAGAACTTTCTGTGTGGGGGAGGAAAAGAGAGAAATAAGAGTAGGGGAAGCTGTAAGAGCACTCAGTTCTTCATTCCCTCTACCCTCCTATGAAGCAATGTGCTATTTCACTTCAAATAGATTATCGAGAGCAATGAAAACAAAAAGATTATTTTGCACCTTACTAAAGGGAAATTTTTTGTTACCAGTGCTTATATCCACAATTCTGGGTGAAGTCGCTCATGTACACATCTTTCTAGCGGCCTTATTTTCAGCTAGGTTCACAGGACAGAATAATAATGATACTACACAGAGAAGTTATACTACCACCAGGGAACACAGAGTGGTGAAGGAATGAGTGGGATGGACATTTAGTTGGAAGCCAAGAGAGAAAAATCTAAAGAATTACTGCATAATTATTGTGAGAGCCTGTTGTTTTCTAGTTGTAGAAACCTGAGCATAGTACCCTATTTAAGTCTCAGTTTTACGCATGTACCAAAGGGTGGAAAACAGCAGTGATGACCCACTAGGATTTTGGTGGATGTGAGAAAGGATGAAGGCATTGGACATGCTTACTTCAATGGCTTTCCAATACATAAACTCACATGCAGAGAATACTTTAGTTCTTTTGGGGATGAAAGACAGTGGGTAAGACAAACTGTAGCTCTAAAGGAGCCCAGATTGGAGCATTTAGGTTCTCAACCTGTGGGGTGCGACCGCTTTTGGGGAGTCACATATCAGATACCCTGCATATCATATATTTACATTACAATCCCTAACAGTAGAAAAATTGTAGTTATGAAGTAGCAACATAATAATTTTATGTTGGGGAGGTCATCACAACATGAAGAACTGTATTAAAGGGTCACAGCATTACGAAGGTTGAGAACCACTGATTTAGAGTAATCCAAACTTTAGCTATCCTGGTCAATGATCCCAGGTCAGCAACCTTCAATGTAAATACTATGAAAACTCAGTCACTATGTTGTAGTGTTCTAGATTCTTGAGGCAAAACACAGAATCAAAATGAGCGTGACTCCTGTCACAACAACAGGTCAGAAGTGCATCCTCTCTCTGTTTCTCTAGTGTGACATCAATGGGAACTATCACCTAATGTAGCCATGACCTTTGCTGCCATAGACATTGTGTTTCTGATCCTTCATTCTGCTGTTTTGGTGACTCTCGGTTTGACCTGGGCACCTTGTGATTGCTGTGGCAAAGGCACCTTCTGCATTCACCAGCTTTCATCACAGACATTCTGGGATCTGCTGCTTGGGAAGGTTTTTCATTTGCTAAATTTTAAACAATGACTGTCAGTTGATGCTTAACCTCTGTCCAAAACTTGTTTTCCAAGATACTCAAGGACAAGGGAAAGCCCTTTTCTAAAGTGCTGGGTAGCTCCAGTCGGTGATGACATGGAAATGAGGAAACCAGCCTTGTGGATGAACCATGATGTCCACTCTTAAGTTACAGACATTTATTGGGTTAGCTTGATATGTGTATTATTGATGTCTTTCCTAGAAGACAAATGCCAGACTACACAATAATCCAATTTAAGTACAAATAACTGCAGCAGGTAAGTGCTTATAGAGTAGCAGGCTGCCAGGTATGGCCTTAGTGGGCAAAAGGCGATTGTTATTGAAGCCACTGAATAACATGGCATGTGATGGGCTTAAGCTGAAACTCAGGATGGTCCATCCTGAGCTACATAGCAAAACCCTATCTCAAAAATAGATCGAAATAATTATCAATGAGAACCAGAAGTTATTTTTTAGGTTCTGAGTGGCCTTTCATTGTAGGAAAAAGGATCTGTTTTATTGGGTCTTTATCAAGAACTGAAGAAGTTGAGTGTCCTAGAAAAACTTAGCAGATTTCCAGGAATGATGGTTCCCACAGGTGCAAACACTGGGAAGTGGATGCATGTTGCTGACTGCCCTGTGACAGCCTGTGCTGCTGTTGTTTAGACTTTTCCTGGAATTCTTGTCGCTGGTTGATTCTGACACACATACCAGCTGTGCACTATGTCCGAAGTGCTTCTGGGTTGACTTAAGAAAGTGAAAGCAGGCCTCCCCTGAGTTATGGTATCAGTACCAGCATACATCTACTGACTGAAGTTTTTGCACATGGTTCCCGCATTTGTTGACTTTGGCAAAGTTGCCCAAACACATGTGGAGGCAAGCTGCAGCCTACACTTCAGATAACATAAAGGAAACTTTTTTTTAAAAAGGTTAGCTAAACTAAGGAAATAAATGGTTAATAATGGCGATTGTTACTGTACTTTGCTTATATAAACAGTCGAGGCAGGCCTTCAAGCCTGACCTGTTCTTGCACAGGGAGAAGGTGTGGAGGTGTGGGAGGGCAGGGACCAATGAAGACAGCCTTGTCTTGCCTTATAGTAGGTACCAATTTTTCTTGGTGATTAAAAAGAATGATAAAATGCATGCAAGAAAAAAAAAAGTAGGGGCCTGCCTGCCTGCTGATAAATCACTCATTCTCGTGCTGACATGCCCATAGTTGGTCTTAAGTATTTCATCCCTCTCAGTCCCTCAGATGATAAATTGACTACGAACTCTCTGCCTTGTACAGACCCACCTCTTTCAAGCATGCTGAATCCTGACAACAACTTGAAGATGCTAGAAATAGGAATGGTCTTGGCAGAAACTCTGGAGTCTTTGGTTGATGCAAATTGGCACCAGGATGTTGTTCATTTTGACCCTGTATGGGAGCCAGGGGGAACAATGGTAAAGATTGTGGTTAGGGCTTGTGGTTAGGGCTAAGAAAGGAGAGTGGAGTTCATTGGAAGACAACTGGGCTTACTCTGGGCCTTGATTCTGCCTGATCGTGTGCTAGAAACATAACCACTGAAGAGGTGTATTCTTTATTTCCAAGTCTGTGTCTTTATCTGTAGAATGAGCATGGTAAGTTTCCATCGATTACATGATCATTACGAAAATTATATGCGATGCTATCATAGGGAATCTTGGACCAGCAAGATGTTTCAGCCACCAACCATGATGACCTGAGTTCAAGCCCTAGGATCCATATGGTTGAAGGAGAAAAGTGATTCCCAAAAGTTATTCACCAACCTATCCACACATACACACATACACACACACACTCACATACTGCATATAATAGAAATAAGTAACCTAGCAAAATTCTTCGCATTTAGCAAGCTACTCATATATGTTGTGATAATACACATGATATAGCTCATATAATTAGTGATATAGAAAATGGCAATAGAAACCACAATAACTTAGGATCTGCGGGGAATATAATGAGCACCTCCTGGGACACCTTGGCACCATTGTCTGGCTCTTTGAGCTGGCAGATCGTAGAAGGAGGTACTCAGGAAATGTATAGAGGGAAAATTTCTAAGCCCAGTCCCTGCTGACTTTAAATGCAGCCTGAAAGAGAGCAGACCAAGTGGCATGGGCCCTGACTTCGATAGAGGCAATCCCAAGAATGTGGCTCTGACTTGGAACTTGGAACAATTCATTTCCATATTAGATACTTGTGTTGCCATTGACAACAAAAAGATAACACTGGCTGGGGTTACTGTGAATTAAGCCCCCCTTGTGTGTTTGTGCTGAGCCAAATGTGAAACAGTGATTCCACTGTATTTCCACTTACTGTTATAGGATATGTAACTTCATAATACAGATCATCTTCATATCATCTTCATAATACAGATACTGTGAGGGAAGCTCAGAACAGTTAAGCACTATACCCACAGTCACACAACTTAGTAAACAAACAAGCAAGCAAGCAAACAAACACAAGCATAGGTGGCATTTGATCCCAGGCTTTCTTCCTCTCCTAGGCACGTACAAAGGAACATAAGGCTAGAGTACATTCACAATGGAAGGGACTAGACCACAGCCCTGATGCTACATACCTAGCAATACAGAAGGAACCTAGCTTGACTCAGTTTGTGTGCTTACATGCTTAAAGGGCAGAGTCAAATCTGTGAGACATTGGTGAGATCCTTCCTCCCCCACCTTTTACACTGCCTCTGCCTGCTGCTTGCATCAGGAGAAATAGGCCAGAACAAGCAAGTTGCAGTGCATAGTCCTTTTATGCCTTCCCAGAGGCCCTGCTTACCCTCCCTCTCTGGGCTGTATCCCTGGCCTGAGTGATGAGCTGCAATTAGGTCTACAGAGGCAGAACCAAGGGCAAGCTCTGTCCTGGCTTGTCCTGCCCTGTTCTGACCTGAGGCACTCTGCCAACACCCTAGGGACAGATGGATGGAGGGATCGTCCAAATCCAGCCTCCTCCTGTGTTTGCCAGGAGATTTCCCGATTTGTCTCTAAATATAGGGTAGTTTGGATACTGAGCTCGCCCCCTCCTCCCCCTGCTTTAGCGTCTACTGAATGATTTACCCCTAAAGAATGGACATGTATTTTCTATTCCTGACCCATGTGTGTGGTCCTGCTGGCTTTCCAAGCCAGGCAAAACCATCTGCAGTACCTCATAGATTTGGCCACCAGTGCAGAAAGCCTGGGCCCCAGCTCTTCAGAGGAAGAAAGGAAAACAAAAAGGAAGGATGAAGTGAGCCGAGGTTCACTGCCTTTTCAGGCTGCCAGCACAAGTTCTGGTTAGTGTCTTTCAGCATGGAGGACTCACTGTCCTATATAAGGGGATGGTATCCTTCATGGAAGGACTACCTCAGTGTGAGCAGAAGACCAGGGAAGCCAGGGGCTATGCTCACGGACAGGAAATGATTACATAAAATATATGACCCCAGAGTCAAAAGTCATGGCGAGTGCATTTGATCCCCATGTCAACAGACAATGTCACGGGGCAGAGCGTGGGTAGCAATTATCTGCAGGCTTAGGAAGCAAAGCTTCAACAGCTCTCCCACTGCTCATGAGTGAGTAAGGTTGGAGAGCCAGTTCCGATCCTTAGAGTGTGCATGCTCAACAAGTTCCACTTATGTGCTGAGATTCCTGAGTAGGTCATCTCACTTAACACAACTGTCCGGAAGTGGACACTGTTCTCTCTTTTAGGACTGAGGCAACTGAGGAGCAAGTTGGTCCAATAACATGTTTTCCCTTTCCATGTGTCATAAACCGTGACATATCTGTGCCTCTTCTGGGAGGTGGCTTTATATACCGAATACAAATTAGTTAGAAACCCCAATGCATAGCTTTATACTCTCTCGGGTCTCTCTCGTGTCCTACATTGCACAATGAAATTCTTTAGGGAAAGGGGGTCTGTCTCTCTTGTGTCACATTCCTGGTGAGAGGACACAGTGTCTGATAGAGGTGGTTCTGGATAAAGTGGGGGAAGGGACAAGTGACTCCCTAGAGAGTTATATTTGAAGAGAAGCATCAGGGATCTCTACCTTTCACCACCGACTCTTGGACTCAGTGGCAAGGTCTTCTTTAATTTTTCCCAAAGCTTTTGCCAGGGCGGTTCTGTGACAGAGAGGTTGCAGCATAGGGGAGAAGGTGACCTTGAACCTCCCTGGCTTTGTTTTGGGGTGTTTGTTCCTTGTTCTGCCTGGTCACCTCTTTGTTTCCAAATATCCTATTTGAGCTATAATAACCCTGACCTCTTTGAAATGTCTGCCTTTTTTCTCAGTACATTTACTGAGATTTGCAACAACTCCAGTATCTAATCTAATTTCAGCACACCACACCCCATAGTAACCCCCTCTTCTCTCCCTCCCTTTTCTCCCTCGGGGAGTTTCTGGCAAATTCGAAGCATTTTTTTTTTTTTTGTCTCTATGAATTTGCTCTGACCAGACATTTCATGACAGTGAAGATTCCCTCTGGTTTACAGACCATAGTGTCTGATGTCTGTTGGTGGCAGAGCCTCACCAGAGCCTATCAAAACTAGACCTCAGACGGGTACATTGTTTACAACCACATAGCACTACCCCCCCCCTTAAGAGATAAAAAATGTCCCTCTCCAAAGTAGGCTCCCCGTGATGCTTTGTGGCAGGTCCCTCCCTGCTGTTGCTGCTATTCTCCAGATGGAGACTGCCAGGTACAGCCAGAAGCAGAGGGGTTAAGAGGAAGCTCGTGATTTGTTCGAGTGAATGGGTATGAATATGCTGAGAAGAGAGGACCATTGCTGGCCAGCTCAAAGCCAGCAGGGTTCAGGCAAGGGCTCATGGAAGATAGGGGAAGGAGAAACCTGACTTGGGTGCCCAGTCAACAGCTGTCATGTCTTAAGCATTTACTAGTGAATACTAATGGTGCTGGGGTCAACCTGCCCAAATGGGTCAAGTTCTCACATAGATAGGTCTACAGGGACTTTACTCACAGCTTCTCAATCATCTTATTATGTCCCATACTTGGTCTTTACTTGTTCCAATTCATCAAAAAGTATTCCTTAAGATAGTTAGCTCCACTGGATACTGAGTCTCACACATGCACACACACATACACACACACATGCATGGAAAGAAAGACACACTAGAAATGCTTGAGAAGAACCTTTCTTAAGAGATGCCATTTTATTGCCAAGTTCCATGTGAGCAGGGTCTCTGTGAGCATTTCCATAAATCTACATTACCCTAGGTATTTGGGGCTCCTCTGGGAAAGGAAAGTCTATCAGCAGAAAGTAATGATATTGGGCTTTTCAATTGCCCTAAGGATCTTGACAATACTATTAAGACCCATGAGCTCCCTGTCGAGAAGTTTAGGAGTGAAATTATTAATATGTCCGAACGTTGTTTTGATTGTTGCACTGTAGCAGAAAACACTCTGTGTTCTTTGACCTGCATTATCACTCTCCTAAGCAGAGGATTGCCTCGGAATGTAAACTCCTCTTATCCCAGCTCATCGAATAGGATTTCAAGGTCTTATTGGAAAATAAGCTGGGAATCATTTGGATTTTTGCCTACCCATGAAACAGAATGCTTTCCAAAGACCAAACTATTTTTTAAGGGGTGTGTGTGTGTGTGTGTGTGTGTGTGTGTGTGTATCCTTACAGTAGAATTATTTTCAGTTAAGATGTGTTTAGATGTTTGATTATGATTTCCTTGGTGTAGATTTTGCTCATTTCCCACCACTCTCTTCCTCCCTTTCTCTTTTCCTCCCTTTTCTCCCTTCTTTCTTTCCTCCCCAAATCACACTTTGTAGAAAAATAACCAAAATAAAGATAAAATGCTATTGTGATTCCAGCTGCATCCTCTGATATACACTGTTGGGAACAGGCTCTGATCTGTACCATTCATGAACAGTAAGAGTGACGGAAGCACCCCAGTTAAATGGCAAGGATGGGGATCAAGATCCAGGAGCATTTTCACTTCAAAGCTCAGCAGAATTATTTACTATCTGAGTGACCTTTTCCCAAAATCTCTCCTGGTACATGCCTTATAGGGCAAGAGAACAAAAGTTTCTCCAAACTATATAAACAGAAGTCAGCTGAATGTCAGGCCATGGACTGCATCTTTTTTCTTGTCAAGGGACAGCTGATGTTATGGGACATATAGGACTAGTGCTTGAGAGATTTTCAAAACACCTTTTCTACCTTCAGAACACACACACACACACACAAACACACACTGAGAAGGGGGCAAGTGTTTACATCATACAAATAAAGAACTGAGTGCTTCCTGAAGCATCATTCATTGCCCAGGACTCTGTGGCTCAAGCACTGACAGAGAGCACCCTTTGGATTTTGCTCCTGATTGCTTATTGGTTTCTTCCAAAGCTGGCTTGGAGTTGTTTTCATCTTCCAATTAAGTGGCTTAGAGTGCCTCCAGTGCTCATGGCCTGTCTCCTTGTGGACCATCCAGCAGCTAAGCAGGGAAAAGTAAGAAAACCTACCCCAGGCCAAGGGCCCAGCATAACTGTGATCCGGGAAGAACAGTGAACCAAATGGGAGGCCTATGTGTTATAGGAGAATGAGCTAATGTCCTTAAGACCGGAGGCTTGGGCTATATTCCTCTGGACAGCAAGGATTCTGGCTCTGGTTTATGGTGCCATTGATAGGGTTCTTTCAGTCTTTAAGATCAAAGACCTTAATTTAAACCCTGAAACTCTGAGACTATTAGAAGAAAATACAAGGGATACTCTTCAAGATATCGGGGTATGCAATGACTTTGAGGTAAATCACCAACACCACAGAAACTAATGCTAAGCACCTACAGATGGAACTACATGAAAAAAGTTCATGTAGTTCACAGCAGAGAAAATGATCAACAAACACAGTGCACAGAAGGGAAAAAAATCTTTACCGGCTATGCCCTGGACAATGGGTTACTATCCAAAATCTACAAAGACTTGCATAAGTTAGATAGGAAGGGAGTAAAGTTGACAAACAACAAATAGGCAAATGAACCGAATAGATGGTTTACAACAAAAAGAAAAGTGAAATATATATGGCCAAACAACAACTTTTAAAAGTGTTCAGTATCCCTAACCATCATGGAAATGCAAACTGAAACTACTTAGAGATACCATCTTACTCTAGTCAGAGTGGCCATCAACAACAAATCTGACAGGAAATGCTAGAGGGATGTGCATCAAAAGGAATCCTTATTCACTCTTGCTTGGGATATAAATTAATGTAGCCATTATGGAAAAAGAAAACCTACTCAACCATACAGATATTTTAATCTTCATGTTTATTGCTGCTTTATTAACTATATCAAAGAATTGGAATAAACCTAATTGTCCATCAATAGAAGAATGGATAATGAAAATCTGGCCATATATGTATATATACACACACACATAAAAATACATATGTATATATAAACATACAAACACATACACACAAATTTATATGTGTATACATATCTATGTAAATGAATACACACTGGGTGTAGTATAGTATAAAAAATTAGACCAAGAAAGCTAAACATTAATGGATGAGGAAGGACTGAATGTAGGTAGTGACATAAATTTTGAAAGAGAATAGAAAGGTATAATTATTTTTGTCTAATTTTGACATGTTTTTTTAAAATTTTGGTGGTAGATAAATAAAATATATTTAATACTAAAAATACTAAATTTAATGTGAAGCTTTGAAACTTCAATTTTGAATGCCTATTCTAACTATATAGTCTAATTATATGTATAGTTCGTTGAGTTGTATAGAATTATAAATTCGGTGTGTGGTATTTTTATTTATTTACAAGGGCTTTCTAACAATAAAATTTATTTTAAAAGCTCTTAACTACAACAGAATACCACTGATCACCCTGGCTCTGACTGGAGGTATTCAGGACTCAGATGCTTAAATTCTGTGTGTCTCTGTTCCCTCGTCCATCAGAGGGTCCACCATCAAGGAGGTCTTATTCAGAAAAAGAGTTACTATACCCAAAGTGCTCAGAAAACGCATCTACAGTAAGAAGCACCTAGGGAACACCCACATTTATTTATTTTTCCCAAATCAGCTCATTTTTTTTTCTTGACAGAGCAAGTAAGGGTTGTTGGTGGCACAGAACCTGTGATTCAATGATTTTATTTTGATGGCTTAAAAAAAAAATCTTTGGTTGTCAAATATCTCTAGCCTAAATAATAGTCACTACCGAGAACAAGAAATTCCTTTATGTTTGACTAACGAATTACAGTGAGTGGTTCTAGGGCTAACAGAATATTAAAATGATAGATGTGTTTGGTCCCCCTTCCCCCCGCCACGTATTCAGCTTACATGAACTAATATAAAGTCATCAGAAAGCAAGCCATCTTACAGCAGCCACGATCCTCTGAGAAGTGCTCCTGTTGCTATGAAGAGGAGCAAGAAGCCTACGTTGCCTTCAATGTTGCTGGCCCCTGTTCAGCTTCGGTCCTCCTTTGGCAAGACAAGGCCATGGTAAAATCCAGACGTGTAACTTTCTTTGGCTCATTTCAGAGCCACGCAGGTTGCTCTATCATTGCAATCTACTGCTGAGCGACTCACTGATGGCCTGAGCTGTTCATCACATTTAGATGGTCTAAGTCATGAATTAGCAATTTGTTTCTCAGGGCTTCCTGCATTACTGAAACAGCCTAGTATTTATCACCTCAAATGGGATCATTCTTAACTCCATAATGTGGAGAGGGAGTCATTCTTCACGTGAAGTAATCAGATTTGGTGGAGGAAAATAATTGCCATTTCTAACGCTGCCTTTTGGACACTCTAACAGGGTGGCCTGAGAAGGGGTTCCCTGATCAGATGATATTTGATTGGCACCTGAAGGATAAAAGGAGAGAGCCATTCCACCATTTGGAAGGACAAGGTGCAGGCAGAGGAAACAGAAAGACCAGAGTCCTCTTCAACATGACAGTGCGTAGGGACTGCACAGAAAACTAGCCTGGCTTCGCCTCTTCCACTTAGTCAAGACTGTTCTATAAGGAAACACTGAAGCAAATAAGAATGACTCTGGATCCTAGTGGCCTCCGCCGCAGGCCCTTTGCACTTGCAGAAGCCTTAGCCGTGGGGATCCAGATAATTGAGTAGCTCTTTCCTAGCCTGCACGTCTGAGCTCAGATGTCACATTGGAAGATACCCTCAGGAGCCCTCTTGTCCCCCTAACTTTGTTTCCTCTCTCTTCTGATGTACATTAGCATCCATTAAAAGCATCCTCTGCACCAGGAAGTAAACAACATGAAAGCAAAGCTACTATCATATTCTATGTGGAATCCATGGCCCTGGACTCTCCTGTAGGCATAATAAATGATTGCTGGACCAATTAGTTAGGCACTATACACTGACAAGGACAGTAAGAGCGAAAGAATCAAAAAGACATCTAAATTCCAAGAGAAGATAATATTTCTGGGAGGCTGTGCCATGGTGTCACTTGCCCCAAACTTCAAATGCTTGAACTCTCTCAAAGTTCAAGAAACAAATCTATGTGGGTATATCTGCCAAGACACAACTCTATCTCACGCAAACCATAGCAATTTTTGCCCTTCTTGCAGTAACCCAAACATGACAACAAGTGCCTTACATGCAGAAATCCCCATGGAGGGAAGGAGGGCAAGAGGCCTCCCACACACCCAAGTGGGAATGACACATTTCACTGCCAAATTGACTAACAGGATCTCTTGTGGCCTTCTCCAGCAGCAGAAAGCATTAGCTCCCCCTCACGAATCCACTGCATTAAAACGTCTTTGCTGAAGGTTGGCTTCGGATGCCAGGCAGCAGGGTGAATCCGGGTTCATCTGTGCAGCTGGTGAGCTGCAGAGCAACAGAACTGGCTGAGAAGGAAGGGGAGTAGGGCTAAGGGTTTTCCTATTAAAAGCAACCTGGGTGGGCCTTACATCCTTCAGGAAGCCTGCTTGCTCAGGTTATAATAGAGGACCCCCCAAAGGTGTCCTCCCCATGACTACACGTCAGTAATTTTGTGGCTGCCCTGTTCCATGTATAACACTAGCTCCCATTGGTACAGGGTCTACTGAATCATCACTGCTGCTGCTATTTAGCCTGTTAGCTCTTTACAAGCTTTTCAAACTTAAACATAGTATATCAAGATTTTCATCCCAGGGGGTTCTTTCTGTGTAAAGAGCCTAGCAAAATTATATATAAGTAGTCACTTGATAAACTCCTTTGCATCCAGTGACAGAAATCCAAAGGAGGGACAACTCTCTCCACAAGATTCCCTTGTCCTATTACCTAGTAGATTCCTTGTACAAGAGCAGGAACTGGTGACTTCAGCTTTCGGCAGGTTCTAGTTTCTCATCTATTCCTTCATTCACATCCCTATTTGTTCACAAGTTCACGAAACAAGCAATTATTAAGCACCTACCCTGCATGCAAGTGTTTTTTTAGGGTACATAGTCCTGGTGTATAGGAAGGTGGGAGAAAAGACACCGCCGATGTTGATGACCTTCTGTGTAAGACACATGCCCCCTCTTTAGTGTCTCCTTGTGGACATTAACTGCCAAGATGCCTCACTTTCCCATGCGTATCTTTATTCACCCTTCAGCTCACTTACGAAATGAAAAGGCACACTGCTCTGAAAATGTTAACATACTCCCCCACACCATACACAGAGTATACAACCACCCTCAGCCTCCCCTAACCTGATCTTATCTTCCAGAGTAAGTCACTTTTCTGCCTTCTCTACATACATACGAGCCTAAAGTACACCTTTTTCCCCCTCCAGCATACCATTTAAAGGATGCTCCACAGCACACAGAAGAACTCGCAAGAATGTTAATTATTACCTGTGGAGAGAAACTATAACATTTTGATTCATTTGTGTTTTCAGCTGAATGTGGTATTTATCAACGTCTTTTATGTTTAATTCTAGATAATAGAGCATGGCGAACTGGAGTCCTCAATTACGCGCATGGAATACCTGTGCAATACCGTTTTCTCTGCAAGGTTCAGACGCTCAAGCAATCTACGCCTTGGATGCTGAATATCTGGGTAGGGCCTCGACAGAGACTTGTAGGAGCCACATGACCTTCAAGGCACCTTTGTGCACAGGAATAGGAGTAAGGCTTCTGGGAGCAAGGTGGATGCCAGGGATGAAGAGGTCTTACCGGGTATCCGACTGTCTGCCTTCTCTGTCTGCATATCTGGCACTCTGAGCGTCATCCTCCTAGCTCTACAGGCAATGCACAGACACCATTTAAGTTTTTTTTTTTTATAATTCAAACACACATGGATTGACACCAAGGAGAACCGAAATAAAACAATGAAAAGCAGGCAGACACCTTATACTCCTTTCTAGGAAAGGGTGAATGGAGGGGATGAAAAGCTAAATGACTTAACAGAATTAACCACACGTAGCAGAGCACCATTAATGAAACACGTCTTACTTTGGGAAGACACAAAAGCTACTTAGGATGCTCTGATGAGACGTGATAAGCACGTGAAAACAACACAGGCACTTTAAAATACAGCTTCCGACCATCACACCTCCTAATCACAGACAGACGTGTTTGCCCTGGAGACACAAAAACCTGTACTTACCTAGAAACCTGTACATGCAAGTTTATAGTAGTTCTGCTCAAAAATCTCTAGAAACTGAGACAATGTCTTACAACAAATGCGTGTGCAAGCAAGATGTCCTAATTTCCATATAGTGGAATATTATGCAGTAAACAAAAGGACATAACAGAATTGTTAATAATACATTATGGAATTTAAAACTGCCAAGGGGTTGATTTTTAAGTGTTCCTATCAGAAAATGGTCAATGTATGAGATGGTGAGTTGAGCCTATCTAAAACGTATATCAAAACATGCTGTATGTCCCATACATACTGCTACTACCAATAGTAATAACGATAAAGTATATGTCAGTTTAAAAAGTATAAAAATAAAAATTAGTTATTACAAGGAAGCGAACTATTGACACACATGCCTGCTTGGACATGTCCCAATAGCATCATGCCAGGTGAGAGAAGTCAGCTTCAAAGGTTGCACGCTTTCTGTGACAGTCTCAAAAAGATACCCTGTGTGGGGCAGATCAGGCCTGCAATGGGCTAGGGCTCTGTGTCGGTGGGATGTGATTATCACAGAGGAGCATGGAGGAGGTTTTCTTATCAGGAAAGCTGTCCTGGGCTCTTCTGGAATGAAAGTGCTGAATTGTATGTGGTAAAGCAGATCTCACTGTATGTTAATCTAACTTAATTTATCTTTATTTTTGAATGCACTGAGGATTGAAGCCAGGGCCATGTGCAGGCTAGGCAACTACTACGGAACCCCTTCCTGTATGCTGATTACAGCTATAGTAATACAATAAAGACCAGTTTTAAGAATAGGACAGAATTATTTTAGCCTGTAGGAAAGTTTTGCTTCAGACCGGAGAGTTGTATCAAATAGACAAGACAAGTTTTAGCCGCTTGCTGAAAAATGAGGGATTAAAATCATGCTAGAACTCAAAAGCCTGGCCAGCAAATTATCACCTCTTAAGAAAAAAAAAAAGGAACACTGAGGAAAAGAAAATGGGAATCAACATCTGCGTAGATATCTTCCTGGCATATTGCTAATCATTTTTATATTTGAATTCATTTGAATATTGTTTGCCGAAGCTTGTGCTTCCATGCAAGCTGTTAAAGAGCTGTGCTGTGCATGAAGAGGGAATGGCTGGCCCACACCATCCTGCTGGCTCCTCTGCTGACACTCAGCACCATCCATAACCTTGCTGAAACAAACATTACTACATTATTCATCACGGGACAATTATTAGTGTACGGGAAACAAATAACAAAGTTTCAGAAGCTCCTCTGCTTCCAAACTGTGTATGAGGCAGCTTTTCAAGGGACAGAAATTGGAGCCCAGGGAGAGAAACTTCTGTTTTTCTGAGGAAATTTCCAACAGAAGAATGGGTGGTTTCTGGGAGACGGGGATAGGCGAGGGGTGGGGGATACAAAATGATAACGGACAATGAAAGAGCTAGAATTATTTAGAAAGAAACTGAAGGGCACTTGGAGTTTAGTAACAGCAGGAAAAGGAATGAATGGAGGAAGTGGTCCTGTCCTCTTGAATGCCGGAGCTCAGTGCTGTGTGTTGTGAATTAGGGAATGTTGAGGAGGTGGCTGGCAATTCACGTCTATATCCAAAATAACCTGGATGCCTCTAGGTTCTGTGCTTTGAATGGCAGCAACTAGCAAATAGTTTCTTATTTTTGAAGTCTCAGAACCTACAGGAGGAATATATCCCTGACTGCCATCGACCCCAGTGGGAAGAATAGACTTTTCTTCTGTTCAGTGTCCTGGAACTATGTCTGGGTCCTACTTTCCCACCCAGCACTCATTCATATTCCGTACTGTCTATGCCATTTTTCATGGAGGGCTGTACCCCAATCCAGGGTCTGTCACAAAACTGACACTCAGTAACTGTTTGTCGGATCGTGGTTTCCAATAGCAACAGCTTAACCTGGGGAAACAGGTGTGGTATAATTAGCATAGCTGTCTGTGCAGTTCCTGCACCTGTGACCCACGTCAGTCCAGTCCATCAGAGCCCAGAGAAGATCATACATGATGGGGCTGGTGATTCACAGAAAGGAGAGGAATAGACAGAAAGATAACATTGCCTGCCTCACCATAGGGGCCTTTGGCTCATGAGAGCCTGTCCCAGAGAAGGGACCAAGGAAAACAGAATTCTAGCTAGGGTGGAGCAGGAAGGATGTTCTGCCGAATGAACTACTGTCAGGCTTGAGGCTCTTGCACCTCGTATATGACTTTTCTCTTCTTCTCTTTCTGGGGAACACTTTCTCCAGCTAATTCCTTGTCCCTTGGGTCGTTACGGTGTTCTGACTTTTCGCAAACGCAACGAACAACATGACTAAAATGCCATCCACTGTCTTCTCTCCCCCCACCCCTTTCCTTTGCTTCAGATCTCACAGTCAATAGAAGCCACCATTCTGCCTACCTGGGCAATTCAAGGGTGGCGTTTCCCGCACACCGGCCTGCCGTCCGGGAATTATGCTAGGCTTCCTCTGTTGCCGGAGTTTGTGCTGGCTGTCCGTGATGCCCGAGTGCACAGATACCAGGCCCTGGAGAGCCTCAGTTTCCCACTTAGTGGAGACTGCTTCCTGCAGCAAGAAAGCCTTGCAGGAGAACGGAAAGGCTGGAGCAATGTGGCAAGCCGAGAAGCAGACAGGCAGGTGCTGTCTTTGCCTTTCCTCCCAGGAATCACACTGCCAGTCTGGTTAATACCCAGAGGCGCTCAGCTTGTCTCATTGCTCCAGCCAAACTCCCTTGTCCCAATTTCTTTCTCTGAAGCAGCCCTTTCTCTGTGTTACATCAGTGACTGGACTTGTCAGCAACACTTGTTTTCCAGGGGGAACAGCCCTTTCCAGGTCCTTGCTTTTAAAGGTGACAACAAATGTGGCATCTCTGCAGTCCCCATAGGTTGCATTTTGGTCACAAAAATGAGGTATGATTCAGAGCTAAAGAGTTTCAAAGAACATTTTAGGAGGAAAAAAAAAAGGAACTTTCTCCTTCTGGGAGTCAGGTGGGGTGGTTCTGGGTTAAGATTCAGTTGTTGTACTCCATAGAGCTCCTGTAGTTTAGGGACAAAGCAATTAATGTCATAGGGTTTGGGGAATTCCAAACATATGGCTGTAGGTAGGAGGACCTGATGTAATATGGTGCAGGTAGGCTTGATTTTCCAAAACCAGCTGGCTTTAGCCTAAGTGAAGTGAATAGTCTGGGGGTAAACTATATGTTCTGGGGTAAGTCAATAGTCCTAGTTTCACTTGACTTCTAGAACTCTAACTTCCAAGAAGTGAAATCCCAGGTGCTTCCACCAACCTCATACCTCCCTGAAGTCTTCCATTAGCATTTTGCAAGTATCGTATTTATTTCTACATGCATAAATTAATAACACAAGCGATTATAACAGCTAGTATTTGACTTCTTCCAAACACCTGCTAGCTGCCAAATTCTGCGGAGATATTTCCATGGATAATCATGTCATTCAGGCCAAAGGTCCCAGAGGGGGTGAGAGATTCCCATTATGCAGATGGAAGACCCTGAGGTTTGGTTAAGGAACTGGTCTCAAGTCCTGGCCAGGTGGCCCGTGGCTCATGTCCCAGGCTGTGTGTATGCTTCTTTATTGTTACACCGTGTATAACCGACATGGCCCAAAACAGTGAACTTTCCATACCACCAAAACTTAAAATACCTGCAAGTACTTGATATTTCTGTTTAACTACACCACACAGACACATTCATTCAAGATTGGAAGCTGAATTTGACTGCACTTTCAGAGAGGGCATAACAAGCATAATTCACATTTAATTGATGACTGACAACTGATTAAGAGCAGAAGTGTAACTCTGTGTCTCCCTTTGATGCATTTTGTGCCCTTTCTGGAGGTCAGGCTGGCAGTCTCGGGGCTGCTTCTGGGCCCCATTTCCTGTGCTGGCATATATCCCTCTCCTTTTTTTTTTTGCCATCGTCTCTGAAGTTCTTGTTAAAAGTATTTAATTTGTTTAATTCTGCATAGAATGAGGACCAAACAGGACCCCAGACAGAGGCCTAACTTAGCACAGAGAAAAATCTTCCTAAACTCCCATTGGAGGACTTAAGAGGGAATTAAAAAAAAACAAACGTATTTCTCCATTTGGGGTTACAGTCCAGGACACCGAAATTGCCAAAGGCTCACCTTGAAGCGTTGTTGTACCCTCTTACTGGCAGAAGCACATGGACTTGGCTTCCCCAGTGGGATGAAAGAAACAGTAGCAGGTGGACACCATTTAACATGTGGAGAGAGAGTGGACACCAGCTGCCTCTGTGGCCAAGGTTGCCAAACAGTTGCTTCTAGAAGTGTTTTTTCGGGTGATACCTCAGCTGCCATAGGCCATGGTAAAACTTGCAACACTTGGCTTGGCTTTGGGGCTGGCAAAGTATGGTATGGGAACCATATTGCCCCTGGGGTAAGAATATTTTATACGGCTCTGGACAGTTATGAAATAGGATAGAGATCACAGGTGACTCACAAAAGAACAAGAAACTCTCTACTGCCTGAACCTTCACAGAAAACTCTTTTCCTCCCCCTTTACCTGGCATCCTGGAAGGCTTTCTGCAGACAGAGGTACATGGATGTCTTATAAACTGGACATCTGCTGGATCTTACATATGTGCCTTTGTTTATTCCATGTGCAGGCATATTTGTTTGAACAAATGAATGATGAAATAAACAGACATAATTGGTAAGTTCAGTAAGTGTTGATTCCAGACCACAGTTCTGGCTCATTTCACCAGACTGATACCTGAAGTAAACATATGCTTTCTCTAAAGCAGACACACCCACTCTTGCTCATTAGAACACCAACCAGTGGGAGGACTCAATAACACAAGGAAACAACCAGACTTCCTTCCTTGGGATATAATGGCCTCACGATCCATCCACTTGCAATCAATCTGTAGAGGATTTGAGACATTCAAATATAGAATTTCAGAAAGAGGGAGAGACATAGTGTTCTGCATCCACCCTGGCACCCTGGAGGTGAACAAATTTCCATCCCTTCCCCCTATCCAAGGAAGGCCTGGCCTTCCAGCCACTTACCTCAGTAGCTCAATACGTTGGCCCTAAAACTGGCAAACATAACTTTTTCTTCTCAGGTGTTTTATGTCTTGCCAACTATTTGGGCTCTATTGAAACAGAAATGTCACACTGCTATATTTAGAACACTCAGAGTTTGGGCTAAGAACGCCAGGAGGAGCTGATGCCCCGCACATGGAAGTGCTTGTGTGTGTGTGTGTGTGTGTGTGTGTGTTTGCAGATTTCATCTCTGCCAAAGCAAGAGTAACCCCAGTTCCAAGACAGCCATTAATCTGTGATAAGGAAGGTGGCAGGAGAGTTCAGGATCTCCCTCGCAGCTTCCATCCAAACCAAACTGACATAATCTGGCTCCTTCTGAAGCAATTAGCTGTCTATGTTATTCCCCAACACTTGTGAGTAGAATCATTCTGAAAACAGTGCTCTTGACACGTTTCTCTAAAAAAAAATCAATCACTTTTAAAGGCAGAAAGCTCATTCTCTGCCCCAGGAACATATGAGGCACCACCTGCCTCTTACAAGGGTTGCTTCACGTTATTATTATTTTTTTTCAAATGGGCTTATGGGACTGGGGACTTTTGCTTCTGGTATCATCCACACACTTCGGCAATAAGGAATTTCACACATACCCCTAACGCTTCTCTTACGTGGCCCAATTTGTAGGCATTCTGAGGTCTCAGCAAGAGGAACCTTTCACCTTCCCTTAGGGATTAGGCTCTCCAGACCCTGATATCATCTTAATTATTAGAAGTGCATTCTCACCCAAGTTCAAACCCTGACATCATAATAAAGTACAGTAGCGCTGTTTCAGATGAGAAAGAGCTGATTCAGGAAGATATTGTGTATATCTGTTTGCATAGCGGGAATCGGGTCTCGATTTGTTTTCCTAGAGATGTTCCATGGATAACAATTTCATTTTCATCAAAGGCAAACAATTTAAAAGTTTCTCTTGCTGTTGACAAGCTCTGTTGAGGAGGCTCTCGGATGATGATTACAAACGGCGATGCTTCTCAAGGGGACAAAGGTGCTGACCTCTTCCCATAGCATAGACCGTAAAGTGGCGGTTAGAGTGGCATTGCACTAGTTTGATGTCTATTGCTTTCTGAAGAGTTAAAGGAAGGCAGGAGTGTCTGCCCGCTGAAGTTGATACTGACCCTTGCGATCACCATGCAGTGGGACAGCATGCACACGTTTTGCCAGCCAATGTTTAGAACTGGTCATTTCCTCCTGGAATGAAACCAGTGCCTCATTTTCGGTCATTTAAAAAATGTCATCAGTGAATTTCTAGTTTGGTTTAATTAATAGCACCTGAAAAAAAGACTCATGTTTTCCTTTTCAAATATCTTGTCTAGCAACTATCTCTTCTCTTTCATTCACTGGCTGAGCATCAACTCTTTTTTTTTTTTTTTTTCCTTGAAAGAGCAAACCTCAGCTGGGGCTGAGAAGAAAGCTAAGTGGTTAAAATGCTTATCCCACTAGAAAGAGGAATTCAGATCCCCAGAACCTAAGTAGAGGATGGCTGGGTGTGTCAGCTCAAATGTAAGTCCAGCCCTGAAAGGGAGAGCCAAGCCTGGCTTCAAGAGACTAACTAGATTTCTGAACTCTGGGTTTCATTAGGAGACCATGCCTCAAATCACAAGGCTGAAGAGAGACTCTCTGTACTAGACCTGGGCTCTGAACACATGTATGCACAGTAAATCCACCCATACATGTGGGCCCACACACATGTGAACATACCCATACATCCAGATGAAAAGAAGAAAAAGGAAGAAAAACCCACTTAATTCAAATAAAATGCTAAGTTAACTGTCAATAGAGAGGAAGAGTCCCAATTTCTGGAGTGATGGCAGAGTCTCCACTAAACTCCCCAAAGTGCTTTTTCTTTGATGTTTCATCATTCTTTACACCAGGTCTCTAATTTACTTGTTCCTGCAACAAATGGGAACTTTTGGGTCTAAGTATCCATAAGCACCTCTCCCATAAAAGTTAACTGTGAAGAAATCTGTGTTTGTGGGGATGTGTCTCGCTCATGCCAGCCCTCCCATTTCAGTTACCTTTGAAAAGCCCCCTCTAGCTGAGATGAGCCAAATCCAATTGATCTTTGCACGTCTCTGGTCTTCTCTGGAAGAAAGTAAAAATTGCTATTTCCCTAGAGCACAGTAAAGAGATCTGAGCATGCCTCTTCTTTAAGCAATAACCATTAATATGTGTTCTGCTTGTACCAGACATCTGTAATGCTTTGGGCTGTATTTTCTGGCGAGATAACAGCGTCGTCTTGAGAATTGGTGCATGAAGAGGACAGAAGGCAGAGAGACAGAGCTGAACTGCGGACTTGTGCTCCTATCTGAGGGACAACATTCTTATCTTGCATGAAAATGTAGCCCTGAGCCATAAAGGAAGGTTTCGTAAATCTTCCCTTACCAATTTTGTCACTCTTTTCTTGCTTGTGGCCTATGGCTGACCTTGATTAGAACCCATTCTCCCATGCAAAGGATTCAAAGGATGAAATGAGATCACTGGAGAGCATCCCTTAAAACCCCTTCCAGTCCAGACTGCAACTTTCTCGGCATGTCATCCTAGGGGCGATCTTTTCTGAAGACCAGCCACAAGTAACCCTTGATGGATTCTGTAGACATTTATTGAACATCTATTTTGTGCCTGGGCCTGAGCTCATTGTTGAGACTGAGCTACAATCTCCCTATCTTCCAGGAGTTTTTAGTTTAGTAGGAGAGACAGATAATTTCAATTGAACTTGAGATGTGGGAAGGATGGGGAGTAGGGATGGTGTTCTGGAAGTAGCTTCTCAAGATGATAACATTTTGAAAACTCCTCTGTTTTTTTTTTTTTTTTTTTGGCTAGATTCAAAATTTCAACACTCCAGTAATTTCATTGGCAGCCAAGGCAGGCTCTAACACCTTCTAAGAGGCATTTTCAAATGCTTGAGAAACTCTAAGAACTATCTTGCCCTTCCTCACATGCTCTTCCAACAAATATTTTGGTGTCTCATGCGCCAGGAAATGATACAGGCAGATTGCCCCATGTTCAGCAATCCCCCTGTGCTTTAGTGTACTGCTCTTCCCATAGGATGGGATGTGGAGACCATGAGAGTTCTAGCTATCTGCCTAGGCATCTCTTGCCAAAAGATCTGTCATGGTACCCAGGACCACATTAGGAATGGCCTAATGGCCTAGAGGATACAAACACCTTCAAATTTGCTGAAACTTCATGTTATCCAATTAATTTGAGTACCACTCAGTGTTCTATCAAAACTCAGCATCTGGAGGGACCGGGAAGTAGAAGTGACTGGTTTTAATGTTGTAGTGAGGGTGAGATGGGAGATGTGGGTGTTTGCAGGGTCCCAGAGCTGGTGAAGAAATGCTACTGGGAAAGACAACAAATGACAGGGTTATCTTCTCAGACCTCTTCTTTGCCCTCTATCCCCAGGGCAGGAGTAGGACAGATGATTGATTTCTTTTTTCTGCTTCGTGGAAAAGCCACATCCAGCTACTTGCTGGACATGACTGGGCATGCTGGGATAATGTTGGTGGTATCGTTTCTTCAAAAACAACAGGCATTTTGTCCATTCCAGCTACACCTTGATAACCTCTGGCATTTTAAATTCAGAATGACGGCTCCCCTGTAGCAGGTGTTTGGCTAAGGCAGACTCCCCTACCAGGCTAGATGTGTTTCAGAGTGGTATGGGCAGGAGCCCAGGAGACAGGCCAATGATGGCGCTCAGGACTGGATCCTGAAACCCTCGGTAAGCCAAGGCGAGAACTCAGTTTCTGTCTTGACTGACAGACACTGACTTCCCTATGACTAGAAGATCTGTTTGCTCTTGTTTCTAACCAAACCAGAGCTGGCTTCCTAGGAATTTAAAAAGAGAAATTAAACAAACAAATAACAGACACCACCCTCAGACAGGTGTGGATATTTCTTGCTTTCTATGAACACAACCCAAATGTATCCTGTGGATCCTCTCCATGGGCAGCACACACAAGGAAGCCATTTTTAAGGCCGTATGGATTGGTATAAAAGTAAGGATTGATATGCACTTAGGGCCACCAAGGGAGTGACATCAACCCAGTTGGTGTCTTGCATCCAGGAGACTGCATTAGCATCACCGCATTACCTGGGAAACACGCAAAACCGCATGTGGCAACCCCTCCCCTGCTCAGCAGCAAAGCTGCTTGATGGCACTCTTCACTCCACCAAGTCTGGGGGATAACGTAGAGAGAGGGATTGCTTGTGTGATCCATCAACTATGTGCTCACAGGTCACGGGAAAAGCCGGAAGGGGCAGAGAGACTTCTGGTGTTAGACTTTTTAACGGCTTACCCCGTTAAGAAGGTGGATGCTTAGTCATGAGCCTACAAACCACCTGCGGAGGAATTTTTTTTTTTTTTTACAAAATCTAAAGCAAACTGAAAAACATGCAAAACTCCTGTTCCTCTCCTGCAATGCACATGTGCATACATGTAATAGGAAGATAAAATTGACACAGGGTGTTAATAGCAACTCTGTACTGTTTTGTCTTAATTAATATTTATGAGCTCATTCTTGTTGTGGTGATTTTGAGATGGGGTCTTGCCTAGTTCAGGAGGGGGTGTTGCCTGAGGCCAGGATAACCCCGAGCTCCCGGGCCTCTGGCTCCTACCTCTGGAGCAGCTATAACTACGGGCCCGTAGTTTAGGAGGTCCAGAAGCTGCTTGAGAATCAAACCCAAAGCCGTTATTGTACAAGACAAGCACCCTACACACCAAGCCACAGCCTTGGTTAAAACTTATGAGATAATTGCAGTTTCACAAATAATTGTGAGAAACTGCACAAAACTGCCAAATGCCCTTTGTCCTGGTTTCCCAAAGACACTGTCTTTTGTATGATATCTACCCAATATCAGATCTGAGATACTGACATTGACATATGCAAAACAGAGGACATTTCTGTCACTGAGAAAGACCCTCATGTTGTTTTTACAGGCATATCCCTATCACTCTTACCTTTTTAAAAATTCAGGTGAAATTTACACAGGCAAATCATATGTGTGTGTAGTTTGAAAAGTTTGAGTAATTACAACAACCCACGTAATTATCAGCTCTTTCAAGACAAGAGACACTTCCTTCCTTCCTACAAGGAAGTTCTCTTGTAACTACTTCCCAGCACTATCCACTATCTTCCTTAGAGGCCATTCTTATGATATAGATTCATAAATTAGTCCTGTATTTTAAACTAGCTTAAAAGGAATGATAAAGAAGAACTGCTTTGCATACGAGTTCTTCAAGTATTTTGGAGGTTGTTTCTCATTGTTGAGGTCTTAGCGGCTCATCCCACCTATGCCTAACTAGCATGAGAGTTTTTCATCCATTCATTTGTGGATAAGCATGTGGTTTGTCTCTAGTTTGAGCTATTGAAAATCAAAGCTTCCGTCAATATTCAGACATAAGCCTACACTTGGACATGTATTTTTATTTCTTTTGGGTCAGTACTTGGGGATTGCTGTAGATACGTTTAATTATATAAACAGATGCCAAATCAGAAAAAAGAGATGTTTAGCATCTTCATATAGTGTTTAGTGGCATTCTGTCCATTGTCCTGTGAGGCACCCTATCCCCTGTAGCACTCAATGTTCAGTCTTTCAAACTTTAGGTATCCTGGTGGTTAAGGAAATGACATCTAAGCATTTCACTCTGAAGGCACTCTAAGAAAGGGGTTTGGAGACACATTGTGAATAGCCCTGGAATGAGAGCTTAATGAACGCCCTGGGTTTTGCATCCAGTGGCAACACCAGACAAGACACAGCCTCAGTATCTCCAGGTGCTACTGATGCAGGTGGTCCCCTGACTTTGCTCTGATGAGCAGTGCTGGAGAATGAATGGCACGTGTCTCTGACACTTTCATTCCCATGGAGCCCTGGCGGGCCTGGTGATTGCTTTCCTCATTCTTCTGATACCTTGAGTTGAAAGAAGTGATAACCTATGTCACAAACTCTAAATTTTCAAACGTCTTTAAGCTATTGCCAGGAGAAAGAAAAACTTGGCTGAGAGGTCAGACCCAGCCAGTTGGACACACTTGCCGACTCTGCATGCTCCTGTCGAGAAAAACAACGCTTGGCCCATCAATGGGCATCCTATCGACTTGTCTGTGTGGTTCCTGGCAAGCGCCCATGGACAGAAATGGATCAGAGCCGGTCCCCATGCTGCTGACACAGGAAACAGCAAGAGCACCTTGCTTGTTATCAATGTTCAGTTAACTAAGCCCAAGAGCCAGGGACTGCACCTGATTTTACACACCTGTAAGGAATAGGCATGAAGGCAAATGCACAGCTACTGTTTTGATGTGGGGAGATAACGCAGCCAGATTTCTGAGCTAAGATGAAGCATTGTTTCCTCCTTATGGTACATAAAGGAGAGAACAAAAACAGTTTCAGGAGAGACCTAAACTTGACACTCTTGGTGAACACTTGGAGGTGTGTGTGTGTGTGTGTATTTTTTTTTCTGGCATGTCTGCTTTACAGTCACAATGTGCCCCCTTGTATAAGTACGCAGACACCTTTAGAAAGTTTGATAATAAAGAGAGAGAGAGATAAAGAGAGTTGTTAGGGAGGCAGCTTGGGAGGAAGAAAAATCCTGGGCTTCCCAAGTGAGTTAACTCTAACTTTGGCAGGAAGCAGAGTGGGCAGGATAGTCTACACATCCAGGGTTTTACCTCCTCATCAATGAAAAGGAAGTTAGAACACTTCTTTTACACGGATGCTACAAGACAGAAATGAGCTACAAGTGGTCAGTCACCACATAGCCCAAATTTGAGCAGAATCATATGGCAACATACCTCTCAAGACATATTTCTATTCTGAAGTCACCCTACCTGATTCTAAGGCTATCGATTTAATTGTAACAGGACTTCTTGGGAGCAGTGCATTGGAAATGTCATATATTTAACAACATGCAAATGGGTCTGCTAGCAGCTCTACTGTTTCTTGTGCTTTATTTCTTTTTGATCCTCTCAGACAGAATACAAAGCCTGATCTAGGAAGGGATATAGGTAAGAAACAATGGGAAATGATGAATCATTTCCAAGTGTCATTTTCAGGTAAAAGGAGATTTTTCCCCCCTCAGGAAAAGCTGAGAGGATGGCCCAGCTGGACTGGTGGTCAAATGATGGGAAGGAGTACACCAGGACAAAAGAGCACCCTTGGTGGTAGACAAAGCATGATAAGAAGTTGGGGATCGCTGGTAGTTGTGAGCAGACGTTAAGGAAGAGAAATGAAGACAGAGCAGGAGATGTGAGGGCTGTCCCACAGGCTTGTCACTTTTCTGAGGGCAGGATACATATTTGATTCGACCTTGTTTTAGTGTCTAGCAGATTTAGGCAGATATGAACCTGGCTGGATGGGCTTGAGAAGGTAGAGTGTCTTCTTTAGGAAGCTAGTAGATAAGTAGATAGTAGGATGTTAGTGGCTAGATTGGACGACGGAGAGACCAAAACTATACAGGCCATATTGGAGGATGTTTTTCTAGAGGCAGCAACAGATGAATTATGGATTAGGACAGCAGAATGGACTTGAAGAGTCAGGTATACTGTCAAGAGGTATTAAGGATGTGTTGTAATAGAAACCAGAGGATGACTAAATATTTTGAGGATGACTAAATATTTTAAGTTGGGGATCTCAAAGGTGGTCATATGGCAAAAGAGACTGAAAGACCATTGTTCTGGCCATACTTTCCTTTGTCCATGGGAATGTTCCTTCTTTGAGACTTACTACCTTTTCTCTATCAAAAGACTTGCAAGACAGTCTTCTAATATGGAAGATTCTTTCCTCAGGATACAAGGGACTTTACTGACACAGTGAAGATAAGAATATGTGAGTGTTAATCTTGGCTATGTTGCCTACCCACTTTGATATACAAGGAAAGTACTTTAAAGTTCCCAGTCTTTATTTCTTCACTTTAAAAGTAAGAATAAATGTGCTTTCCCACAGAGCTGTCCAGATATCATGCCTATAAAAGGTGTTCAATTATATTAGCCATTATTTTGCCTCACCATCCTAATTATTGTTATTATTTTCCTATCTCCTGTTTAGCAAGATCTATTTGACACAGGAAGATCTTCCCTTCTTCTGTCAGGCTTCCTGTCCATCACAGTGTGATTTGACACCCCATCAATCTGAGAGTCCTATTAAGATATGTCTAATTCCTGAGTCTTCTTCAGGGGGTGTTAACATGTTGGTTCAGAGATCTTACTTTAAGGACTAAGAATCTAGGCTCCCTACATAATTCTGGAGAGGAGAAAGACATGCATATTATAATAAAATTTGATTTGTTGTTGAGCATTCATATTGGCCAAGAATCTTTTTTGTTTTTCTTTTTTAAGTAAAGAGTTTTATTGTAATGACTAATTTTACCTGTCTGGTGACTTAGCTCAGTGACAGAGTCACCTGAATATTAGTTTGCCTTTTGAGACTCTAAAATACTTGGACCCAAAGTAGGCATTAAAAAAAAAATAAACTCTTTGTTCTGTACGCGGTGAGTAAAATCTTTGCACATCCAAATTCAATAAATATATTTTTCAATGTCTGTTCTATAATTTATCACACAATTTCTTACTCTGCTTACTGTGGCTTATCAGGACAATAACAACTGGATAAGATGAAGACGCTGCCAGTAATTTTTAATATTGAGGTAAAATCATACATTTTCTAGATGGTTGATTTGATATGAGACCCAAACTTCAGTTCATAAATCTCTAAGTGCTTGAGATCTGTGGTAATTTTATACCTAATCTATACCTTATCGATATATCATCAGGGCCTGAGGAATGATTGGGAAGAAGGTAGAAGACAGGCATGGGTGATAGTGGATAATAATTTGATTTCAAATACATTTGCCAATGGAAGACCTTAAAGTGGACAAAACATGTCAAGTGTTCATTTGCTTGTATTGATGAAATTTTTAGCTAACTTTTAGCTCACACCCTGGGCTTCCTGGGGAATTTTTCCCTCCTTCATAACGCTGTGCTGTGAGGGATACGAGATGCAAAGATAACTCTTCCTTGCATCTGGAAACTTTATCTGCTTAGGTCTTGAATTCAAGTGTCAAGTCATGCCTCAATTATTTCTGTCCTTCAAGGGGAGGATTTGCCAAGGGCTTGTCATGAACACATACAAGTGTACTCAAGGCTGCGCCTTTGCGATGTCCCTTGCTGACCCACTAGTGCCTATAAAGACATGAGTCCCAAGACATCTCTTTTCTGACTGTCTGCATTTTGATGTTTCATTCTCACCAATAAGGTCATTTCTAAGCCATGGCACCTTCACTTCTAGCTGAGTCAGATTGTGTATCTTGTCTGTTAGCATCCTTCTTCTATCTCTATATCCCAGAAGAATTCCAGCACTCTGAAATGCAGGTGCTGGAATGCCTTTGGTCTTACACTAAGTATTCCCTTACCACCTGCTTCTCCATTCCCAGGAAGCTATGATTAGTGGACTTGGCCTGCAGGAGGCTCCCATTTAGCTACCTTGCCTCCTCTGAAAGACAAGACTGTCTCTATGATCTTGCAGGAATTTACAAAATAAAATCACCTTAGCAAGGAAGTGGGTGTGGTTGAGTCTCCCTCTGTGAGCCAGAGTTAGACCTTTTGCATATGCATAGTTGTGTTTTTTGTTTTTTGTTTTTTTGTTTTTTTCCCCTCATCAGTTCCTCTCCCCTTTCTATATACTCTTTGTTTTCTAGAATGGGAATTTCAGAAATGAAATAGTCAAAACAGCTTCTTTCCAAACTAAACACATCCCCTTAAGTTTTAGATCCTCAGAAAACAGTTTTCTCCCAGGATCAGGGACCACCTCTCCTTTCCCTCTGGGAAACTAAAGAAACCTGAGCTCCTCTCCCTCATCTGGAATAAAAGCCAAGGAATAATGTGTCCTTAAACTATAATTTGCTTGCATTCGGCAGCTTCCCATCCAGCACCACGATAGTCCTCTATGTAAATCAGATTTATTTATTCATAGGCACTAGTGTTCCATTACTTTCATCAAAACCAGTCAAGCTGCATTCAGCGGTTTCTGCATTCTTATAAACTAACTGGAAAAGCAATTAACATTCGCTAGCACTTTAGACAGAGGGAGAGGGTGAGGGACCCCACCACACTCTCCATAACACAACCTCTGTGGGCGGATGGTGGTGCAGAATGACTGTGCCTCTGTGTCGAGGGAGATAACAGAAGTGACACAGATTAAAACAAATTGTTGATCCATACCAGGGAGAAGCTGGGGAAACAATAGAAGTAAAAGCATAAATGTCAATTTAGGATGATAAAGGATACAATCTAAATGTAATATGAGAGGCCCCCAGACAAAAGCAAGAAATAGAGATTGCACATTAGTGAGGTATCAGAGTACTGAAGCATTATAATGCACACGCCTGCACACGCCGAGTCATATGTTCCCGGCATATGAAAATACAAGCAACACATTGTTGATTGCTCAGCAAACCCAATTATGAATTAACCCGCCACTGCAGAAATCCTCCAAAATTATGCTCATTTCAAGCTGCTCAGAAGAACAGTTTGTTCCTGTGGTAACTATACTCCCCATATTGCTTCCATCTTTTTGCTTCTTTCTCTTCGGAGTGCCTAAAGGCTACCAAGAAAAAAAATTTCCCCAACGACATTGGTTGTCAGCCCAGTGCTTATTGGTCTCTTTGATAGATTAAGAGTCAGGTCAGTCTGCAAGGTCACTGCCTGCACTTCCAAAACACTGCCACATGGCTTCTGCCACCTTCCCTGGCGGTGTGCGTGGTAAGTCAGGATCTGAGAATTCATTCCTAATTACTCCACCGTCAATTCTACTCCCGACTTTATGGTGACAAAAATCAAACTGCGGGCTCAGCTGTGGCTCTGTCTAATATAATAGCTGCCACTCGCTAATGCAGCAAGCGGAGCTTACAGGGAGGTGTGCAGGTGGTAACATGTCCTGCCGTTCTCTCAGAATAGGGCAGCATCTCATTCCTGATGGGCTTCAAGTGTCAGGGTGGTTATTAATTACCAGAATGGTCAGCGTGTTGCAGTGGGTCCTGGGGAGCCAGCCACGTTCATAAAATGCTCTGTGATTGCTCTGCACACATCTCAGAGCCTCTTTCTAAGAACCAGTGGTAATTGCTTTTATTCCCTTAGCATAACTGTGAGGCTTTCATAAAACAGAGAAATATAAATAAACCCATCTTTATCTCATAGACATGATGCCAAAAATGCATATAGAAACCAAAGTGTTGAAAGGCAGGCAGTGTGTTGTTTCGCTAGTGTTTAACCTTCTCTGAGCACTAAGTGTGAGCTAAGTAACCATTCTACCTATTCTGGGTCAGTAAGTGCTGCTTTTCATTGTGGGTCTGTATCAGAAACAATAATTTTAAGACCCGTAACAGCAATGATGCTAATAGAATAACAGTGGGGGGGTTGTAAAATGAGTTCTCTCAAGGGTTCCCTCAGAGTCTGTCCTGAGCATGTAGAAACATAGGTCCTTGCCATGTAGCCCAGATTGACTTCAAACTCAAAATCCCCAAGCACCACCACCACCACCACCTGCACCTGAGTACTGGGGTCATAAGCATGTGCCACCATGCCTAAAGTCCTTAAAGTGAGCACAGTTTAGTCAATGTATATATCCGGTTGTGTTACATTAAACACAAGACCCATGTGCCAGGCACAGGAAGACAGACCAGAATTAGATGCTCAGAAGCAATGGCTTCTTTGGTTGCTGGTCACTTCAAATAGGCTCTGAATTTGAAGGGTAAGAACTATGTCACTTAAATGCTTTCAGTGGGTTTCTGTCATTTACCCTTACCACAAAAGTCCCCATTTTATGGGAAAGTAATCTAAGACTCAGGTGAGATGTGATTTCTAAGGCCACAACCAAGCAGATTGCACCTTTTGGTGCACTGAGGTATCAGCTCATGTTATTCTCCCTAGTCCCTTCCTTATGTGAGGAAGAGACTTGGTAACTTATATAAAGTCCCTTGCCAAAAGACAACCTGAGAATTTCAATTCATAAATAAAGTTGGTGTCGCTGGTCTCAACTCCCAGAGTTGTCATTGATAGACAAAGAATTCCCATGAAATCACCTCTTCCCTTTTCCTTGGTGTCTAAGAGTTTTCCCTTGGGCTGAAAGTGGGATTTGCTAGCACTTTTGTATATCTTAGGTAACTTGTTTGGTAAGTTGTCTGACAGCCAGGTACTTTGCTTCACCTCAGGTTACAAACTGTAGTGCAGAAGGGGGAAAAGGAAATACCCATGCATGCCCTTCCTTCTAGGGAATCATCTAGGAAGAACCTAGTCCTCACAATGTCACACATCCGCAGGTCTCTGTCCTCCTTGTCCTTCCTTATCCAGTATGAGAGTTACACATACCCAAACATAGCCTGATTCGAGAAACACACTACAGCTCCCCGCTTAAAAGACAACACCCAAACAGGAAAGATGGAAAATGCTGGACTCTGCAGTCACTGTTGCTGCTCAGTGGATGGTGAACCCAGACTGGTGGGTTTGCTCACCCAGAGAAGGCGTGAAGCTGCCGAGTGAAGGGCAGTGGGCTACTGAGAATAAGTGAGACCTCCCACAGACTTTCTTTTCTTTCTCCTTTTTTTTTTTCTCCTCTGGTTCGGGGCCTCCCTCCCTCTCAGGAAGAGCAGAGCTCAGCTCAGAGGCATCTCAGCCTTTCAAGGTGAACTCTAGTCCAGGAGACGCGCTCCTCAGCAAAGGCTGGGGAGAAGGGAGGGAGGGGGCCAGATCAAAGCTGCCTTTGAAGTGAGTATAATTTTTGGAATGTTGCTAAGAGTGTAACACACAGTTCAGCAGGAAATTGGCTCTGGAAACAGCTTTGTAGTTGCTCCCCAGGACCGCCGATTTCCCTGACCTGGTGGCAGAGGTGCAGAGCCGAACAGTGGGGGAGAGGAAGATTGCTGACTCTCACCGATCTGATTTAAATTTTTCACCAGCCAAGTCCGTTGGCTCTGACTTGCTGAACTAAAAAACGTAGTACAATCCTGTCCAAAACAAACCCTCAGAGAGACAGGCATCTCTCTGCTAAGTCTGAGCTGGTTCCAAGACCAGACATAAAGGACACTAAGGATGCCTTGCTTCCCGTGGCAGATCCAATAAAAGAAGCTATATAGGAACAAAAATAGGGACCATTGACTGACAGTGATACAGTATGACACACTGATGCTGCATAACGGAACCTGTAGCAAGTATCTGAGATACATGGCCCTCTACTTAAATTCTAACTGTTAAGTCTGCAAACCCAAAGCTTTGAAATATTCATTTTATAGATAAGAAAACTGAGACCCCCCCCCCCCCCAGAGGGCTGACTCACTAAGGTCAGTCAGGCAAAATGGCAACACAAAAAGCCAGGAGCACTCCTCTAGGAAGACAAACCAATCTTCCTCATTCATTCCAGGTGACTTGAATGCAGGACAAGTTTAGTTGATGGTAAGGTCCATTTTCTAACAATTAGTGCCCTTAAGGTAAAAAAATGCAATATTTTAGTGAAATGAAATCCAAGTACATATTCCCGTGGGGAAAGAAATCTTCCTTGTTAGTACACAGTTACATTCTCTCCCAGGGATGCTATGGAGGTTGAAGGTGGTTTGCTCTTTCCAGTCTGTGCTTGTTGTTTCTTTTGTAAGGGGAAGGATGCAGAGGTGGGATTAGGTAGATAATTAGTGGATCGATATTGGAGAACAAAGGATTTTGCTGGGAAACTGAGACCTAGCCACACTTCAAATATCAGCAGAATGAGGTCCAGTGCCAGCTGAAGGGAGCTGGTGGTTAGTGGGGGTGGAGAAGAGAAAAGCAATTCAATATGGAGTGAACACACTAAACAGGAGGGGAAAAGACACTTCCAAGAACGGATTCAGACACCTTCAATGAAAGCTCAGTTGAGATGAAATTTGACCATATGTTGTCAAGGATTCAATTTCTTCCTTTTTTCTACTGTCTCTCAAACTCCTTTTCCCATTGCTATGAACTAAAACTGTGCTAAACACTATGCCTTGATGTGGTATGCTTCATGAGTGACTTGGGGACCTTAGAGCTGAGGCCAAACAGAGATTTCCTTTCTCTATCCCTGTTCTTTGTCATCTTATCCAATCAGGAATGAACATGCTTTGAAGGGAAGCAGGTGTATGTAATGACGCTGCCCTAAAGATGACCATGCCCTGACCCCTAGCACATATATGGAGTTATATGACTATGGATTGCATTGTATTTTTCCCCAAGTCCCAGAAATAACTTGATTCCCTAACTTGCAATTGCTCAGAATATGACCTTATTTGGAAATAATGTCATTGTGGATATACAGGGTTAAGATGGGGTCAGGCTGAAGCTGGGTAAGCTCCTAATACGATCGGATTTATGTCCGTATAAGAGGACGGTCTTGGAAAGACACAGAGACACACAGGAGAATGTTATGTCACCATGAAGCACAACTCTTGATCGAGATCAGAGAATTCAATAGCCAATCAAGAAATGATGAGAAGTGCTGACCGACTGTCAGAGGTTAGGAAACTGTAGGCTTCAGAGAACATGATCCTTTAGACACGTTGGTGAGTCTGTGGGCACAAGCTGTGCACTTTGTGTTATTTTGTTACCACAGAGCTAGACAATTGGTGTAAGAGGCAAGGTAGAATGAAGGCTGTGGGTAGAGGAAAGCTTGCTAATTAGTTGACTCAGAGATGAGATTATTCTGGATGTCTGTGCGGGGCTAAGATAATCAGAAGGATCCTTAAAAGTGGAACAGGGGGAAGATGACAGAGAAGGAGGAGGCAAGATTTGAGAGACTCAGCCTGACACTCTGGACATTAGATGACAGAGACCATGATTGGCTGAAGGCAGGTGACCTTTAGAAGCTAGGGGGAAAAAAGGCAAGTAAACATTCTACCTAGGAACTTCTTGATTGAACACAACTACATCTTGAGTTTGGCTTAACTGAAGACATTTCATACTTTTAACTTGGAGGTGTAATATGAGACTTTTGTGTTGTCATAAAAAAAACTAACTAGGGGCAAGTGGCTGCAGGAGTCATTAAATAGGCTTCACTCCCCTTTCCTTCCTATCCTTCTAATCCTTCAACATGAGGCACACAGACAATTGTCTGTTCAATACACACAACAACCAGAATGGTCATGCCAGCAGCTTGCAGCTAGCATTTATTGCCTACTCACTAGATGCAAACACTGTCCAGAGCCCTTAACACTCTTAATCTCTTTAAATCCTGGCAACAACTTTAGGCATTAGGTTCTGCTTTTGTCTCCATTTTACTGACGATGAAAGAGAAGCAATACAAATCAAATAACTTGACCTAGGTTACATAGCTGGTCAATGGTAGAGCCCTAACTGTGATGGAAAGGTATTGTGGCTGCGTGGGAATCCCAGGAATTCTTGGAGGGGATTGTGAGATGGCTACACTGAACTAGAGAGGAGGAAGGAACCTTCTCTTATTCCTGCTTATAGAAACACCAAGAGAGGAAGTAAGAATTACAAGGTGCTGTCTGTCTCAGCTTGAGATTTCTATTGTCTTCATTTCTATACTACACAGGAGTAGTAAATCAATGTTGAAGATATTCAAAGTCCTGAAGATAGTCTCAATTCAAAGTTGGCAGTAAGGGAGTTGAGAAATGGGAACATGTGGCATTTTCCCCCAATTTCAAGTGTGGTGCCAACATCCTGTCGAGAAAAGGATAAAAAGAGCGTCTGCATAAATAAATATGCTTCGTAACACCACTTAAACTTATTCTCCTTGCTCGATATGAAAATACGATGGGTGATGACAGTAGGTAAAACTTGCTGCTTCTACTGCTTTCCCAAAGTTTGTAAAGCCTGCTGACCTTTGGCATGAAGCCAACACAGTGAATCCCATCCAAGGAGGATGGAGTCATCTCAGTATAAGGTAGCTGATGACTCCATGTTGTGGAGAAGAGTCAGGGAGATGCAGAGTTAAAGTGCACTTTTAGCCAGCCAGTCAGAAAGTCTGGTGAGTGATCTGATGGTCAAGAATATCATGACAGCATTCCTCATGTTGTTGGGGGGGGTCACTGTGCAGTTTTCCTGGAATAAATGGCTGCCAGGGAATAAGTACTTCCCAGTCTTCACACCTTCACCACAAGGCCACTTGAACCTTTCCTGTTGCTTGGTTGGTCTTGCTCCACCTGGAAACCCCTTCTTTGTTCTCTGCATTTGTCCAAGCTATAGGAGTGGCTGGTCACAAGGAATAGCGATAAACAGAATGTGTATACTGGACGAAGAATGCTCACTAGGCAGAACACACTTCTAACACACGAGGGCCCTAGGGTCAATTTTCAGCATTGAGTAAACTGGGCTTGGTGGCACACAATATAATCCCAGTACTAAACAGGGAGAGGGTGGAGGATCAGAAGTTTAAGTCTATATATTTAGTTTAAGACTGGGATACAGGAGCCCCTGTCTCAAAGCAAAATGTGTCTGCCAAAATAAATTGCTGCAATTTCCAACTTCCTCTTGAAAGAATAGTTTATTGTATTTCTATATTCAAACCCTAGCATCTTAAAATTGCCTCCTTTCTTAATATTTTCTCTCATTTCACATTCTAGTAACTGACTTACTTGTTTCTCTAATTTGTCCTACGTATACCTCTGAAATCATTGAACAAGTATTTTGCACATCTAGCAGACTCTAGGATTTTGAAACAAGGTAACAGATCTCCTTGTCTGCAAAGGAAAAGGTAATATCATAGTTTGCGCCGTTGTCTCTTCCTACTCCCTCTATATTGAATGAATCCAATACCATATATTTATTGAGTGCCTACTATGTGCTAACATTGTATTTGTTACTGGGTATCAATGATGAAAGAGAGGCATGCTCCCAAAGAACTGCCTCTAAATCTAAGCTTCCCTTAAGGAATGAGTGGATAAAGAACACATGGTGCACACATCACACTATGGAATATAACTTCACTCTCAAACAGAAGGGTGTTCTTTCATTGGTGACAACATGGCTGAAGCTGGAGTATGTTACATTAAGTGAAATAAACTAAGCATAGAGAGACAAATGCCTCCAGCCATAGACTCTAAAAATAGGACATTTGCAGAAGTGGTGGTGAGCAGAGACTGCATTGTGGGCAAATAGGAACGTCTTGATCAATGGATGCCAAGTTTCAGTTAGGACAAATAAATCCAAGATATTTTCTATGTAACAGGTGATTGTATTTAAAAGCCATTCATTTTATAATTGAGAATTTCCAGGAATTGACTTTAAGTGTTCCTAGCATGACAAATAAGCACATGAAGTACAAAAGCATGGATTACTTTATTTAGTCTCTCAAAAACATCTATATATACCCAAATAATGTACGTGCTCTAAATGAATAAAATGTTATTTTACAAGTGAAACAAATCAATAAATAGGCAAGGAAATAAACACAGAGACAGAGGCAAAACTCAGCGATAGAGTATATTCTTCCTATACACAAGACTTTGGGTTCAACCTTTATCATAAAAACAAAAACAAACAAACAAAAACAATAAATACATGGAAAGGCCTATTTAGAAAGGAGAGCTTGAAATGAACCATTCCTGGGGAATGAGCCACCATCTCTAGTCATACTTCTTCTGTGGTTTGGTAGTACCCTTGAGGGCAAAGACATCGCCTGACATATACCGAACATCATTCTCAGCATGCATGGCTGTTGGGCAGAGCCTGTGGTGGCCACCCTTCCACTGTGTTCCCTGCCAACCAAGCCTTCCTCGGCTATAGACCTCACCTCTGACCCGAGGCGAAGTGCTCCCTTTATGCTTTGTCTTTGTTATCAGGTTTTTGGTTTTTTTTCACTGTGTGCTCTAGAGCACACACGATTGTTTTTGTGAAATAAGTATTCTTCAGAAATGATTAAAGCCATAAGCGGTTATGGTCCTCTCACCTACAGCGAGATCTGGTCGCCTTACCACAAAGGGAAACATAAAATCACTCTTAATTCTAGAGATTGTTACATTTGGAAACAAATTCAAATCTTCTAATAAGAAGTTTACATTTTGAGCTCTTAATAACAGGTTTTTGATGCACAAACATGATTTTTCCTAGGGTTTGTTTAACCAAAAAATATGTACTCATAAATTGCACAGTCCTCAATTTAGCAGGGATCCAAAGAGAATCTGAGAGTAATGATAGGTTTTTGCTCTTATGAATTTAACTACACTGCCATGGATTTACTTATTTTAATGTAACTTAGGATGAATTATTCTTCTGTAAATATAATTTCTTTAAGATTAAGCATATTTCCTTCTGGGGAAGGGCCCTATTTACTATCAGTATTCAAGGCAGGATGCTAAGAATTCAGAGCATTCTGCCCCCTCAAAGAGTACTTTAATAATAGGGATTGCAAATAATATTGTAAATGTTGCATCCTCTTCTTTGGGGGAAAGGCAGAGGAATGGACATAAGCTGGGCCCTAGTTACTGAATCTCAAAGGTGTTTTGTGTAAATGCATGTGTGCATGTTTGTGTGCACGCATTTTTATGTGCAGAAGCATTTGAATCTTCGTGGTACAAAGAAATGCAAAAAAGTGTTAGAAGTTTTACTTCTGATGGAATATGCTTTGCATGACCTTATTCTCTCTATTTGTAATGGTAGGAAAGAGAATATTAAGTACCCATTTTGAAGAGGCAATTATAACAGGCTTTGGCATTTTCACTACCCCAGGGAATCACATCTATAATTTTATGTGGTTATTGCCCCGAATGGCAAGGGCAGTTCATCTTGATGCCAATTCTGATTGATCAGTAGTGGCTGCTTAGAGGACTGGTGAGAAGTATTGGCAGACTGCATCTGTTCACAGCAGGAAAGAAGGTGGTGATCGATTAGTAATGTCTGTCTCGGTTTCTTGAATGATAAGTAGTAGCATATGTGCTCAGTATCTATCAAAATGAAGATAATTCCACAACTAAGATAGACTATTTCACCATGTTGATATTGCTGGCAGATAAATTAAGCTATGCATGGAAATAGGAATGTATTTACAAAAGTAAAAGGAAACTATAGTCTTGTGTAAGTTTTAAGGGATGAGTCATAGGTCAGTAACTGTATATTAATGAGGCCTTCCAAGTAAAAATTTTGACACAACATCCTACATTTTGTACAAATGTGTTACATTGGCAAAAGTCTTACAATTTAAAGCAAGGTACTATCTGAAGATTACTTAATTAAAAAGGCATAAGTTTTTCTTAGAAACACTACTCAAATAATCTATTCATTGCTCCATTCATGATGTACAAGTTGCCCTAAGTTTATTTAATTTTTTCCTATTCCAAATAAAATGATCCTTTCATAATTCCATTCTGATTTCACATTAAAGTCCGGACATCCGAGTGGTTTGTAGCCTAGACTCAAATCATAATTATTCTTCTTCGTGATAAACTAAAAAATATATTTCTAATTTTTGCAAATGCAGATTTTATGGCTGACTCTTAAAGGTTAGTCCTGGAGGCTTTAAGAGAATTTTAACCTAAAGTGTAGTAACAAGTACAAATGACTGACTACATAATTACCAGTGAAGGGTGGTAGTCGAGTTGTGGTGATGTCAGTTTCCTTAAGGGTAATTGTATGGTGGCATTGCAACAGTACTTTGGATGGCCCTCATTCCCCAAAGAAGGAATATTGAATGCAACTGACTGCATGGGGTAAAAGCACAAGGGGAATAGACTTTATATTCTGAACACAAGAGCATAAATCAAACATTTGGTCCAGTTCTCTATCAAATTCCCAACTGCAAACATCAACACAGAACAACACAGAAAATCTCTTTTTGGCATCCAAGATTTAAAACTTATGCTGTGAGTTTTTACTTTCTTTCTTTTTCTTTTCTTTTCTTTTTTATCCCCCTAGAATGGGAATGCTCACCTTTGGAAGTGAATAAAACGGGTTCAACATTTACTGAAAAAAATGTTGGAGAGAGAGAAAAGAAAAATATAAAACTCAGCAGAAATGTCACACTAAGGAATCATAATAAGCATTAAACACTATTTAAGCCATGCATAACCACTAAAATATATGACCCCTTTCCATAAATCGAAAGGTACTCTCGTCAGCAGATTATAGGCTTCAAGAGCTGAACTAAGGGAGACGCCTGAGATGCCTATGCTTTGTAGACCTAAAGACTAGCCCAGATCTGTGCTAACTTCCTCCAATTAAGCTATATGCTTTGCCTGGACAACTGCAGAGACGAAGCTTTCCTGTGTCTTCTGTGAGGGGGTCTTTGCTGAGGAGGTATATGCCGAGGGCTGTGCTGAGAAGATGAGAAAGAGTGAGGGGAGGAGAAGAAAAGAGAGAGGGAAAGACAGAGCAATGGTTCGGCAAGGCAAGACAAGCATTTACCGTGACTGCCAAGCGTCCCCAGACATCACTTAGGGCCTCATCTGCTGCTAACAGAATGTGTGGTTCTAACAAGACGAAGCCTAGAACAGAGTGATTCTGAGAATGAAGGACTGGCAGGAAGTCACAAACCTGCAATCGGAAACGGTCCAGCCAAACGCCGTCCTTAACTTAGACACGGAAGACAGGAGGGTAGGAGGACAAGCTACTCTCCCTCTTGTGGCTGTTACCCTAAGAGTTAAGGTCTCCTCAAACCAGAGAACTCTGTTTTACAAAGAGCTTTGATGCCCCGTGGCCAGATTTAAACAACTTAATAAAAAAAATCAAACTAACAAAAGCAAACACTTGTGGGGTTGGAAAGATTAAGAGTGAAGAGTTCCTACTGCTTTTGTAGAGGACTCAAGTTCAGTACGGAGCACCCCTGTCAGGAAGCACACAGCCATTTGTGACTTCAGCCCCAGGGGATCCGATGCTTTCTTCTTCAGCAGGCACCTGTACACAAGTGTGCACAACCTCCTCCCCAGATAATTAAAACAAAACCAAATCTCTTTTAAAAAAAAAGTTTGTGTGGCTATTAATGCAAAATCAGTGACACTTTTATCTCTGCGGCAGGCCTACAGGAGACAAAGGTGGGCTGCCGCGGCTTTCCTTAAATATGTCACATAGATTTTTAAAATAATTTTATATTTTAGGATGATCTAAGTAACATTATTCAAGCACCAGTTTGATCAGAAAAGAAGTTTTTTTTAATTTGTTGCCGACTGTCATTTATGGTACTTTTTACGATTAAACTGGAATTATTAGTGATAACCTTTAAAGTGACAATGTTCAACTGTTCTGATAGGATCTGTGTCCAATAAAAATAACCTTTCTCCCTCCTTTCCTTCCTCCCTCCCTTCCTTTCTCCCTGCCTGTCTTCCTCCCTTCCCTGCTTCTTCCTTCCCCTTTCTTGCCCCTTCCTTTCTTGTGGTTTTGACACTTTGAACCCAGGGCCTAACACTTGCTAGAAAAGCATTCTACTGTTGAGCTGTTTCTTCAGCCTTGTTTTTACAGTCCGGATACATGGACATAGTGTGCTCTATTTCACATCTATGTTGGTTTAGTGTGCTTGTTCGCTTTTAGATTGTGATCTGCTATGCTGTCTAGAATAGAAGATTTTCTTACATTTAAGGATTCTATGTTGCCTCTCCCAAATTCCTGCGCTCCCCCCAACTTTTCTCTATCCTTTTGGTTTTCTCTTCTCTCTATCTTCTTCAAAGAACTGTGTAATACAGCCATTCAGCAGGGAGTCTAAAGAAACCAAAAGAAAAACAAAATAAAACAACAACAACAACAACAACAAACCCCCAGCTCCTCTCCAGCCCCCCTCCCCCGCTGAAACAAGAGGAACCCTTTAGCATTGCACAGCCCCAAGGTGTAGGACCAAACAGAAAACACAGTTCCCTGGAGCTGCAAAACCATGTCCAGATAACATCCCTGACCCCATATCAGATGGACCAAGAAGAGTCAAGAATGAACTCCAAAGTCTCCTTCTGGACAGGCTGAGAAAGTACTAGGCAGGAGATGAAGACATACGCTCCCAAATGCAGATCTTCGAGAGTTTGGTCAAAGGAGAAATTGGGGAGTTTGTTCATAGTCACTGAGTTTGGGGTTGGTGAGTAGCAATGCCTTTCCCAGAAAATTAGGGGCACACTTGGACAAACAGGTGCAGAGGCTAATTGTGCCCCCCCAACCCCAGCAGGTTTGCCAGTCACTGGAGAGTGGCTTGCACCTCAGGAGCTCTTTGAAATGTTGCCTGATTTGATTGTTTGGCACCGCCCACAAGAGCCTCTTAATTGCGTTCCTAGAGCACTGGCTTTCTATGGAAATTACTTAAAACACAGCTTAAGTGTTAAAATTGAACTGTGTAATGCGCAATTGAGGGTTTTTTTATTTTACTTTTTATTTATTTATTTTTTTTTTAAAATAACCTCACTCTTGGCTACCTCCTTGTAGGGAAGCTCTGACAGGTTCAGTGGGAAATCTTGGGGCTGGCACACATTATAAGTTATCTCCTGCAGGGTTGGCAGGTGTGAGCTATGTCAAATAAATTTATTACAGTCTGCGCTAATAATGAAAATTACAGAAAAGCTAGATGAAAGTGCTCTACAGCCAGCTAATTTGAAGCTACCTTACTAGACAATAACAAGCCCCTAACAGTTTTTCCTTTTTTAAAAAAAAAAAAACACTAATTATGCTTAATGTTCCCTGTCGCATTAGCTTTCATGGTAATTATATTTCAAAACTTTTGCAATTAGGGTGCAGTTAATATTGTGGAATATTGCAATTATTTTTCATTGTGACACCTATTGAAAGCTGGTGGCATAATGATCACATTGTTCAGCTAAATCAGAACTGTAGAAATATGGCAAATGAACCAATTACACATTATTATTTCTAATTACAGATAATGTCATTTTCTCCGCTTTTGTCCAAAAGAATTCCTCAAACACAGATATCCCAAATCCTCGTATTTGTAAAGGCTCCCTCATTTTTTTTTTTTATCATCTGCACGCTGTTATATTTTTATATTGGTGCCTTGAGTGCTAAATTTAAAAAGGTCTCACAGGGATTTCTTGAATTTTCTTCCTCCGCACCCAAACCCCTCCTGGGGAGTTTTTAAACCAGATGTTCTCATTGAAAAAAATCTCATTGTTGGCCCAGCTCCTGACAGCGCACCATAGCTATGAGCTGTTGCAAATTCGTTTTCTCACAATCGTCATTCATGATGTTCATTTTTATTCATTCAACAGGTCTAACCTCTTGTCCAATGAAGACTCGTTAGTGACAACTGTATGTATCTCTGCTACCTTCTAAATGACACTTGTTCCCCCCCCCCCTTATCCATCACAAAACGATGGGGTTGGGAGTTACATTTTCAGACTTAAGTGTTTTCAACTATCAGGAAAGAAAACAAAAGTGACAGAGGCCTTCTAAGAATCAGTTGAGATAGCAATGGTAGTTTATTCATTTTGTTCCTTTAACTTGACATTTTCTGTGTACAGCCACCCCATTAGGACCCTGACCATGATCTCATTCATCCATTCACCATCTGTGGTTACTGATGAAATGAAGTAAAGCCCATTTTTACTCTATACTCATGTCCTGGGAAATATGTGCAGGTTTTAACAACTCATTTGACAGGTTAAGAATCTAGGCCTGCACACATCTGTCTGAGACTTTCTACCTGGTTTGTGAGTACCAAACGAAAAGCAGCCATCTGCTTCCCGGATCCTGTCCTTACAGGCAGGGTATCACCGGTCCTATGTGGCCAGGGATCAAGGGACGTTCTTCCTCACAATCAGGGTATCTGTTGTTCTACGTTGTCAAGAACTGAGGGGAGTCCTTTGGATTTTTCATGCTAGCACCAGGACGGTTCTCAGAAAGCTGTGACTGTTGGTCACCTTACCAATAACCTAATTTGTCCATGAACTGTCCATGAACACGCATGGTGCTTTGTTCATTGGATTCCCTTTAAATTCTAAGCTGTCTGGAGAAAAAGGCAGGTATAGTGAGAGAAACAGAGCTGTTCCCCAACTGGCCTCATTCATGCAACCAACCTATCTCCCCGCTCAGCCCAGAATCTCCATGCATATCAGGGCTGAGTGTTGTTCCTATGGCAGCGAAAGCAACTTGGTTGTATCCAGCCTGTGGCAGATGCCCGAGCCACACGTGTGAAATGATATTACTAATATTAATAGCTTATACTTATACAGCCCTTATTAAATTACTTTGCTGAGTAACATAACTGTGTTTTCTCAATTAACGCACGTAGTAATTTACTAAAAAGATCAGCACTGTCGTTTCTTACGCCATATCCATTCTGTACCAGCAAGGAACCTGAGATGCAAAAAAGTTCACAGCATTTTCAGGCAGGATACAGTGGTCTGGTGACTCTACAGCATTTGGTGGCTCTTGGGGATGAAGGACCACAGTGGTTGGTCCTACTGTTTGGGGAAGAAAACTTTCTGAGTGTCCTGAGGCAAATAGTCTATTTAAGGGAAATATATTTTCTGAGTTTCTTTCCTCAGAACACAAGTGGGTATAGTTTACTCAGGTTGTCCATATTCATGGGACAGTAGACAAGCTTCATAGGTATGTGATGACACTCGGAGTCTCTCTAGTTAAATTCAGAAAGTCTCATCTCATGGCTCTGTGTCTTACAGAAGCTTCTGTATAGCCTGTCTTAAGTGTCTTTCCCCTGGCAGGTTACATTCTAGTCACATACATTTTCTTCTGTAGTTTTTCAACATGACTAAAACTTCTTTGTCATGCAGACATTCCCTTGCTGTTTCCTTTCAAAGCCCTCACACAAGACTATTAGCCAATCCCTACCTACTCCTACCCACCCCTACCCACCCTTACCTACTCCTACCCTCACCTACCCACCCCTGCCCACCCCTAACCTCTCTTATCTACCCCTACCCACTCCTACCTCCTCACTCTTAATCACCCCTGCTCACTTCTACCCAGCTACCCACTCCTCGTTACACAGTGACCAAAAGTTTAGTTTTCAGAGACTAGCTACAACACCACCACCCCTAAAGCCGTTCTTTCTGTTCTGAGTTCATATGCTGCATTGTGGTGCCTTCTATTCCACCATGTAGCAGGTTTCTGTCATAGCACTGTAAGCCATCCTGCATTCAGTGATCTCAGCTTCAATCCCCCTTTAGAATAGAAAGGAGATTGGAGACTACATCTTTCTTGGGTATTGATGGTCCAGCCTCAGGACTGAGGATATGGTTTGAAGTCACAGGCATATGCATTGTTAAATGCATATGCTGACAAAATTCAAATGATTCCTCAGCTCCCCCGCCCCTTCACACTAAAACATCTTTGTTTTAAGCATACGGTTTTTGAGTCTCTTTAAAACATTTTTTTGACTGTTGATAAATTATATGTAGTTATGAGCCACAAAATGACGCTAGGTACACGCTGTAGAATGATTCAGTCAGGCCAATTAATGTTATCATCACAAGTGTGTGTATTCGTGGCAGATTTATATAAAGTGCAAGAAATGATTGCAGAGGCTGCTATCATTTGAACTGCATTTCCCTTTGGCTGCTGAAGCTATTTTTTTTCTAGAGTACAGAATATTATGTAAAAAAACATGCCAGATTTATTTTCCTGTTCAGAACAAATACAGCCAACCTAAGTGCCCGGCTCATCTACCAGCCAGTGAGTACAAAAGCTAACTGCCACACAGGATCACTTTTCAGGCAGGGTTAGGCCTCTGCAGTACAAAAGCCAGTTTCCCTTCACAAGATACAGAGAATTCTAAAACACTAAAGTGACATTGGGTATCATTCTCGATGCATTGGCTGCCATAACACTTTATTTATACAACCCATTCCATTTTTCTGGGGAGTTTACAACCATCTTATCAGTTTTCCTCTGGAGGAGGTAACTTCATAGGAGGGATTAATCCTCTTAAGCCCCGCAGCCCCAGGAAGTAGGTTACATTATCTGTGTCACAGAGGCAAAGGCTGGGACCAGAGTGGCTCGAATGGCCTGGAAGGGATATCCTGTGATGGAAGGGCCAGCTAATTAGAATGACACTGCAGCCTGATGAACTGGGTCTGAAGCCCAGCTCTCTCTTCCAGGGAGTCTTCAGGATTCAAATCAAGTACACACTAGGAGAAGACACCTTACAGACCTTTCTTGTTTTTGTTTTCGTTTTTTTGTTTGTTTGTTTCTTGTTTGTTTGTTTGTTTAGCAGGCTTTCTACATTATTTAGATCTACTCAAGGCGATAGTCTCGTTTCATCTCTGACACCTATCCCGGCTTCTTGGGAGAGAAATAGACCTACCATCCTGCCATGTACCTTAAAGATTCAGAACACACTGCTACAAATATGCTGCTGTTTGGGGTAATTTCCCATTGGCCTGACTGGAGGTGGCCTGAGGAAACAGGAGAGGCTTCAAACAGACATGTGAGAAGCCTGTAGGGAAGAATGCCAAACCCTGCTCCCCGGGCAAGGCAAACAACCAGCCCCTATCCTGTGAGCTCTATCTCTATCGTCACCACCTTCCAAGGCAACATATAATAGATCTCAAGTTAAACAAAAGATGAATTACTTACTTTTACAAATTTCCTTGTGAGGAAATAACTGTAGCTAAGTAAAGAAATTTCTGCATAGGAAGACCTTTCAGTGATTCATCCCCAGGGCCTTACCCACCTGCCAGGCAAGTCTCCACTTCTCTGCTATGTATATATAATTTTGTGGGTCTCTTTCCAGTTTTGTGATCACAAATATATACATATATATCTACAAAGATATTATTTGCATCATTGTATAATATTACAAATATATATCTATAGCTTTGTAGATATACCTATGTATATATTGGATATATATATATATATTACATATACATTTTTAATTTTAGACTCTGAATCTCAAAGAATACACGTGCTATATATATCTCCCTGGCTTATTTCACTTAACATAATTTCCAGTTCACTTAACATGATTCTAGTCTCATTAGTTTTCCTGGGTGTGTAATCTCTTTGTTTTTATTTACAGCTGCATTAAATTTCATTTTGTATATGTGCTCCATTTTTTTTTTATCCATTTGTCTGCCTACAGACATCTAGGCTGGTTTCATTTCTGGGCTATTGTATATCAATAAGTTACAACAATAAAAACTGAAAAAGCAAGGGATTCTAAACATAGGAAATGGCTAAGAAACATTTGATATGTTAGCATGAAGGGGTAGCATTGATCTGGAGAAGGAGACCAATACTTAACAACATGCAATAATATTGCAAATCCTGCCACTTGCCAAGTGATTTTGTGCATATCAGATGTGCTATTAAGCACATTTCCTTTCCCAAGAATGTTGTGAAATGGGCTCTGTTTATTTCTCCCTCTTGTCTGATTTAAAAAATAAAACAAAACACTGAGGTTTAGAGGGATTAGCTAGCCATCTGAAATCACACTGCTAGCAAGGCTTGAGTCTGAATTCCAATACAAGCGTGCTATTCTGGAGCCCAAACCCTTCTCCTCTTTCTCCTCCTCCTTGTCCCTTTCTACCTCTTCTTCCCCCTCTTTTTTTGTAGTACCCAGGACATCATACTTGCTCTGCAAACAGACCATGACTAAGTCCCCTAACCCCAGCTCTGTATTTACATTAAGACAAGGCCTCCCTAAACTGCCCAGCTTGCTTTTGGCTCGCTCTATATTCCCAGCCAGGCTTCAGCATTTGATCCTTCTGCCTCAGCTACCAAAGCATTTAGGATTACAGATCTATATCACCAGGCCCAGTTCATAACCTAAACTTTTGCCCATTGTGTGCTGGTTTTTGGTGCTATATGTTGCCTTATAAAAACATAGTCATCCTGGCAGTTGAAAACTATAAAAAATATAATTATACATAATGATATATAATATATTACATCATTATATATGGTGAATAATAAAAATTTCTTCCCTCCTTATATCAACAAATATTTATTGAGTGTTTACTATGTGCTGGGAATATTTCTAGATGTTAGAATTATTCAGTTGTGGACAATCATGCTAAGCTCTCTGCTCATACGGATTTCCTGCTTTAGTGTTTGCAAAGGGAGGCATAAAGCTGATATATAAAAAAAACAGTAATAATTGTTGGGTGTTCAATTTGGGTAGTTTTTATTGTGTTCTTAAATCTTGTCTGTATATTCAATTTGTTCTCTCATGTTAAAAGCGTGTAGAAGAAAAACATAGCTAACACAGGTTAGCTTAATGAGAAAGGAGAACCAAAGGGTTAAAAGGCACTCACATTTCAGAACAGTCTGTCTCAGATTGTTTTCTACTCTCCTGCCCTCACTTCAGGGCTCCTGAGAGTATTTCCTGAGCTGCCACTCTCCATCAGAGGGGTCCCCTGGGCGGTCACCACTGTCCTTCTCTCCCTGGCAAGGCTGGTCACGCTATCAATCCCGTCTCACCTTCCCCTCCCATGCTCTGGTCCCAGTTTCCTGAGACTCCATCAAGATAGAACATGTGGGGCTCACTGCAGGCTTGACCTATTTTAGACAGTCTTTCTTTGCCACAGCCGTAACCAGGTAGTTATTAAACAAACCCTGTGATTAACACGAAAATTGACAGTTTCAAAAACAGGACCAATCCTCCGATCTTTCTACTTCAGAAACTAATCTGTGCTAGCCTCCTCTCTGCAGCCTCACTAGTGATGTTTTTTTTTTTTTTCTCACAGCCAAATTTCTTTTCCAAAGACGGAAAATGATGTTTGAAAAACCTGTGCTCATAAATCATTACCCCCAGTTCCCAAATTTTACTTTGGATCATCAGAGCAGCCCAACTCGGAAAACAAATACAAATATAGAAAATCTCATGCCAAGGTTGGGAAAAAATGTTCTCTTGCCTGCTGGGAACATCATTTAACCTCTTAGTATTGCTGTTCACTGTTCGCACCTTCATGATAAACAGATGTTAATTCCTCCCCCTACCCAGGCATCATAGATGGAAAGGGTTCAGATGCTTTTAAACATTGCCAGGGAGGTCCCAGAGTGGGTCTACACCTCAAGATCTACTAGCAAATGAGGCTTCACAATGCACCCCAACAAAGCAGCTGTTTCTCTGTGAGATGCCCTTCACCCCCTTGTTGGTTTAGTGCTTAGTCAGTTGTGGGCCGGACCGAAAGCCCTTGAGAAGAGCAACATGAGGCATGAGCATCTCGGGTGTGGTATGGACTTTCTCTGTTATCATCAGAGTAAGTTTCATGCCCCTGTGTTCATGAAGCTCCACCCTGGGAGGTGAGCTGAGAGGAGATTAAAAGCTTTAGCCGAGAATGCCTTTGCATGGCTCAAAGCACGACCTTTCAAATTAATTTAGCACACTTTTATTTAATTCTCTTTCTTCAAAGGTCAACTTTTTGTCAGGATGGGTGTAGCATTTCCTTTCTATCCCTATAGGCAGCTGCCCATTTGGCCAACAGTATACTCTTGACAAAAGGAATGGTCTTGCTGTGGACCAGAGTTCTTTGGGGAACTACCTTCAAGATGTTCTCATCAATAAGGATGCAAATATACAGATCTTCCTGGTTTTTCCCGGCACTGCGTTATCACTAGTTCATACTGGTCTCCAGAGGAAGGGGGTGGGGAGAGGAGAGGGAGAGGCAGGGAGAGATAGATAGACAGACAGACAGACAGACAGATAGATAGAAAGATAGAAAGATAGGTAGGTAGGTAAGGTAGAGACATGAAGGCCCCGTTATGTGACCTTATGAAAGATACTTAACATACCTATGTCTCAGTATCAGTAACTGATACTTTAAGGATTTGCTTAAACCGTTTGGTCAAGAGTCCGGCATACATAAGGACATTGATGATAATTATTGCTATTACCATGATGACTTCACAAACTTTCTTCACCTCTCCAATTCCTAACCCTCCTTGCCCATTTCCCACATCTGAGACTGTTAGCTTTGCTGATGCCACCTGAATGTGACGTTCCCAATCCTTGCCGCCTCTACTTTCTTTTACTTCTATTTTTTTTTCCAGATCACGTTGACCTTACTGAAGGCTGCCCTAAGACTTCTGTTCTCTCAGCCAAGACACTATTGTCCCAGGCTTCAAATGTGCAAATTCTCCCCCAGTGTCCCAGAATCCCCAGCATTCTCCTTTTCCTTTTGTCATCTGTCCTCCTCTTCTCTTCTCTCCCATCTCTTCATCTTCAAGTCCAGATTCAGTTTTCAGCTGACTGCTAGGTGCTAGGCATCCCCATCTGGTATACACATAGCTTCCCAGAGACAAATTCAGTTCCTTCCTTCCAGGTAAGAGGTCCTTTGCCCATCTTGCTTGCCATAAAAAGGGTTGCACCAATTTCCTAGCCACACTTGAACTTCAGAGGTGTCTTGATTCCTTCTCATTTTTCCCTCTTCGCTTCTCCTCTGTGCCGGCTTTATATCATCTTTCCCACCAAGGCCTCAAGTGTCCATCACCCCAACAAATGGCTAGAAGGTCACATTATTCTTACTTTGGGTCTTGTAATCATCATCAAACTCTGCCCACCTTTCTGATCTCGTTCTTCCCAGTTTGCCATAGATCTGCCTCCACATGAACTCTTCTGCATTGTACTCTTCAGAGAGTATAATGATAACATCTGGGGCAGATAATAACACCCTGGCACATGGCTGTTACCAGGTCTCTCACATCAGAACCAGTAGGTTGGCACCCAGGCATTGTTTCACATTCCTGGAGGGATTTCCATGTACATCACAGGCTGCTAACTATAGCTCAAAAGATAGCTAAGCTTGTCCAAGCTGCTAGGTCAGTGGTCCTGACATTTCAGCATATGGTGAGTATCACTGAAGAGCTTATTAAAGCAATATGCCAGACCCCATTCATCGTATTCCCAAATGCATAGTTCTGAAGATAGGAGAGGTGGTAAGATGGTGAGAATTTGCATTTCAAATCTGGTCTCAGAAGCTGCTGTTGTTGCTGGTCTTTGTCAACCAAACTAAGAACTGCAGTACTAGGTACTCAGTTATCCTCTTTAAGAGTAGAGTCATGTGAAGGTCAGTTCACTGAGATTCTTCACTAGGTCTGAGCCAACTAAATGTCAAGCAATGCTCTGACAAAGGACCTTCAAAAAAGAGCCAGTTGTGACTTTTGCTCAAGGTCTTGTCCCTCCAGTGACTGTTCACTAGCAAAGACTGAACTGACTCTGTATCCAACAGTTACTTAGGGGGTGGAGCCAAGTGCCAGAAAATGCAGAAGAATACATTTGTGAGAAAGTAATGTGTCAAACTCACATTCTAAAGAATTTTCCAGGCTCCTAAATGAATTCTCTATCCCTACTTCCCTGTTTGCTCATTACTGTCATGAATTTGTTAGTCTATTTATCTTTCTGCCTATCTATTTGTCTGTCTGTCATTTATCTATCACCTATATAATACCATATCATCCATCTATCTATCTATCTATCTATCTATCTATCTATCTATCTATCTATCATTTATCTACCTATCCTATCTATCATCTATCTTCTATCATCTATCTGTCTCTCTCCTTATCATCTAGCTATTATCTATCCTCTATTTTGTCTGCATGTTTGCCTTCTATAAATCAGTCACATATCACCTATCTACCTATCACCTATCTACCTATTATTAATCAATCAATCTCTTTATCATCTATTATTGATCTATCTATCCATCTGTTTTATATCTGTATGTCTGTCTTCTATCAATCCATCTATCCATCTATCTATCTATCCATCCACCCATCAATTCCCTGGGCTATCTATGAGTCTGCATGTCTATTTTCTATATATCTCTATGTCATAATTTTAAAAACAAAGATTCTTAGACTAATGTGAGGCAGCTCTCTCAAATACAGAAAAGATTATAGGTGCCAGTCAAGCTATTGCAGAACTGCTCTACTACTGGGAAGGATGTAGCTTCTTCTCTTTCATTTCATTTAGGTTTTACAGGTAACTGTGACCTGGCAGGCAGATAAATCTGTATTCAACATCTCCTGACAAGAATCATTGTAAATAGCATTCCTCCCTGAATTCTTCAGGGTTTATAGCAAGAAAGGGGGATGATGAATATAATGTGGAATTGGGTTTGTAAATCTTTTTAAGACTTGATTTCCCCCTACCTTTTAAGGCATCTGTATTACAACCAGCCCTTTAGCTAATATTGTTTTTGTGCTGAAAAGCAAAGTTTACCAGAGCTGGCTTTGACTGTGAGCACTTTATAATTACAGGAGAAGGACAAGTGCCTGAATTCTGAGCAGGAGCAAAAAAGTACCAAGAGCTGTATCAATTCAGCTAATGGCACAAATGAGACTTAAGAGCCAAATGAAGGACTAGAAATAGGATGGATCCTCATCGCTTGCTAAATTGGGGGAAAAATCCTACAAAGCTAGACTAAACTAGCTCATCATTCAGTCCTTGCTCATATTCTGAAAGTGTGGATTAATCAGAGAGCCAGGGAAGAGAGGAGCAGGCCTCTGCCTCCTGTTCTTTGAAGCGTGATACAATGATGAGCCTAACATTAGATGTTTTATCTGCCACCATAGACCAACTGAGTTAAGCTCATTTTGGGTGGTTATGAAGATTCATGCAGTCATTATTTAGAGACTGGGACAGCCACCCTTTAATCAGGCCAGGGAGGTGCACGCGCTGGTTATTTTCCGGACATTTAGCAAGAAGGAAAATGTCAGCATGATTCTAAAGGCCTTTCCTGGGTAAGAACATTTGCAGTTTCTACTTCTGGCTTCTGTGCGAGGTGAGGAAGAACATCCTCTGTAATGCTGTAGGTAAAGGTACTGAGAGGCTAACATAGGCCTGTCTCATCTCCTTTCTGGGCTGACTTAACAGATTTATTATAAATAGAGTATCTGGATTCTCTTAGAGAGGAGAGAAATCTCTTCGTCTGTTTTATTTTGGATTTTCATTTTAGTCCCTACACCTTTAAGAAAAAGAATTTTTTGTTAAAAAAAAAGTCAATCATGTATACACGTGCCTCTGTGGGGGCTATGTGCATGTGAATATCTGCCTTGTGAGCTACCCGGCCTGGGTACAGGGAACTCCACTCTGGTCCTCACTCTTTCCAGCCTCTGCCTTCACTTCTTGTTTGTTTTTTTATATTTTTAATTTATTTTTTATTAATTACAATTTATTCACTTTGCATCCCAGCTCTAGCTCCCTCGTCCCATCCCACTCCACCCTCTCTCCCCTTCTCCTCCCCTGCCCCTCCCCATTCCAGTGATTAGGGAGGGGTCCTCCTCTTCTTCAATCTGACCCTAGCCTATCAGGACACATCAGGACTAGTTGCATTGTCTTCTTCTATGGCCTGGTAAGGCTGTTCCCCCCTCAGGGGTAGGTGATCAAAGAGCAGGCCACTGATTTCATGTCAGAGACAGCCCCTGTTTCCTTTACTACGGAACCCACTAGGACACTAAGCTGCCATGGGCTACATCTGAGCAGGGGTTCTAGGTTATCTCTATGCTTGGTCTTTGGTTGGAGTATCAGTCTCAGAAAAGAGCCCTGTGCCCTCACTTAAGAAGAGCACACCTTTATCTCTGCTGGGTTTTCTACTGTGAAGATCTTCTGTCTTTTCCTAGAGGATAGATTGAGTTTGCTTATCTTTTCATTTTCTCCATCAACCAACATATTTACAGCATGAAAGTGCATTAAGGGAACACAGGTAACACCTGTTTGTTGATCAAGAGATTCAAGCTTCAGTTAAGACTACTTTAGCAAAATTTCTGACTTCCATATAAGCCGTAGTGGGCAGACAATGTCCTTTACCTCTAGATACCCACTCATGCCCATAGTCTTTTTTCCATGACTGTCACAAACACCAAAGGCCTAGATAACTTTGTAAAGAAAGGTGTTTTTTGTTTTTTGTTTTGTTTTGTTTTTGTTTTTTGTCTTTTTTTTTTCCCAAAGCACCCAGTTCTAGATAATAAAGTAATAGTATTGGCTTGGCTGTGATGAGGGCCTTGTGGTACATGGCATCACACTACCCAGTGTGCACTTGAGTAGAAGAGATTACATGACAAAATAGGTAGCCAGGGTGTGGCAAGCACCCCATCAGAACTACAATAACTGGGCTAGAGCAGTAGCTCAGTGGTTAATGTACTTGCTGTACAAGCATAAGGAACTGAGTTTAGATCCATATAAATGCTAAGTGGGTGTGGTGGCTCTCCCTTTGGAAAGAGAGATAAGGAATCTGGAAAGCTAGACTAGCCAGATGGGTGAACTCTGAGTTCAAGTCAAATACCCTGCCTCAAAGAGTGAGGTATAAAACTATTAAGGAAGACTCTAGATATCAATCTCAGATCTCCACACACACACACACACACACACACATATATATACATATGAACATGTTCATGTGCGCACACCCCCCAACAAAAACAACACATAAACAAAATCAACAATATCAATAAAAGAACTACATTAATTGCTTTTAACGTATGACTTCAGTGATGTCAGAACTCCCGTCAGCCCCTACCTCTTAAAGGGCTATCATCTCAATACTGCCATGCCAAGAAACAAGCCTCTAACACATGAGTCTTGGTGTCCAGACTATTTCAGAACAACACTGTCTCATCTCAGTATGGACATACTTGCTCCATAGCCTTTCCTTCAGCATTCCAAGCTTCCCACCCCCAGACTCAGGCTCTTGCTTTTCTCTATATCCTTTTTTTTTTTTTTTTTACTAGGTGTTGGCATTACCTGAAGTCTCTTTCACCCCAGCCAATGGCTGGTCATAATCAAGTTTTCTAGTCAGGTTCCCTAGAACAGAAAGCCTTTGTATATATAAGCTTAGTCCTAGCTGAGGTATGGAGGGCACCCTGGTGTCATACTGCTTGTATTAGTCAGGGCACATAACTTCCTTTGCCACAAGAACCTGCTTGAATCTGTTGTTCTTAAGGCCTTTCCTACTGGTGCTGCTATAGAGTCTCTCTAAGGCCAAGAATTTGGCTTTGCTACTTTTGGTTTGCCATCTATTATATAATTCACTTTGCATCCCAGCATCCCATGTCATTGTGTGTTATATAATGTCTGCCATAGTAGATGTTTCATAGGCGTTTAAGGAATAGAAATGAAGATAGTCAGTATTCCCTGAGTTTCTTAAGCCTCTAATAATATTGCTTACAGAAAACACTGGCAGTAAGTAACAGCTGAGCTTTGGGCCATTGGTTCTCAAACTGTGGGTCCGAGATCAGCAGTACTGAGTACTACTTGAGAATCTTTTAGAAACACAAAGTTTTGGATCACAACTTAGACTGTTGGATAAAATAAAACCTAGCAGAAGGGTTCTGAAATCTGTATTCTTCAAGCTCTTTGGGTACTAGCTAGGGAGAACCTCTGTTTGAAGTAATTAGAAGCAATATTTGGGAAAGAGGCACAGGGCAGAGAGAAGAGCGAGGCCAAGGGAATCCAGCAGTGATGGCTCACGTCCTAGTGGCTATGCTTGATTTGCTGCGTGTGTGGATTTGGTTAACTTAGCTAAACTCTGAGAGGAATGCTTTCTTCATTAATAAAAGGCAGAGGGAGCAGAGCAAATGACAAACTTAAAATGACTCGTGTGCCTACGGTACAGTGCCGGTTCAGCAGATGGTGGGCCCTAATTTACTGTTCCCCCAAATGTATGCCATTTAAGATCAGTTCCAAAAGAGTTCAGAGAGAGGAGAAAGAGGAGTGGGGGAGGACAAGGAGGTAGAGGAAAAAAGTGGGGGGTGAGGGGAGAGGAAGAGGGGCTTGGGGAAAGAGAGAGATGGTCAAGATGTGAAGGAGAAAGGGGAGGAAGAGGAGGAAAGAGAATGCTTCCTCAGGGGTCAAACAACTTTGAGAAACAAGGAATCTGTTCTTATGGAGATTCTTATTTCCCATAAAGTCAATTAAAAGCTCTGAGAAATGTTAGCAACCCCTGCTGCTCAAGCGCAATTTTGTTTAATTCAATTTTTTTTTTGCAAAGTTTCTTTTTCCTCTCCTTCCTCCCCTCCCACTCTATGAGTCTTTTTCTTGTTTGTTCCTCCACCTTATTCCCCACCCCCACCCCCATTTCAGGGGTGAGTAGAAGGGATGATACTGGTAATCTAAGAAAAAAAAATTTCATAGTAGTTTGGGCTTTAGACAATTTTGTTTTTCAACTAGTGTTTTGGGAAAAGTAACCTCAAGTCAACATATTGACTATTTGAGAAACATAGTGAATTGTCAATCTCCTAGCAGGTATCCATTAATTATGTACCCAGGGCTAGGCACACTTTAGTGCTGAGGCTGCTGGCCATAGTTAAGGAAGCAAGATGGGAGAAGTGTCCAAGAAAATAATATTCAGTTGAGTGAATGCCCAGGTCTGCCATGGGGAAAGACTGGGCATATGGAATAGGAATTACAAGCATGGCATGGAAAGGGCTCAGTGCTTATGGCAAATGGAAGAAGCTTAGTATAGCTATGGGGCTGGAACAGGATAATGACCAGGATTGAAGTCAAGATTGCCAGGCTGTGGTCCTAGCCTCTCACACTAACCACAACCCATAATCTGGGTCCCACTCTAAATACAGCAAATGTCCTCCTTTGGCTTGGTGTGGAGGTAGGAGAATCTTGTCCTAGATTTGAAATCTTCACCAGTGGTGCACACAGCTCCGATTGACTGAGAAAGCTACCTTTGACTTTTGATAAGCCAGGCACAGTGTTTAGTAGGAAAAAAAGACACAGAAATAAATGACATCTCTGCTCTCATGTCATTGTTTACCTAGGAAGGCATGACAGTGCCAGGGGGGTTGGTGGCAGTCTACCACATTACCCTGATGCCAACCTACCCTGTTATGCTCTTTAGGAAGTTAGCATGTACAGCGGGACTCAGTCTTCAATGGCACTGAAGCAACATGCTACTTTATTGACTGCCTAAGTGCATGGCTTTACCACACCCAACATACTGAGCATGTCTGGATTCTGAGTTGCACATTCACATGAACTAGGATAATAAAATTCAAAACTGGCACCTGACCTCAGGTTCCTGGATCTTGCTAATGGGCTCTTTCAACCCTCGAATGACCATTCTACTACGCTTTTAAAAGTCCAGGGAGATTATTTCCTTCTTTATTTTGTTAACACTATCTTGAAAGTCCCCTCTTGTTTAAAAGAAAATGCTAGAAAATGTTTCCCATGGCAAATGAGTTGAAAAAATACTGGCAGCGAAGCATATGCTAAGGTAATTTAAGAGTTGTGATAAGCCAAAAGGAAAGATAAACAGCCCCCAGAAACTCACAATGTTAAGGAGGCTGCTCCCTTTTAAAGTCTAATTGGACACAGCAGGGGTCTTGATCCGCGGGTCTAGCTGTTTATGAGTGGAATTTCCTACTCAAACGTAGTGTGAGTTTGACAGCTCTGAAGTTGATTATCTCACATCTAATCGGCCGACCTGCAACCGGTGCGGACAGCGCTGGAAGGAGCGGAGCAATGAAAATATATTACACAAGTCCTGCACACAGAGTAGGTGAACGGCTTTCCTATGTTTTGCCAACTTCTTGTTTTGAGTGGCTGCCAAGACAGCGCCAGCCCACCCAGAAGCGCCCTGATGTCTGTTGTGTTTGAGGGAGTTCTGATTAGCCTAACCCCACCTGTACCAGCAGGCGCTGATGGAGACCGAGAGGAAGAGAAGAAACCCAGGCCAAGAGCTAACTCTGTAGCCGGGCTGTCTGTGGTGGAGCCTCAGAGTTAGCGACAGGATGGATGGGGGAATTTGAATGGAGGTTCTGAGTTCTATGGGCAGAAGTGCTGATTCCTGTGTCCGTGTAGGGCATCATTACTATTAATAAGCAATAATGATAACTTGCTGTCTGCCTCTCACTGTGCAATGGAGAGGCATTTTTTCCCCACACATTATCTTGAAGTATAATTATCCCTGTGTTATAAATGGTGAAACTAAAACACGGAGAAGTTAATTAAACAACTTGCCCAGGGTAACAATAGTCCAAATGGAGGAGAGACTATGGCCTAGACTCGGGAGCTCTTAAGAGCGGGTGATTGCAGAACAGTGATGGAGGTCAATATGAGTGTAAACACTGACTTATTTCCAAGCATGCTGACACTATATTTCTTTTGTGTTCATATGTGTGTGCTTACGAGAGGGGAGAGTACATGTTCATTCATGTCTGTGCATGTATGTGTATGGATATGTGCGTGCGTGTGTGTTTGTGTGAGTGTGTCCACACATGTGGAGGCCAGGAGGGTGTCATTCATCACTCCAGTGGTTCTAAGCCTTTGAGTGAGCACCCCTTTGGGAGTCTAAAGACCCTTACACAGGGTCACATAGCAGATATCCTGTATATCTTTATGATTCATAACAGTAGCAAAGTTACAGTTGCGAAGTGGCAAAGAAAATAATTTTATGGTTGGGGTCACTGCAACAGTAGGAACTTTATTAAACGGTCACAGCATCAGAAAGGTTGAGAACTACTGTGTTAATCACTTTCCACCTTGTTTTTTTTTTTTTTTTTCTTTGATGCAGGCTCTGTCACTAAATCTGGAGTGCACTCCTTTGCCTATCTGACTGGCTGGCAAGACCCAGACATCCTCCTGCCTCTGCCTTCTAAGTTCTGGGGTTACAGATTTGCACTATAGCACTTCAAGCTCTTTACTTGAGTTCTAGGGATCCACATTCAAGCCCTCATGCTTTTACTGTACTCAATTTTATTGAATGTGCCATCCCTCCTCAAGCCCTTTTGCTAGATTTGAGTTCTAATACAGTGGACTTCCACCCCTAAGATGCTGCACAATGGAATGGTGCACGTTATACTGTATCCTGTAAGGTTTTTCTATTATCTATGCTTTCTTCTACATCTTGACAACAAGAGTACTCACTTTTGTCTACTCAGTTTAGAAGGGAAAATAGCCTTTGACTAGAGGGCTATCAAAACAAAACAAAAACAAAAACAAAACAAACAGGTAGCATTGTAACATGGAAGTATTTTCTAGCAGACCAAAATGGTTACTTTCAAACTGTTTAAACATGCCACTCTAGGCATGGATGCAACCAGACATGAATCTCCAATATTTATAGAGAAATGGATTTATCTTACAAGCCATGTACTTCTTTTCATGCTAAGACATACCTTTTCGAATTTACTTTTGCTGTAACTAAGGTTTAGGAATCACGTGCGTGTTTAATGCAGTGTCGTGAAAGGTTCTAATTAAGTCTACAGTGTCCTTACTGTCAGTGTTATTTTAAAATGAATTACACCAGATTAGTTGATTTCTTTCTTTAAAAATATTTATTCTTATTCTGTGTGTATGAATGTTTTATACCTGCATGTAATGTATGTACATTTTATGCATGCCTGGTGCCTACAGAGGCCAGAAGAGGACAATGGATTGCCTGGAACTAGAATTATGGATGGTTGTAAGCTGCCTGCTGTGTGGTTGTTGGGAACTGAACATAAGTTCTCTGCAAGAGCAGCAACTGCTCTTCACCACTGTGCCATTTCTGCAGCCCCATATTTGTGGATTTCTATCTGAAGTTTCTACACAAAAGCTTTGCGGCACCTGACAGTGAAATGCATGGGAAGTCTAGACAGAATTTACCCAGCATAGAAATTTTTCACTTTGTGAAAGCTGGAACTCTTTCCAAAGCAAGCTAGACTCTGATAAAGCTTTAGCAACCTTTGGGTTATTCTGACTGAACAAATACCACATGGATTCTTTGTGATGGAATAGACAGAATAGGGTAGCAGATCTCAGAGTCACCAGTGTGAGAGCGGATGTCCAAAGGAAGCTAAGTTTAATGATGGAGCTTTAAACCAAGCAATGCCCAGTACCATTATACACTGGACACATGGCAGATATTCCGTCAAAATGTGTAGCCAGTCCATGGTTTCTGAGTATCAAGTTCAGAGCTAAAGGTGATACAATCTTCCATGTTGTACCACTCCCATACCAGAAACAGCAATACCAACAAAAGCTTGAGTCAAATTCTACTTCTATGCACCTTACTCTTGACCTTCACAGCTCTGCATAAAACCCAGCTGCTTTATAAGGACACATGGTCCAGGCTGTCTAAACCTTACTTAACCTCCCAGTAATATCTGCTTCCTAGCTGAGCACACTCGTCAGTAAGCCCAGTCAGAAAGCCACTGCAATGAGAAAAAAAATCCATGTGAAAGAGTAAGCCCATTACTGGTAATGGAGGCTAGATAAAACTGACAGGCAGTTGGTAAATCTACCAAGATCCAAGGGGCAACAAAAGAAAATCAGCCACAAAGCTGAAAATGTGTTTGGGGTTAGCTCAAGATACAAACATCCTACTGATTCAGCATGTGGGAAGATACCGTGTTTAAGTTCTGGGTCAACCAATCAATAACCATCCATCTTCATATAATACAAAATTATAAGCTGGGGATGGTGGCTCACATCTGTAATCCTAGCACTCAGCAAGCCAAAGAAAGGGGGCATGAGTCAGATGCTAGCTAACTCAAACAAAACAACAACAACTCCAGGAAATGAGTAAACACACCATGACTTAATCAATGTGAACAGGTAAATCCTCATCAAATGTTGGCTACATGGGGAAAAAAAGAATGGAAATGCCAGTATCTATGACACATTACTTGATAATGGAACATTTGATATTCTTCAAACAAATAGGGCCTGATGTTGTGTTTTGCAACACTTAGAGAAATAGTCTGTTAAGTGGGTATGACAGTACCTCCAGACTTCCCATCGCATGGTTATAGTAGATGAGAGTGATGCAAATAGATTTAAAAAAACATGTTAGTGCTCTCTAGAGGTGAAAGTCGTACAGCAATGCCCATGGGGATGGTTATTAAGATGAGAGTGGAGACATTGTCAAAATCATCATCATCATCATCATCATCACCATCATCATCCAGCCCAAACGTTATGTAATTGGAATCCCAGGATTACATGCCACAGCATCTAGACAAAACAGGCAGATGGAAAAAAATCATCTCCATCCGAGATGGGTGCCCTCTTTATCTCTGACCATGGTGGGATGTAAGAGGATGTTGCTGGCCAGCTGTGGGGCTATCTCAAAAGATAAACTTGAGAATGTTTCTATGAAATCTTTTGCCTTTTTAATGTTATCACCTAAATGTGTGTATGCCTGTATGCAAATGTGTTTGTATGTATATGTATCTATTTACCTATATATGTATGTATATATCTATCATCTATGAATGAATATATCTATATATCCATGTACCTACATATGTGTGTATCTATCTGTCTATGTATATACAATATCAGGGAAGATGTAACAAATATGCTGGTAAGCTCATTCATTCAATTTGTTCAACATAACCTGTGTGTTGAAATGGAAAATTATATATAAATATGACAATGATGGTTACTTAATATTTTCACCATCATCATCATTACCAAGTCAGGAAAGGGCTGGAGTTTAGTTTCCTGTTTGGGGGACAGAAATGCTTTTTTTTAAAAGAAAATGTCTGGACACGGTGCTGTGAGTTTACATCTCTAGCCATTTAGACGGCAGAGGCGAGAGATCACTGGAGCCCAGGAGGTAAGGGACAATCCTGGGCATCTCAACAAAAATCAAGTTCCTTAGAAAGAAAGCATTTGTGGAATTTAGACACAAAGAAAGAAAAACAGCCGTTTCGGCACCTCAGCATACTACTAAAAACTAAGAGATTGTCGTATGCTTCATTCTCATTCTTTACTGAGAACCATGACATTTCAAAGTTGGAAAAGATATTTCTGAAACATCTGCTGCACATCTTCCCAATGCCATAAAATAAACACCAGTGTGCCCCAGCGGGAAGAGCCCTCTCTGTGATGCTGGGAGTTCTGGGTGGAAGGACTGTCCTGTCGATTCCCTAGCTTCCACCATCTCTAGGGCTCTTTCTTCTCCTGATGATTTTCTTTCTTTGTCTTACAGGTTCTTTTTTATCTTCAGAACCCTTTCAGCAATTTGAGATCAATAAAGAGAGGCAGAAAAGGCCACAGCTGCCTACTGTAATATGTCTTTTTCCCCTCCCTGTGAATTATTTTCACAACAGATCTTGTCTCTTATATTCTAACTAGTTTTCAGGGCTCGTGAGAAGGTGCAGAGGTTAGGAAAAGAAATAAAAAACCTGGGCATCCTAATATCTTAACTAGGCGGTATCCTATCCTATCACTTTCTATCTTAGTGAAGTAAATTGCTTGACCTGGAGCAGGAAGACCATGAGAAGAACTTACAAAGAAAAAAGCTGGGAAAGTTCAGTGATTATTCTAGGCAACAAAGTCACTGATTGAAATGTATCAAAGACAGGAGTTACTGTAGAAAGAGTCACGTGTAAAGTGACATCCTAAGCAGGCAGGGTAAAGGGGAAGGTGTGTGGGTAATGGCCAGACACCCCAGGGAGATGGAAAAGGTCATTGAGATGAAAATAACCTTGGGAACTGGGAATGAGTGCTCCATTACCACAGACGGGAAGAAAACACCATGCCCAACCAGACGGAACAGATTGAAATGCGATTCCAGTCAAGTGTGAATGCCACCAAATGCATCCTGGAACTATTTGGGGAGCTGGAGAGGCGTCGGGTCCCCCCACCTCCCAGCCCACCATCATTGGACATCAGTATAGTTCAAGAGCAGAAACTTGTAAAGGCTGTAGTGTACCTAAATGCATCTCCATAACCCCTATGTGAGGCAGGTGGGAGGTGCCTTTTTCTATTGGAACATGATTGTTATGCTGAGGCACAAAAGAAGTGCTGTACCATCAGGAGATTTTAAGTGAAGGGATACAAACTCTGCCTCCAAGGGGGAAGAGGGAAGAAAAGAGCGATTGATCACTGCCTTTTATTGCTGGCTTCCCATGGTTGAGTGTTCACTGATAAGAATTGGTTTAACTCCAAGATGCTGTCTTGGAGACAATTACTGTTTTCTGCTAAAATACAACTCTAGCAGAAAACATTAATTTAAGTGATAACTGCCTAAATGCATCAGTATCGGGCATGTGTTAGCCACATCATCTTCTCATCTTTGCCGTTACAAGCACCAGGAAGGAATAAGTAATAAGGAACAGAAATCATGAAACAAAGTATTTGATGGAAAATGACAAAAGAGAGAGCTGGTATTGGCCCTGGGGCAATCCAGGGAAGGCTGGTGCTGGAATTCTAAAGTACCACATAAAATAGTCCTTCTATACTTTACTAGGCTATTCAGATTCTAGAGTTTAAATATTAACTCCACTGCTTTCTTTTGCTTGCTTCTGGCTTTCTTTGCCATCCATGCAGTAGCTTTCCATCATCCAGAAAGGCCTTCTTCATTCTCTTTCCTTCTGTAGATACTGGGGAACAGCCAAGAGCTCAGGTCTGCAACCACTGTTTTCTTGGGTCATTTTTTGGGGGGAGGAGAATAAAGTTTTTTTTCCTTTGACTTTATGCGTGACCTACTTGCTTATTATTCACTTGATTGTTGAGCATAAACGTGTTAGGCTCAGTGTTGGCCGTATGTATAAAATACAATCTACCACTGAGGACATGCAGTCTTTGTCTTCAGAAAGCTGATATCTAATGGTGAATATAGGGAAGCCTGGTGAGGCCAGATAGCAGATAGGGGGTGAACTGCATTGCACAGGCCTATCCTGTTAAGCATCTAATTGAATACTGTTTGGGGTGAACTGTCCTCTACTCCCCAAAAGGCATGTACCTGTGATGTGACCTTTTTTGGACTTAGTGTCATTGCTTACAGATGTAGTTCAACCGAATTAATTTTGGGTTATCACTAATTAACCCTTTTGCAGTGAATGATATTTACTCCTGTGAGGGCAAAGAGATTCTGAGCCCCACAGACTTACAAGGAAGAAGGGGTTTAGCTAAAGATGGAGGCCATTTTTATCTGTTCTCTTCAAAAAGTGATTAAGCTCAAACCCACAACTACAGATGGCCTTAGATCTCATCTGACAGTGACTTTCAGTCAACAGGTCTTTGTGGGATGAACCCCTCCTTTGTGGCCCTGCTGTCTTTTTAAACTTTCTCAACAAGGATGGCATGCTTATTCCATTCCATAAAAGGTATTAAGTGATGCAAATGGACTGAAGGAGTGATCCCTGTCTTTAAGTGCTGACCATTTGATGTTGACACAAGTGACTTATATAAGTCACATGAAACACCAAGAGAATATTACAAATTAGAATGTCACGAGGTGCTAAATTGAAAGAGGCAGACCATAAGGCTTGTTTTGCCACCATGAAAAGGGCATGCCCTGGCTGAGCAGAGATGGCTAGGGAAGCTTTGTAGATGGGACTCAGTAACTGGCCCAAATGATAGTCACGGAATTGTATCTGTTCTCATGCCTGGAGTTTGGGATGGATTGGGATAGAGCGTCCCTACAGTGTCTACACAGAACTTCCAATCAATCGAAGATACCACAGTCTAGAAAAGTGCAACTGCATCTAACCATGCAAGTTCGAGGCTCCTGGTGTCATTTCAAACTAGGCTTCCTTAATTAGCATACATGTTTTGAAAGAAAATAGATTGGAGGATGGTAAATGGTTACTAACTTTGGGGTCCAAGTATCACATTGAATATTTTTCCAAGCCTCATCTCTGCGCTTCCTTTTAAAATGTTTTCTCTTCATCCAAACAAGAAAAATGTGCAGTTTGAGGAATCATGCAGTTCTACGATATTTGGTCCAAAAATAGCAAGTGCTTTCCATCACTGCTGGTTTCTTCCTTCTCAGCAGCAACTGCATTTACCTTTTTTTAGCTGATTATTTTGGTATTTATCTCTAGTTCTATAAATAACATGCCTGCTGCTATTTCTTGTGTTTTCATTAAAAAAATGCACTACTTACTAACTTCTCACTACAGAAGGTGCAAAGTTGGGCTTTTTTTCTCTACCTGCCCACCCCACACTTACCTCCCTCCTTCCCTGCCCTCCCCCACGTTTTCCTGAGTCTGTACTCACATTAGTCCACATTGGCAGCATCATGCTTGGATGCAATACTCAGACATAAGCCATGTGTGGAATGATGACAACTTACTTAGCACAAACATGCATGAAACATATCCATGTCCTGCTAAACAGACAAACAAAAACCTTCTATACAAACTTATCCTGTTTTATCATTGTCTGTATTACCACGCTTGAGACAAGAGCTCTCACTGCATCTGTTTGCATTTATGTTTTTATAGGGTAGCTGACCAGTAAAATCCCAGGCATCCTCCTGATTCTAAGCCCCACTGCTGAGGTCACTAGCCCATTCAACCACGCTTGATTTTATTGTTGTTGTTTGTTTGCTTTTTAAATGTAGGTGCTGGGGATTCAAAGTCAGATCTTAATGATTGGTTAGTAAGTGCTCTTACCCACTAAGCCTCTAGTGGGTCTTTACTCTGTTTACTTAAATTTCCATATGTTAATTTTTTTGGAGACTGTTCTCTTTCTTAATAACAGTGTACACATCCTTAGGCAAGCCACAGACTGCCTCTGAGCCCCAATTTGCTATCTGTAAAGAAGGGATCATGATCCAAATTCACAGCATGATGGTGTCAGTGTGCTCCAACAGAACACTGTGGAAGAAACACATGTGGCCGAGCAAAATTCATTCACTTATTCCAATGACATAGAGGAATACAGTGGGGTGATGGGTGTTTGAATCAAAGTGTGAGCAAAGCTTTATGTGAAGTGATTTCCAGGTTCAAAGGCTCACTCCTTTATTTGGTGTTGGGAGAGAGAGAGATATGCGGGTTTGTGGGTGGTCTCAAGAGTGACTCCTCCTCTGTGATTGTAATTCTCACAGGCTCCTGTTGCAGTAGTGACAGCTGCCATCTAGGTGATGCAGCAAGGGGCCCTTGCCCAATCTAGTGATTGTTGACTACCAAAATAGTGAGCTACATACACCTCTACTCCGTATAAGTAAGTTTCAAGCATTTTGCCGTGGCAACAAAACTAGGCTAATTGCGACTGCTGACATTCACTTGCTTGTATTTGGGTGCTGTTATGAAGCATTATTGTCTTCATGTTATCATTTTATCTAGCTTCATCAGTCACAAAGGGGCCTTGGTCTTTTAGTATTCAACAAATTGATTGTGTTCAATAAAACAAACAAACAAAGCACCAAATCCCACCTTGACCTAGCAGTGAGTACAGGCCAGTTCCTAATATCATCTCGGCCTCCTGATTAGTAACAGGTTGGTTTCCAAGGCTACTTTTGTTTTTCTCAAAGGTTAAGGAGTATATGAGTCCTCATTTAAAAAGATTTTAGAACAATGGGTCTCATAGTATCAGCCTTTACAAGTGTTTATTATATGATACCGGAAGCATGGCAATAAAGAAAAATTATAGTTTTGCTATACCAAAATTAAAACCTTTGGCACTTCAAAGAACATCATCCACAAAACGAAAAGACAACCCAGGGAATGGAAGAAAATACTTACAACTCAGATAATGTGAAAAGCACCTGAGATCCGGAATATGAAATAAATATCTCTAATAATAACAAAACCAACAACAACATCAAACAATCTGATTCAAAATTGAGCAAATGTCTTAAATGAACATTTAAATATTTTTGTATTTGTTTATTTAGTGTTAGCATGTATGTGTGTGTGTGCGCACGCTTATGTGTGCGTGTTTAATACATGAATGCCTCAGCACCTCACATGTGTGGAGGTCAGTGAACAGCTTATAGAAGCCAGTTCTCTTGATCCACCATGTGGGACCCTGGGATCAAAGTTAGGTTGTCAGTCCTTGCCATAGTGGGAATACCTGCTAAGCCATCTCCATGACCCGTAAGTGGATATTTCACCAAAGTAGACGTGCAAATGGCAAAAAAGAAAAAAGTCTACGAAAGGATGTTCTATATAAATAGTCACTAGAGGCTGTAGTCAAATTCACAGTACACACCACTTCACAACAACCAAGATGGCTGCTACTGAGGGGGGAAAAATCCCAGAAACAAGTGTTGGGGAAGTAGTAGAGAAACTAAGATCTTTGTGCGTTCCTTGTAGGAATGAAAAATGATGCGGCCACTGTGGAAAACAGCATGCCGACTCATCAAAAGCTTTAAACTCATCACTATTATGTGTCTCAGTGATTCAGCCAGTGAGTACAATCCCCAAAGGAGTTAAAGTTCAAACAGGTGACGGCACAGCCATGTTATCTGCAGAAAGAGAAGGTGGGCCAATGTGAGTGTCCACTGATGGATATGCGAATAACGAAGTGCGACATACAGAATATCCACACTAGAAATTAATCATCTTAAAAGAAAGGAAACTCAGTCCCATGCTACAGCCAGGATGGAACCTGAAGGCATTAAGCTAAGTGAACTATCAGTCACCCATGAAAGAACAAACATAGCTGGATTCTATTTATATGAGGCCCCCAGAGTGGCCAAACTCAGAGGAAGAAATATAATGATGGCTGCCAGGAGCTAAGGGGGTTAATGGGTGTCAAACTCTATTTTCAATCCTTTACGTCAATTTAAATCCATGGCAACTACTTTCAGCTATTGATAGAATCCCCAGTATACCCTGGGATCCAAATCCATTCCACAAGAAGCATACATACCTTGGTCAGGATGGATAAAACTATCCTGGAGATGGATGATTACACATCGTGTGAGCACAGAAACTTTGCACAAAATATAGAAGAAATGACAGCATTCACAATAGGTGTATTTTAATTATGGTTGAGAAGTGTGTGCTGGAATTCATATTGACTGTGTTTGCTGGCACCAGACCTTTGTAAGATCAAGCCAGCCAAAGCTCCAGCATGGATGGAGGATGGGCTCATGAAGTCCCCTCCCCCCTTAGTTGAGGAGCTTTTGGAAATTGATGGGAGCAGGATCAGTCTTCTTCAGCAACTGGCCAGTAAATGCCCCTATACCCACACACATACTGGCAGTTATGAACAGACTCAGCAGGTTTAAAACAGCATATGAAGTTGGATGAGGAAAACCCACTATGTGCATCTTTGAAATCCTCAATACTTTTCAAAAAGTGTATAAGAAGCATTCATTTGTTTGGAGTGGACCTCAAGGGTCAAACTGCACAAGATCCTGGGCTGATTTTACCACTGCAAAGAAATATTTATTAAACTAAAAAAAAAAAAACAAATACCATGTTACATATTACATATACATGTGGTGCATTTTTACATCTCATAATTACGTATAATTATTAAGTGACAACTGAACTTTTAAGAAATTGAAGAATAAATAATATAAAATACAACCTCTGCTCCAGTTGATTTAAAAATCTCTTTTCAAGACATTTAGATGTATTAGCATATCATTTAATAATTCATGCCAGCTTCAGGAGCTGTAGACAATACTGTTTTACAAATTTAAAAAATAAGATTATACAGTGTTCAATTTTATGGTGCTAGATAGTATCTGAACTGTATGTTGAATTTAAGCCGTATGGAGTTCTGAGCCCACACTTTAAAAGGTATACATATCCTCAAATCTTGTTTATCAGATGGGACAGTGCAACTCCCCACTGGAAAAAAATATTTATGTTCTGATTTTAAAAAAATTGAGACATTTCCAACAAAAGACCAGGCTATATTGTAAAATGACTATTAAATGTAATACAGGAAGTTGTGCTTTGAATTATATGAGGAGTGTTAAAAGGAATTTGAGAAGATTTGAAGATCTGGCTAAAAGGGTAAGGGCAGGAAACTGTTAAGGACTGCATGCAGTCAGCAGCCTCTGCTTTGCCGGGGACATCAGTTCTTATGTACCCAGAAGCTGGGGACAGAGATGGAGAGGCAGAAGATACACAAAGCCAATCGACCCTGGAATTTCTGTCAATATCCAGATTATTTGCTGAGAAGAAGCAGTTCTCTGCTGGCTGCCACTTTCCCACTGTGCCTCCAAAGGAATTACCTGTCCATCTTCACTGTGTGCTTTTGGGCGCCATGGTGCAAAAGCGTATCTCTCCACCCTAGCTGCTAGAAATTGGTGGACTGACAAACTATTACATGTGCACATGCTTAAATGCACTTTACGAGAAAGAAAACGAGAGGGAAAAAATCATCTTTATAACATTGCTGGGCAGTTTGGCAGCACCTAGACCTGAGGGGTATACCTATGCCATCTTGGCATGGGAGACTTTGCTCTTAAAGTTGGGGTGGAAGTCTCGCTGGTAGAATTGTGTTTTTCCCCCTTGTTGAGGTTACTGCCACCATTTTTCAGCTATGTATTACAAGACTCCAATACTTCTCTCCTCAGCGTATACAGGTAAAATGCAAAGATTTGCACCATACATCTATGGATATTTCAGTTTTGGCACTGGTGAAGCACACACCAAAAGATGGAGAAGGAGAAGAAGGAGGGGAAGGGAGAGAAAGGAAGGTGAGAAAAAGGGAGGAAGAGAGGGGAGAGAGGGAAGGAGAAAGGAAGGGAGTTTGGGAGTCCTCAACTATGATAAAGCTTGGGATAAGTGGGAACAAAAAACTCACAAAAAGAATGCTATGTAAGAATGGAAGTGTTGGTATAATGTTCTTCTGAAATGTATATACCTTACCCTTGTTCATTCAAATGCTAATTTCTCCCCCTCCTCAGCCCCCCCCATCTCAATCTGGATATTGCATTATGATACTTATTCTAAGCATCCTGTCTCAACTTTGTGTAAATAGGCCAAAATAAAGCAACTAGAAACAATGTTGAGCAATGGGAGGAGCCAGAAGACAGGAAAGAGGGGAGGAACCAAAGGGCAGGAAATAAGTGGGAGGAGAAAAGGTTAGAGAGAGCTAGGAGAGAGAGCTGGAGGACAGAACTTGGAACTACATGGAGATGGATTGGACATAATATTTCACAAAAAGCAAATATAATGCGTAAAATCTAAATGTTAGGAAACTATGAGGGCTTGGAGGTTTAGGAGGGAGTAACTATTGCCCAGCATTGTGTTCTAGGTTAACTAAATAAATCCCAGTGTCTGTGTGATGATTTGGGTATACAGCTGATTAGGATTAACAGCAAGCATTACCAGAAGATATATCAATAGTAAATATTAGTCATCACTTACAAGGAAGCTTAGAGATCTTTTAAGCCAATGACTAATGACAGGTAGATAAACTGAGGCATAGAAAGACTGAAAGACTTGAAAAGTCTTATGCACACCACGAGTCAGGGATAATGTATATAGAAAGGTTGAGTTCTATTTATGAATCAAACTCTAGTCACCTAGGAAATAAGGTCAACAATCAATAAACAGAATTTCCTGAAATTAAAAAATCTGCTGTGCAGCAAAGGTCACAATCACCTGAGTGAAATTAGAAAAACCAAAATCCAAAAACCAAGAAAAACCCCAAAATAAAACAAAAAACAAAAACAGCCTAAGAATGGCTGAAGATCTTTGCTAGCTTTACATCTAACAGGGGATTTGTATCTATCATAAACAAAGAGCACACCAATCTAAATAACAAGAAATTAAACAGAGCTAGTCAATGATACGGCTAATTATTAAAATAAACAGAGTCTCAAAAGATGAAACCGAAACGGCCAATAAACACACACAAAAAGTCTCAATCTTCCTTGCCATCAAAGAAGTGTAAATCAAAACTACATTGAGATCTTATTTTACTCAAAGCAGAATGTCAGTCATTGAGAAAATAACAACAAATGCTAACAAAAATGTGGACAAAAGGTAGTTCTTATACACTGCTGGTGAAGTAGTCCATCCTCCATAGAAACCAGTATGAAGGTTTCCCAAATGGCTAAGCTAAATTTACTATATTGCCCTGCTTTTCCACACTATTAACACAGAGGACACCAAGTTAACACATCACAGAGATATTTGCTTATCAACACTTTTTGCAGTATTATTCACAACAGTTAAACTACAGAGAAGCCTAGATGTCCAAGAAGAGATGAGTGGATACAGAAAATATGGTACATATACACATACATATATATTCATCCATAAAGAAGAATGAATTTGCAGAAGAATCGATACAACCAGAAAGTGAAGTCTCAGAAAGACAAATGTCCTATGTCTTTTTTCCTTTGTGGTCCCTAGATGTTATATAGCCCTAGAAAATCTTGTATAGAAGTAAAAAAGAAAAAAATAATCAAAGTGGAATTGTCTAGAGAACAAGACAAAGAAGAGAAGTGAGATGGGGTGGGCTGAGAAAAGGGAAAAAGCAACAGGGGAGGAGCAGGAATAGGAGAGTACGGGGCAGCAAGAGAAAGAGAAGGTGAGGGAGAATGGGGGCATTTTCAGTATAGAACACAGACATATCTGTAAAAATTAAAAAAAAAAATTAGATGAAACCAAGTTTTCAAACTTCTGCTTTAAACTTTTCCCCTTATGCAAGAGCTCCCCAGGTGGCAAGCTATGCGTGAAGGGAGAAACACAAAGAGTTTGTAAGGTCCCTGAACTGGAATGAGACTCTTCCGGCAAGGCTGTGCTGTGGAGCTGCTAAGAACCGGAAGTAGAGGGCATTTCGTGATGCATAGTTGGTGCTCTCAGTCTTTGCAAAACTGTAATCCCTTGCCTCTGATACCAAGCTTCCATCGGCTGTCACATGTCTCAACATGCCACACATGTTAACATCTGCCGCAGAGCTGGTACAGTAAGACTCCGCAGCCAGGGAGTTTTCCCACAGTGAGGGTTTAAGGTCCAGGCTCTTTATTTTCCCATTGTGCGAATAGCACTGACAAGTTGTCCAAACTCCTTGCGCCACCGTTCTCTCGGCTATAAAAGGGCCGTGATGATAATTGTTGCTACACGAAATATGGTGGAGACTAAATAAAAGTTCATAATGAAAAGTGCTCGTGCGCTTAGAATAATAAGTAGCACCGAGTGAGGAAGGGCTGTGAGCTCATAGCCAAGTCCTGTATGGTTCTGCACTTGGGGAAAGAAAGGAAAAAAAGCTGTGACCAGCTCTCTAAACTGCCTAAACTGCCCAGTGGACTCACAGTCCAGGTGATACAATGAGCCTTATGTACACAAGAAAGACGTGAGAGGTAGCTCAGAAAGATTGGCCAGCATCTCAGCGATGAGGGGGAAATCTGGAACACAGTGGTTCAGGTGGGAAAAGTTTAGGTTGAGAAAATGAGGGATATTTGACTCTAAAGAAAGTGAAAAAATGTTGAACCCTTCAAGGCTAACTAGCCCTCCTCACCTGTAGTCAACTCAGGGCTCCCGGACTCTTATGTTACTAGTGTAAATGTGCATTAAAAATTGTAACACAATTTTATCATTTACAGATGATCTATTACTATGTAAGACATGTAAAAAGCAAAACATTGAGAAAACTTAATGTCTTCTGTATATGTAAATGTATGTGTACATAACATAAAAATAAATTCTACGATGTCTTCTTTCCATAAAGTTCTCCACCATATACAATGAAAAGCAGTAAATCTATTAGAGGAATGTGTTTATAACTGACAAGTTCATCCATTCAATAAATGTTTATTAGTCATCAATTACAAATGTGTTACTAGGGCCCAGTGGAGAAGCTAAGGATGGACTGAAACTAAGAGAAAGAAAAGAAGACAAGAAAATGACAGTTGGGACAAACAATCATTCCCTACAGTGACTTTGGGGGACAGAAGGGGAGGAGAGGGGAGAGAAGAAATAAGAAGGAGAGGATGGATAAAGAGGAAGAGGAGGGATACAGAATATAAAGTACCTGAATATAGAGTACCTGATAGCTTGATCAGACTTTAATCCTTAATATCAATTACAGTTACTCTAACCTTTTCAGGGAATCCTAAATGAAATGAAACTTCAATGGGTAAAAAAGCAAAAAATTCATAACACTTCAAGGATATCTTTCTCCCCCAAAATAGATTTACAAGGAGAAGACATTTCATTCGTCATGGTTTTAAAGATTTATTGTAGGTGTACAAGTATGTTGCCTGCATGTATGTGTGTGTGTGTTCTATGTGAGTTCCTGGTACCTCTGGAGGTCGGAAGGAGATGTCAGATGCTCTGGAACTGGGGTTCTAGATGTTGTGGGCCACCTTGTGTGTGTTGGGAGCTGAACCTGTGTCCTCTGAAAGAGCAGCCCTAGTGTTCTTAACCACTGAGCCATCTCTCTAGTCCTAAAATTTGACTAGTTAAAAAAAAATCTACTGTAGTGTGTGGCCTTCTCACTTATCCCCAATTCTTTCTGTTGACGATGGGAGGGTCCCATGAATGAGGATGTCCTGGTAGGGTGCCTTCCTTGTCATAAGTGGATAGTGCCATCAAGACAAATTTATACACCAGTCATTATCTCCTTTCTAGGTTTTGGACTATTCTGTAATGGCAGAGTCTGCTCATTCACATACCAACATTAAATGAGCAATGACACCATGCATCTGCCACCCATGAGATCTGCAGTTCATAAGGTCTGAGGGATGAATTAGGGGTTGTCATAGATCAAGCCAAATTCTGCCCTTGGAATGTGCAGTCGTTGAGCACTTAAACCATTGGTGTTAAGCTGAAAGTACAGTGTAACTTATCTAGATGGAGGGTACAGCAAGTTTGAGGAGGAAATTGTGTATGTTTTGTGGGTACTGCTGAGAATTCATTCATCATTTGTGATGTACATGGAACACTCCCTATGAAAATTCTTTTTTCCGGCATCGTAGTGAGAACTACACTGTTTCCTTAAGCTGCTTCTTTCCTTGTCTCTCTCGGTTGTTTTATACCTTGTTACCTGTTTTTCGCTTTGCTTTGGCTACCAGGAAGCTTAGATTCAAGTCTTCCATCTGTATTAAATAATACAGAATTTATATGTATGAAAAAACATAGTGCTTTCCCCCAAGACTTTCTTGTACATTCTGTGTCATCTAATTATAGTTTTAGAGATAACTGTTATGAGAGAAGTTCAAGAGAAAGAAAAACAGGAAGGAAGAAAGTATAAGGAAGAGAGAGAACTCTTTTTCTTTTTGATGCTAGGTAAATAAAACAATTATGATAGCTAGGTAAGAGCTTGGGGGTAGCTCAATCTTTATAACACGTGTCTTGCATGCATAAGTCCTGAGTTCCATGCTTAGAACCCATGTAAAATGCTAGTTGTGGTTATATGCATGCCTTTAATCCTGACACTGTGGGAGTGGAAACAGGTAGATCCCTGGGGTTCAGTGTGCAACCAGCCTAGCCTACTTGGTGAACTCCAGGCCAGTGATAGATCCCATGCAAAAAAAAGTAAACAAACAAAAACATGGATAGTACCTGAGGAATGACAACTGAGGTTGACTTCTGGCCTCTACATGTGTGCAAACAGACACGTACACATATTTCAACCCTTAAATTAATAAGCCATAAAGAAGCAAGCAAATGTATTTGTAGATCAACATTTGCAGGCTAGAACATACTGCTGTCACTTAGAATGAATTAAGCTCTTGCTGCTTTACAAAAAGACTAGGGCATATCTCATTTGCCCCATAGCAAATGCAGAATCCCCCCCCCCATCTTTGGATGGCTTATCTCTGCTGCTGAGGACTTTCTGGAAGGTTCCTGTCAGAACCTCTTGCTTTCATTTCTAAGGTATAGTGTGATATTGTTGGTGAGCGATCCAAGCCTCCATAAAGACTCAAGACTCAACTCTCTCTATGGGAGAGAGGTAAGACAAATCTTTTGGATGAGCATGTGACTAATGCCTGCCTATCTTATTCCTATGCTGTCAACAAGGTGCAAAGCTGATTTGGTGATTTGAAAGGGAGCCATGTTTTTTTCCAGACGTAGAGCTCTCTATTCTGCTGCTGCCTGGATCCAGATTTTTTTTTCCCCCCAGATGAGTGATTTCATAGGATTTGAATTTACACTGCTGTAGATATTAGAAATGGCTTTAGTGCTAACCTGCTCTGACAGAAGGTCAAAAGAAAGGTCTGAGCTCATCTATGGGGAAGCAAATGCTTCAGGAGTTAGATATATCCATCCTGGGGCCATCTCTCCAACCATACTGTAGATGTGTTTGATTGGCATAGTTGGAGGGTTAGAGCAACTTGGTTGCAAAGGTGGTACAGTTTTAGTACCATGCACTAAAGAATGTACTATAGGCACAGAGAATAATGACAGTTGATGCATAAAGGTGAAACTTGGGTGTTGCTTCGAGGAGGTTTTTATGTTGGCAAAAAACCATTTTAGTTCCTATATTTTATATCCAGTTAGTCTCTTCAAAACAGAGGCATGGTGGGCAGGAAATGTGTTCTGTTGACTCTCCTAATGACAGGCTTTGACAGTATCAAATCATTGAAACAATGAAGAGAGAGCAAAAATAATGTTTTCCTGTTGTGAACAGGCTGAGTATGTTGGAAGGTATTTTAACTAAGGGGAAGAAACAACAACAACAAAGTCTGAAGTGCCACATGATCTTAAGATTCCAGTGTCATTGCCAAGGGACCAACTTAAAATATTTTATGTGATTAACCAGCTAAACTTAACACACCCAAACACAGGGGCCCTGGGCTGGTGCTGACAAATTCAGCCCCTTTCATCAAACTCAATTGAAAACACTCAGGCACCGCTCTGCACTCTGCATCTTTGGTGTCAAACTCCATTTTCAATCCTTTATGTCAAATTTAAATTCATGGCAACTGCATTCAGATCTTGATAGAAGCCCCAATTTGCCCTGGACCCCAAATCTATTCCACAGAAATGTATACACATGCAAGTGGTACACACAAGTTCCCCAGCTGGGCATGCTCTCATTTGAGCTGAGCTAGGGCGATGAACATCGAATGACTACCTGCTCGCCTGAGCTTCAGTGCACCCTCTGCTAAGAGTCTGTTGGAAACAAGGCAACTATTTAATTCACCCCTCTGCTGGAGAGATCCTGTGAGCATGGCTCTTGTTTGGTATGAAAATGGACCTTCACACTCTCTGTGGCATTCTCTCCTCTCCGTGAAGCTAAAATCACTATCAGTTTTTTAAGCGAGCTGAACAAATTGGTGTAACTGATGAAAAAAATGAGTATGTTTGGCTCTAAACACACAGATCTGTTCTGCCCACCCAAATGATGAGCTCTTGATTTCTATACAAAGCCAACAAAAATCCTCTATTGACAACCAACAAGCTGATACACACCCCCGTCCAAAAGGAAAGAAATCGCCCTGCGTGCTTTCACTAAGAAAACATTCTGGATAGCCCAGAGATGAGAGCTGACCTCGCTTATGGAAGTCATCTTTGCTTGGGTATCTATACATGCATAAAAGGATGTCGTTTCTGAAAGCTCATTTTCTCTTTAATAATTGTCTGTTTTTCAAAAGCTATCAGCAGGTGCACATCATTTCAAAAGCCTCTTGTCCTTCATAATACAATATTCATCACGATTACATAGTATGAAATAAAAAGTAGCAAAACACAAGCGAGGGTAGTTCAATTAAATGCAACATAATCTCTGCCGCAAAAAAAAAAAAAAAGAAAAAAAAAGAAAGAAAAAATAGTGCTGTAGCTAAAATCAGGTTCTGATGAAAGAAAAAAAGGGAATGTATTTCCACATATTTTTAATTATATAGAATTTCCTCAAACATGATTTTTCATAATATATTCCATTAAGTTAACATCATATTTGAAGAAAGAGCATTTTCCGATTTCATTTTAAGCCTGATTTTGAGCAATTATGGTGTCATTGTTCCACGGTAGAAAGGTTGAATTCATTTACTGTGTGGTTATGTTAGTTATGATTGATGTCTCTTCTCCAAATGATAAACCAATCACCCCGATGATGTAATGTCATTTTAAGAGTGCCATAATCACATTTCTCTCAAACTAGAAGCTCTGATGAGTTCTAATAAAGATTTATGGTAGATTAAAGGCCTTCATAATATCAACAATGGATTGCTCATTTGATGAGAGATTTGATTAGATAATTTAAAAAAAGAATATGAGTTTGCTAAATATATCGGATCTGGCTTTGAAGAAGGGCATGGGCCATCATAAGTAACAGTCTATATCGGTTCATTTACTGAATGAATCATCCTAATATATTTAGGAGGTCCTCTATAATTGGAGAGGTTGAGACCAGTGGTAGCTTATATTCATGGATAGAGCTAGAACATTCTTTGCAGGGAGCATTCTTGGGACGCAAATCTCTCTATTGCTTTTGATGATCTATGTTAATGAACATCATGAAGGGTTAACTCAGGAGGCATTGCCAAAGCTTTGGGTCAAGAGCATCTAATTAGTGCCATGGCCTCCCCTAGGGCATGGATACTGAATCCCTATGTAACTGTGCCCTTTTCTGTATTCATATGTTTAGGTGAACGTTCTACCAGTTGATGGATCCAAAATAAGGCCTGATTATCGTTGTGCTTGGGGTCAGTTCTATCTAAGACTCAGAGAATGGGAGTCAAGATACAAAATCTTCAAGAGTAAAGCAGAACCCACTGCTCAGCCGCTCTGTTCTGTGAACATAAAAACCCAAAGAAGAACTCTGAATTCAGAAGCTGTGTTTATCACAGTGCCTCACGATTAGCTCGTTAAATTCAAGTGAAGTGGCACAAGCAGAGGGTCATAGAGAGGTCATACCCCAAACACTTCAGTCTTGGCACGATAATTCAGTATTCATGTCAAGGGAACACATTTTAATCACAAAACCATATAAAACAAGCAAGGAAGGGGAAGTCAAAAGCCAATGATAAAAAACAGGTAGATTGGGAGGCACCCTGACGGGGCATGTGAGGGTGTCCAGGGTCACTTGGCTATGACCAGAATCATAGTAATACAAAATTCAATATTCCATTGTCTCCCCATACTTCACCTTTGAGCCCAGCATGCTCTCACATGTAGCCACAGGCAAACCCCTCCCACAGAAGGAGGCCCAGAGCCTGTTACAATCAGCAAAACCTCTCCAACAGCTGTGACCTTCAACAGCCGTATCTTAGAACTAACCATGCCACAAAAATGACAAACGCGTTTCACCTTGATGCTTCCCACACCGCCGTGTCCCAGCTTTTGTTTCAACAGTTGTCATTTTGCTGGAGACTCACGAATGAATGTCAAGCACAAAACACCACACAGTAAGACACCACAGAGTTTCCTTACCACTGCCGGAGGCTTGCTGGGGCCCTGAGCATGCTCTGAGCAGGTATGAATTGGGGGAGAATTCCTCATCAGGGTTGGTGTCCATGATCTGATGGGAGGTGTTGCTGTCTAGCAATGGCATCTGGCAGCTAACTGGTGGAGGATTATGGGAACTAGGCAGCTGAGCAGATGGGAGGAGGCTAGACGAGGATGTAGGTGGAATGGGACGACCTGGGAAAGAGGACAGAGGGGTCAAAGGTCAGCAATGAGTGTCATGAGAGCATCCTAGGAAAGTTACATTGAAACCAGCTCACAATACAGATAGATATGTATTTTTTTTAATTCAGTGCTCCAGATGTGCTTTTCAGGGCAGCTTTGATGTTTCCATACCAGCCCAGGTGCATGCTGCCGGTTGTAAGATACCTGACACTTTATGAATATAATTCAGAGAAGGGCATCCATTTCAATGAAATCAGTCCAGAAAAATCTAATTCTTTCTGTCTCCTTTGCTATGACACTAAGTACTTCTCATTTCTCCTTAACCATGTTTTTGCTGGTCTCCATATTTCTACTCTTGAGAAATTGTCCACCAACTCTACCCTGACTTCATCTCTTCTCCATTATAGCTGAGATAATGTTTCATAGGTAGAAATCAGGTCCTGTCATCTTTGCACCTTCTGATGGTTTTCCACTGTATGAAAAACAAAATCTTAAATTTCCCATGATGCTGGCATGTACAGCATTCTCTGGATCATAGCTCACCTATCTTCCTTACCCAGAGGGCACCCTTTTCATGCTTGCCCTGGCTCCTTATTCTCCACTGAACAGGGCATTCTTATTTCCTTTACATGAGCACGACAAACCACTCCCCTTTACATAGATTTTCATTCCCACCTTAGTGGACGCTTTCTCCTGCTTCTACCACACATGGATAGTATTCTCAGGACTTCTGCTTCTCTTCAGAAAAGCTCTCCACATTTGCCTGCTTGAAACAAGAACTACTTTTTCCAGCCTGTCGGCCTATTTATAAATTTCCTGGTAGACCTTATTATTACCTCTTACTCACAATTGTATCCCCAGTGAACAAATAAAGAGGCTACGCTAAGATCAAATCCTTTATCTTAGGGTAGAAGGTGAAAACAGGTGGACCATATTCCAGGCCAGTGAGTTGGTCATTTATCGTTGTCATGTGGTGTATTTGAACATAATGGCGGAATGGCTACCTATGAGGCAAAGCACGGCTGCCCCATGCCATAAAGAACAGCAGTCAGGTTGGTAGAGTGGGTAGTAACCTGGAGCTGCCCTTGGGCAGAGAAGGTCCCTTTCACATCTCTTCCTCACGGCATCAGGTTCCTGACGCCAACTTCTGAGCAATGACAATTGCTGCATGAACATTCATCAACTGTGCCTTTGTACTCAGGGTCATTGTAATTGTTGCCTGTCTTGCTTGTTCATGAGGAAACTAATGAAAAGTAGCCAGGAAGCTGGGATGTGGAGGGAAACATGCAATTAAAATGAATACTTCGGTTTGGAAAATGTCTATGCCTGAAGAATTGAACTTTCCTGAAGAACTACACACACAGAGGTATTTTCAGATATTCTGCTAGATACCAACACCTGTTGCTGCTTTTGTAAATGTATTTCTTGATTTATTATTATTGTTGTTATTATTAAGCACGCTATATAGTACCCTAGATGGGTGATTTGGATTCAAGCAAACACATGTGCAGCTTTCTGCATCCTAAGGCTTCCGCCATCCAGCCTTTAGAGATCTCCTCTAGTGAGGAGCCAGTTCTGATGATAAAAAGCTGGGTGGTAGAATGCACTATATTTAGGATACTATAGAGGCAGAGGAAGGAGATATTTGGCAGGGGTTGGGGTAAAAAGTGAAACAGTGGAATCTTGAACAAGTCTCTGAAGAAAATGCAAGTGACTCTTTTGGGAGAGAATAGTGAACAGTAGTCATGGGGCATCAAACCACTATTAGCATGATGCCCTTTGGAAGGACAGAAGTAACACTAGTTGAGGATGTAAGATACACTCAAAGTTTAAATTATTTTTAGATTTTAAAAATTATATGTCTCTAAGTATGTTTCTGCATGTGTGTGCAAGCACCGTAGAAGCCAGAAGAGGGTGTAAGATCTCCTGCAGCCACTGTAGGTGCTGGGAATCGCCTGGAAAAGCTGCTCTCAGCCACTGAAGCATCTCTCAAGCCCTAAAGTCTAAACCTGCAGTTTCTTGCCCAGTAATACAACTGAAGTGACAACGAATCATCTTTACTGCGTCAATGGGTAAATGGAGTTTGATTTGAAGCATCCGGTACACTCATAGTTGTTGGGGAGCAGTGTGAGACATAACATTTTTGCCAGGTGCTCTGGACTGAGTGCTATGGAGTTTTATCGGGATCAACGCTAGCATTTAATCAATAGCTCTCCCATAGATCTTGCAACAATGAAGCTATGGCTACCACCATTGTAACTGTTCTTGCGGACTGCAGGTAGCTAACTGCCACTCCCTGCACTGATCTGTCTACTTGTATCATCTCTCTTAATCCTCAGGCAACCTGTTCTATCAGAATGACCACATAATCTCCTAGCATGTGAGAATGGAATATTCCCATTTTATAGGCGAGGAAGAGGAAATTAAGAGGGTCAGTTCAACAGTTAGAAAATGTCAACGGCGGGGCTTAAACTTGGACTTGTCTTTCTCATATCCCCACATCTACTCATGCTGCTTGCCCAGATAGCATGGCAATATTGTAATGAAAATAGTAGCAATACATAATGATAATAATAAGTAGTAATGATAATGTTACATAAAGGGTAAGAAATTTATGCAAGAGATACTTCCAAGGTACCTTCTTCCAATCCTGGGGTATCCTTCACATATTAAGCTGGGCATGTGTTTGAATAACCACACCTAGCAGTTATTATCCAAGCAAGTCCAAAATCGTCACTGTCATTTTGCTCAGAAGTTTGTAGTGATGTTGCCCTCCACCCTTCTTCAAGGCTTCTGACTTCAGATAGACCCTGACCAGGCCCTGTAGCTCAGTGCTGACGTCCACTTAGCAGCAGGGCTCAGGTAAGGAGAGATTTTTAAGTCGGAATCAATAGGCTTTAGTGTGTGTGCTACTGAGGCATAGCTGAAACTGGATGTTGAAGAGCAAGGATGGCTGGAAGCCAATTTTTAAAAATTCCTTTGAGTGACTGAGGTGGAACTCAGGTTCAAGTGCAATTTTTCAGGAGCCTTGATAGGATGGTTGCTGTGAAATCATTCTTTACACGAACTTCTGGGAATTTGGTTCAGCATGAATTCATTTCATATAGTACAGACAACAGAGCTTTTAAAAAATATACACAAATACTGAACAGAGCTTTAAAAATATATACACAAATACTGAGATTGCAAGAAGAGTCACGACACGGGGAAAGCATTGGGGCTGCTTTGTGCACCACGACTGTGCATCATAGCATTGTGTGGCTCCTCTTAGCTCCCCATTCCTCTTGATTCCTTGATTCCGCTTTGACAGCTTATTCCATTCTGCTTGCTGGTACCTTTTACTACTTGGGAAATTTCAGAATCACTAGATCTGCCCTGAGTCAAACACTTGTGCTGTTCTCTATTTGTTAGGTCATTTGCTAAGTTTGTTCACTTAGGCTGCATATTGCCCCCAAATATTCCAACTGACAGAGACCATCTGTGTACATGCAACCAGGTTCCAGAGCACAGGGGAGAAAGCTGGAACTTACTCAGCTCCTTTTTTGGACTCCATTTTCTTACAGAAAGCCTTAGTGTGTGTGGGCAGCTAACCAGGTGACATGCTCCAGCTTGACTCCCAGGTTATGTATGGCAGAAACTCTTCATTCCCAACCATTTCTCCGGTTTCTTTTTAAATGAGCACAAAGTCTCCAGCAAATGTGCAGAATGCCACACTGAACTGATTGTTAAAAAGCAAAGAGGTGCGTGCAATATGTCATTTATTAAACTCCTATGATCTTGCACATGTGTGTGTGCGTGCCCAGGGGGTTTTCCAAGATCCGCATGTAAATCAAACTCTGATTGTCTGCATGATTGGATTCCCCTGTGACCTTAAGCATAGAGACTAATTTAGTTTTCTACTATAACTGTTTTCAGACAAGTAGGATTTTGGTACTGTTTTCCACTTGTAAAAATTCTGTTATAGCCAGACAAAGTGATTCCATGCAATGTCTGATAGATGGGTCCTGGCTGTTAAAATGCCGTGTGGGAAAGGATTCTGGTATACCCTATCTTCCAGTGGGAAGAGAGTGACATCATCAATTAGAAAACTCATAGACATGGATGAGGAGAGGTAGCAGATGTACAGGGCTTATTTGCCAGCCCTGCTCCAGGCTCTCGGTCTTCACCCACCGCACTCATCCCTGAAAACTTCATCATCCACCATCTGTGGTGGTAGAATATTGCTCCAACTCCCATTGTGTCCATTACGGTGTCATTTTGCTGCTCATACAGATTTAGATTGAGTCTTTGTCCAACAAGTTCAAAAGGCTGCAGTTTCTTCTCATCCTCCCCAAACAATAAATAGTGACCATGAAATTGATGCTCTGCCCGGTCATTTTTAATATATTCACTAATTTATGACAGGGGGTGTGTTGGAAAGCAAATCCCCAAATTCACTTAAAACAGCTTGTTCTTTTTCATTGGAAAGATTAATGGTGAACTGATATTAAACTGTTCTGTGTAGGCAATACATAATTGATTTATGTAGTGATGCGGTGTCAGGATATTTGGTGTAGCAGACCGACATGCTTAAGACACAGCAAAATGAAAAAAAAAACAAAACAAACAGAACCAGGAACAAAGGCATACAAATATAAATCTGACCGTCCAGTCTGATGGGCTCTTGTCTTGTGTGACAAGGCTGTGACAAAATGCCTAATGAAAACCCCTTAAGAAGGGAATTCTAGAGCTCTTCAATTTGACAGTGGAATTAACCACCACACTCCTTACCAATTCTGCATCGTGTGTGATCTTGGCTTACTCTAAGAACTGAACTAAATATTCCACACACACTTTCTCTTTTAACACTCACAAACTTACAGGAACTAATTATATGTTAATCTCTTTCCTATTCACAGGTAAAAGAAGCTGAAACCAAATATTGCCCCATTAGCAAGTGCATAGTTATGGTTTGAATCCAAATAGTCTGACCCTAAGCCTTGAGTGGTTCATTCTACTATTGCCTACATCAGAGAAGAGTGCTGGCCTAAAAGTACACATTGGTGCAGTTCTGGAATGCACCATGGAATTTATCCCTTAGGAAGAAACTAACCATAGGCGAAAACCAGGCTTCTGAAAACAGTCATGGTGACAACTGACACAGAATCTGTGATTTGTAAGGGTGAAAGACATTCTGGAACCTGAATATCCCCAGTAGCAGCATAACTTTAAGGACTTAGTGAACTCAACTGTTCTTTGTTGAAGTTGAGTTCAAAAGGCCTACTTTTGATACAAGCAATCCAGTTGGCCAGAGTATTTAAACATCATTAAAGTTTCTTTAATGATGGCTTCCAATTCCTGCCACCTATTTAGATCTGATCAAGTCACCTTTCTTTTCCATAGAAGGTTGAGGTTGAATCTAGGAGATTGTGACTCTCAGCATGACTGTAGGCATCTCTCCACCCTGGGAGGATCCTGTTTGTGAATGGCGTCAATGAAAGATGAGTGGGACATGAAAAGCTGAAGAAAACATTACTGGTTATATTGGTAAAACATCTGGATTTAGCTAATCCTGAAACACTCCTGCCAATATATGAATCAATTTATTCTCCATGCTAGCTTCTTTTGTTCCTCCTTTTGCCCAACTTTGAGTTTGTTGTTGGCACTTAGAAGAAAAATCAACCATCCTGAAACTTGTCATCAAGGCCCAGAGGGGAAATGACACAGTCAATGCCACACAGTCACTTGGGAGAACTAGAAAGAGAGAGAAAAAAGTGTGTGTTCTTTAGGCTGAGTCCCTTCCTGTTCAATTACAAGAAGTGGAACATAGGGCACCAGAGAAAGTTTTTCCTCATGGGAAGTAACTAATCTGAGAACGTTGTAGATGTCAAAGAGGGTAGAAGAGAAGAAGCAGATGGCTGTCCCCTCTTACAAATCAGGCATGTAGATTGCAATCCCACTGTGCTCCGCACCGGAGAGACACTCAAAGTACCTTCCAGCCTCCATCAACACTTGCATACACCTTGATCTGGAGTGTCGAATTCCTTGCCTACATCTTAAATGTTTGTTTAAAGGACAAAGATAGTTATGTCCTCCCGCCATGGTATCATGGTGTGGTCCAGGCTTGCCTTGACCTCAAGATTGTCTTGCATCAGCCTCCCTAGTACACGAATGATCTTCAGAACATAGCCACCATGGCTGACAGTAATTCAAATCATAAATGCAGAATGCAAAAAAAAATGTTATCTGATAAGTGGAGTATCTCAAAATTAAACTATAGGATAGGCTTTCATTATATATGTATTAATTTAACATCAATTATATTATACACTTAAATAAATTTATCTCTCTGGTTACCAATATTTAGTACCCATCTCACGCTACATTACTTATTCTCCTCTGGAGGACTGTTGCCGCTACACAGGGGCAATGTGATAATAAAGGTGTTTGCTTATGGCAGTAGTGGCTGGAGAATGAACGCTGTTAGCATCTAGCGGGCAGAGGTCAGGGACACTGCTAAGCATCTTACAAGTCCCAGGACAGTCCCTCGTGAGAAAGAATGGCCCACCCTCTCACGCAAAGCCCAGTTAAGTGTTTTCAGCAATGGTGCTGAGGCTGAGAAATGGTGAAGTCACACGTGTAATGGCTTGGGTCAGAATACGGGATGTGGTTCTAGTCAGTACTGTATCAGCCCCATTGTTCTGTTTTGTTTTCAATTGACTAGAATTGGACAGATCTGTGGGGTGTGACTCAGGGGTATAGAACTTACCTAACACACACAAGTCCCAATGTTTGATTCCAAACCAAAAAGGGGGAGACACGTATTAGGAGCGAAAAACTCTCCATTGCCCTCATGTAAACACCAAACAAATCAATTTAGGGTATTGGTGGGAATTCAACATGGGAGTGTATGCATGTTTGAGAAAGGTAACATTTGCCTGGAGTAAGTCTAATTAGTCACTGAGGGGCATATACCATCTCCGGGAGCCGGGCAAACCCTGCATATCATGAGAGAATTGACTGCTTCTACTGAGCAGGAGCCTCAGGGAGAATGCTAGGGCACAACTCTAGGTTCTTTGCCCTCACCCAAGGAATTTTGACTCTGGCCTCTTAGGTCTGAGTGAGGTAGTACTGTCTGAACACAGCGTTTGCTCTAGTCTATATTACCCTGTGGAAAGGTTTTTCTTTCTTTCTTTTTTTTTTTCACAGTGCAAGACCTAATTGCCTGCTTCGCTCACACTTCACTGAGCTCACCAAAGCCTAGTTAAGCATTTTCTTGAAAACAAATTCTTTTCAAAAGGTGGTTCTGGTAAAAACCCTCCCGATTGCACACAAACTATTGTATGTAATTTATTGGAAGGCTGGCACGCCTTTGGACTGGCCCCAGTTAAGGTGCCTCACGAAGAGGGCACCAGCATGAGCTGCCTTCACAGTTTGGGGCTGTGTGCACCCAGGTGCTACCACTACATCTCACCAGGCTGTGTGTTTATACATCGCACCTCCCAAGCAGCTTTGCACTTTAGGAGGTGTAAAATTCAGATCAGGTTACAGACAGAGGTTAGAGTTCACTTTCAAAATGCTTTCTGGAATTCTTTATGCAGTATGCCACGTCTTTCATATGCATGAGGTAAAACGCAACGAATCCGCGCAGCTGGCTCTTGTGAGGATACAAGTATTTCCTAGAGGCAGGGACGATACTTTTTATTAACATGTTATGGATCGTCACACACTTCCTTTTTAATGATTTTTTTTGAAGATTATCGTGTGTGTGTGTGTGTACGAGCGAGCGCGCCTGTAAGTACCTGTGCAGGACAGAAAAGGGCTCCAAGATCTCCTGGGATGTTGTGAGCTGCCCCATGTAAACGCTGGGAACTGAACTCAGACCTTTAGCAAGAACACCAACTGCTCTTTACTGCTGCGCTGCCTTTCCAGCTCCTCAAACACTTCCTGCCTGGAAAATCTGTCTGTGACTTCCTTTGTATCTCAAGAACGAGGCAGAATTATAATTTGTTGATATGTGATGCTGCTTGACAGAATGTTCTGTGAGGATGGGCATGTGCCTTGTCTACATATAGCCACTAGACACTTCATGTGAGGCTAGCATGACTAGGAACTGAACTCTAATTTTGTACAATTTTAATTGACATATTTAAGTAGTTCCTAGGGCCAGTGTCCACCATACTGAACAGTACAGTATAGACAGCATGCTATGAATTGGATCTTAAATGTCCCACCAAAGGCCCATATAACAAAAGCTTGGTCCTTGTTGTGGCACTATGGAGAGAGGCTGGATTAGCTGAAGGGATGGGCCTAGTAGGAAGCTTTTGGGTCACTAGCGGGGAGTGCCCATGTAGAATATTGTGGCATTCAGATCTATTCCCATGAGAGTTTGGCTCCATCCTGGACTCTAATCATGCCATGCTGCCTCAGCATAGGCTCAAATAAGAGAGGGCACTCAAAGATAGACAGAAACCTTACAGACTGTAAGACAAAGCAAACATATCTTTATAAGGCGCCGTTTTCAGGCATTGGTTGCAGAATCAGAAAGATGTCTAACACATTATGGTTCTGGCTTTCCTGTTACTGGCATCTCTCCCTTTGGTCTCTCTTCCATACAAAAAGCAATCTACCTCTGGACGCAGAAACTTGCACATGCCACACATCTTAATTTCCACAAGACTACCCATCACTTAAACAGCACTGTTCTATTTAATAATTAATTAACTTTGTGTGTGTGTTGTGGGGGAGGCAGGTGCATGTGGAAGTTGTCTGTGGAAGGCAGAGGACAACCTTTAAGATTAAGTTCTCTCTTTCCATCATGTGGGTCCCAGGGGGTGAACTCAGGTCATCAGGCCTGACAGCAAGAACCTTTTCTCACTGAGCCCTCTCAGGCCTCCTGGTTCAAATACTTATATCCTAACCAAAGCAAGGTATTAAGGAATCATCTATTTCCTTCCTTCTGTTCCTCCCTATTCATACAACACCTTCCCTTCTCATCAGTGACCTCCATATCCATCCAAAAACTTCTTTAGAGACTCTGATCATGGGCCACCTCCTTTCCGGATATTTCTATTATTGTTCTTGCAACACATTAGCTTATTTATTCGCCCAATGCCTGGTCGTTAATGAGACTATGAGTGACACGGAACAGAGACAGTGGATTATACTTTTTGAATCCTAGTGCCCAGCCTAAAACTCGCCACAATAAATCATACCATGATTGCTCAATTATAACATTTCAATCCTCAAAACCTTAACGGATTTATGTCTATGTTCTTGGCACTGACTTCACTGTTGGGTACCATAGCTATTTGTCTTTGGTTTTAGGCACTTAAAAAGAAGTTTATTTATTACAATACTGTGGGCATGGCAGTAACAGCATTGACTCTGGTCTTAAATATATGTTGCTTATTTAAAACCAAGCGGCTTAGAACATCAAGCCACTACCTCATATGGGTGTCACAGTCACCTTCTAAACAGACTACCTGAACAACATGCAGAAGACAAGGGACACATTGAACAGTATCTCTGCCCTGCCTGAACCAATTCAACATTATCACTGTCAAAGGCAGTTAGTGTGAGGAAAAGTTCCTCAGAAAGATTTAACTCTCTCTATGTCCATGATGAAGCTCAATTTCCAAAAGCTTGGTCAGTGGACATCTTTCACGACCTATCTTAATGTGTCATTCATTTTTAATGTCATCTTCCCATGGCTTCAGGTGAAATGTGAATGTGAAAACAATGCTGGCGATTTGCAAGATCAATTAAGCTCTCCTGATACCCAAAGGCATCATTTCTCAGCTTTTTATAAATATTCTTATATTTAATCTTATAAGGATCTTTCAGGGTAGGCAATATCATCCCATTTTAAGGATGAGGCAGATGAGCTACAGGGATCATAAGTTGAAAGAGAGGGAGGAAGAATTTGAACTCAGATATTCAGGATCCAGGGCTCATACCACCATTAGAGGAGATGAGGATGGGATTTCATGAATATTTATTAAAAGGTTGGCATGAAGTGCCAATTGCTGGTATGATAATATAATTTGTATTGGGCCCTCACTAAAGTTCAAATCTTGGTTTCTCATTGACTTACTGGGTGACTTTGGATAAGTCCCCTATCTTTTTTTTTTTATGTTCGACTGTTGATAAACAAAATGTGTGTAAACATTCTCCACTAGTTATTATAAGGATTAACTGAGACATTTATGTGAACTTTCTGAAGTAAATGGTAAGTATTATTATCATGCATAAAGGGAAGGAGATAGATGTAGTACTTCCCCTTCAGGACCCTTTGAGGATTAAATCATAACATATATGAAAGTACACTGCAAATGTTAAAGTGCTCTACAAATGGTAATGGCTTTTACTCCCATTATTGGATGCATTCCTTTTCCAAGGCTTTGTCTGCAGATAGCAAACAGTTCTCACCCGTATGTCTGTGTTTTGCTATGTGCTTTAGGGACAGCAAAGATAAAACATGAGCTCCGGGCAGCAGATACATGAACTATTTCATCTCATTGCTGCCAACATTCACACAGTCTGCTTATTCCTTGTTGGATGGTCCTTAATAAGATGGTAAAGATTAGATGCTTTGAGAATATACCTACCAATACTCAGGTTAAAAAAAAAACTCTCCGAGATAGAGACTGAAGAGTCTCAGCCACATGTGGTCCATTCTACAGTGGAGGAGATTATCATTCATTCATGGTGCTTGAATATGGAGTACTGACAGGGTGCTAGGCAATACCCAGCATATTTCATGGTTGAGAACTTATATAATCCTCTTTATCAATACTATGTGGCAGGTGCTGTTATGATCCCTGTTTTATAGGAGTAATCTGAGGCTTGTACAGAGTTAAGGATATGAAAAATATCACACAGTAAATAATGAGCAAACTAAGATGATAATGGCTACATGGTGTCCTTCAATAATAGATGCAGAGAGAAAAGAGACATAAATTTCATGTAGGCTAAGGCAGGATGTCTGACTGGATAGTCTAACAGTGTGGAGATGACTTAATGGTCTTCAGTGAGTTCTCCTCTTAGCTTTAAATTCCATAATCTTTAAATATTATTTTGCTTACCTAACAAGCATGGTATGCTAGTTGGCTTTTCCCCCCCAAACAACTTGACATAGCTACGGTATTCTGGGAAGAAGGGACATCAATTTAGAAAATCTCTCTGTCATACTGGCCAGTAGGCAAGTCTGTGGGGGGTATTTTTTAAATTAATAATTGATATGGGGGAGACTCAGTCCACTGTGGGCAGCATTACCCATAGGCAGATAGTCCTGGGTTGTAGAAGAAGACAGGTTGAACAAGAGAGAATAAGCCAATAAACAGTGCTCTGCAATGGCCTCTGCTTCAGCCCCTGCCTTGAGTTTTTTCTGGCTTGACTTCCCTTCATGATGGACTGTGATCAGGACACATAAGCCAAATAAACCTTTTCCTCCCCCATTTTGATGTGGTCATGGTGTTCATCATAGTAATAGATGTGATAAACTCAAACCCATAGGAATCAATAACTAGGCCAGCCTTAACGAGAGTTTGTGTCCTGGCAGACACATAGAATCTGGATTGTATTTTTCTCATCTCCTCTAATCCTGGCTTATTTTTTTTTCTAGGAACCTCAGAAAGAAGCTTCAAATTTCTCTTCTTGTGGTTCTGTGTGGGCCTTAACTGCAAAGGCTCATTAAGAACTCTCTCTGGGAATACTGTGTATCAATGCAGACAGCTTGGAGGCCTAAATGTTTGGAAGGCAACCTTAAACTACAGGGGGACAGTGTAAGGGAGAAGAAGGGGAGAGTGACTGTCCTACCTGGGGGCGCATGGCTATCCTCACTGTACATCAGTTGTTCAGTTACTCAGCCTGTAGCTTGGGTGTGAATTGACTGACTCACAACTGAGGTAGTACACTGGTTAGTTGTGGTTGAAAAGATGTAACCAGAAAGGGCTTTGGCAGACTTTCCGTGAATAGGTCACTGGATCATAATGTCTTAGATCAGCTCACAAGAATTTGTGTGAGTGAGTGAATGTGTGTGTATGTGTGTGTGTGTATCTGTGTATACATACCCTAAACTGACCAGTGTCAGCAAAATTAATATGCACCCACAGGCAGTGCTGACGGAGGAGCTATTTTCATAAATAATGCCTTCCTTGCCTTTTACAAGCCTGTTTGAAGACCTGCAGTGCATACTGGCTACAACTCAAAGCCCATCTAATGAAAGTACCTCCACTGTCAGCAATGTTAACGTCACTTTAAAGAGTGTGAAATGTTGCTAAATGTGTCAGGAAACAATTAGATAACATAAGAGGCATGTTTCCTCAGTGCACAGAGGAATATATTATGCAGGCAGGAGATAAACGCAAAGTTTTCTGAGCTCCAGTGAATTCAACACTTTCTCTCCCCCCCCCTCTCTCTTTTTAATCCAACAGAGAAATTGTTTGGCAAGAGTAAGCCCTGTTTCAAATACTTGGAAAAGGGAGAAAGGCCTGCTTTGCCTCTGACTGCTGTCGGTGGAGCCCTGTGCTATCAGGCTCAGTGAGATACAAACAGTCTTCCACTCAAATTAAATGTGTGCCCTCCTAATTAGCATTATAAATATAGGTTTCCCTGAGCCAGAGTTGATAAAATTACAGTGCTGGCCTGGAAGGGAATCGGCAGCTCTCCTATGTGGAAACAATGGCTATAGCGTGAGCATGGTTAAAACAATGCCCTCAGAGCCTGCCCCTATCTTCAGAGGTCAGCCTGGGAAAAAGAAGGTAAATGCCAAGTGGGCTGACATTATGACAGCCGTCCGGGCCCAGATGCAATCTGGTCTTTGAATGGCACAATGTAAAGCTTGGCTCCTGCACTCCTGGGAGAAGGGATCTCACCGCATAGCTTCTTTGTAGAGTTTTTTGCCATCCCTACCACCTGTGGGGTTCGGAATGGCGGTGCCTCAAAGCCACCAGCAAAGGCTGGCTACAACAAAGCTCTTACTGGAGGCACCGCTCTCCGTGGTACTGAAATAGCATTCACTTACATACGTCTGGGAGCATCTGCCGTTCCTATGCATTTGCCTGACATCTGGGGACAATTTTGAATCAGGCAAAGGAAGCCACGAATTTGAAAAAGGAAAGAAGAAGAAATCAAATAAAGGGAACCATGGGCGGAGACTTCAGTGGGCATAACCAATGAATAATCGCAAGGAGCAAAGCAGGGAAAGGAACTGTTTTGACACCGTGTTCAGGTAATCATAGTTTCCAAGCCAGATGCAACTGCCAAGCAGGATGGAAATGTTAGAAAGCCTCAGTGAGTGAGCAATTTGTGAGCCAGGAGGCATGGTGGACTGCTATTGTAGCCATTCACACAGAGGCTTGTGTGTGCAACTAGAGAATGTCATCATGGTGATGGGATAGAGGAGTCAGCAGCTGTAGACCCACACAAAATACTCATGCTTTTTCCTTCTTACAGACACAAGGCCATGTTGGGTGGTGCCTGACACATATTTCACAAGTCGTTCTGGTGTTATGTCTTGAATTTGGGGCTGCAGATGACCTTCTGCTCACTCCCTCTGTGATTCTTTCATTTAGAATAGTTTTCGAGCTAGTGTTCTTTTCCAGAGGTGAGAGCAAAAACAATCAGAGACTGAGCTATTGAAAGCCAAAGAAATCTATGTACAAACCCTATCAAATACTACATCTAGCAGAAAACTTAAACACTGCTAACTCACCAAACACTTCACTTTGCTGAAGATAAAATGACGATTCATAAAAACAAAAACAAACAAACAAACAAACAAAAACACACAGAAGGAATAGATTATTCCAGAGTACACAGGAGGCCATTGACCCAAGTCCAAGAATTTGACTACCAATAATATTCCTCTCTGATATTCAAAGTTGGGGGACAAGCAGAGAAACCAACATTCAAACTAAGACAAAGAAAATTGGGCTGACAAGCAAATAATAAAATTGAGTCAGAACTGTACCGTTTTAGTGTAGAGTGTGTAAAAAAGATACCTTGCTTATACATGCATGTAACATTATACTTTTACTGGCCAAACTATGCTCTTGGAAATACTGGGTTTTCTCATGATTCACACACATGTCCCATGAAAAAAAGAGGTCCATAATGAATTAGTTCAAGCAGTGAGAGACAGGAAGGGGAACTGGCATAGGAAGGAGACCCCATTGCACACCATGCTGGCATGAGCACATCAGGGCTGCCTGGTCCTTTCTGTTCTAGGCTGATGATGATGTCTTTAGAGCCAAGATAAGACATCGAGTTCCCCAGTGGAGGAAATTAAGATGGATGTGGGCACTAGAAATAAGGTTAAAGGCTATACAGCTCTTGATCTTGGAAAAGAGTTAGGAGAAGGTGTAGCAATCCTCAGATAATTGAGTCATGACCTAAGGAAGAAGAAACAGACTTCCATGAATCAGCTTAGCTGTCACAACTAGAAATGATCAAAGTTAAGGAAGACAGATTAAGCTTTGTATAAACTGCTTCTACACTCCCCATCAAGAGCTCTTCCCAATGTAAGGAGACTCCTAGGCCTGTGCTCCATCATTCCTTCCAGAATATGAACCATCTTCTTGATCACGTGCTCTACACACATTCATTGAACAACTATTGTACCACAGTCTCTATTCTGGGTGGCTGTTGAATCTACATCATTGTCCTTTGAATTTTTTTCCCCTCTTCCAAGGTGCCTAACAAGGTCTCTGCACAAAAGTGATTAATATATTTTTGAAACACTGGGAAACATGTAGAGAGCTCTCTGGCAACTGTTGAGTAATATCAGAGTCAGCACACTTGTTAGGTAATAGGCTCAGAATCACAGGAATTATCTCAGCCTTGGTCACCAAAGTGACAGACACTGCTCTGGCAGTCAGTAAGAAAGGATTCTAGGCTTTTCAAATTCAGCTTCTGCTCTAAATCCCCATAATTTTGTGAGCATTCTTGTCAGAGTCTCCTGGGTCAAACAGACAGAGGCTCGTTTAGAAGATAGCTCAAGAGTAAGCCATTTTCTTGGGTATTTTCCCAACAGAAGACAGAGATGTATTTTTTCTTCCTGCCTTCTGAATATCTGGGAAAAAATTCATTCCCAGCTGAAAATTAAGACCCATATAGATTTATGCATCCTTAGAGGACTTAACTTTATTTAAAGGAAACATGTCACTATGTTGAAATTTATGCTCAAATTAATTATAACAAGTGTAATATTTGGCCAGCCTGAGTCTCATGATTCAACATTCCTGCTTGATCAGTTTCCAGAGTTAAATGAGAGTCTATAGCCATCCTCGATGTAATAACACATTTTTGTTTTTATGACTGCTTTCATCTGTGGATCTCAAAGCATGGAGCAAACAGTAATTAACATTCACCTGTGAGGTAAGGATTCATTCTTTGCCTCATTCGGCAAGTGGGAGGGAGAAGGTGGGCAATGCCCAGGGAGAAACTGGAATGGTGGGCTCCCTATCCCACAGGCTTTCCTGTGATCTCAGTAAACTCATGGTGCAGTTTGCAAAGAGAAGTGTTGGCAGATGTCTACACAAACTACAATAGCTTCTTCTTAGCTAAGAATGATGGCACAGAAGATAAAGAAGACTAGGGAATTTCCACTAAGGTTCTTACCCAGTTTAAGAAGTTTGACGAACACATTCCCTTCTCTTCTTCCCCCTTTCTGCCTTTTACCTACTTTATTTTCCTTCCCGCCCTTCTCTTTTTCCTCTGCCAACTTCTCCCCTTTCCCTTTCTTTTTTTATTCTGTCTTCTCAATAAACAGTCTTTGATTGTTTAATACATTCCATCCTCGATTCAATGGATTAAGGCTATGGCATTAAAAAAACAAAACAAAAACAAACTAATCTTTGTTTTCTTGGAGCTGTTTTTGGAAGGAGGCAAAAAGAAAAAAAATACTAAGATAATATAAAAATCACAATGAAGTTCTGGCTTGATTTCTCTGTATCTTGCAATGAAGTTGTGTCTTGTCTTTTGCAACAGAGTCTTATCAACCAGTTCTGGTGGGCAATGAAGAGGAATAACAAGGTATCAGATGGCTCTGGCACCTCCCTGATCGGCAATCCAAAAGGAAATATCCCTCACCTGGCACTGGATTTTGTTTAATAACCCATGGCTTTTAGGAACAGCCATATTCAGTTAGGCATGACAGCTCCTTTGTATTTTAAACTGGTTTACAAAGTAGTTGGATTCCATATGGCTTTTTCATACATTCTTCATTTTGGATAACACACTTACAATCCATCTTTATCTCCTCCATCCCTTACTCTTATCCCTGCTTAAACTCATTCCCTTCAGCATTACTCTTCTCTGCTTTCCTTTAATCTATGTTCTACTGTCTCTGTTCCCTTAAGGCATCTTACACCCTAATGTCTTCTTTCTAGTTCCGTAGCAATTACACTATTCTAAGTTTAAAAAATACAGATCTAAAGATTTGAAGCTAGAATTCACATATGACAGTGACTTGGCATTTGTCTTTCCATGCCCGTATTCAAGATGTTTTTTTTTCCTTCTGTCTTTCATAGTGCCAGAAGGTATTGTGTAGGCTGTTGGAGAAGAGAGGGCATTAATGTCTTAACCAACTGTGAACCTTGTGAGTTATAGTATCAACTTGCCTAACAAGATGCACACACTGGCGCAATATTGGCATTACAATTATGCTGACAACCAACTGCTCTATGATTGGATTTGAGGCTGGCTCCACAGGGGGGAAAAAGTCATGCCTGATACTGTAAACATAGAAAAGAAAAACATGAGGTGATAGGCCCTAGGTAGAGAAGTTATTACTTTGAACTGACATGGTGTTAAACTGCTTCTAAATATTTAAGTTTATATACATAGTCAAAAGCCATGTTCAGCCTTCATGAGAGCGGGCCCTCTTTGCAAGGAACTGTGGAGAACGCCGATGGCAACACAAAGTGCTGAGAATAAAGGCGGTTCAGCTTATAACCACTACCTTTAAAGCTCAGGGGGCATTGCAGAAGAGGGGCAGAAAGACTGTAAATTCCATGCCGTGTCCAGACAGGAGTGGCTCACTGTAGTTGTCCATTATGTCTCGATTCAATGTCTTGATACACACACGTGAACTCATAGTAGCTGTGACTGCACGAATATGACCTAGGCGAGATCAAGGCAGACAAAAATCCTGGCATAGATGGAGGAAGGGGTCATGATGTTTCACTGTTAGGAGTTATGGACAACTGATTGCTGAGTGGAAGGGGAGAATCAGTTTTCTTCACTAATATGAAGAAAAAAACAACAACAACAAACAACTCATGTAGCTCTCAGTATGGGGCCCTGTACCCATACACATACAGACAATACCAAATGGACCTAGGGAGTTCTTAAAAGGTGAGAATGTAATGGAGAAATAACGGAATGCTCAGAGGGAAGAGAATGGGGGTGAATGTGATCATCAAAGCACATTATATGCATGTGCAAAATTCTCAAAGAATAAAAAGGAAACAAAACACTTTGGTGAATAACGTAAAGAACACAAGAGACAGAAGATAGGGAAACCCTTTGTGGAATCCTATTTTCTGGACATGACAACGACTGCAGTCACAGTCTCATAGCAGCAGTGGCCGCTAGTATCGAGCCCATGCAAAACTGTCACCACTCAATCACGGATCGAGGATAGGCTTATGTGGCCATGCTCCACCCTGATGAAGTTTTGAACACTGGTGTGTTGGGAGGAGGGCAATTATCTTCAGTTGTATACTTCTGCTGAGCCCATCAGTCTCCAGGGGACAGTTAGAAACCCCTGGTCACACAGAAGGCCCTTGCTAAGCTCAGTGTATCACAATACAAAACAAAAAACACACAATGAGTGAGAGAAGAGAGGGGCTGGTGGGGTGCGCAGGCACAGGCCATATGAAAGGATGGGTGACAAGAGCCGCCAGAATTTAATATGCCCATGTACAGAACTGACATAGGTGATTAAAACGTATAAAAATATACAGGATAAGGGTTACATCCACATAATTATTAAGTTAAAAAGACAACAAAACGCTGTGTATTTACGGATATATAAACAGTACATGCTTGAGTTCATATGGTTATATGAGAAAAATAGAGAGAAGAGGTATAGAAAAATGGCGGAATGGGTCATGAGGTAAGTGCTTTCAAAGAGGAACATCTAGTCGACATGCATTCATCCTGAAGCATTGTGGAGGAGAGGGAGGGAGCCCGGCAGTTGAGTTTGAAATCATATTTTAGGTTCTGGGATGGCTGCAAGCTTGTGTTCCAGGAAGGGCAAGCAGGCCAGGAAGACTGGAACTGAATGAGAAATGAGGAGAGGGAGGCTTCAGAAGCCAGTGTGAGGTCTTTGGGCTCTGCACTGGGAAGCTCCTAGTGGTATAATCTGATGCACAGTTCAGGAAGCTCACTGTGGTTGCTTGTGTTGAGAAGAGGCCAGGGGGAGACGATGGCAACAATTCAGGTTGGAGACAATTGGGGTGTCGCCTGGGGTGATGGTGATGGTGACAGAGGTGACAAGGGTCAGAATACGGATACATTTTGAGGGTAAAAATCAATACATTTTGCTGATTGATTAATGCAGGTGTGAGAGAAAGGAGCCAAAGATGACTCATGAATAAACATAGCTGAAGAGGTTAATTCCTACTCAATTGCCGTAACCGGTTCATGCTTGCGTTAGACACAACTCCACGGAGAAGCACACTAAGCACTGGGAAATGACTGCAATAACTGCCCGAACACTCTTTTAAGACAGGCAAACCCTGGTTGTATTCACATCCTCCCACCTACCTCCAAATCATGCTCTAGGAAGGAGGTATCAACTAAAAGGACTCTTGGCTGTTATAGAACAGACTTGATGGGGTTTACTTGAAGACATTTAAGAAAATCTAAGCTTAAAAAGTTGGACTTTCATCTCCATCTAGGCTCGACAGTGTCTGTGCCCCCACGGTTAGCAGCGCTCATCACACACAAGCGAACAACTCCGAACACAAGCCATTTCCCTAGCAAACCCATATTCACATGTGGTATAGAGTAGTAAATTAATTTCGGTCCTCTTCTCTGATTTCTCCTTTAACTTGACCTGATTTTCTTGCAAGCCCCAGGCAGAGTTAATTTGTAGGGAAGGGGTGTGTGTAGATATTAAAGAACATGTATTTGTGAGTGTGCATGAATAGATGGGAATCTTTGCTGAAATATTAATACAGCACCTTTTTATTATTATTTATAGGAGAACTGTGTCTGCGGGGCGTTTAGAAGAAAAAGAAATGGAAGATAGGTGATGGAAAATTATTTTTTAGCATTCATACCCTTTGGTTGACATATAAATAATACAAATGGAATGGTAAACAGCATTACTGGTACAATTATTGAATAAGTAGAAATGTAGACTCACACAGTACTATGCTCCCAGTAGTTTTCATGATAGGGAAACAGCTATTTATATAAAGATTAATACCATTTTTTTTACTGCTTGAATTTTGTTGCTGTTATTTTATTACAAAACAGGAGGAAGTATTTCTGTCTAAAAGTCGAAATTCTAAAGCTTGGGGAGGAAACAGCCACAAATAAACAGCTCCGATCTATACAGAACAAGTGAAAGGGAAATAATGTGCAGAATGAAAAGCTAGTTCAGTTCGTTTTGAGTGACCTGCCATTCTAGAAAGACATGCAGTATTAATGGCGTAGAAAGTGTTTAAACCTTCCCAGAAAGACATGCTGAGTCCTGTAGGGAAATGCAAACATTTGCCTTAAAACTGACACGGAGGAGACATCCTCAGAAAGTCACATTGCAGCCATCTCCTTAAAAGTATGTTCTGAGTGAAAATCTCCCCTTCTCAAAGGGAGTATCCACTAAAAGAGATGTCTTAACGCCAGAAGCTCCCAAAGGGTTGTGGGACCTTATTTATTTAAATTGGTTGGCTGTCCCCGGAGAGTTCTACCAATGGGGTGATGAGAAACTCATTAGTGCTATTTTCTTTTTAAATAAACAGCACCCTCACAATCCTCTCCTTTCTTTTTTTTTTCTTTTTGTATTATGTATGTGGTGTATGAGCACATGTGTGGGTAGGTGTATGTGTGTGTCCACGTGGCTCACGTCTGGAGAGGCCAGAGATCTTCATCGAGTGCCTTCTTCTCCTCTACCTTACTATATAGTGGGACAAGATCTCTCTCTTTCGCTGACCTGGGGACTCTCCAATTGGCTGGATGACTGGCCAGTGAGCTGCAGGAATCCTCGTCTCCACTTCCAGCGCTGAGGGGGTTACAGGCCCTGCTGTTGCTGCTCCTGGCTTTTTTCCTGGGTGCTTGGCAGTCTGGGTCTGAAAAGAGGTCCTTGGGCTTGAACAGCGAGCACTCACTGAGCTACTACTCACCCACACAATGATTTTCTTAAAGTTCCTCAAATTGTGTCTCTTCCTCCCCACCCCCCATTGACCATCTTTTGTCACTAGATGAGCAAATCACAGAATCAGTTACCCAGGCAGAAGCTTCCCTCTTTTAGCTCCCCTGTACCAACTTGTGGGTAAAGAACCTGGTTTACAATGGTGCAAAATTTGACCTTCAATGGGCCACTTGTGTTCTTTCAGATCTAATTTTGCAATTCCTTAAATTCTATGAAGAGTACACACAACTTTGAATTCCACACTAAAAAGAAATAAAAAAGACCCAATCATGCAGATTTGCTCATACAGTCAAGGCAAGAAAACAAAAACAAAACAAAACAAAAACCCATCAATGACTATTAAGCCCGTATCTAAAGAGATCAATGCCCGGGCTAACAATCGGGTGCTGTCAAACATTAAAACCACTAAATTCTCATCTTGTTAAATCATCTGATAGCCTTTTCTTCTTTAGTTAAATAGGGATAAATAATAAAAAACAATTTACAACTAAAAGATGCTAGCGTTTTGCAGCTGCTGAATGTCTTTTGTGGAGATTAGATTCTATAATGAGGAGATATAACCATCATTTTATAAAAGCTGCTGGCGTCTTGGGAAAAACACCACAGAACGCGATTAGAAAAAAGCCCTTCCTTCATGAACCTATTACAGTCATGCGCCAATTGCTTGGCATATGCTTAATGATATCTTCATAGCTGAAGAACCATCATTTGTTACTGTAAATCTTGACATAATAGATTAAGTTCAATTGTACTTTTATTAGTTCCACTTTTGACTTGAGCGGTTTAAACTCCCCAAACCCTACAAAAGTTGAAAACAAGCCAACGACCTATAATATTAACAAATATATGTATATATTTTCCAATAGCTTTATTGGAAGCCTTTCTCAATTAATTTAAATATCATTTCAGGCATCCCCTGCTGATGGTTCTCTATTAAGTTTATCAAAGCTGCGGTAATAGCAGGATGAGAATTATGGAGTGGGGAAAATTCCATGTGTAGCATAGATACAGGCAATAAGCAGCTAATATTAGCATCCTTCTTAAGCTTTCAGAAATCATAAGGTCAATTAAAACAGTGTCAGTTGATATAACGCCAACATTTCTGAAGGAGACAATGATTCTTTGATTTCTTACATGGGAGAAACACAAAAAGAAGGGGAGAACAACTATTTCCATTTCCTTTTCTTCTTCTCAATTCCTTCCCAAACCTTACCTGTGGAGTTCTCGGCTGCCCTGAGCAGAAACATAGCCTGCTCTTGACCACAGAACTCCTTTTGTTGATGTTGTTTCCCATAAAGACAGAAATGTCTTCCACCAAAGCTGAAGTTTCCCAGTGTTTGTGTTTTCATGGCCCATGGCTAACCCAACTAGCTCCAACAGTATAATACCCAAGGTTCAGACAGAAAGCCTTCAGAACATATATCTTATGCCTAGTAAAGGTGCTTGCCCCACAAGCATGATGACTTGGGTTTTATGCCTTACACCAACAATGGTGGGAAGAGAGATTTGGCTCCCAAAAGCTGTCCTCTGAGCTCCACACAAGCACCATGGCACATGTTTGTGTACAAACACACATAATAAAAGTAAATAATAAATAAGTAAATAAATAAATATTAAATAAAAGTATGTATGCATCTTAAGGCAATAAGGCAAAGGACACCTAGATGGGAAATAGCAGGTTCTAGTATCAGTATGATACTATGATAATCTTGTTTAATATAATCTTGTTTCTATGATAATCTTGTTTAATATCCAGTGATTAGGATACATTTTTATGTATCTATCATCTGTGAATATAATTTATTTCTTATATTTACACATGCAATTTAATTCTTATAGCTATGTACATAAAATTCACTCCTTATACATTTTACAAATATATGATGACTATGCACATATATTAATTTTAGCTTCTCATCAAAGATAAAATTTTTAATAACAGGGTTCCAAGTTCATGAGTCGGATGACAAACTATGATAAAACTGGCTGTCTCTTATGGCTCACATTCACCCTACCCTCACTCTGGAGACATCTCTCTCCAAGCGTATCCCCTTCACCCTCACCCAGCTGATGCAGCAATGATCAACAGCCCAGACAACACACTTAAGCTTCCACTTACTCCAGTCAACAGGTTCAAAGCTGGAAAAGCTCTACAAAGCTGCCACATTCTTTTGTAAGCATGTTTCCAGGCTAGAGTCTTTGTTGCAGAATTGCATGGAGAATCCAGCTCCTGGCGCTGGGGCAACACCTTGTTCCCCATGCACCCTAAGAAAGGACTTGGTGAGAAAGACCTCAAAGTCATGGCTGAACATGAGAGAATTCAAAGTTTCAATTATTTTCAATGGCAAATGTTCAATCTTAACTGCATCACACAAACCCGGGGAATGAACTTGACAGAGCCACTAAGTAAACCCTTGTAAATTAACCGGGGGGAAAAAGATAGAAATCCAGTGAAGTCCTGTCTTGGAGACCAGCCAAGGGTCCAAGCCTCTCCCTTCTTCTTACAGCCTAAGAGTTTGTGAAGAGAGTCTGCCTTGCAACATGTGACTGGTAGCCCTGAACTTCCAGAGTAACTGCCAGGAAACGGCCAGCCTTGTGCGGTATTTATTACTTTGCTCACTGTTAGAAGCTGGCTGTTTTTGTTTTGTTTTGTTTTCTGGGTAGAAGGCAGAAAGCAGAAAGAAAGCATGTCTAAGTTTAAAACTTTGACTCCAGAGACAGTCTTCATCTTTTCTCAGTACCCCATGCTCTAGTACAGGTCTCAGACCCAGATTATTACCTGAGCCCTCCGGAAGTCAACTCCTGAGTGAAGCCCTCCCTCCTGTTTGTGCTCCCAAGGTCTGGCAGAGGGGAGATAACACAGAGGACTGTTTCCTCCCTCCACCTGATGCAGAAAACCCCTAGTTTACAGCTGGTTGGTAGGTTGGAAGTGTGGGTCACAGCTGGGGACCGTGATGGGGTATCTGAGTTGAGGGGAAGCCTTGTAGAATTGAGGTCTGATGCTGCCTCTAAGTAGGTAGTTTCAGAATTGAATTGATTTAGTGGCTACCAGCTTGAGTCTGCCGGAGCATTGATTGGTTGTGGGTAGGGAGAAATGTCTATATATTACGTGACTAGAGGTGATGTGTTCTCTATGTTTAGTGTGTATAGAAAGAAAGAAAGAAAGAAAAAAATCAGAACCCAGTGTAAGAAATACATTAGCTACATGGGAAAAGAGAAGATGCGGCTTTCCCTATCTATATGAGGTTCCTTACATGGTACCAGTGAATTTGCATCTGCAGTTGGGTTAAAGATTTTGGTACATGGAAATAAGATACAAGCAAAGTAGTCAGAATTGAAGATGTGAACACAGAAGCCAGGCAGGTTGAGGTGGCATGAGGGAAGAGGCAGAAGCCAAAGCAGTCAGGCAGCCCTGAAGTAGCTTCAAAGTTTCAGTGAAGGATTCAGTCCTGATTAAGCCTTGGCTTTAGTCCTTTAGTAACGTCTGGGTCTCTACAACTGTAAGGCAACACATTTGTTCCTGAATGGATATAAGACTCTAACTTTGTGGCATATTGTTACAGCAGCCACGAAAATGCACAATGGCTTTCAAGATGTCCTCAGTGGAAACGCTTCATCTTCTCCAGTGTTAGGCTGGCCTGTAGTGGGTGGATGGGAGTGGAATGGAAACAGAAGAATGTTTAGCATGCTCCCAAGCTTTTCACCTGGGTTGCCCAACTTTCTGAAAGCCCTTCTGTCAGTAATATGGGAAATAGTTTACAATTAGCACACCAAAGTCTTAGCAGACATCCAGTGGAAAAGCTTAAAGCAGTGCTGGGCGGTGAGTGTACCTGAGGTGGTTGCCACAGGAGCAGTAAACAAGTCCATTGCTTGCTGCATGGTTCTGACTCTTGGGAGCAGAGTCCAGCCAGTGGAAGGCCAGGAGTCTCATTTGATGCTAGACTAAAATAGATTTTTCTTCTTTGTGTATTTTAATGCCTTTGTGTGTATGTGTGTGTGTGTGTGTGTGTGAGAGAGAGAGAGAGAGAGAGAGAGAGAGAGAGAGAGAGAGAGAAAGAGAGAGAATTTAGTCTGTTTATTTGCAGAGGATACCATAGAGGCCAAGGATTTAACTGGTATGCAAATAAAACTGGCTTTCTTGTTCAGGAATGGGCTTACTGTGCAGAGAGACATTCAAATAAGTGTTAGATGCAGATGCTAGAGAAGAAATCCACGTGCAACTAAAAACGGTGTAGAAGAACATCTGTGTTTCAGTCTCAGAGCAAGATTCTCCGGTGCCTTTCCCGTACTGTCCTTTAGAATAGGCACAGTTTAGAAAGTGATCTTATGGGTTTTAATCTGCACAATCTTGTTTTGCAGGATGGAGAGAAACCAAATTCACTCACATCAAACAGAAGGGTGCCACTCAAATAGGCTTTCTCCCCAGTAGATAAACGATCTTTGCTGAACCTGAGCTTTAGATTAGGAGAGTTCAGGGTGGCGGGGCTGTCAACAAGGGTGTCTGAACCTTAGCTTTTAAAACATGGCTCTTATGCCTTTCCTGGGCTACTAATTTGTTAGTCGTTGGCTCCCAAATATTCAAGCATTTAGAAATTTGCTGTTATTTGGAGCTTTTTCTCCTTCTGCAGCTTCATTCCTTCTCAATGCTTTAAAAAATTCTTGGCACACATAAACAGCACATAACTGTTCGGAAGATGGCACCCCAGAACTCGTAGCTTACCTGGCATGAATGTTTTCTGGCAATCTGAGTGCCGCTGACAGGCCAGTACTTCTCATACCCTCTCTTTTCTGACTAAGGATAATTTCTGAGTCAGGTGATTTGCCAGTCACTGTGGTTACAGGCAGATGGAGAAACGCTCAGGGGCTGCATGGAGCACTTCTAACGGGACTTCTAAGCTGCTGTCTTAAGTGTGTGCACATTGCCATACTAAGGTTTCCAAGCCATCTCATCACTATGAGGACGGAAGGGAAGGCCAAAGGAAAAGCAGCCCTTGATGCACTTTTGTGGGAGGGACGGATGTGCAAATGGGTAGCCCTCGATGGGTAGCCCTCTCGTGGCAACGTTGTGACTGTAATTAAAAACAATCCATTTCCAATGTCATACATGGAGTATGGGGCATGTGGCTCTGCCTGGGAGCAAGGTGGACAGGAGGAGAAAGTTTAAAATCAGATACACGGAAGTGAGAGGATTAGAGGGGAAGGAGGTCTCAGGCCCCACCAAGTGGGTGTTAACTAAGAAGGTCAGTAGAGAAGTAGTAAGGAAGAACTACCAGAGTCTTCTCCCTGCCTCCATCTGGTAAGTTAAGCTGACTTTTTGGTACCTCTGAAAATAAGAAAACTTGAACCCCAGGGGGATAAGCTTCCTTAGCCAATGCGAAGTGTTTCAGAGTTCTAAAGCTGTTGGGTTTTGCTGTATTTGCATATGTATAAGTAAAATATCTTGGGAATGAGACCCAACTCTAAGTATATAATTTATTCACGTTTTAAATACACCTTAAGCATACGGCCTGAAGGTACAGCAGTATTTTAATTTTGTTCATAGAACAAAGTTTGCATCTTTTGAACCAATGGACTCATAGGACTATGCTGATATGAAAAAAAAATGTTCAGATTTAGGAACATTTCAGATGAAGGGTTCTCAACCTATGCAAATCTTCTTGAACTATTTTGAAGACAAAATGAGGCAACTTGGGAGAATGCTTATTCAAAGGCTAAAATAAGTTATTTTTGGCTAGGAATCACAAACAAGAATTTGAACAAAATTGTCCATCCATCTGTCAGTCAGTCAGTCTAAGAGTGAATGCATTCAGCAGAGAACATATTCCCTAGTTTAGCTCCAGGTTGCCACACTTCCCTATCTTATTTCATGCACTGGCCTCCTTTGATCATTCCTAGGACCTGCCTAAATCAGAATCTACCTAAGTTAAAGGGGCCTATAGAATGTAATAGGGGATCCCCGAATATGTTTTAATCCACATACCTGTTTAGACAAAAGAAAAGTGATTCAGAGCTGTGGTATTAGTAAGGGTGATTTAGGAGCAGGTCTTATGAAGTTTAGAATTGTTCTTTCAAGGTCTATGAAAAACTGTGTTGGTATTTTGATGGGGATTACATTGAATATGTAGATTGCTTTTGGTAAGATGGCCATTTTTACTGTGTTAATCCTACCAATCCATGGGTATGAGAGATCTTTCCATCTTCTGGTATCTTCTTCAAAGGCTTGAAGTCCAAAAACAATCGTATACAATAACAGAACTTCTGAAGGTATCTTCACACCTGACCTCAAGCTATACTACAGAGCAATGGTAATAAAAACCGCATGGTACTGGCATATAAATAGGCTGTTTGATCAATAGAATTGACTCAAAGGTCCAGAAATAAACCCACACACCTATGAACACCTGATTTTTTACAAAGAAGCCAAAACCATACAATGGGAAAAAGACTGCATCTTCAACAAATGGTGCTGGTCTAATTGGATGTCTACATGTAGAAAAATGCAAATAGATTCATATTTATCACCCTGCACAAAACTCAAAGAACTCAACCAGATACACTAAAGCTGCTAGAGGAGAAAGTGGGGAAGAGCCTTGAACTCATTGGCACAGGAGATAACTTCCTAAACAGAACACTAACAGCTCAATCTCTAAGACCTACAATTAATAAATGGGACCTCTTGAAACTGAAAAGCTTCTGTAAAACAAAGAACACTCTAAATGAATGGAATGAAACAGCAGTCTAAAGATTGGGAAAATATCTTCACCAATCCTACATCCAACAATATCCAGAATATATAAAGAACTCAAGAAACTAAACACAATCAAACAAAACAATCCAATTAAAACATGGGATACAAACCTAAACAGAGACTTCTCAACAGAGAATCTCAAATGGTGGAGAGGCACTTAAAGAAATGCTCAACGTCCTTAGTCATCAGGGAAATGCAAATCAAAATGACTCTGAGATTCCATTTCACACCTGTCAGAATGGCCAAGATCAAAAACTCAGGTGATCACATATGCTGGTAAGGATGTGGAGAAATGGGAGCCTTCCTCTATTGCTGGTGGGAGTATAAACTTGTACATCCACTCTGGAAATCAGTCTGGCACTTTCTCAGAAAACTTGGAATAGCCATACTTCAAGATCCAGCTATATCACTCCTGACATACACCTAAAAGATGCTCTACCATACAACAAGGACATTTGCTCGACCATGTTCATAGCGGCTTTATTCATAATAGTCAGGAACTGGAAACAACCTAGATGTCCCTCAACTGAGGAATGGATAAAGAAATTGTGGTACATTTACACAATGGAATACTACTCAGCCATTAAAAACAAGGAAATCATGAAATTTATTGGCAAATGGATTGAACTAAAAAAGATCATCCTGAGTAAGATTACATGGACCCAGAAAGACGCACATGGTATATACTCACTTATAAGCACATTTTACTCATATAGTACAGGATAGACATAGTACAATGCATTGACCCGAAGAAGATAAGTCAGATAGGCATCTTAGGCTTCATGTCAGCCCACTGGTTAGGGGAGTGGACTATGTTGCCTGCTTGAATTGACACGGACTATGTGCCTGACATGGACTATATTGCCTACGTTTTGATCACTTCCCCTTAATGGAACTTCCCTACCTGCCACAGAGGAGGGAGATGAACTCAGTCCTCATGTAAATATATGAGCTGGGGTATCTGGGTAGGGGGCCTCCCCTGTTCTGAGAAATAAGGGAGAAGAGATGCAGGAGGGAAGGTAGGACTTGGAGGAGAAGAGGGAGGGGGGCATGACTGAGATGTAAATTAAATTAATTATTAAATTAAAATTGATCTTTTACTTTAAAAAAGGGGGAACAGGTCTTAGAGTTATTTTTCATGAAACCCATTTTAGTGACAAACAAATATTATTTCTGCTCAGTCAAGAATGAAACAGTTGATGAAGCAGTGAGTGTGAGAAGAAAAAGAGGAATGCAATAACACTGAGGTCTTACACATGGGGGAAAAGTAAGAAAAAAAACACCTACAAAATTTTAACCAAAAATTTAAAAAAAATAATTTTCATCCAAGTTGGATAAATGATAAACAAAAAGTGAAAGCTGGCTAGTGGACCAAAGTCTGGAAAGTTGGCATCCTTCTGGTAATGGCCCACAGCTGCTTCAGAGAAAGAGCTGGGCGGAAAGGGGTGAGTCGTGATGGACAAGCAGTGGATCCTATGATGGGAAGATGCTAGCACAAGAAGAAAGAGAACGCTAGCAAGGTGTTCAGGAGCTTTGAGGAAAAGAGACATGGAGAAGGAGTGGCAATAAGAAGAAAAGCCTATGGTGGAGTTTTCCAGCTGTCACTAAACCCATTAAAAATGAGATTCACATACCTGAAAAAGCTCAAACTCCAACCTGAGGCCAAAGGAGGCCAACTGGACAGAGGATGCCAGGGAGAATCATGGGGTTTGGACAGGAGAAGGACCTATGCACAAGGGGTTTGTTTGAAATCTATTGTTAAATCGGAAAGGCCTGCCAAGCAATTTGTTTTATTTCATCCAAAACAAAACAAACAAACAAAAAAAAAACCCAAAAAACAAAACAAAAACCCCGCCAACTTAAAGCAGGTGCGTTTGCTTTCCCTTTTCTCCCAATCCAAACCCCGCTTACAAATGCATCTTGGTGATTCAGACCCAAAATTACCAAACCCAATAACAGATCGGGGCTGCTGAGGAACCTAAACTTTGTTTACACAATTAGGAGACACTCCAGGAATGACAAGGTTCCCGTAGCAAATTAACAAGAACAATTTTCCCGTCTCGGGAGCTGTCAAGATGGGCCCTGTTGGCCAATTTATCTTACTCTAGCACATCTCTGGTGCTTGTCAATCAATATGTGAAACATTTGGTGCTGATTGCCATTTTTCTCTCCACTTCCTTTTGCCTCTTGTACCAGGCAATTTACTGCAAGTCAATCAAGGTCGAAGCCGACCTTGTTTAAATAAAACAGTGTTGAGCTCTTTGCACACCAACAATTTCAAAGACGGAATGAGCTGTATCTTTTTCATTTACATTTATACTACCTGCTCCCCCACTTCCCACCCCCCCCACACACTGGATCTCCTAAAATGCCATCCTTGAATTATCAGCCATAACGGAGCCACCTAGAGAACAAGAAATCGGAGCTGATCGCGTGGGAAGCAAATGGGTGTTCCAGGGCATATTCTCACTAGGAAAGATGCCCTGTGCCCATAGGGATGTCACACCACTGAATGGTCCTGGTGGGTTAAGTCCTACCTTGAGGCAAGGCCATAGCCAACAAACATCATATCCCAAACCATTGAAAGCTGTTAATATACAGGAAGTGATCCGAAGTGTCTGCCTAGGGGATCAGGCCTATGGTTGAGAGTTTTAGGACAATTCGGTGTCAGCCCCTAGTCATTTTAATGAGCCAAGCACGCGCATCATCATTGTGCTGACACTTACAGAGAAATAAAGCAGAGAGGCAGCTTATGGGTCTATTGGTATTCTCAGAAGCAACCTGCTCACAAGGTTTCCCCAGCCTCTCCCTTCCTGCCAACTACCTATAATCTTTATACTCCTCCATAAATCAGGCTCTGAATGTTTAGCAAACTTTTATCTCATACCCCACCCCCACAAATGTTACGAACACACAGCAAAATGAGTCCCGGCTAAATGGGACTTTCTAAGAAAGAAATATAGTCGGGTGAATATAGGCTGTCCCGAAATAGCAACGCGCAACTAACTTAATTGCTGTGACGGCGCCAGGCTCCCAGAACTGCTTCTGAGAAACGGACTCTCGGTAAGGGCCTACTACGCCAAACACGCGGTGCCGTGCTCTGCGATGGCCCCTTGCTGCAGTCTCAAATTAATATGTAAACAAGTGCAATATCTTCTAAAGCTCAAGAGGGGAAGAGATTTCTATGCACTTTGTGCTAATAACGATTTTCACTGGGTCTGAAAGTGCCTCAGACTGGGCTACGCTCTGATTTTGTTTTACTGTTTGTAAGAAGTCACCACTGAAGTACACACCCCACACCAAGACACACACACACACACACACACACACACACACACACACACTGGAGGACTGGAGGAGTATTCGCCATGCACTAGATATCCAGGACGAGTTAGGGGTCCACACAGGAGACTCTGTAAGGTCAGGGTACTCGGAACTAACAAAATCACCTCAAAAATAAGATCACTGATATAATTTGAGAAAAGTGCCCTGCAGGGTGCATTTAATGGAAGGCTGGAACAGGCAAAGGAAATGTGGAATGTTCCCTGAGGACTTGAAGGTGCAGCTGAGCCTCTGTGCATGTGAGCTGCTTCTTTACCTTAGTGCCTCGTCAAGGGAGGTCTATTGATACAGGGAGGAGATGCAGACCAACACTTGAGGTGTCCACTGAGCTCCACACTCCTGATGAGCCAAGCATGGGCCTGCACGCAGACACGCAAACATACCCACACAATGCCACAGCACAAAGACAGACACAAAGAAGTGAGAATAATGGCTTTCAGGTGACTGTAAAATGTCCTTCAAACAAATGGACAGCCTCAGTGGCGTATGGTTGCTCTAATGAATTGTTTTATGCAAAGCAAAACAACGTCACCAGGTCTCTGTCAGCATTTAGTCATGGGCACAATTACCCCTCAAATGGAGGGTTGGGACCGCTTGGCAGTTCCCTAGGCAGCGGTGATTTTCAACACAGCCTGACAGACTCTGATAGACTCAACATTCTTTTCTTGACATTCATTCATTTGTGATCTTTACCGCCATACTGAGCATCTTATCTCGAGGTGGTCCTTAATGGTGCATGGTATATTTTATTGATGTTTCTCTTATTCCTGTGTGTTTCTTCTTCATGATTGTATCTGTTGTTACTCTCTGTCTCTTTCCGAGCGCTATTCTCTTGTGAGATGAGGCACTGCTCAGAGGCTTAATGAGGCTTCTATACTGTTAGGCTGATTTATCAGGTTCTCAGTTAACATGAGGGGCATGGAGAGGAGAAGATTTCAGATGCTCCAGGATGAACCCTGCAACCAGAGTTGGCATAAGTTCCCTTTTTATGTCTGCAGCATTTGCCAAAGAACCCAATGGGAGGAATGCACACACCATTCTTTCATCTCTCCCATCAATTTCTGCTCACACTTTTTTGTAGAGTCAATATTAGAGTCCTGTGTCACTTTGGAATTCCAAAGCATTTGATAGTTTGGCCCTGAAATCAGAGTCCAAACTCTCCTGATTCAGCTTCGGGTGTTCTGTCATTGTTAACCCTTCTTTCTCTGCATTTGAATACGATTTGAATATGATTCTCATATTCAAACGTTTACCTGGAACTACTGTTAGTATTGACTCATGGGCAAAGCATTTATGGATTTACTTTAAACAAAATCACCTTATGAATTAGGTAAATAATTTAGTCCCTCCCCTCCCCAACCCTGGCAAAACTTTTCTATCACAGAAGGAAAAAAAAAAGAAGTAAAGGGGTAAATAGATATTTCTTTTTCTAAGAGAATCTGAACACACTGCATGTGTTCATTGCTAACGAGCCTATTTCCAATATCAATGGAAATTAGGCCGTCACTCTGGAAGATATGGTATTGCATTCACTTTATATTGTAGTCTCGATTCTGTACACATACACACTTGTATCCCACAGTCTTTCATTTCTAAAATAAAAGCCATTTTAAAAAAATCCATATCTCATGGTCTATCCAAGCTCTTCATTTTTCTTTGCTAAAAGCTAGGCTGCCTAAGGTTTCTGATGCTAACAAATGTTTTATGACAAGTTCACCGATTTACTGTTCTACACCCTCCTTAATTATGGATGTAAGAAGGAAAATTTCACTGAGGAAAACTATAAATCACCATTGAAATTATTTGTTAGTTGAATGAGCTGAATAAACAGTTGGCTTCAGGGCAAAGATTCATCTGGCATCTTTTAAGTCATCTCATTTTTTTTTCTCTCTCTCTCTTCACAGAAATTGGGTCTGGGCCCTTAGGAATCAACCGGGAAGAAGGATGTTGCTGAGAAAACAGGGGAAAGCCAACCAGTGGATGTCTTGCATAGCTTTAGTAACAATAGCAATGATTTTTATAAATACCTATCAAGTATGTACTGTGTCCCCATACCAACTGATGATTACATGTGTGTTTCTTTGCACCAATTTAACTCAAAATTATACTCTTAAGCTAGAAAGTGGCAAACCCTGAGTCTGAATCAGTTTCTGAGACCAGATCTTGTAATCTCAGTCATTGGGAGTTTATTAATTCTGGAAACCATGTTTCCTCAAGAGAAGTCCCCACATAATAAAAATACATTCAAATTTCAATCCTGACCTACGATTTTACTTTAAACTTACATAATCTTGTAGGTGATGATGGCAAGTTTTATTCTCAAAAAAAAAAAAAAGAAAGAAAGAAAGAAAAGAAAAGCACAAACTGAATATGCAAAGTACACAGAGACCTGGTTGTAGTAGAGTCACAGGGGGAAAAAAGTGCTACCAAAGGAGTTTCTTAAGGAAGCAAAGGAAATAAGAGCAATATGATAGTTTCAAGTTGAAAGCATGAAGTGTGTCAGTAATGATAACTGATGCTATTTTGTAATAAATGTTTCCCTTGGTATCACAGCAGACTTAGGCACTGGAAGCTTCCAAGTAGGAATTAGTTTAGCATCTGTACTTGATGTCCCTGTTGAACTTGTCCAAAAGGTTATGAAGAATCATAGCTGCTTTGAACAAATTCATACAAATATTACTGGCAGTTTCCACGATGCAACAAATACCACAGCTCTGGATTTTCACTTGCATCAGCAGGCTAGCTGCCTGCAGCAAATCCCATCAATATCTCAAGTAGAACATTTGTTTCAAAGGTGTTTATATGGACCCTAGGGCTCCCAAGTTTGGAAATAGATTTGAGTTATGTAATTAGGTATTTCCATTGGAATAGCTGACCATTTGGGCAGTTCCTATTGCAACACTAACCCTCACATGTTGCATCCACATATTGATTAGACATTACTTTATATCAGATGTTACAAATGCACAAAAAAATAGTTTGTGACTTAGTGTGATTGCATATTAGGACGCAGTTCTCTATTTCTTTTGGGAATTTCCTATTTGTCTCAATACTAAGCCATGTGGGGGTTCCCAAAAGGTTTGTCCTGGATCTCCTTGACGTCAACTAAGATGGCAATCAAGGGACCCTGGGAAGCGGAAGACAGTGACACAGGCCCTGGGGACAGTGTGATTATGGTTCTATGCGCTGCTGGGGGGGATGAGTGATCACTCCAACCTACTGCAAATGTCTAAGAGTGTGAAGGTGGCAGAAAATTAGCCAAATGAAAACAAAGCCAAGCAAACCAATCCCTCCTTCTCTAGCCTAGGAAGCCTTTGCTTGGCTCCTGGGTAGGACAATCTCTAGAGAATTACAAAAGCAAAAAAGGCTTCAACATCTTGCCTGGGTCAATAAGGAAAAGATGTAGCCTCAAAAAAAATAGAGCAGTGAGGGAAGTACCGTGTCCACGTCATTTGCAAATACCCACTCATGGACTCAATAATGGTCACAATGGTCAATCTCTGCACTGTCAAATAAGTGTAACTTTAAAAAGCAAATAAACATTTGTTTAAATTAACAACCAGACAACATTTGAATAAATGTTAATGCTGGAGAAAGTATGAGAAAGCCAACTCTATCCTACCCAGATGAGAGCGTATATTAAAACTTATCAGCCCTTTCGGAGGCCTTTTCAGTACACACTTTTCTTTGTTATTGTTGCTTGTTTGTTAGTTTGTTTTTGAGACAGAATTTCTCTGTGTAGCCGTGGCTGTACTGGAAGTCACTCTGTAGACCAGGCTGTCTTTGAACTCACAGAGATCTGCCTGCCTTTGCCCCCTGAGTACTCGGATTAAAGGTATTCACTGCCATTGCCTGGCTTTTAACTATTTAACAGTACATACGTTTCTATCACTCAGATATTAAGATATTTTCTTAGGTTACACGTTATAGTTGCATACATGAGGTATGCAAGGTGGCTCAGTCACTTTTTTTTATAGTAGTGATTTTTAAAATTAAACCTCCAACAGGAACAAAATGGCTGAATAACCAGTGGTAAATCAATATACTAAATCGGATATTAAAAATAATATTTTGGAAGACTTAAGTCATGTGAGAAAATACACTATGAGACATATTTATACAAACACCCATATATGTAGTTGTCTGTAAATAAATATGCACTATTAATCACATTATAGGACAATTTAGTGTTTATAATAGCCTCCTTGTATTTTGTATGATTTTCATCTGACTTTATCCAACTCAAACGCGATCATAGTGCTTTCGTAATTTGAATCTATATCTCCCACATATGTGACCATACTGAGAATCTTATACCTTTTTGGTGGCACTGAGTTAATTACAATATGAGCCTTCTAGGGAATGGATGGAGTTCCAGATGTTCTGCTCCTCTTCTAGAATGTTCTTAGTTAACCATATTTAGAGTGAGATGGTCTTCTCTGTTTTTCTTTCTTTCTTTCTTTCTTTCTTTCTTTCTTTCTTTCTTTCTTTCTTTCTTTCTTCCTTCCTTCCTTTCTTTCTTTCTTTTTTGGCTGGGATTTCTTGATGCTAAACTATGCAAACTCAGGGATAGACTCATTCAAAAATGCACCATCCTAGAGCTGCCTGGTCCTTAGCAAAATGTCCTATTTGTCACAGTGGTTCCAACCTCAACTTGACAGTCCACAAAGTTCTACTAGTGGTCTCAAGTGGACAGACTGAGTTCCCTGGGGTTGGTCCTGGTCTCAAACCCTTAGGTGAGGGGGGCTGTTTGTTCACTCCAATAGGCAATTATGAAGGGCAATTAAAAATTTAAATTATGTTAATAGGCCAGAGAAAAATGACTGTTTGCAGAAATCAGTAGCAATTACCAGACATAATGGTTCTCAATTAGGCTGCAGGGGATTTTTCAGTCATTCATAATTCACTATCTTAAATGTATCATAAAAAAGTAATTGTCACTTGTTAATAAAACTTACTTAAAAACAACGGAGCTATGTTATATAGAAAGCAGCACTGCTCTTTCCTTTGTCGACTTAAAAATCTTCTATGCTCTTAATTTTAAAATGTAGTACAGGCTAGCTCAAAACAAAACCAACCAATAAAAACGTATAACTTTTTTGGATCGTTATTTGTATTATACAAGGTTAACTGTGGTTTCCACTCCATTGGCATTCTTCCTTCTAACCACCTCCTCGTGTCTATTAAGAGAGGAAAAAGGCCGGAAAGACTATTCAAGGAATATATCGTATTGATATTTTTAGTCAATTAAACATGAAAACATAAAAGTGTTCACTTGCTGTTTCTATCGTATTTATTTATCTCCTTAAATTTTGTTTAAAAAATATATTTGTATGCAGCTGTTTCATGACCCCCAGGAGAATAGCCAGCATTCAGCATTCACGCATGGGTGTATAGTTCCATTCTCAGGCAATGCAGTCTGCGGAATTAATTTCTCTGCATATGTGGTATGATTCAAGGCCTCTGTCTCGGTGGTTCAAAGCTTGACTTCTGGTGCTCCAGGGAAAAGGAAAAAAAAAGAAGGGTGAAAAGAAACAGGAGAGAAGGAGAAGGAAGCTCAAGAATTGTAGAGGGCAAATCTTAAATAAGAAAAAAGATTAAAGGGATGCCTTTATCTTTTGGTTGAATACCCAGATGATAATGCCTTTGTGTGTGTGTTTTGTGTTGTATGTGTGTGTGTGTTTCTGCTACAAGAATGACAGCTACCCTCTCCATTTTTCGTCCAATCAGAAAATCTTTGCAGCATCCTCAAGTTGCAAACTGTAGCTTTTCGGTCACCAGAAAGACTAAAGCAAAGACAATGAGTTCTCCTTGTCCACATGCAATAAGCCACACTTAGGTGAGTCACGATTCGGTAACATTTCCAGAAACTTCTCTGAGAGAGAGAGAGAGAGAGAGAGAGAGAGAGAGAGAGAGAGAGAGAGAGAGAGAGAGAGAGAGAGAGAGAGAGAGAGAGAGAGAGAGAGAGAGAGAGACACCAAGCTCTGGACTATTCTGAATCAGGCATTTTGAAGATATGACTTTATTTAATTTTCACCATTATACCATGAAGCATGTATTTTTACATATCTGTGCTACAGCTGAGCACATGGGATGTTCAATACTGTGTTCCAGATGACAGAAAGTGGCTGTGCAGGAATTTGAACCCAAAGCCTATAAACATTCCCTTTTCATGTACTGTCAATGGCTTGAAACTGTGAAGACACAACCTTGAGATGTCTTAATTTACCACAGTTCCACCTGTGATTTTTCTTTCACAGATACAATGCTGATAGCAATAGTGGGATGCCAGTAGTTTGATATGTTTGCCACTATACCCCCAAGTAAATAGTCATAGGGATTTGTCAGCATGTGAAGTCACCCACAAGCAGACAAATGATCCCACTTTTCTGCATATTTTGAGAACACTCACAGCCAGCAAAGACATCTAGCCTTCATTGAATCTGTCTTTCATGGTCTCTGTAGGTACAGAGAAATTCCCTCTCATAAAAGGGTAGGCCACATACATTTTGTAATAACACCCACACTGGCTGGGTGGCTTCTTCCAAGCATTCAAATCTTAAACATTATCTCCTCAGAAATATTACTTCTTTTAGTCTTTCTCAGAAATATTATTTCTTTTAGTCTTTCTATCACAGAAGAAAAATACCAGTTAGAATCATGTCTCCAGTGATATTTTCTATAGGTTTAACTGTCTGTGTTTGCCTTGCCTGGTGAGATGCAAGCAATTTGACATGTTTGCCACCATACTTCTACATCCAGCCCAGTGCTTTATACGAGGAGTATTTATGTAATGCATGATTGTGCATTTACAAAACCAAGCACCCGTTTACAAGTGTCCGAACATGGTCTTCCCGGTGCAAGACTTTCCTTTGCAGGAGGGCGATTAGGTCCCCAGTTGGATGCTACCTAAAGTGGTGGCTATCCCAAATTCCAAACAGCTGGGGTAATTGACAGAGATGGAATGGAAAGGGACATAGGGAGCTTCCTCACTCTGCTCCTTCCTGAGGTTGATTAGAGACAGCAGCATCTCAAGTGGCATGAAAGATGTACCAACATTTACTTGGATGGTGATGGACTTGCTGTGTCACAGGACTGCATTTTCCCTGGGTTTGAAGCTCGGTTGTCAGTAGTGAAGTGCTTGTCTCTTTCCTCTAATGTCCTTTATTGAGCAAATACTGTGAGAACATTTGTGTCAAGCAATGCACATGAGAATTCAGACTTGGAGTATAATGTAGCATTCTTTACTAGATTCTGACTACCAACTGCTCACCCTTCCTCCTGAGCTAACTGACACTGAAATGGTTTTTTGTTTGTTTGTGGTCTGCAAAGATGGAGGAGCGTTCCTCATGAAAGGCCATGCTTCAGACACGGTCCTAGGTTCTCTGACCCTTTGAATCTGTCATTTGTCCACAATTTGCTTCCTCGAACAAATGATCTATACTTGACTTACAAAGTGAAACATTATTTCTTTTATTACTGCTAATATTATTTTTAAAAGTTTTAATGATATTTGTTTCTAGTAAAATGGACTGTTCATTCATATTATAAATAATGAACGTTTAATAAAAACTTCAAATAAAGACATTCATTAAACAAAGAAAAACTGTCCTGTTCCCCACTCCCACCGCTTTTGGCTCATCTATTTCTTCTTGGTATGGCCACTTTAAGAGGTTTGCTATATCGACAGTGATAAAATTGAGCAATTAATTGAGTGTCTACACGTACACATAAAGCCCTGATTCGTAAAATGTGTTTATTTCTGGGAGTAAGTACTCTTTCCATTTACAGTTTTGAGTTACTAATGTGCTCAGATTGAGGCATCTTATTGCATAGCATGATTTGGCTTTTATAAACCAGCACAAGTTGGCTCCAGGACCGCATGGATACGGTGTTACCATACCCCTTTTCTCACCTATCCTTCTTATTATGTCTGTCTATCTTTCTGCCTGACTATCTGTCCATCCACCCACCTATCCATCCATCCATCCATCCATCCATCCATCCATCATCCATCCATCCATCCATTCATGTACCCACACACCCATATGTGGCCTTACATATATATTCATATACAAATTAAGATTCTATAGAAACACTATTATTTTGTTTGCAAGTCACATCTTTTTTTTTCTCACACAATTCACTGCATCTCTGTGTTTGGAAATCTTCTTAAAGCCCTTCATAACAAGAAACAGCCTATACAAGCACCCAGCTGAAATGAGCATCTTTCATTCGGTCTATAGAAGCTGTAGGCCCATGAGCATACGTGTGGCACGCATGCTCACTCTTGTCTATCTATTGTAAAAGGGAGTAATTCATCATTGGGCAGCAGGTTCTGCTCAGATGGTTTATTGTCCTGACCTCATTAAAAGCATGTAATCCACGCAGTGCCGTAAATCTATGCCTCTAAATACTTTCCTCTTTAATTTTTTAATACTGCACACATGAAGGGAAAGGTTAAAGCCAATTAAAAGAGATACAAATACCATTATTACTGCCCTGACAAACAGTTTGTTATTGGATTCGGTCGTTTCAGTTTAGAAAGCCATTATTTTTGTTCCTGAATGAATTAGTAATTAAGCTGTTTATTGACTTGTCTTATCTTGGAGATGCTAAATATTTTTTTTTGGTCCAGTCTCTCTCTCTCTCTCTCTCTCTCTCAATTGGCATCATTCCTGCACACATAAAAATTATGGACAACTTAAGGTCTAAGTGCAAACAATAAGCGCACAGCTGCGCGTGGAAATCAGCATATGGACAGGGCCATCGTTTCCACTGGTCCAGGAAGGAGCGCACTGAGCCCCTCACTCAGCGCTTGTTGTTGTTGTTGTTGTTTTCTCCCTCCCATTAAGGCCATTATATGACACTGACAGATGCTTAAAAGCATTTAGGGCTGAAAGAACTGTTGGGAAAATTGCTGCAAAAGATTGACAAATGATGATCTTTCTGTCCACAAGGTTCCTATTTCCTGTGCAAAATGGACCAAAAGAATAAAGAGAAAGAGAAAGAGCCATTAATGCAGAGACTTGGTATTGTTTTCTGACACGAGTTCGTCTTTTCCATCGCATTTGGCCAGAAACGTGACTCTGTTTATGAAAAGGCTGCAGGGTTGTGAAACACCACGGTTAACTGTTTGCTAGCTGACTGATGCCCACTTGGGTGTGCCACTCTCTTCCAACTCCCTCTTTATCCCTTCAGGAATATGAAATGGATCCCATGGGAGCTGAGAGAATTCAGGTATGTGGGGCTGGATTTGTTAATCAGCTACTTTGTCCATTTAACTGTCTATCCTCAGGTCCAGAGTGTTTGGTGAGAAATGACAAACTTGTAAAGAGAAACGCTGACCACAGTGTGGGGTTCAGAATAGCCTCACGGTCACAGGCCCACATCTGCCAGATTCATGCAACTTAGCATCCCCATAAGTGGTATATTGCTTCCCTCAATATTGTTAGCCCTCAGGATTCAGGAGGTTGTTGGTCTTAGTATCCTTTGTGGATCCCAAAGTCTGAAGATGCCCAAGTTCTTTGTGTATATGGATGTACATTCTCCTGTAGGCTTGGATCACACCCAGGTCACTCTCAGAATTCAGTACAACGTAAATGCTGTGTAAATAGCTGTTACAGTGCAGCGCTTAGGGAATCATGACAGGAAAAAGAGGTCTGCATGGTGCCCGTGGAGACACAATTCAACATAGTTTAGATTTGTGGCTGATTAAATCTGTGGGTTTCTGAGTCTTTGGAGATGGAGGGCCAGCTGTCTTCTACCATGTACTTTCAATGGGTAGAAGAGAAACATATATACTCTCAAGGAAACAGCACAGAGCAAGACAAAAAAGACGGAGACTTTAAATACTTCAGAGTTAAGGGGTAGAAAGACTGCAGTGATAATACATCTTTAGCGTTGTCTTAACTATGGGACACTAGAACAGGGCTTCTTAAAATGTTACCTGGGGGCTGCAGTGTCACCATCTTGTGGGCAATGTCATAGGAAAGCAAAATTTGAAACCCATTTTGGAGACAGCTGGGCTTGGGACCCACCAATCATGGTTTTACTAACAATTAGGGTGCCTACTCAAGGCTGGCTCAATAAAATCCCAAGACCTGCTGGATGCAGTTCAGTGAGGGGGGACTCTCAGGGAAGTGAGTTGTGCTTGAGCTGATCACCCTACCTACCACACATTATAGAAGAATTTTAATTTAGAACATGGCTGCTCTGGCAAGAGATCACATCCAAAGACCTTCTAGGTATGTCCAATACAGCTAGAATACAAACATTCTTTTAATTCAGGAGATGGAAGCAAGCAGATCTAAATTCAAGGCCTGCCTACTATAGAGCAGGTTTCAGGTAAAGAAAAGCTTAGGTCCAGGCACGGTGGTATAAGTAATCCTAAATAATGAATGTCGAGTTAGTTTGTAGAAGGAAGCACCCGTGTTTGAAAATGATGTCTGATTGAGTGGCAGAACTAGTGAAGCATCAGAGAAAGACTTGACAAAATAGCATACACCCAACTCTCAAGAGAAGGGGAAAGAAAGGGAAGCTAGTTAATTGCCAATGCAGAGAGAGGACACAGTTTTACAGGGATAGTAATGGAGAGATGGGTTTCAGAGAAAGAACTCGAGTGAAGACTGAGTAAGACAGAGAATGAGAATGAGCTAGGAGATTAGAGAAGATTGTTGGAGTGAGTCTGAGGCCAAACAGAGCAAGTCAGTGGCCAAGAAAAAAGCCAGACTGAATAAGTTAGGTAGGAGAGGAGTTTGAGCCAGAACAGCTGAGTTGAACCAGCCATCCCAGAGCTCAGAAAGAACAAGAAAGAGTGGACTAATTAAGCAGTAACTCTCAGAGGCTGAAAGAAAACATTCTAGGCCTAGGTTAGATTGTACAGAGGCTAGAAGCTTTGAGGACTAGTCCTAGGTTAGCAGAGGGAGGCAGTAAGCCTCCGAGACAACTGAAACAGGTGAATAAAAGTTACTTTCACAAAACATGTCATATATCATGTCACCTTGTGCTGTTTATCTATCTATCTATCTATCTATCTATCTATCTATCTATCTATCTATCTATGTATCTTTCCTTAATCTCTGCCCTAGACTGTAGTCTCCTCGGAGCTTCAAGGCTCTTGCTGCTGGTTCCTGGCTTTGGTCTCAGAGGTCCCTCAGGGTTCTAGAACACAGTAGGTCCCCAAGAAATCAATAATGAGCTAAATGTGTTCACATAAAACCCATTGAATAAAAAAAGAAACATTTAGAGAGATTTCACTCTATTAAAGTTAATAGTTGGAGCTTAATAAATAAGACTTATTCCTGAGAGAAAATGACCTCTTTTAAAAAGAAAGGAGGGGGAAAAAAACCATGGTCCCAGGAACATTCTCCAGCAGCTTCTAATGAGATCACAGCTTATTCTCTCAAGGAGTGAAAGAACTAATTGAGCACACCTCACACTAATGACTTCTTATAAAAATGTGTCCACAATCCATTGGCATTCAGAGTCAGACAGGACCCAATGATCTCTGATGGCAGCCAGTCTTACGTATTCCAAATAGGGGCTCAGTGAAACCCCAAGGCCTGCCAGACGAATGCAGATCAGTGAGTTGGCACTGTCAGGTCCCTGGGAAGTGGGTCTTTCTCTGTATATATAACTAGAGCAGAGGACAAGTGGAAGAAGAAGGAGACACTCAGACACAGTCCCAGCCGGCCTAAACTCAAAGTTGCTGGTCCTTGTTGCCAAAGGATGAGAGACTGTCCCAAGAACTTGAAACTCGTTTCGTATTTGCTCACACTTTTGTTCTTTGGACACGGAGCCCCTAATGCTAATCAGATTATCAGTGGCCCACGCCCCTCTGGGGTAAGGAATGATTGTGCTGAGGACTTTGGTAGGTCCTCGGCAAGCTGGCAAACCGGGAAGGTGAGGCCAGCATCTCAATGTAAGCGTGGGGCTCACGATTTAAATTCGATACCACGTGCACTTACTTTTCTATTTCATAAAGGGAAATGCGATTCAAATGCACTCCACCATGAGGGCAGGTAGTTGATTTTCAATTAAACTTCCTTCCCCCCCCCAATGACTTCAAAAAGTAGGACAGAATAAGAGAACTTCAATCTGCTGCTGACGACCTGCCAAGCACAACGTTTTTCTGGAACAGCACCAGTTGGTTGGAAGGAACCTCTTTGTGTGAAGTGTTGACACGGGGCTTCCTGAGCAGGGCTGGTGGGTGGAAACCGCCCTGGGACAAGTCTATGGAGAACTTGATTTTGCCACTATCCCCTCCCATCCGGGCCAGCTGGATGTACCAGCACAGACTGTCTCCACCCAACTTCTCTGACTCCTTATCATCCAAATAAGATCTATCCCCAGTATCAGTTTAATCTTTTATGTAAAAGGCCTAAATGTAATATAGAAATGGCTTTACCAGACTGTCATTTTTGTATCCCTTAAATAAGAAAATATTTGATCATAAAGGAGGGTTATCCAATAAAACTGCATTTTATTCATCTGATAATTTGAAACAAAGAGATGTGAAATTTTCCATCTCTCTTTCTATGTATAGATGAAAAGTATAATTTCTGCTAGGTAGAGACAGCAAATGGTGAACATATGAGTTCAAGGACCCATTAAACAAATATTTACTCAGTATTTATTAAGTGTCAGTTACTTTAATAGGACTGGGGACATCAAGTGACAAAGTAGAACAGTTGTTGCCTTCATGAGCGTGATGGTAGTTTAGGAGAGGAAAATGATAACTAAAAAAATACGTGCATTGAAAATCAGTTTCAATTGTGCTCATAGGACCTTCAACAGACAGAGTGAATCGAGAAAGAGGAAAAAGGAATGGCAGGAGACAGGAATTAAGCCACAGGCACGAGACACAACATGCGAATAGAGGTCGAGTGACTTATCAGTCAACCTACAACACTGGCCCTGGAACTTTGTACTAGAACCTCAGGGAAGTGGGCTCAAGGGCAAGGAGCCTGTGCTGGAGACTCATTTTCCTCACCCGTAAAATGGGAAAGCAGTGGACTTTGGTTTATGTAGCTCTCTTAAGCTAGCTAACATTCAACACTAGTTTAGGACAATGTAAACATGGGCAACTACATATGAGATTAATGCTGCTATAGACCCACTCTCATAAGCTAAGGCCTTGCCGTAAGGAAGAACTGGACAGGTTTCAGAAATCAGAGAAGGATGTGGCTCTTGGGCAGAGTATGAGTAGGAAGGGGTGGGCATCAGGCTAATCATCTCAGACATGGCAGGGTAAAGTCTCATGCAGAGGCAAGGCAAGGAAGCAAGGCTGTTGTCCTCAGTGGACCTCAGAAACTCATTGGCCAGGGAGAATCATCTCCGATGAATCTTCCTCACAGTCCAATCCCTCAATGAGTAGGGGCATAACAGCTCCTCAAAGGGAGCAGTTTCTAGGTAAGAAGTTTTAAATAAAGAACCCCTGTTTCATTCATGCTCATTAAACTGTTTTTCCCCTACCTAGATCCCTGCAATAATAAATATAATTATATCCATCTTTAATGACTTTGGTTCCTTGAGCTGCAGGTGCTGGAATACTGTATTTATTAACATATTTTAAGCCCTTTAAAAAGACTGCATTAATTCCTATGATAATTTAGTACCCATAATACATTCTCTGTTCTGAATAGATGTTAATCACCACAGAATGACTGATTTGCCCAAGTGCAAGCTAAGCCATGCTCTAACTAGTAACTAGTAACTTTTTAATTCAATATTGTCACTGAAACTGTTGATTAAAGTCTAGTTGCAGTAACAATTTCTTGCCACCCCCTGTGGGGCCCCACCCTCGGAGGACCCACACTGGGGCCCTAACAATTGGATTTTGTTCTTGCTGAAGCCAAGGGCATTGATTCTTGAGGCTTGAATAACTAGTTAAGCTCTGTTTCAGAAAGGTCCATTTGTGTCTGCTATCCCAGAATGCTTTAGGTTTGTTTTTCTCTCCGTTGCAACCAGTGACAAGGGAAAAGGTCATCACAGAGAAATGGAAGCTAAGCTTAACAGAAAGCAGCAACCTCCAAGTTTCTGCCTTCAAGATGGAGGATGCAGGCTGAGTCAGTTCCTATCTGATGTGATGAAAAGAATCTGGTCTGTGTCGGGATTCCTGAATGCTCCATTAATTGAAATAGAGATTGTTTTGAAACTGCTCATGAATTTGGACCAAAGGGGAGTGCTTCCACTGAGTGTAGACAAAGGAAGTAACTACTGCAGGTTCAGGATTCTTCAGACTTTGTATTGGTTATCTTGGTTAACAAACGACAAGCCTGTACCTGCATTGTTCCCCATTTACTCAAAGCTCAGAGATTGTACTCATCCTGCTCAGAGTCACACAGCAAGGAAGAAGCAGGGCTCCAGAATTCTGCTCCTAATTTTAGCTCACACTACAATAAAACACTTCAGTCAACCCAGTCCATCCATATGGGAAGGATACTGAACTGGGTCATGAAATACACAACAAAGTATTATATGCCAGAAAAACTTATTGAAAACTAATACCTATTTTGGTCTGTTTGTGGTTTGAAGATTAGTGACAGATTGACTTATTCCTGTCCAAAGGGAGATGGATCTTTACATCCCAGTCTTCCTCTTACGGAGAATGCTGACATGGACATTGTTTTGGGGCAGGGGCCTGGAGTCCTGAGCTGCTCTGTATAGACACAGTGAGATGCCTTTGCATTTCTGGGTAATTCTGGGTAAAGACGTAGTGAGGAAGCTGGGGTGCGGTGGAGCACACCTTTAATCCCAGCACTCGGGGGCAGAAGTGGGAGTTCGAGGCCAGTCTGGTCTACAAAATGAGTTCCAGCACAGCCAGGGCTACACAGAGAAATCCTGTCTCGGAAAAAAAAAAACAAACAACTAAGCTAAAGAAAACAAACTAAACTAAACTAAGCTAAGGAGGTAGTGAGAGGCCGGAAGCTCCCTGGGTAGGATGGAGCCAGGGAATGATTAAGAAGTGTGCCCCACACCTGTTTCAGGCTCCTTTCTTTTTCTGGTCGCCACATGAAACTCTTCCGTGTTCCCCCCACCCCAGTCTTTCAGTGAAGGTTGTTTTGCTCATGTTCTTGGCTCAAGGACTGTGTGTTCCTGTCTCTTCTTTGCTGGTTTAAGTGTAAGGGGATTTTGTTTGTTGTTTGTTTGTTTATCTTTTTGTTTGTTTTGTGGGATAGAGGAAATGTTAACCCGTTAGACACAGACATCTATGCCACGTTCTCTAATCCCCGTAGACCCAGTTGTGGGATCTCATTTCTGTCCTCTACAAACAGGATGTGTGCCTGGGAGACGAGGGCCTGGGAGATGTGTGCTCTGCCGCAATAAGTGGGTATTAGCTGACCTTGGGCCACTGATGTTTTCTTCTTCTTGTGCGCATGCTTGTGTGTATGCATGCATGTGCAGGTGTACACGTGCATGTGTGTTCCTGTGGGTGGAGGTTAGGAAACAATCACTGCTGTTATTCTTCAGGAGCCGTCAACCTTTCCTTTGAGACAGGGCCAGTCAGTGATCTGGAACCTTGCCAAGAAGAAGGACTACCAACAGGGAGCAAACTCTGGAATCCGCTTGTCTTTCCCTCCTACCACAACATTGTTTGGATTACAACAAGCCCAAGACAAGAGGAGGCTCCCAGCTTTTTACGTTGGCCTGAGAACCTGAACTTAGGTCCACATGCTTTGCAAGGTAAGTTCTTTACTGACTGAGGTACTTGCTGGTTTTGTTTTATTCTCTGTCTTTATAAATCCCCACGAACTTTATCCCTACAGAGTTGAGTATCACCACTCACTTTGCAGGGTAGTTGGGCCACTGATTGCTCCTGCCCTTCCACACAGGCGAGGACAGTTCCGAAGTCTCTCACTCAGGGACAGTGAGACCACTGTGGGGAAGCTTAGTTCTCCCACCCTGGCCTGAGGAAGCACTCAGGGAGTCTTGACAGGCTCAGAGGGCAGAGTCTGTAGGTGAATGGATTCCTTCTTTCCACCATGCTAGCAGGAGGTGTGGCCCTACATTGCACCCCACCCTGGGCCTGTGAAGGTCAAACAGTGCAGAGGAGTCTAGGCACGAAAGGTTACACGCAAAGCCAGCTCTCTATCAAGTTCAAGCACCCGCACCCCTCCCGCCATTCCAAGAGAACACCTGAGCAGGCTGGTCTCTCAAAATATGTGCCTAAAAACAGAGAGAACCTTCTCACTGAAGTGCCACGGCTCTGCCACCACCATGTGACAAAATCTTAAATTGCAAATTCAAAATGTGTAAAACAAACCCATCCAGGATCACCCCTTCCAAACCTAGGTATTCCATGGGCCACACAAAAAGGCCATGGAGTGTTCACAGATCTCCAGTTATCATCTTCTGAGGCAGTATTCCAACCGACAGAATTTTTGATGCAGAATTCACTTTTTTTTTTTATATTGTAGTCAAGGCCAGCCTTTAATTCAATTATGTAGCCCAGGTTGGCCTTAAACCATGACATTTTTTTTTTTTTGCGTCAGTTTCCTGAGTGCTGGGATTATGATCTTGAGTCACCATGCCCAGCTCAGCCCTTATTTTGGATTTCACCTAAAGCACTTTGCCTCCTGAAGGAATTCAAACTCACCCATCCTCATATGAATACAAACCCGCACTGGAACACAGGCCTTCACATTTACTCCCCTTCCAATCAGCTTTCTTGGTAGGAATGCCAGAAAACTCTCATGCAGATGCACTCTTAACTAAACGTGCTTTGGATTCGGGGTAAGCAGCACTAATGTGGGTGAAGTGCATTCTGGGGCAGCCTGCTGCCTCTGGCCAGAGGCTGTGGGATGGCCAGAGCCAACAGTCCCCTGACCCAACACCTCCTGTAGTTCCACCTGGGATATGCTATTGTGGTTAGAGGTAATCAGCATCTAATGTTGAAGTGGTTGTAGGAGTCACATACCGGTGCCCGTGCCTGTCGGCCCCATACTGTTCTGACACCCTCAGCAATCCCTTTGCAATCTGCCTTGATCTACAGCCTGCTATAGACCTCCAAGTTTGATTTTCATGGTATAGAAAGCCATTCACCGTAAGCTCTGGTCACTGTCCTACTATGTCTTTTACCTTCTAGGGTGCTAGCACTTCCAAACTCAGTGCCAGAAGTTCTTTGAGCTGCCGAATGTCTACGGCATATGGAGCCTGGGAGGTTATTCTACAGCTTCCACGGGACCTCCAGTCCACTTCTCTTGAGAGTGACCTCTTGGAAATTTCCTCTGACTTCCCTGGAAGGTGGTGGAACTCATGCCCACACCTATAGAATATCTGTGACCACAAGAGGTCTTCCAGTTCTCAGCTGACTAGAGTGCTTCCCTGCATTTCTGTTGGCAAATCTTCTCCATCAGAGTAGGCACAACCTCCAGGTAAGACCACATCCCCAACATTTCTCTCAGAAGCATGGCAGAAGGCTAGGGGCATATGGGAGAGGGGAGGTTCAAAAGAGGCATCTGTAATGAAGCAGGATAGGTAAGCTTTGCTGCCTCTGTGCCTCTGCAGGTCAGGACAGTGGTCGCAGGGGAGATCGCGAGAGCATGTGACAGGAGATGGGATAGCACCAGGGTAAAACTTCTCCAAGTCTGTAGCAGACCATGGAAGCAGAGGAACGCACATAGACTATTGAAGGTACCAGGGTGGATGTCGGCGCACATCACCACTCTGAAAATTTGGTCTGGGTGAGTGTTTATGCATAGGAATTCCCCAGCCCCGGCCCAATAAAAAGCAGGGCTCTCAGTTAGTCTAGGTCAGTCTTGGGCTTTCCTTTATCAAGATTCAGCATATAGAGGCTATAAATAGGTATTCAATTAAATGGAGCGTCTGTGACTATGCAGGTTAAGGTTAAAAGAAACATTTCAAGAGTTAAAAAAAAGTCACTTGTTCTTCAGGCCAGTAACTGTCACAATGATTTTTCTCTTCCCCTGTGCGTGAGTTGAGAGGACATGACATCTCCCTCTCTGTCTCCCTTCTCCCTCTGTCTCCAGTCATCTGGTTGCAGCCAGTTCAAGGTATACACGGAAGCTGTATGCTTGTGCTGAGTGAGAAATAACATGGGAGAGACTCACAGCTCTGACACCACACATATACTGTGCTTATGGAATTCATCTAGAATGGCTCAGGAAACAATGGAAATGGGTTATAGGGTAGGGGTGTCGTATGCCCTTGAATGTATGAATATAAATATAAACAACACATGCATGGTTTTGTGAACTAATATGTACCTGCATCACTCAAATATATGTACTGTTTTCCAATGAAAGGAGTTAAACATTTTAAAGACTGGTTGGAAATTAAAACTCCACCGATCTGCAAATACGGAGGCAGAGAGGTAGGGAATCTCTCTGTGTTCGGACTTTGAAAGGGAACTTTCTATCACAAGCCAAAGGCAAGGTGACAGTATCACCTCAGACCACAATCTCTTCTAAGAAGAATATCTGGCAGTCAGTGTAGGACAAAGGGTGGCACATCATCCACTGCTAAACATTTTTTATCAAATGGGTACACTGACTAAACTTTTCCCCTTAAGATCTCCTCGAGCCTCCTTCAAAGAGTTCATTATAAAACCTAAGTGGTTTAATGAAAACTTTACTACCTAACAAATGGTGCCAACACGCGTTCTTTCCTTGTCCTGAAGACCCCAGTGCTTGCTTATTTTGTTAGAAACACAAAAAGAAGAAACGCAGTTGCATTTGTGCTGATGCTAAATGTTAATAGATTTGCCTAAATGCCTGCTAATAGCCCCCTAAAATTAGCTAGACTAGTAGTGCATGCCTAATGCCTTGTTGTTTTTGTTGTTTTACTTGCTTTGTGTTTCTCTTTCTTTTATCAGAGGGAGGAAAAATAATTTTTTTTTTAAAAACCTTCCCAGGGGGGAAGAAAAAAGTAGATGTTTCTAAGTGACAAGACATTTTCAGTGTCGCATGTGAATTCAGGAGAAAGAACATATATTCTGAAACTATCCTACAGTTCTGACACTCTGTCATGAAGGTGACAAATCCTGGTGCTCTAATGTTTCATTAAATTAAACATGAAATGTTTAATGTTTTGTTAAATTAAACATGAAGCTGTGACTTTGGACCCGAGAAGCACAGCCTTCCATCAATTCTTCACATTCCTTCAGGTCACTTTTCAGGTTTTGTTTATTACGGGTACTGCATTTCTCTCTGCAGTTAAAAAAAAATACTCTTTCTGAGCATACTGACAAATGAGAACCACCAAGCAACACAATTTAGGGAGGCTGAAAATATTTCTAAATCTAGTCTTACAGAAAACTGCTTGCAGACAGCCCCTTCAATGAGCCTGTGTTGTCCCCTTCCTCTTTCAAATGCTTGCAACTGTCACTAGAGGTTTCTTGTGAACAGGAGTGTTAATACTTTATTCAGATCTGAAGCCCAGTTTACAGATGGGCACCCTTGTTCCCAAGAAGAGGATGATTGGCTGAAAACTATGCAGACTAAGACAAAGACTAAATTTCTCCCAGTTCAAAGCCTTCTTGGGTCCTTACTCAGGAAGATAGAAGTTGGCAGTAAAAACTAAAACCAAATCAAACACAGGTCTGACTTGGGCAAGCTTCTGAAAAGAGGGGAGTGTGAGGGCTTGTGTGAGGGAGGAAGGAAAGTTGTGATGGAAACGCTCAAAGCCTTAGAAACACGGAGCCTGTACCAGAGAGTCGAAAAGAAACTCAGACAAAAACATGCTCCTCTCTGTCAATGCGATGATGATGTTAGCGGCGCTTTGGAGAGCCCCCAGTAACACATCCAAATACTACCTTACGAAACACATTTTGAGGACGCTTTTCTAAGTGAAAAAAAAAAAAGACCCAGCAGCAACTATGTAGCAAACGAAAATAAAAAGATAGCTCTGTCCCAAAATGAAACTGGCAGATCACAGATATATACTTCTTGTGTGAATTTTAGTGGGCTCTTAAATGAAGTGCCATAGCTATCACACTACTGAGCGCTGAGAGATGACTGACCATCCCTTTCCCAAAGGGCAACCTGTTCAAAGTCTCCAAAGCTCAAGCTGTGCAGCTATGACCTCACGCCTCTCCTGTTCTGACGCACCAGCTCCCAGAACTGCTTTCCGATAGTCCCAGTTTGATAGTCATGTCTTGCCTGGTGAGAATCCTTTCCCCCAACTAGTTACCCAAACCAGTAGGAATATAATTGACACTTACCATTCTGAAGCTTCATGTCTGTGAGGCAAACTAAATAAATTAAACGGATCCTGCTTTAATCTTCTTTTTTAGACCCCAAATGCCTTAATCAAAAGGAAAACAAAACAGAACAAAACAAATGTTCCCCGAGGTCCTTTTTTAAACCACCAGAGCATAAGCAAAGAAAATGCTGTCTATTTTTTTAATGGAATACCCAAAGCCTATCCCTTAACACCACAAAGGGGTGGGAGCTACTTCGAACATCCTCCTGTTCTACTCTCCCACTCCCCAGCTCTGCCTTCACGTTCATCTTTCATGTGTAACCGGGACTACAAATAAGTTACATTTTGAATCAAAATTAGGAGGATGCTTCAACTGGATATTTGGCTTGGCACTCCTATAAAAATTCCACGTGAAAGTGCAGCTGATCCCCTCCTGCAAATGCACGGGGGCGTTTGTGGTCCCTAGTACTATCCCCAACGCATACTTCCCCCTGTAAATGCGCTTAAGCTGCAGGACTTCATTTGGGGTTAGCTGTCCCACAAAGCTCATTTGCTCTTACCATTAAAGCAAGCAACTCTAAAAGGCTAGCACGATGCTTTTAACTATGTTTGAGAGGCCAGTCAGATCTTGTTAGCAACAGCTGCACACTTACCAGGCTCCCAGGGCCTTGACAGAGCTGTCCCAGTCCTTCTGGGATTGGGGACATGAAATAAAATCAACCAATCATTAGCTGGAGCCACACATGCTCATTGCACCAGATTCTCGCTCTCCATCTAGAAAAGGGGGGGGGGGAAGGCAAGCAAGGCAGCCTTCTCCAAAGTTCCTCCTCTGTTGGCCTCTCCCTGGCAGATACAGCTCGCCAAGGTCCTGGCTTGTACTACTCCATAAAAGGATTTTAAAGGCTGTGCTGGGAGCCGGGCGCGTCAGATACCACTTTGGCTTTCTCTCCATCAGCATTCCTCGGCAAGCCTGCACAAAGCGGGGTACGCTACATTATTTATGTCAGCTTTAGGCTCTGGAAAACACACACTGGCATCCTGATTACTAAGAATCCTCGTGGATACAATTAAACTGTTCCCACATATATTTCCCCCCACCCCCTCTCTCTTCCCTGATTCAACCTCTTTCAGAGCAAACAAAAGCACTTTGAGACGTGTCCCAACTCATCTATTAGGAGCCAAGAGATCACTGGAATATGGCTACCACGGCAAACGAGTGTGTGTGTGTGTATGGGGGGGGGGGTTGTGATCACGGAGTGAGCAGATGACACTCCTGAGGGAAAAGGGGCAGGTGATGTTGGGGGGGGGGGTGAAAGCCTCCTCAAGTAGCCTCCCCGGGTTAGGGGCAGGGGCAGCGGATAGCAATGTGAAGGCACTACAAAAAGCATTTGAATGAATTCATGGAAGACTGATTTAGAATGGGCTGTTAAGGGAAGTCAGGTGGACTGACAACGTAACTAACCTTCCAGGCTGGATGCAGAGCCACCGCGCTCACTCAATAAGAGCTCCTTGGTGCCCCATCAAAGTCATAGTTGTAGACAGGAAGACCGGAGATTTGGCCAAGTAGAGAAGTGATTAGGTCCCCAAGTCTCCTCCTCAGTGAAATTTTCCAAGCTTCCGCTCACCCTTTCCTCTCCCGTTGTAGCTCAATACTAGAACATGAGCTAGCTCCGGCGTATTAGCCACAGGCAGAATGAACACTACAGTGGCATAACACAGGCAGTATGATGGCAGGAACTTCCTCCTTTGGAGAAGTGGTGACACAGCAATGAAATATCATCGTCCTCCTCCCAGCGTCTAGCTGGAGAGTCCCTGCTTGGCAGACAGAGGTGACTTCACTTTTGTACAAGCCCCGGGGGATTTCTTACTGAAACAACCTTTGGCAGGACCTCACAGTTAAGTTGGCTCATCTGAGCAAGGAGTCTGCTTGGGGAGAGTCAGTTGTCTCATCCATGAACACAAAGAGGGAAGAGAAACTTGCCTTTCTCAAAAGCTTCCCTTGAAAGTTTAGTACTCTGTTTTCTAGTTAAATGTGTGTGTGTGTGTGTGTGTGTGTATGTGTGTGTGTGTGTGTGTGTATGTGTGCGTGTGAGTGTATGTGTGCGTGTGATTGCCACTTCTGATGACTTAATTTCTTCCAACTCAGCTATCTTGGGTGGAAAGTTGCTGTCTTGAAATGGAAGTAATGGACAGAGGACAACGTGGAGGTCAGTAGAGCAGAGCTCAGAGGGGCAAGCCCATCCTTGAAGCACACATTAGCAAAGCAAAGCGAATTGTACTCTGGTGCAGCAGGCAGCAGCGGTCCCTTGACAATAAGCACATGGAAGGCAGCCTCACAGGAAAAGCACACACCATGCCCACCCCCACAACAGGCAGCAGAAGAACCACGTACCCAAAGATCAGGTCAGCAGATGAATGAGGAATGGGAATTTCCCCAGATGTGCCAGCCAGCCAACCTGTCTTTAGAGGAGTCTTGGCTACCTGAGGGTAACTGTTTTCTTAGCTTGAAGGAGTTGTTCTCTTCTTCTCTAAAACACCAACCATGTTGTACTTTTTTGTGATTAAACTCCAGAAGCAAGTAACTAGATAAAGCAAGAAGGACCAAGACAGTTCCTCAGGAACAAGATTATTCCAGGTTATTATCTATTTCTTTAGTAACTAAGCCACAATAAACTTTGAAGCTAACCCTGGGCTAAATTCATGGTCAGGGTCCCAGCAGGACCTATCCCCTGTCCTCAAGTGTTACAGTATAAGAAGGTCTATGAGCCTGCCACATATTTGTTAACTTTGTTTTCTTTGACAAGCTGTCTGTTCATCTTCCTTGAGCCTTAGTTTTCTTATCTGGAAACTGAATAACGAAGTAATATTTTTTAAATTAAATTATTTATTAATGTGTGTGTATGCGTACTCTCACACACATGTGTGGTACAGTGCACAAGTGGGAAGAGAGCAATGTGTGGGTGCCAGGCTTTCCCTCCAGTTCTAGGGACTGAACTCAGATCATCAGGCTTGGCAGCAAGCATGTTTACCTGCCGACATTTGCATGCTTTTGAGGATTTGGTGAGAAATGAAATACTCAGCTACGACTCTGGCACTCTGTGAGCTCAAATAACTCTCAGCTGTTAAGAATTTTCAAAATCTATCAATTAAGTGGCATAAAGTATGCACGGACATGGACCAAGCATGCCTGAACCACATCTCTGAGTGTTTGCTCTCGCTGTTGACGATCTGTGTACAAAGCACCGAGATCCATCATTATCTACAGTGACCTCCAGATGTGTCACCCATGTGAGAGGTCTCATTTGGCACTAAGGAGGGGATAAAAGTGGGAAGAATTAAGATTTGCATCATGCAACAAGTATGCTTTGACAAGGAGATTACACGTTTTCAAAAGCAACTGGATACCTTTCTGTTGATTACACCGCAAGCTAAAATGATTTTGGAATTTTCATATCCAGAACGAGTCTGCTCTCTACCCGACACGGGAAGATTAAAGTGACCAGGAACTCCACCCTCGAGGATCTTCCTTCTCACCAATATACCCATTCCACAAGCTGCAGAAAAGCAAGGCTCTGTCCCTCCCACCTGATGCAAAACTAGCACAAAGAAGGAAAAAGATGGCCAGACAGAGCAAGCAACTCAGCCATTTTCATGTCAGTAACAGAACTCTTTCTTAAGTGCCCCTTCTGTCTCCCAAAAGGCTTGAGAAGCAAGCAAAGAGATTTTCAGCCCGGTTTTCCTATCCCTGCCCAAGACATATTTCAGTTAAGTCCTAGTATCTCTAATTGAATACTGTGCTCATATGACCATACTTATTTTCCTACAAAATATAATTTTTCAAGAAATGTTGCTTGTTTGCTTATCTATCTATCTATCTATCTATCTATCTATCTATCTATCTATCTATCTATCTATCTATACAGATGAGGATTTCCTATGTATCTGATTAGGCTAAAGCTACCCTGGAACTCACTATGTAGCCCAGGCTGGCCTCAGACTCATTTCTTTTGTGCCTCTGTCTTCTGAGTACTAGGATTACATATATATACTACCATGCCTGGCTTAAATTTTAATTATGTAAGGCTCTCCAAAAATGACATTCTGTAGTGTATGTTACATACTTCATCTATTTGTTTATCACCTTTCTTTTTCTTCCTTTCTTTCTTTCCTTTCTTTTTTTCTTTCTTCCTAAATGAATTAATGTCTACACAACTGGGGATCAAACCCCCAGCTTCACATGTTCTAGGTAAACATTCTGCCCCTGAGCTATACCTTAACCCTGAGCTATATACATAAACAAATTACTAACATCTTGAAAGAATACAGTGAGCTTCACTGAGGTCTCTCTACTACTGTCAGAGTTAGCCAATAACCACACCTTCCTCTGGATAAACAAACATGAGAGGTCTTGAACACACAGCTATTTGAGGTGTTAATCACTTTGTGCTTTGTACTTACACAAACAAAGGCTATCAATATTGTAAATCTTCAGAAGAAGGGCATCCCACAGCATCTTTCCGGCTAGGAAATGCCCGAACATTTTCTACCTCTGAACAACTGAACTGCTAAACATTAAGAGCTACTCCTCCGTGAGAGTTTTAAACAGCTCCTCCTTTCTCACCCCTTGTCAAGCCGCTTGAACAAAAATGTGGTGTGTTGCACCATCCAGTGAAGCTATTTCTCCAGTTGAAACATGAATTACTAGTCCTTCCCGAACACATCAGCCAAATCAAGTTGTAACATGGTCCTGCTTTATTTACTCCACAGATCAGAGCTAATTGCTTTCTAATACGACTCATGATTTTGCTCCATTAAGCTAACATTTCCCTTATTTTCCCCTTATTTAGGATGTACCACCGTGGAGCTCTATCCTAAATCAGTCAGCAGTAAGTGGAACATTTCTTCTCTCACAGGCTGTACTTCAGCTGAGGGTGATTCTGACTCCCCAGGGACACCCAAAGGTTTATAATGTGCAAGGGTTACAAACGTCAGTTGTAAAACACAGACCTTTCTTTGTCTCTGGAAATAACACAAGGACACACTCTCAGTGGTCTTTAAATTCTGTGTTTGTGTGTGTGTTTTGTTGTTGTTGCTGTTTTGTCTTTCTACCTGGGAGCCCAATTTCGACTCTTAATTATGATTGTTCTTAAATATATACAACTGAGGCTCTCCGTGGCAGCAGAGGTGAGAACCTTGGCATCGCTTCCAGCACAGCTAGGAGTGCTTAGAGCAGCTAGTTCCTGTTTACTTTAGGACAGGGCAATCCCCAAAGATGATCTTTAAACTGGCAGCTTTAAAAAGTTAAGATGGCAGAAAAGATGGAGAAGCAAGATAATCCTCCTCGCAACAGCTTCCTTAAGTGATGCAAAGGAAGGGCAGGCATCATTGTTCCCCAAAACTCAAGGTAAGATGTTCAAGGAAGGGATTCAGAGCACCCTTCTTGTCCGTACAAGCTGGCTCCAGAATGTGGTTTATTCTGCAGCGGCCTGCAATGTGGCCGGGCAAGAAAGCACAGGGCTCTTGGTAGGGAGTCCAAAGAGAGACTCCAGGGGTAGGGTACAGTATGGCTTCATACTTTCCATGATGTGCCCTCCTTCTGTTCCAGAGAAGCTATCTTCTGCCCGCCTTGTCTTGACCCTCTGTGACTACAGTGACTCTAACACCCTTTGCCAGCATAGTACCGTCATCTGCAAAGGTACAGTTTCCTTGTGGCTTTCCAGGAGATTTCCAAGTCTAGCTTTCTGGGGCACTTTACATTAAAGTTATGAAACAGTACTGGGCCTAGAGAGACAGCTCAGTGGTTAAGAGCACTGGCTGCTCTTTCAGAGGACCCAGTTTCAAATCCAAGCATCCATATGGCAGCTCACATCCAACCGTAACTCTAGTCCCAGGGGATCTGATGCCCCTTTCAGGCCTCAAAGGACACCAGCATGCACATATATAGGCAGGCATATATATAACCATACACATAAAATAATTTTTTAAAAAAGAGTCCCAGTGGAACTTACATGCTTATTTAGTCCAAATTCCTCACAGTGTTGATGAAATCGATGGATAAACACAAGCAAGGGACTCCCCAGTGTCATGGTCCAGATAGGAAAATAAATTAGTGTACAAATTACCGTCTCCGTGTGCATCTATCATTTTATATCCTTTTTCAATTTATTATTTTTTTTGACGCTGACCACTCCTTTCCTTTTCCATTCTTCATCCATGAAAACAGACCACAGGCCGTATCTGACAATTCATAGGTGCCAGAAAGAAGTGCCGGTCTGGGCGCTATGCCACAGAAGGTTCTGGAGGACCAGCAGACCTGTCGTGAGCAGAACCAGAGCTCTATCCCCCTTTTACATGTATATAGAGTTAGCATTGGTTCTGAGTTGTGGAGGATGACTAGCACCTGTGAGGCAAGGCTGGGGCCACAGCCCTTTCTGAGGGTCTCTGTTTCTCATCAGGGAGGTGAACAGCGTGACAGGCCACTTTTCTCTTTGAATGTTTGTCATTCCTGGACTATACTTAAGGTAGAAGCCAGGGGTTTCTATCACCTTCCCATCACGGGTTCATACGTATCACAAGACACTTCCAAACCCTTCCCCTGCAGATAAGGGCCCTGGCAGGGCCCTCTCCTTGGGAAAAATCCCCAATGAGAAGCATGTCCTGAGAGTGGCCTGCAAAAAAAATCTTTTCTGTCACATCTATGAAGGAAGCACCATAGAGATGTGCAAATTCCTCCCTTAAAAGGACACGGAGATCAGAACTCTGGTGTACCCGGGACATGTTCGTGACCCACAAGGAATCCACTGCAGCTGGTCTCTGCAGGCAGACATGTTGGAGAGACAGCTTCACACCTGTCAGCAGGGCCTGGCAGGCAAGCCTGGCTCTGATTCCTCTCTGCTTCTGGCTAGGTGGGAGGTCAGCATTTCCAGAGGGTTAGTCACTTCCTACCACCTTCTGGATTTCTGCTCTAGCTAATCTCTCCTGCCCCTGCTGAAGCTGCCGCCTCTCCGTATTAATATCTGATGTTTTACTTAACTCTTTATCAGCGTGACTTAATGCTTCCCAGGTTAGTCTCACAGTAGCTAATGATATCAACAAAATTATAATAACTATGCTAGTTATAGATATAACGACATGTGCACAGCTCTGTGTGTATCTACATTTTTCCCCCAATATAAATGATACTGGGATATATGCTACAAATAATAGATAAATGCTACAAATTTAAAGGAAATTGAGACATGTGCCTCTAAAGAAAATCTCACATGCTTTTCAGCACATTGGTATCCAGTTGTACATATGTTAGAAATATTATTCTGGATAAAATTCCATCATTTGTTTTCTTTACTGCATTAAAAAAATGACAGTATTACTTTGTGCCTTTTCCCCTTCAGAATGCTATGCCTCTGAGCAAACCTGTCAGCAAGAAAAGAAATACTCTAAAAATGAAGTTTTCATTATGTCCTATAGCCAAGCTAGAGAACTCAGAGAAGACCCACACACTACTTTTCATCCTGGGGACCGATGCTTGAATGTGTTAAAAAGCTATTTATTTTCTAACAGGCAACTTGGGCTTGGCACCACGTAAACCCAGTGTTTGCCAAGATTCCCTCGGGGACAAAGGGAAAATCGTCTGTATAGATCAAACGTGTATTAGCTGCATTAGCGATTGGTCCCCAGAGACTGATAAAGACCTTTTTAGACAGATTTCACTGCACAGCTCTTTAGAGATTTCATTGAATTAGCCTTGGGTATCACAGGTTTGGGGCTTTCTTTGGGTCCTTAGCATCAGAGGAAGAGAGTAGAGAGTTAGAAGGCTGGATGAGAACTGCTACCCTTCATCATAGCGGAGTCTCAATACCAAGTCCGTGCGCTCGTCCGCATCAATATTTCATGTTCCCAGAGTCATAAGAAAACACATCTGTTGCCTTCCTGCATCATAATGTGTGGGATGGAGCAAAGATTATTACAGAGCAGGTTCAGGAATTTAAAAATTCATCACCTTCTCAATTTAGAAAGCTGGTATGTGGTTAGGACTTATGAAGGCTCAACAAGCCTGAAATGACCAAGGGGCCAGGCCTTGTTCCTGAGAAATCTGTGATGTGCGGGAAATCAGATGCAGTGAGAGATGGGAGGTGGTCAAAACCACGGCTATTTGGGCTGCAGATTGAGGCAGAAGGTGAAGGCCTGAAGTCCCTAGAGAGCTCTGAACAGAAGGTTTGCCTTAGAGTGTAGCATCATTTGCTGTGTGTGTGTGTGTGTGTGTGTGTGTGTAGGGAGGGAGGGAGAGAAGGAGAGAGAAAGAGAAAGAGAGAGAGAGAGACTATGTTATTATGCTATCTGAGTTTTTACCAAGTGGGCTTATCTCTCCTCCTTCAGCACATGAGAGATAAGGGCTCTTCCTGCCATAGCAGTTCTTGGTGCTCAGTTCTAGTTCACATATATGTGTGTGAAACTGTACAGCAATGCTGGCAAGTTCTCTAGCAAATCCATTCTCAGAACCTGGAATAGACCCACGATATTCCTCTTCCATGGAAGCCTTTCTAAAGAACTAACATAGGTTGATTAACTGGGTTGACTAATTTTATTTTATTTTACTACCGTTGGTCACATTTCAGAGACATGCAATTGTGTAACATTATCAACTCTAGCATGCAAAACACTGGGCTTCCAGCATCTGCCTTACATAAGCATGAAGGACTTTCACCTGCAAAATGGTAAAGCAGAAAATAGAGTAAAGTAATAGATTATCTTATGATGGTAACTCCTGTAGCCTACCTGTTTGCAATGGCGAACGTTAGTGGAAAGAATTTCATGGACTTGGTCACCAATCTGTGTGGTGGGCACATCATTGTGACTCATAGACATATTGCTTCTTCTCTGGCCCTTCCCCTTTGATGGCTTTTTTCATGGTCTTGTGTCTTGGTCACATTAAGAGCAGGCGGTACTTAGAAAGGTGGATCCCCTTGTCCGGTAAGTAGGTAGCACAGATCCACTCAGACATGAGGACACAGCTTGGAATGGATGCCAGCCCATGTCAGTACACTTTTGCCACCTAGTGTCTCTCCCAAAGACATAGATGGATACTAGCTGGACTCACCTGGGGTGAGGCTTAGAAAATGGGGTTTTTCTAAGAAATCTCTAGACCTATAAAGAGGCTTTAAGCTTCCATAAGCAATACTTACCAGTGAATAAAGAACTCATCATATTTCCTATTCTAAGACAACCACATAGAATGTCAGAATATCTGACATCGGAGAGTTCAGAAGAGGTGGCCCTTCCATGTTAGTGCCAACCCTTGGGAAACGGGATGTTTTTAAGGGAGGTCATAGGACAAACTTGTAACAAGGACAGAAGAAATAAGTCCCTAGAATGATGTTGCCAAGATAAAATTTGAACATCATTCCTCTTTAAAAAAACAAAACAAAACTCTCTTCTTGCTCCATTATGCACTGGGCAAAGGCCCCTCTCCATCCCATTGTCTGCAGCCTCTTTTCCACCAACTGGTTTTGGCTGCAGAGTGCAGGAATTCCACAAGTCTAGATGATTTCATTATATATGACATCTCGAGTCTCTGTTTATAGATTTTGTTCTGCTGAAAAAGGCTTTTTCCCCCACTCTATTTCTTAAACATATGATATAAATCTTACATGTCCTTCAAGCCCTGTTTACATACTTTTCTTCAGCAAATTTTCTATTTTCTCTCTGTGTCTCTCCTCTTCTCTCTTTCTCTCTCTCTCTCACAATCAAAGTAATGTCCTTAGCTTTGTGCTTCATGCACAACAGTGTAAACTTTGCATGGAATGAGGTGATTCCTATAAAGCATGTGGGCCAGTGACCGTACTTTATAGGTACTTAATTACTGTTCAGGCCTGTTATTGCCCGCCAGTATGTTTATTACTTGGCATGCCGAGTTCTTACACTAATTCCAGAGCTTTGTTCATGACTTCTTTGCACCATTAACAGTCTTGTTCAGTATTGGACCTAGTAGGTCTCAGGATTCTATATGACAAGTATTTACTGAAGACAACCACCAGGAAAAACAAACAAACAAACAAATAGACAAACAAACAACAGAGCAAAGAGCTTCTCAGGTCTGTTCCCGACAGCATACATCTCTGAGTTTTCTTTCCTTGTATGTGATCGCCGCTAAGGTGACACTTGCCTCCAGAAATCACGCCTCAGGGGCTGGAGAAGCAGATACAAGAAAGGAGCTTGCTTACTACCTTCCATCGTGCTAATCAAACTATGTGTTACAGTGCCTTTCCTTAATCTGATTTGAGAAGGGCCTTAATAACAGGGTAAAAGCAAAGAACGAAGCCGGTTCTTCAAGGAGAGCTCACTTTAATGGCAATTTCTTTGTTGTCCATTGCGACAAGTGCAGCCCCTCACTGGGGCCAATTGTTGCACTTGGATCCAAGAGTGAAGCCCTCCTGGAGTCTGCACGCATTTCTCAGGGCACAAGTCAGCCCTTCCTGATTTAATTAGAGTTTTTTTTTTCTCTCTCCACCTCTCTTGACCTTCTTCTTGATTATGTACTGAAGCATTCCTGGAGAGCAATAATCCTGTAAGCCTGACATCAACCTTCACAGCTATGAAAATGACAAAGCTGTCAGGACTCCAGCCTTACAACTTCCAGACGGGGTCAGTACGGAGATGTAACGGCAGAGAAACCGAAGGGAATCCATTAGGGCGGGGCAGGGAACGAAGAGAATAAATAAAAGAAATAAAAGGCCCCAAACAATGGCAATCCAGAGGCTTTGCATTTCAAGGTGTGCTGGCTGCTTTCGCCTCTCCGGGCACACCATTAACAGGGTGATTTAGTAATTTCAGTGGGAGCTGCCATCCTCCTGCTATTAGTGTCAGAGTCAGGGAAAATGAGCAAGTCTTTTTCCCCCCTTCCAGAGTATGCAAACACAAGCTTAGAAACATGTTTGCATTTGGATTGGGCGATCTAAACCAACAACATTCAACCTTTTCACTAGGAGCTGGGAGCTGTTTGACAAGGGCCTACTTTTCATCAGGCGGGTTCAAAGTCTACACACTGCAGAGGCTTCTTTAATAAGAGGGACTAATAAGATTATTTCCTTAAAGATCTAACCTTGGCACCCATCTTCCTACCAGAAGCAAGAGCAGATTCATTTTCTAAATTGCTTACCTTCAAAAATGCTTTTTTTTTTTTTTTTTTGACTAGGGCAGGGTCCCAGCACAGCACACCAAGACACTATCAAGACGCTATCAGGAAGATTCTCCTTTGGGTTTGAAGTGGCTTTTATTTCAGTCTCTCGGTCTCTTTGGAATAATATTCTCTCTCACTCAAAATTTTAATTCCTTAAACACACTCATAGCATTTCGACGGGATGAATTCGAAGAATGATGATTTACTTCTCCACAAAATCGATTCCCCCAAGCAACTTGCCTCCCTACTCAGGGTTATAGTTCATCAACAATAAATTTTCTAGGAGTTGTAAGATGTTCAGTGTGTAAAGGTGCTGGATACCAAGCATCATGACTTGAGTGCCATTATCAGGACTCATGGCAGAAGAAAAGAACAGACTCACACATTGTCTTCTTTCATTCCCACGTACAACATGGCACTTATACCTACTCCCCACATAAATAAATAAATGTAATATATATTATGTAATACATAAAAACTATATATTTACATATGTATATAAACACACACACATATACACATATTCTAACACATTACTGCCCAAGCATGATTCAATGCAAGGAGAGGAAAGAATGGAGGTATATCTACATTATTAAGTAAGCATAAAATAGAGGGCTCTATTCAGAAGCCCTTTCTTCAGCTTGTACTTTGACCTATTTAAGATCACAACACAAAATCTCCAGTTGAATGGGGAGGCTTGGAAGAAGAAAGGTCATGTGGTCATCAAACTGAATTCTTTCTATATTCCCACCTCCTGCCTTCCTATGGCAAGGCAGATATGATCTGCTGAAATAATGAGGACCATTTTCACTATCCCGTCCAGAAGGAGAATGACACACAGTCACTTAAAAGAAAGGTGAGTGAAAATCAGGGACTCTTTAAACAGTTCATTGTGTTTCTCAAAGGTCAAAGACTGAGCACCGTGGGATATTTTATGATCTAACTGGGACATAAAAATAATTTCATCTGAATTAAACTTGAGTTTACTTTCTTCTCAGGAGAGAAAAGGCTGAAGTGAAGTAACTGTGGGTGTGGGCTCTTCTAGAAGCCAATGCTTGCGAGGGTGTCTTGTATAACAATATCACTAACGCCCACATCCAAGAGGACCGCACAGACCACATGTCACTGACTCTCATTTGTGCTTCTTTTCATATTGACATTTCTGTGGTAGGAATTCCTTATGCAAGTTACCGTTTCTTTCTCTTGTTGGTATGCAAAAAAAATCAAGGATTGAAGAAATACTCTCATAAAGATATTCTTTAAAAAATCTTCCTAGTGTGCTGACAATGAATAGGCTGCTTTCTCATGAGACTCCTAATGCTTACAGGACAAACGTATTCAATGAAAACAAGAACTTTAAACTTGCAAGTACTGACTGAGACACACATACCTTTACCCTATACAGACATGTTAAAAACAAACAGTACAGCACAAAGCTCAAGACTAAAGCGTATGGAGGGAAAGACAAGGTTTTTGCCTCTTAACAATAATATTCTAAGACTGACATGTTTTTGTTCAGAAGTTCCATTGTGCAGGTTACCAGTTATTCTGAAGATGAGAAAATTGGACCTTAGAGAAAGTAAGTCATTTCCTCAAGATCCAAGCAGTAGCATGAACATAATGCAAAACCAAGTTCAGAATCTAATTTTCCAGTTCAGGGTTTTTGTTTTGTTTTGTTTTGTTTTTCATGGCATCCTATTGAGGTTCTGGAGCCATATTTCCAGCTAGTGGTACAAACACATACACTCAATTACATAAACTTGGTCCTACTGGAAACTGGCCGGATTTTGGTGTAGTTTGCTGTTGTTCTGAAACTCTTCAATAGTAATTTCCAGATTGTTGAATATGGAAATCTCCCATGGGTCATGAAACACTAGACGCCATTAATATGGGGTATGCCTGGATGTGAGGACTATAAGGCTCTTCAAGTGACTCACATGGGACCCCCCCCTTCTCCAGGGAAATGAGACAGACATCTCCCACCTGGTGGGGAATTTGCATAACTGTTCACATACAGAACCTCTCCATCAACTCCCCATTAGTCTCCCTCTTCTCTAAGTCACACATGTCATATCTTAAGAGGATCTGTCTGATTTTTAAAAATTGCACTTATCAAGTCATCTTTAGTTCATTTCCCTCGGACTCGTTAATGATATCCCATCAAATGGAAATAGGAGAAATCTGATGGTTTCATTGCACTGTGTAGTCTTTCCATGAGATAACACAGAATTTCCTCCTGGAAATACCTTCATCAGTGCTCAGGTTATGTCGATGGATAAGGTGAATAGCCTGACTGCAGGCCTAGCCAGACAGCATGTTTCAGCTCCATAACAGAGCACCAGGCTTAGGGACAGACTCCCGAGCCCTGTGAGGGGAGGACGTTCATCAGAATACTGGGATGTGTAGATGAAAGAAATAATATTATCTGAGGAGAGGTCTGGTCCTGGCTCATGAGTCCTGGGAAGGGGTTCCAAAGCCCTTGGAATAGGAGTGTTAACAGGACTAGTTAAGAGTGTCTCTGTTTACTTAGGGGCTTTAGGTCATATTGAATAGTGGATCAGTGGAATTTATAGTGGGGGCTTTGGACCACATTGTATGAGCTACAGCATTAGAGAGGTTAGTGCCAAAACATCAGACACATGAATGGTCAACTGTGTCTATATGTTTGAGCCCCAAAGTAACACTTAGAACCCTGGAGGCTAGGGCCAACTGCCCTTGATGGCAACTGCCTGTGCTTGGTGCCATATATTATTGTTAATAGAAACACTTAGCCCTGTCTGTGAGTGGGTAACTAGAAGCTTGGTTTTCATAACTTCCATGAACTTTGTCACATCACTGTCTTCCCTTGCCTGATTATAGGGTGCGTCCTTTTGCTTTAAGAAAACATAACGGGGGGATAACTGCTTCTGGTGAGTTCTAGGAGTCATTCTGTTAAGTTATTGAAATTAAGACTGCTCTTGAGGACCACCGGCTGCACATGGTATCAGATGCAATGTGGTCTCGGAGACGCTTAGACTTTGCAGTCAACAGCCAGAAGTAGGGGTGCTTTTGTGGATTTTTTTCTGGCTGTGCAGAAAAAGAATCTCCTGTTTGTTTCCACTTGATCATCAGAGGATGCAACTTGGAGTTTAGTAACTCATTTTCTACTACCACATAGTGAAAGTCCAAGGGAAGAAAAAGGTTTTCCACTCATATTCCAGCCTCTGAACTCTAGCTTTCATGAAACCCATTTTGAGTTCCATATGAAAGTTTTTATTCTCTTCCTTAAACTGGACAATGACGTGCAGGTGTTCATACTGTGGGTAACTGGATTCTGCCTCTGTTTACCGCTTATCCCTTCTCAAGATACTGTAGCATTGTCTGGTCTCCCCAACTGCCTGAACCTCTTAACTCTAGAACTTCAGCTACATTTGAGAGCTCACTTCGGATTGTCTGTGATAAAATATGCATATTTCCTGAAACCCAAAGTATTCTCACTGAATATAATAAGTGGAAAGTTATTTTACAGGAAATGAAAATCTAAGATTAATATTCTCTGATGCCATCTCATCCCCTCAGGACAATTATTCACTGTACTACAGCAAAGTAAACTTGCAAAATATGGGAATTGGTTTTCTCCTCAGACATCTAGGATGAGCGAACTTTGAAGCTACATGAAACCAGCTTGGGGCTGTGAAGCCCACTGTCTCACCTTTGCAAATGGACTCCGGTCTTTTAGGACACAGAACTGTAAGGAAACTCATGGCAGAGTATGTGGGGCAAAGTGAAGAAAAAAGGAAAAATTCAAGGTTGAAAACTAAGCTACTAGATACAGTTCCTGGCAACTGTTAATACTGGGCATGGTAAATTATAGCATCACTGACTTCAAAGACCTTCTACTGCTGCTCATCCCTTTCCCCTTATTCAATAAAATCTACTGGACTTTACTTGTTACCAAGCACTCTAGCTTGATGATAGGGTACATCCTTTTGGATTTGCAGGGTTTTTGTTTGTTTGTTTGGTTGGTTTTTGTTTTGTTTTGTTTTGTTTTTGAGACAGGGTTTCTTTGTGTAGCCTTAGCTGTGCTGGACTGGCTTTATAGACCAGGCTGGCCTTGAACTCACAGAAATCCACCTGCTTCTGCTTCCTTAAGAGTGCTGAGACTACACTCAGCACTCTCATTGGCTGGACTTGCAGTTTTAAAGAGTAGAAAAGCTGACATTCAATTCATTCCAAAAACTAGAGGGAATTTTCATAAAAATACGAATGGGATTATTTGAAGAGGCCTAGCATATCAACACTTCTTAGGGGAGCAGGAACGTCTCCTGGTCAAGCGCTTGTCTCCCATGTCTGTTGTGTTTAACCAAGTGTGAGGACAGTGGGGAGAGATGATAAAACACATGCAATCTAAATACAAGATAGTGTTGTGTTAAGTGGCCAATGATTGCTGCCCCCCCGACCCCCAGGAGCTGGCCAAGGGAGTGATCACTTCAAACAATGTACCTCTTACACCTTCCAAACTGTCCTGTAATAATGACCTAGCCCCAGTTATTTAAGCAGCTGCCAAATGGCAAGGCCTCCCCAAACGTTACCACAGATCCCTGGTGCAGTTCATTTCCAGGTGGAAAATCAACAAAGACAGTCAAGCAGTGGCTTGCCCGCAGGCCTGCTCATCTGCTCCCTCAGCCTCTCACACTGGCATAGTTTAAAAGGCCGCCTCTCCAAACTTCCAAAGCCATAAACACTGTTGTCTTCAGTTGTTTTTTTTTTATTCCCACAATTTTGGGGTGGCTATTAAGTCTGATGATGGCTTGGCCTTCTCTCCTGTGGCCATATATTTTCAGCTTTTCTCTTCTAGTAATAGAAGCAGTCCTCTGACAATTAGGAGGACCGCTGAAGGCTGTTCCTTGACCTTCTTATCTAGAGATGTGATAAAATGTGCCCTTTAAAGCAGAGGCGGGGTAGTGGCACAGATCTTGGCTGGTCTTTGGCTTTAACATCTACTGTGTAGTGACTTGAAAGAAGGCAATTGAGCCACAGTTTCCTAATCTATAAAGGGAGAGAAAGCCCATGGTAAGACTTAACTAACACCGTACATATAAAAGGAATAAAATGGAATGCACGGTCAACAAGTGGCAAAGAGTAGTGTCAGCATGGTTCCAAGTATCCTGACAACTAAAGGGTTAATAATTATGGACATTTAAGATGGTTGTATCTAAGAAGCAGATTCTTGCTCCTCTTGTCATCCATCCCATGTCCTACTCCTCACTTTTCCAAGTAGAAGAGAAAGGTAGCAAAGATGGGCAACTCTTAACAACTGAACCCATAGCTACCAAAGAGCATCTTTTCCCGTTACCTATTCTTTTTTATGCTACAAAAATTTTTGTCATCACGGAGGCCAGAAAAATAAATGTAAATACACCTTTACAGCAAGAAACTACAAAACAGACATTCTTAGTGTTCAAGTAGGAAATATTCCATAATATCTAGTTTGGGAGGATTTTTTTTTCTTTTCACGCTGACTTGAAAATTAGGTGGGCAGGCATGTGAGTCTTTCTGATAAGTTGGAGACATTTTGAAGCTGGATTTAAAAAATAACTACATAATGTTATATAGTAATCAAAAGGCATTCAACAGCACACTTACAATGAATGTGACTTGTATCTGTAGCTAAATCTATAAAGAGACCTGGCTTTGGTGTTACAAATAACAGAGGAGGAAAAGAAGTAGAGGAAGAAAGGGATGAAGAAAAATAGGAAGGAAGAAAGGAAAAAGGAAGGAATGAAGAAAGGAAGGAAGGAAGGAAGGAAGGAAGGAAGGAAGGAAGGGAATTCCAACAAGTCCTCATGAAAGGTATAAACAGTACTTTCCTCAAGCCCCAAGGCATGTGATCTATTTTCTGAGAACAGAAGATTTGATGCATTGTAGGATTATTCAGCTCTGGTGCTTTCTGACTCATGGTCTGACATCAATGTAGAAAGAAGCTTTGCTCTTAGAAATAAAAGCAGAGAGTGGGATTCTCCCCACTCATCTCTTAACATCAACAAAAATGCTCCTCCTCCCTCATTTTGTGGGCTGCCCTAATGTTTTCTCAGATCTTTCACTTATCAGTACTTGCTCTCGAGTCTGTGTCTATTCCAAGGAATGGAGAAAGCAAGGGAGGCAAAGGGTGACAAAGCCGAACGAGAGTGGAGACTCATTCTTCTTAGAGAACAGAAGACTCAAGACATTTTATATGCCTGACCACAGGCAACGAGGCCTTCTCTAGCCTGCTGCATCTTCCTGTGTAGAGATCACATAAGAGAAAATTGGGTCCAGCCACGTAGCCTTGATGCTTATTGTGTACGAGATAAGGAGCCTGATAAAACAGAGACGTGACTAGCCAATTATTTATTTGCCACATTTCTTCTGTGCCTGAGGCTCTTCCTAATGCCTTCTTCACCAGGCATTGAGCTTTTTCCAGCTCTTATATCTCTGCTAGGATCTTTATACAGCTGGCATGTGATCCTGTAAGCACTCATTTGATTTTCTTGTGTATATAGGGTTAACATGTCATACTTTCTAGGATTCATGCAAGTTAATATTTGGTATCCCAGGAAATAACTGCTAGTCTCATAGAGAAAGAATGAAGGCTGACAGGTGTGAACCTCATTCAGATATCATTAGTTGTACTACAATGCAACTATATGCACTTAAACATGAGTGCTTTATCATTCTGATGGGACTTAGGGAGAATCCATTTAACCATCAGAAGTTGCAACAGAGGAACTGGCTATCTACAGCATCAAAAAATGTCTACTTCACCTCCTGTATAACAGGTTTAATTACTTCAAGCTATAAAGAACATCTTGGGCTCTGTTCAACAAAACAGTGTGAAGAGACTGGAGGAGAAAAATGTACCTCTCAGGTCTAAAGCTCAGTTTAGTTCTATCTCCAATGATTGCACATTCTAAGTAACCAGAGGGATTTGGCGACTGTGGGCTGGATGAATTATTTTCCTTTTTCTGATGATAATGATGATGATGATTTGTAAGATAATTTGTAAGATGATTTGTAAGCTGAAGCTAAAGCTGGTCTAGAATTCATTATGTAGCCCAAGCTAGCCTCAAACCCATTCCAATCTTCCTGCCTTAGTCTCTGAATGCTGAGACTTCAGGGCTGATCTAAATGAATTCCCTCACATCCTTAGCTTTGATTTCATTTATTGCTCTTAGTAGCACAAAGGGAAAGGGATTTAAAAAAAATCATGGCTGAGAGGTAGGAAGGATTAAGAAAAGCCAAATGAAATATATTGAGTGTGAAGGCATGGTTAGTCTTGATCTAGACTAGTGTGAAGGTCTTAAATGGTGTCTCATATTTACTGATGTGACTTGAATATTTTGGGCTCCCTCAAGAATCTATGCTGCCACTTAGTCCCCAGTGTGACAGGACAATGAGGTGGGGTGTTAAGATGTCAATAGGTCAGGAGGGCTCCAACTCTCACAGACAGATTAATGACCTTATAGGAGAGGTTGGGAGGAGCCACTCACCTTTTTATTCTGCGCCTTGCTGCAGGATGCAGAAACTTCACACATCTATGAGGAACACATTCTTTCCAGATCCCATACCTGCAGGTGATTTTTCCATCCTCCAGAACTAGGATAGATATATTTCCGTTCTTAGAACTCCTTAAGTGGGTACTTTGTGATGGCAGGACAAGTAAACTAAGATTTCATGACACTTGCCTCTCCCTCTTCATTCTCCTCTTCTATTCAGCACTTATTAGTCCCACCCAGCTCTCTAAGTAAGGCCAATGTACCGGACTACCATATCCCTGTGAGTACATAAGTACACTTCTCAAATTATGGTCATTCTCCAAAAGATATCTTTTCTGTCTTTCTAACAGTTGCTTCTAACCTGTCTTTCTTTACTCTTGTCTCCTTGGGTGTCTGGTTCTCTGTCACTCACACTCAGTCCTGACACGACACCTTCTTTCTCCCTTGGGGCTTTGTGTTTGTTCCTTGTCTCCAACCTGTAGTTTGCGGTCACAGCTATATCAACGCCACTCATCTTGTTTATTGTGTCCACATAAATTGAGAAGGCTGACATTTTCCACTAGCTGTTATTTCCACAACAGAATGAAACAGGTAACATTTATCTCTGTGTTTGCAAGGTCTAACACCTTGACAGGCATATTCCAGGTGTTAAGCAATTGCCCAAGAAATGAATAAACACTACTCTTTATAACTAGCTATCAAGAAATAAAATAATAATGGAACACTTTGACCTCAGATTCAGAGAATATTTTTTTCCCTTAAATGCAGGGTTCTCAAAGCACAAAGAAAAGCTCAGTACTATACTGGGTTGATCAAAGGGCTTTATGAAGAAACTGATCATTTATAAATAGGTTTTAAGGCAATGGTTCTGTAACACAGAAATAAGGCCTGGAACAATGAAAAAGTGAATTTAAAAAGAAACAAACAGAAATAAAACAAAACAACAAAAACTTCAGAAATCAACCCTTTCATCCACTGAAACTGAATTACTTTGTCTTTCAAATCCTATTTGATTTCTAAAAGAATTTATTCACACAGGATCAAGTAAGGCTATAGCATGGCTGAAAGGACACTCAAAGGGTGACTGGGCTATAAAGAGGGTAGGTGTGCCATTTCCCAGTCATCGCAGCCTCATGGAAAACACACATCATGACAGCAGCCCTTGGCCAAACCCCGAGGCTGCTAATGCTCTGGGGTGGATGCCCACAAGAACGGAAATACAATGGAAATCAAGAGTAGATTATATGTGCGGCAATACCTGAAAACTAACATGCAGCCTAATGAGCATATTATAACTGCAGGCTCTGCTTGTTAGCTGTTGAAAATATTTTCACAAGACTCTGAGTACAGCAGGGTAATGCTAGTTATAAAATGCCGAGGCTGAAAGGGAACTCTGTGTAAGCCAGGCTCAAGCAAGTCACCTGGATAATGGTGGTGATTAGAAATGAATCATACCTCGCCCGGACTTGGGTGTTCCATGACAAATACTCAGTTGTCTCAGAATCCAGGAGGGAAGCAGCATCATCAGGGCTGTCAAGGAGCTACAGAGGGATTCCTGTGCTCCTCTGATCCATAGAACAAAATCCAACTGAAGATCTGCCTCTAACAGTAACCAGGATTGTTCTTTGCATGATACCTGCAGCATTCTGTAAGAGCAGGATTTTATCTGATTCCACCCTTGTAAAGATATACATACATGCTATGGAAATAAGAGGGACCCCAGTGGACTGTCTCATCAAACACATTATTCTCATGCAAATAAAACAGCACTGCAATTTCCTAGATAAGTTTCCTGAGGTCAAGAGAGACTAAAACTATTGGCACATCCCTTAGTTGCTTGGTGAACATGGGGCTATGTGAAATGGAAAGGTATTTTAGATACTTATTTTAAAATCAGTAGTGTCATTATGTACCCTATGTTAGTATGGGCTCTTTGCATTGGCCTGGTTTATAGCTACAAGTCTCATTCGCATGTATTTTCCTCTTTTTGATTGAAATACAAGCCTAGAATCAATCCTGGTTGGCGATTTTCATCCTGAAGAATTCATCTCTGATCTGGGATGGTTATAAGAGCAGATATTCTACCTTCTGCCCCAGATCTACCAAAACAGAACCTCTGGGATCGGGACCCAGGCATTTGGATTCTGACAAAGAAGAAAAAAAAGACAAAAATCTTCCATGAGTCTGACCTTCTGGCATTGCAGATTATGTGCCTGGACTAGATGGGCTGAGCCGCCCTAAAGCGTTTCTCTTTTGTTCCTGTCTTGCTGGGTCTGTGGCAAGGATCTGCTACAGTTTCCATAACTCTGAAGTCATAGGTTCTGGGTGTGTGGGGGTGGGGTTCAAAAGAACAGCAAATCCAGCTCACAAACTCACAGGAAGGCGCGAAGCTAGGCTTCCTCATTAGAACTTTGCCCAAAAGCTATTCCTTTTTGTACTCTCTGTTTCAAGTTTTATCAGATATTATTGTTTACTTGGTTGTGCCTTGAAGCAGGTTAAGGCCCCCGCCCTCCCCCATTAGATGTAATTATTTAAAGATAAAACAGTATGTTACGAGGGAAATAAAAGCATCTGTCAGAGATAGAAAGGTAAAAACCACAATAGAAAGGAAGCAGAATGGCAAAAACAGTTGAGACGAAGTATGTTCTTCATTTACTGTGGAGAGTAAGAGGGTTGGGAAGGCAGTAATTTCTTCGTTGTGTAAACTGCAGCTGTTTGAAGTCGGCACCCTTAAACCGTTAACGAACAGCCCTTCCACCAAACACACAGCCCCAAGGAGGGTTTTCCACACTTATCCTGCTTGGAGGAGGCAGTTATGTGTGTTCCAGGACATGGGTCAAGCCTTGCAGAGCGATGCTCGGAGGTCAGGTGAATAGGGCCAAGAGCAGGGATTGTTGAAGGGGATTGGTCTGTGTAGGCCCCTTGCACTTTACACTTCTGTTCCGGGCCACCTGGGCACTGCCTACTCTTAACATAGCCCAAACTTCCTTATTAGGTGTTCGCGGGTAGCTTGCAGAGCCAATTGGGAAGGAGAGCAAAACGTTCTTTTATTCCAGGTTTGAAGCTCATCAAGGGTAGGGTTCAGAATACTAAGTCTTTTCCTGACTGTAAAGATAAAAAGATAAAATCGCTCCCTCAACCACAGTGGGGTTTACTGTGTCTTTGACAAGCAGCATAATTAAGATCTAGCATAAACACAGAGCCTCCCAGGACAGTAAAAGCTGACTAAATGGGAATTTGTTCTCTTTGGCTTTTCTTTCCTTTATTTAGTTTCTCAGTGGAAGTTTCACTTTGAAGCAAGGCCGGCCCTAGGCAAAAATGCAGAGTCTGCGAAGTGCATACCTTCTGCCTGCTGCTGTCCTGTGAGTACTCCGTCCTAGTCAGTCAGCATTAGTCAGAAAAGCGTCCCTCCCACCTCTCACCTCTGCTTGGCCCACATTGGCCTTCTAGCCCCGTTTCCTGACAGCAAGGGCTTAGTACAGAATCATAGCCAATCAGAGCGAAGCTCAACACAGCCGCGGAGGGTGGGCGCTACTAGGTGATGTGAGTGGAGACTCGGTGGCTGACACTAGATTTCTTTCTTTTCCAAGGGTCCTTTCAAAGGCATGGCCCGCTTAGAAGCTATACACTCTAGAAAGCTTAGTATGACTACACTTCAGAGCAGAAGGCCTCGGCTTGCCGTGCTGGTGTTGAACGCGACATGGCTGGGATGTCGTGACTATGGAGTCAGCTGGCCTGAGTACCACTTTAACTCTTCCATTTCTCAGCTGTATAAATTTGAATAACTCTGAGCATCAATTCTACTTCCTCCTCCTTCCTCCTGTTCTCCTTTCTCCCCCCCCCCCGCTCCCGCCACCCATTCTCTTCTTCACAGGCTTTCTCTGTGTAGCCCCCACTGTCCTGGAGACCAGCACACCTCTGAGCTCACAGAGATCCACCTGACTCTGCCTCCCAAGTGCTGTGATTAAAAGCATGTGTCACTACTACCCGCCATATATCATCGCCACCTGGCTCAAGTCTTTCTTCAGAAAAATAGACAATCAGGAAGAGTAAATAAAATGAGCTACAGAAGGCATTTTCCGTAGTCTCTGAAATTTACTAGGCATTCACTAAAATGTATTGTTTAGGTTAGAAGATCTCCTGTCTAGGTGCTTGGGATCAGAAATGTTTTACATTTGTTTGCTCCCAACCCCCACATGTTGGAATATTTTCATAACATAACAAAATAGTTTCGACACCAAATTCATTTGTCTCATATATATCTACTGCACATACTTCCCCCAAAGTAATTTTACATATGTTAATCACTTTGTGTATAGAACATAAAATTACCAGGTTTCCCCATTCGTACAATTCTACTGACATTCCAACTGCTTTTAGGTTTTGAGATTTTTCTGATGATTTTGTAATGGTGATATTCAACCTGTTTTCATATACCTGTGTTCAAAGTTATTCCGGTCAGGGCTACCCACTTGTCATAATGCTCCAATTCAAGTATATTCAGCTATAGGCATGTGACTGGAGTCTGTATGTCCTCTTTAAACTAATCCTGAGAAGAATTTTTCCCCTGCATCTGCCATTCAGCAATAAATGTCCTCTTCTTCCTTTTTCTGACATAGTATTCATTTTTGACACATAGCATCACTCTTTATTTCCTAGTTGGTGGCCAAAAGGCAATACACGAATTAATTATGACACACAGAGCCTACTCAACCTTCAGATCTGAAATGACAGGTAAATAGCACCACTTGAAAGGAACACATCCCTCGCCCTCATAAATGCCTACATGTCAAAGGGTTTCTGCTTACCCACCATGCACATGGCGATGGAAAAGGACGATGCATAATCATGTTACAGCTAGCCCCCTTCCCACAAATGCTTGCAGGTGCTATCACAGGAAAAAATGAGCATCTATCTTCCAGTTTCAAATTAGTCCATAATGGGTAATTTCATGCAGACATTATTTCTAAACAAGAAATTCCCTAAATGCTAATTGCTTCTAAGAGCCGTTCAGTTAAAGGGGATAAATATTTCCGCTCATTAAAAGGGATGCCATTTTCCTAGTTAATGTAAGGAAGCTGCAAACGGGATAAGAAAAAAGGAGGTCGGGACTCTGGAGATCAAGTGGCACCTACCACACTGAAGTGGCAGGCTGGAGGGCTTGGCGTGCATTTGGCTCAGAATCAGAAGATGTAACTACTCTGAGAACATCCTGCTGCACCCCGACAATCACTGAATCCTTACCATGGCAAAAATGGCTAGACAACTGTCAATGTCAGGCCACAATTAATAACGAGTAGTGGTTCCACTTCCTTATTGACACTAACAACTTCTCGGCACAGAAGGGAATTGTGACAAACTGGAGAGCTGTCCCTGCATGGCTCCAGGATGTAAGGGCAGCTTATGATGTCTGTTGACAAACGCTATGTTAATGGTGCAGATGAGAACAGGATTGCTTCAAGACCATGAAAGACATGGTCTTGAAGCTAGAGAAGCCAGTCCAAGGGATGCCATTGGAACGCTTGAACACAGACAGCCCACCTTAATAACCTCTAATAAACAATTTGCACATGATAGTTGCTATTTCCCAGCTGCAAAGGAGATACAGAAGAGGTAAGGCATCCTTCTAATCCCAAGGAAGTCTCAGCTTTTGAGGGGAAACAAACACCTATCAAATAGTTCCACATGTGCCTGCCTCCCCTGCCTCCTCACCCCTCTCTCTCTCTCACACACACACTTTCCAAACAAACTGTAACAAACGCTTCACAAGAACAGCACATACTGTAAAAGTGTGTATATGGCAAGGGTTACATAGCCAGAGAAATTGGTGGATGCCTCATCCAGAATTGATAACTCAGCCAAGAGCCACCGGACAGAATGTGAAGATAGAAGAAAGAAAAAGAAAAAGGCAGGCGGTGTGTTCAAAGACCAGGCAGAGAAAGACGCTAGGGTGATGGTAAGAAGCAGAAAATGAGACAGTGTGCTTGGGACCAGAAGACATGGAGAGGAGGTAGTGTGAGATCAAGCTGGAACGTTAGACTGGGGAGGGATTTATATCATGTAACCCCTGTAGGATTTTGATCTTTATCCAAAGAACAATGGCTCAGAGAGGCATTTCAGGGGAAGAGATGCACAAAAGAAGAGCAGAGACCAAAAAATGGAAGTGGACAGGTTAGTTAGGTTCTGGTTCTGGCTGAGAGAAGATGGTATCAGTTGAGACAAACCCAGCCTCTTTACAGATGCCCTTATTCTTATTTCTAGTTTCTAGAGGAAACCAATTCCTTCCCATTAAGTCTACTGGCATCCATAATATCTATTGCCTTTTTCTCTGCTTCCCCCCAAATCCTCTCTGTTGTTAAAGACAAAAAAAGGAACACTAGCAGCAAAACACATTCTTTAAAGTTTTATTATTATTTTTTATTTGTGTGTGTGTATGTGTGTGTGTGTGTGCGCACACACATGAACACATGTTGTAGGTCCCTGAGGAGGCTAGAAAAGCATCATATTCTTCAGAGCTTCAGTTACAGGTGTTTGTGAGCCACCCTGTGTGGGTGCTAGGAACCAAACCCAGGTCTTTTGCAAGAACAGCAAGTGCTCTTAACCACCGAGCCATCTCTCCAGCAATGCCCCCTCCCAAAATACATTCTTACTTGTACAAATGCCTGTTGTAGAAGGTTTTTCCTCTCCCACTAGCTCCTGGAATAACAACTCATGAGACAATTATTACTTTACAAACACCTAGGTCATATAGCTAGGCTCTTTTCTGACTAGCTCATAACTTAAAATAACCCATTATACTGATTTATATTTGCAACATGCCTGGTTACCTGAGCTATAGCACCATGCACCTATCTTCCTCATATCTTGCTGGCTGAATCTCACCTGACTCTATCCCAGAATTCCTTCTGCATGCCAGATGTCCCACCTATTTCCTGCCTTATCCACAGGCCATGGTTTTTTTTTTTAATTGACAGCAGTTGCATTCATATAATATACAGAAGAGATTCCTTCTATATATGTCTGCAGTACTAAGCATCCTGTTTCTAAAGAAATTAGTTCTGTTTTTTTGTTTTGTTTTGTTTTTTTGTCATTGTTGAGGTAGAGGCTTGTGTAACTGAGGCTTTCCTTGAAGCTCTGATCTTCTTGCCTCTGCTTCCCAAGTGCTGAGATTATAGGCTGTGCCACTGTGCCCTGGCCCAGCTAGAGAATTATATCTTGTGTCTTGTGCCTCTTTTTCCCCTCTTCCCATCCTTCTGGAAACGTGGCTTTTATCTCCATCACTTCAGTGACATAGTTCTCCTGATGGCCATTAGTCATCTCCAGTTATATATGTACGGCTCCCACTAATAGGGAGCTGCATTTAAAAGCATGACTCACTTTCATCTCCTTGAGTTCTCTCCTCCCTTTCATTTTGGGGCTTTTTATTCCCTTGGCTCCTCAATCTCATCACTCACAGTTGCCTTCAAGGCTTTCCCCGTCCCTTGGAACTTCTAATTCTGGATTTCTGACAATGGGGGCTGTGTCTGGGTCACCTGCAGGCAGAATGTGACACAGCTCATTGGGGGGGAGGGGTTCTCCCTTAAACTCTCAAGTTTACGCCTGAGCCCCAGATCACCTAGATGATGATGTTATTTAAAAGACTCACCACTGGGAAGAACAAGTCTAAAATACCGTCTTTCCCCAAAATGGTTACATGAGAAAGGAACTTTCGAGTTTGTTATCTGCTCCTGTGTCCCCTGTTCTTTTCATACGCTCACACATCAATCTTTCAAAACCTTAACGAAGACATTACCACTTTGTTAAACAAACAAATAAACTACAACAACAAAATACCTTCCCATCAGGGTGAGGATTTGTTGTCTTGGCACCAAGGTCCATATTCACCACACTTGCACCTTCTGCTCCCCAAGCTAGCTGTTATTTATTTATTTATTTATTATTTTTATTTTTTCACTCACTTCCTGTCCCCAGATCTCAGGTCAGCATGATAATATGCTCTACTCAGGGTTCTGGATCCTTGACTTGATGCTAATACAGGAACCTTCATTTAGGAATATAGTTAGAAATATAGCAAAGTCGCAAAGATAACTGGGTGAGTTCATATAGCTTCTACCACAGTTTTTCAATGCAAACCTCTTCCCTCTGTAGCTATGATCTAGTGTAAAAAGAGGCAATGCACAGTACTAGGGGCTGGCCTCTTGGCTTCATTCATTTGTATGGTACCTGCACATGGGACAGGTTGTTGTGCTGACTCTAGCTTCTCTGCTCTTAGTGTTTCAGTCCTTCTGGCTTTATCTCAGTGTACCTTTCCTTCTCTGACCTCCCAAGAACAGGCGTACCTTTTCTCCATGGCAACTTCCTGCTTTTGCAATGGTTCTGACACCTATGATGTTCTTCTCCTCTTCCACTTCCTTCTCCTCCTCTTCCACCTCCTTCCACCTTTTCTAACCCCCAACCCCATCATTCTCCTTTGATGAAAGCTTTACCCAGGATACATACCTAATTATTTTCCTTTCAGGATTCATATTTTATCATTCTAACTTGACTCTCTTAGATACCCCCACATCACCCTCTTAACCAGAACCCAGAAACAACAATGTTCCCTAATAAGGGAATCATTAGTTTTGAACGTATCTTTCTCCTAACATTCCCTTCTAAAGGAATCACTGATGGTCTGGCTTTTCTACCAGCTGACCACTTTTCAAATTAAGCCAACAGGACAAGTGCAACTTACTTCCCTTTAAAGTTCATGGCCAAAAGAAATACTTTTGAAACAAGCATGCACTTTGTTGAGTCCAAAGGAAATGTCTGTGTCTCTTAAACAGGAGTTCTATCTGGCAGACACATGCCACTTTTAGCATTGGTGTCACCCATACCTAATCTGGCACAGCTTCAGATTCCATCTGGGTTCAGAGTGGTCTGGTGGGTGACATATCTCCTGTAATATATTCTTCAATTAAATAGGTAGATAGAAATAGAATTTAAATATTCAGGAATAATAATTGTTGGGGAGAGGAGCCCTAAGCGATATTCCTCACTGTCTATCATTTTTCTATTCTTACTTCTCAAATTTAGGGCTTATTAACATTTTTCTAATATTTCTCTCCAAGCAGGCAGAAAGGTGAAGGCAGAAGTGAAACCAAAGAGTTACAAAGTTATGGCAGGCTGCCCTACGCTCCTCCGTATGTAGTTCTCTATATGTGCTTGCTTCTGGATGTTTCTTAGGGCCAAACTATAGTTGGTGAGATGACACATTAAACAAATGCGCTTCACTCCAAAGACAGAAAAAAATAACCAGGAAGAAGTAAAAATTGAACAAGAATAATAAATATTTATTAAGCGCTTGTCATAACCTATTAAATTTGACTATGTAATGACTATAGTTTTATCCTTTAGTCTATTAAAAATGCCCTTGATTCATTTCCTGAAGATATTACCACTAAAGCTTCATTTTACGGACAGAAAAGTAAGAATCGGAGATGTCATTTGTTTAGAATCAGTCAGTAGAAAGTAGTGGGGTCTAGATTTGAACCTGATTTTCCTTTGTTTTTCAAGGCTCAGTTTGTACCCAGAAGAGAAGGGAAGGAAAGAAGGGAGAAGGTGAGGAAAGGGAAGAAAACTGAAATTTCAACTCCAGTTTTAATTTTGCCCACGAAGGGCAAAAATCTCTATAAAGCTTTAAGCACTGGTAGAGGTTCTTTCAGCCCACCCTGCCTACTTTTAAAAGCCAGAAAGAACATGTTTACCCTCCTCTCAATGTTCCTGGAGAATCCAGGGAGTGTGGGTGTACAGAAAAGAATGATTTTCTTGCCCTCTATGCTTTCCCTACAGCAGAGTGGGCAGAAGGAAAGAGACAAAATGGAGAGCCCAATTAGGGCTGGAAACCTCCGAAGAGAAAGGCTCCTGCAGACGCCGTGAAAGTGGTGCTGGTGTACAACAGAACTCTTTCCATAATATCGCACATGTCGACATGGATATTATCATGCAAATGCCTGTTAACAGACTCTTACCTCCTGGGGTAAAAATAAGTCACCTTAAAAAAAAAAAAGAGAGAGGCAGTAAAGCCCTCCATGCAGATTTATATGACCTCTGGTAACCGCTCCCAGGGAGCTGTTATATTCTATTGTGTGAAGCTTAGGAGAAAGTCTCCAAACTTAAGGATGTATGCAACTGCTCTTTGTGGCTCCCGAGGAGCTATTAGAGTCAGTGAGGTGGACAGAGCATGTCGTCTTTTCTCTTCAAGGAACCCTCTAGAGCCACATGGAGCTCTCTTGTCTCCTGATGCCCCTGCCTGGGATATGTCTTAAAAACACCTTTCTGTACAAGTGATAGTGACTGGGTTAGAGATACCAAAGAGAGGGGGCGGGCACCACCTCCAGCACGGACCACTAGGCTCCGCCATCACCCATAAGTTAGCTCTCAAGCCGGGGGGGCGGGGGGTAACAGCAGGCACTGTGTAGGCTATGATGGCATCATCTTATCCATTACCACATTTTTCCCTAAGGAAAACCAAGTTGAAAAGAGCCTGCCAGGAAGGCTCACGTTTGGATTTGCTGAAGTGGTCCACAGATTCCCAGGGCTGGAAGACACAGACAGCTCCCAGAAATGTATAAGGCAGGCTATGAGACTTGTGGTCATCTTTACTGAGTTTTCACTTGTCCTCATTTAACAGAGTTTTGGGCAGAAGAAAGGGTTCAATCTTCACTGTGAGAAAAACAATATTTAGAGTTTGCTATTCAGTGGCAAGTGGCATTCACCCTTCCTTTTGGAGATGACAATATGAGGAGTTGAAAAGCCTGGTTCCCAGAAAACATATATAATGCTACATCAAAATCGCCACTTTTCCTTGCACACCACATGACCATGAGACACACAAGGGCACAACTCGCATGTCAGGCTGTTTGCTGGTTCAAGAACACTGGAAATCCAGATATTCTGGGGTAGAGAATATTTTAAAATAAGGCCCATTCTATTCAAACTTTTAAAAGGAATGTTTAAGTTCAACAAAACAGGTTTGCTCCCTTAAATAGAAAGAGAAAGATTAAAATTCCCTTCTCAGTTTCTAATTATAAATTTGCGATGCACTGCTGATATTTTGAGTCCCATTTCTTTTTGGTCTGTGTGGTGTGCAACTGACGAGTCATTCACTCGTTCCCCCCATGTACATAGACTGAGAACTTACTACATGTCATTTCAGCACTTGCTAGGCACTGTACGGAACACTCACACATCCTATAAGTAATATATGTATGTGTTATGTTATACCTAAAATAAACAGGTATGTAAAGGTACACACGTACATACCCAGAATATATAATACATAATATATAGTCCCTGTGTTTAAGAGTTTCCAGTGTACTAAAGGGAATTAAAAAACAACAACACATAAAACCCTGAAATACTTCAGCCAAAACATCACTAGAAACCTTTTTATTAAGGATGTGGTGCTTCAGCAGACAAATGCTAAAGGTTTTACAGAGACTCTCTCTTTAGACACTTGGGGTTTACAATCCAAGCCAAAAACACCCTTAGGGGGCAGTTATTGATATGTTATAGACACAGATAAATAGAAACCTTTGGCAGTGATGTGAATGGCCATGAGATTCTGAGTCCTGTTCTAAGGTTTGGGGTGAAAAATGAAAGACAAAGGCATATTTTTCACTGGATTACAAATAAAAGAAAATCCATGAGGTCGTTGAATGTCTGCCCTGCCAGGGATGGAGAAGCATTCTCTGTTCAATACTGAAAGCAGTTGATGGAGAGGCTCTGTTTACAGACAATGCTGCCTTGTAGCAATATCACCGCTTAGGGCTTAGGGTGGATGGTCTTTGTGGGCACAAGATGGGGAGGAGCTTACAGAAGGGGGATGCCAGCAAGTGACTTGAAGCCATACCTTTTCTCCTCACATCCTCACATCCGTTATCCCTCCATCCTGCCATCCCTGGCTTCTACGGATGGTGCAAGATGACAGAGTCAATGCTGGGATCCACGGGTCCCAGGCACAGCCTCCCTCTTTTCTTCTCTGGAGGGCGCAGGCACTTCAGCATGTATGTGGCTAGGTTTGCTTTGGGGCACGGACCATCTGAAGGCCCATTATTCCTCCCTCTATTTTGGTTCCTCTGTGTTAAAAACTGATGCTCTGGCAGTTGGAGAAGGCAAGCGTGTGCATTTTCTAAGTCGGAATCATGCAGAGCCGAACATCATTTTACCCAAATAAAAGTTCTGCTTTCAGAATTTCAGTGGGCATGTTCCTTTTTATAGCTTAAAAGTTTCTGGTCTGTATTAACAGTTTCTTTCACCAGCTTAGTCTCTTCCATTTTTTTGCCAGCTGCAGACTCGGCCAGTGTGACTTCTTTTGTGCCTGGCTTTAAACAGTCTAAGAAACAGACCGCATTCTGCCATCAATCCATGCAGAGAAATCTTACTGACAGAATGGAGGCATCAAAGCCAGGGCATGGCTTCATCATATCTTTTTTTTTTAAGCCTGCTTTTTATTTTGTCTGATAATAACAAAAAATTATACTCAAAGAGCTGAACTACAAGTTAAATCAGGAAACCAGCCAATGAGTAACTCACACTCCTTGATGCTATTTCTTTATCTGTAAGCTATGATGGTATAGAGTGCCCATTTAAACACTTAAAGCAGGACTGCATGGGCAATGGCAACAAAAACAATGCTGGCTAACATTTATTAAGTATGTATTATGTTTCAGGCTTTGTGCTGAGTATGATCTTTTTATTAAGAACCTTCTGGAAATGAAACAACTTCAAATGTCCCATATTACCCTGCCGGTATCTGAGCAAGGATTGGAGGAAAGCATTCTCACTGCATATTACATGTTCTTAAGTACTTCTATACATTTCCCTTAAGGATGAGGGCACATTGCTGGGTTTAAAAATACACAAATGTAACCACACAGTAGGTTGACTTATTAGCAGGCAGATGCCTACAATCAAAAGAAAACTATTCGAAGAAAGCAGAGCCAGCTCAAGTTACTACATAGCTGCTGTAATAGCCGCCAGAAACAGGGCATTCAAAATCATCATGTACGTGTTTCCTCAGTAAGTCAAGGTTGTCCAAATAGAAAATGCACAGAATACCCTCTAACTTGTATGGCCATATACTATAATTCAAAACAGATTTCATATTAGTGCTACCATTTTTACAAGCATACCAAGGACAAAAGACGCCATATGATATGTTAAGGAGAGTACTCTCTCAAAATCCAAGGTCATCTGTGGGGCTCCATGTCTGTCACAGTGATGGTGAACATGTGGGTTCTCACACAATGCTCTCCACCTTGCATGAACAATCTTTGGGTTTTTATTAGGGGTTGTGCCTCATGGGAATAACTTGGGCCAAGGTATACTTTAACTAGTCTAAGTACTCGTCAAGAAGACTAAGAACTAGTCTCCATGGCCAGGATAAAGATCATTTGCCCCTGCAACCTTGTTATTCCATTTCCAGGTAACTGGAACACTCCAGAATGCTTCACTGTTGAAGGAAGTATGGCATTATCTTGCATGGAGAACTCAGGGAGACACATGTTAGGCAGGCCTGAATAAACAGAGCTGAGAAGACAGTGCTTGTTGAAACTATTAGAAGAAAACAGTACTGTTGTTCTGAGACCACTAGTAGACCAAATGACTGGAACTTCCTGGTGGGAGAGTCAGGTTCCAAAGAAATAAGGAAGGGAATCATGAGAGACATCTATCTTGCTTCCACATGAACTCAAAGGAGGAGCATAGTGGAGTAGAAGGAAGATGAAAATAAGAGCTCTTAGATTCAGCTAGCCATGAATTTCTCTGTTATCTTGGTCCAATCATTTCCTTAAAAAAACAGTCAAGTTCAAGCTTCACCCGTGGTAACGGTACAAGTAGGAAAAAAAAATCACTTAATTACTTGTGAAGAGATTTCTCAATGAAAAAGGAAGTTAAGCACCAATGCATTTTACAAATTATTTTTTAAAAATCAAACCAGAAAGATCTGACAAAGTGCTCTGCCGGAGACAGGGCTTAGCCTGAAGAATTTCCCTCTGTGTTCCCAGCCCTGCCTCTTGCACACAGTGTCATACAGCCTGATAGAACAGGGTCTGGGATTCTGAACCGTAGATGTTATATGAGCAAAACACGAAGAGGACTTGGTAGTTAATCAATGCTTAATCCCTAGCAAGTAGCCTGGGACTACAAGGTGAGGGACAAAACAGAAAGGGGTGATCTTTAGCAGTTGAAACTTAAGAGATTGTACTGATTTGTGCTTGCCTTCTGATAGATTTAGAAGGTTGTAAGACATGGCCCTAGGACTCTATCTACATCCCATATGTAGGTCACAGTGGGAAGTAAGGCTCTGAACAGAGTACAAAGGACACCATATTCACTATCTATGCATGTTGCCTGTTGAGTCCCACTCCCATTCATGAATTGTATTTTAACTTTTTGTTCTTGTTTTTTTTTTCAAGAGAGAGTTTCATTGTGCAACAACCTCGACTTCCTGGATCTCACACTGTAGCCCAGGTTGGCCTTGAATTCACAGTGGTCATCCTGTCTCTGCCTCCTAAGTGCTGGGATCAAATTCATGCAACACCACGCCAAGTTCTCAAGTTATTTTTATCCTATTCCCACATCAGGACCTTCAGTGGCCAGACTACCTCATGGCTGATCAGTTTATTCCTTGCTCTAGGATGAAGCAACTGAATGAGAAAAAGACTCATGACTTAATTTATTCCAATGAGACTCACTGTGAGATATATGTATTTGGAAAGAAATAGATGCTCCCCTAAAACCAAGCTAGACCTACCTGTGTTGACAAGTAAGTCAACAGAGAACATAAAACCAAGAGGCAAACCACTCAGAACCAGTTTCTCTTTTATTTAGAGCTTTCCACTCTTATAGTTATGGGGGATAGGGGCAATGGATTTTCCTTATTTTTTGCTAAAGCAAGTTGGAGTTCAGCAAGTGTTATTCGTAAGAGAGAGAATCTGTCTAATATGATAAGCAGAAACATTCTGCATAGGTACGGTACCAGAGGCATTAAAAGCTGCTTTTCCCAAGCTAGAAATTGAACATTAAACATGTCATTCTTGCTGTACCAGGGACAAAGAAAAATATCAATGAAAAATTTGAAAAGTTTGAGCATATTGGGCAAGGAGAGTTTGCATGCTACATTCTGAAGTTTCCCTTCTATAAAACTAGGAATAGCATTAATTTAGAATTTATAAATGGAAGTCTATAGAATAAAGTCAGTCCATGATTATGTTTTGTTTGACAACATTCCCCTTACCCTGCATAGCTTGTCATATAAGACAAAGCTAGAAACAGGTTTTATTATGAGGTAAGCATGAAATAAATTAGATTTGGCATCTTACATCAACCTACCAGGTTCTCCTAAACCAGTGATTCTCAATCTGTTGGTTGAGAGCCCTTTGCAGTGCACATATCAGTAATATTACATATGAGATATTTACATTATGATTCATAACAGCAGCAAAATTACAGTTATGAAGTAGCAGCAAACAGTTTTGTGGTTAGGTATCACTACAACATGAAGAGCTGTATTAAAGGACCGCGGCATTAGAAAGGTTGAGAACCATGGTCCTAAATACTAGAGTTTGCAGTCTCTGCACCACAGTACTCATAGGAAGTTATAGGGCCACCACTGAATGATTCTCTCTCTGACTTACTCCCACTGTTTGAATTTATAAGTATGGTAGTTTCTTTTAGTTATCAATAATTTGTTGATTCTTCTAGAATGTAATGCAATGCATTTTGGCTATATTCATCCCCATCTCTTCCCCTTATCTCCTCCCAGATCCACTCTTCCCTCTCTTATCTGAAATACAGCAGCTTTCCAACGACCAGGCAGACCTGAAGAGGGATAAGCCATGGTTAGCACACCTGCCTATTCAAACTGCTGTGTAGACTCTATAAAGTTACTATCCTGGGGATTTTTCTATTGATGAGGGGACTGTGCATACATTCAAGACATGGATGCTATTGGAGTATCCCACAGGGCCTGTATCTCAGCAATCAATCCATCTGACTTCTCCACTGCTTCCCCCTTTCCTGCAGGGCTGGAAATCAATTGTGTGTTAGCTGCTTTCTAGGTCTGAATCCAGAGATCCTTGGAATTGAAATGTGTATCGTTTCATTAGCTACATCAACAAAGGAGGGAAAAAATGGAAAGAGAGAAACTTCCTTAAGACAATTTCCCCCAAATGAAGTATGTACTAATGAGTAGTTCACTTATCTTTTCATAGCAGAGAGAGAAAAAAAAAGGGAACAAATAAAGCCATTCCAGTGATTATATTAAATCATATCATATGTGTCCAGAGATGAGGGTGGGCTAAGCTTTAGGAAATGGAAGAGAAAAACTTGCTATGTACGTAAATCCTCTAGCATACATGCCTTGGCAGGCACGCTGTATAGTAGCGGGGGGAAAATTCTATTTTAAGAATTAAATATGTGAAAATTTTTCTTGTTCAGATTGGCTCAAAATACCATACAGGGCTGCATTAATGAAGATTAAGTATATTTAGATAGAATAATTCAAAAGACCTTATCAATTTGGCACCATTTCCTTCCAAATTGAAAAAAAACCTTAATTTAACTGGATATAGATGCATTCCCAGATTTATTGAAATAGTTTTGAGTTGAATACACTGAGTGGGAGTCACAAATCATTCGTTGCTGGTTTGGATTCTCTAGCTTGAACTGAAACCCAAATAATGCAAGCTCTCAATTTAGTGTGATTCTCTGGAGCGATGGCGGTACACATTTTGATATTTCTTGCCACTGGGTGACATCCCTGTTAACCTTCTTTTCACCCCCTTTTTTAGGGAACAAAAGAATTACAGTGATGAATGCAAATGCAAGGAGGTTGGCTGGCATGAAAATATTTTTGGCACCTGAAAGACACATCACTCCCTATCCTGGAGAAGGTTAGAAGCAGGTGAGATGAGACCATGGGCTCCGAGAACCTTCAGATGGCAGGCACCGTATTAGCCTTCATCTTGACTGTGGCATCACATTTAGAGTTTACATTATTGAAATATGCAATTAATCTTGATACAGAAAGGTGAACGCTTTACATAAAAGTGTTAAAATGCTCAAACTACATACCAGAAAAGGAGGAGGAACAGGAGAAGTGGGAGGGGAAGAAGCAAGCATTAAGCTCTTACTGCATGCGTCCCAAGATGGGCTCCTACATCTTATTATTTTATTTATTTCCTCGTACTCCTAAGTACTTTCCCCAAATTAAAAAGAAAAGAGGGGAGGGAGCACCCAAAATATTTTTATGTTATTCCTCTTTTTCCCCATTTCATAGAAGAAGAAATGGAGGCTTTGAAAAATTAAGCAGTTTTTCCAAAGTTAAACGTTCTAAGTAATTGGGTTCAGAGTTGAATTCGATGGTGACTCTTCCGCCCTGGTTGTATCTACTGTTTCTGGGTCCCTGTCGCTGATCACCTGCAGAAAGTTCTACAGGGTTCTCTGTACAGGAGGCAGGAGGCTTTGCCTTGTGGCTGACTCAGTCACTTCCATAATCTTGCAGCTTTCCTTTCACCGAGTCACAAGCCTTGACTGATACTCATCACCAGCCAGAGTATTTGGGACACACTGTATCCTTAAAATTGACTAAGGCCTTGCTGAGTCTGTGTGATTTCTCATCAAGACCAAGTGGTTTGCCGATAAGCAAAAACCCCTTCAGATACTGGTCGACAGTATTTTAACAGAAACAAGCTGGTGGTTTGGAATCCAACCTTTCTTCGTTCTCCCAGGGCTGAGAGCAACTTTGTAAGGTCAGCAGGCTGGGCTAATGAATGGAGGAGCGGCCTTGGCATCCGCACAGCTGAGGAGTGGCTGCACTTTCTCCTTGTCTTAAGTGCACACTGCCCCGGCAACTAACTGCGTTAACGAGTTTCCTGGGGATTGGACCTGGAGCTGCAGAGGGCTTGTTAAACCCGGGTTCAGAAACCCTTCCTACTGCAATGTCATCTTCCGCTCCCCAGTGATAGAATCCGTTGCTGGTGCCATGTGGGTCTGCCCCGCAGCGCCCACTGGTCATCGGCAAACATGGCTCCCTCCTGCCCTGCAGCGCCCCCAGCCTGGCCCCCACCAGCTCCCACACAGCACGTGACCCTTTCTCCTTGGACTTGCCAAGTAGGTTGAACCCGGTGCTCGGCACTGATGAACACCACCATCCTGCGGGGATGGAGTGGAAAACAAACAAAAACAAGAGGGAAGGGGGAAAAAAAATCCCGTTTACAGTGGGAGCTGATAGATGCTTCCTCTTCCACGGTGAGAGCAGAGACGGCTATTTCACTCACATCCAAAAGCACCGGTCCTTTGTGCTTTGAGAATGCACAAAGAAGAAACTGTTCCCTCGGTTTTGAGCAGAGGAAGCAGATGATCATAAAAAATGCAAGCCCAGATAGGCTTGTATCTGATGATTAGCAGCAGGACGAATAAGGCTCTAGTCACAAGATTTGGTGACTCTTGACCGGCATAAGCTACCAAGCTCGGCAGACAGTGTCTGTGTTGGCCACAATCTGACAATCTGACAGCTGGTTGATTGGCTTCCCCTCCCCCCCCCATGCTTGCCTTTTAATCCAGAGCAGCCTTTCCGTAGCGGGCCTACTTTCTGTGAGCAGTAATTTAGGCTGAGGTGGGGAAAATTAAAAGCTAGCGGTCCCTTAGTGAAAAGATGAAAAAAAGTACCCAAAAGGCAGCTAAGAGGACTCTTGTCTCTTTAATTCCTCTCTTTTCAGTTTGACTATTCCCATGTAGTTTGTGTGGGGGTTGTGAGTTGTTTTGTTTTTACGTTCTTCTCTCTAAATACTGAAATCTTCCATTCACTTGCCTGATAAAGTCGGGGTTGAAGAAGCGTGTATCACAAAGGGCTCAACTTGGAGATGGGTTCAGAACCTTTGAGGGGCGGTGAGAGCAAATTGTTTCCTATGTTCCCAGGACTGTATGTGGACATCTATGAGAGGAGGACAGCCAACTGCACTGACAGGCTAAATCATGTGTTACAGGCCAGCTAGCCATGGCCGGAGCTTGTTCATTCTAAGAACCTTTACATCTATGTGGAAGACACTTAATATTCCCTGTCCTTTGAATAAATTCTAAGAGCAATAGTCAGAATTACCATACACCCACGTGATCTCATTTGTTTCTTCTTTCTACTACTAGCAAACAAGTTTATCGTGGGCATTGCAATTGCTGTTGGGGCTGTAGAGATGACTCGGTGGCTAAGAACATTTGCTGCTCCTATAGAGACCAGAGTTTGGATCTCATTCAGCCCCCAGCTCAGCCTGCTTTCAACCTTCTGTAACTCTAGCTTCAGGAGATGTGACACCCTCCTCTGTCTTCTGTGGGATACTCCTCCACTCCCTGTTAATAATTCAAAATAATAAAATGAATAAAATTTAAACATTAAAATTATTCTAGGCTACAGAGCTAGATTCTACGGAAGTACCAAATGAGTATTTTCTGCAACCCCTGACTCCCATACACTTTTTGTTGTTGACCTCCTTTAAAAAGCGTTTTGACTTTCATGCCATGGCATTGGTATTATCATTTACTAAATAGTCATTTTAAAAAAGCCACTCAGTTATCTTATTTAAATTAGCACATTTGAATAACTTCCTTCACTACTTTGTCCCACCGGGGAACTTAACATTCTTACCCCCCGAACAGAAAGTAACGACATAAATAATATAAAACACAAAAGATGATGAGTAAGGAGGAGACCAATGTGTTAAAGATTGGCAGTCAGAGGTAAATGTGCAGTAACAAATCATAAATTTGGTTATAATCTTCCTTGCTGACCCACTGTTTAGCTCCAGATGCAGCTGACCTGAGTTTCGGTTGCTATAAAGAACAGAATTTGCCAGCAGCTCTACCAGTGACTATTGCAATATCCAGCATTATCCAGCACTTCAGAAAGGAGTTTCCTCTGAGCCTCCTTTATTCTGGTTTTGTCCCAGACTCCAACTTGAAGCGGGGGGACCACTGAACAACACAACTCCTAGCTGTTTGTGATTCAAGTGGTTCTGTCCTCATTGGTGTGATTGTAAAGGATGTAGACACTAAAAGCACAAAGGAAGAGGTCCTAATAAGGACCATGGTACATTGGGTGACAGGGAATAAATACATCCTCATTTAACAAGGCCACGGCATATGTGACTAACTAATTTGGAGAATATTTAGAGACCACAGTAGTATGTTCTGGGATCTCACAGCGTATGGTGCTGGCCATGGTGGGTCATCCTGTCCCTCACTAACTCACCTACCCAAACTATATCCTACAGAAGTTCTAGGTGGGGAAGGATTGTGACTATTTTCTGGTGTCATCTCTACTATTGTTTCTTGTTTGCAAGTTGTTAGAGGCCACCTACCACGAGAGGCTTTTGCAATGAGCAGGGACCTTTGGAGATATAGTACAGAAATGGCCTGAGCTGGCACACGGGGCTGCCACTTTCACTGTGGGTCTGCTTGCTATCTAAAGCACTGGACGCTGAGCGCCTTTCTCTTTCACTTTATTTTGTGGATGGAAACTTGTTTCCTTCCACCTCATTACCACGATGATGTTCTGTACCGCAATAAAGGACTCTTAAGAAAGCCCAAGCTCAGGGTGACAGGCTGAAATGCGTTAACACTGCTTACACCATTAGCCAAGGGCTGGGTTGAGAGCAAGTCACATCAGACAATGATAACTGGTGAGGTAAGACCTCTCTGTGGCAGAGGAATCTGAATGGAGTGAGATAGTTTTCAGGTTGTTTTCTTACACCAAAACCTGCACAGCTCATGTGTGCATGTGTGTACATACATACATACATACATTTTGGCACACATGACTTTGAAAGAGAGCATCATACTTCTATTCCAGATTAAGTATTCCATTTTGGAGTCACAATCTCTCTCTTTCTCTCTCTTCCTTCTCTCTCTCCCTTGTTTGTTTGTAAAGACTGTAGTTCTGCTAATTCTGGTAAATTTTACTGTTGACTATATCCTACTATGCTTTTCCCAGGAAAGAAACCCATAGAGTTTCCTTCATGGGAGCATGGAAAATAGTTTTTATAAAGATTAAAGAACTATAAGACACTTAATTTTCTATTCCTCCAACCACTGTTCTTACTGTGACCCTGTTTCTTCACAACCATATTAACGTAATGGATGCCTGTTTATTCCACAGTTAGAGGGTTACTGTCTATAATCCCTGCACATACATTTGTTATGTGATCTAATTTAAGCCATGTCATGTGTATGTTTGTCCTGCCCCAAAGCCTGTAATAGCTCCCTGTTACTCAGCAACTAGACATATACTATCTTTGTTGCTCTTGACAAACAGCTTACACAGCCAAGCCATATATACATACATACATACATACACACACATATATATACACATATATGTTGTATTATCGTATATTACAAGAATACCAGCTCTGGGTCGGTATTCTTTCAGATAATATATGCACAGGTGATGTGGGTTGATTTCTATGAATCCTCTTCCTAACATATACTCTTTTTACTTCACCCCACAAGGGCACTATATTGATAGATGCCCAACAGCAGAGCTGCCATTCTTTTTCTAAGAGGCATACTGAGTACTTTAGCCTCCAGAATCCATGTAGTCTCTGCTCTAAGGTCTCTGTCTGCTTGATGATGCAGTATGGAATAATAAGCCACAGCCAACTGATAAGTGAATGGCATCATTAGGTCAGAGTCTGCCCATGGGTCATAATTCCCCAGCCTCTCTTCCGCAGCAGCCTGTGTGCTGTCACTTAATCAGCCATTTGCTTGTCCTCTTCTGCAGATGTTATGTAGAGATGTGCCTTGGCACACAAGTTAGAAACTAAACCCTTGGAAGCCTTCAGAACAATAAGAGAAAAGACCCAGAAACAGAAGCTCTTAACGCAGCAAGCACTCTTCTGGTGTCTTGCTATATTTTATTTGATTTCTACAAAACCCCTGGTTGCTGGAGATTGCTTCTACTATCTCTATTTTGCAGTTATACAAACTAGGGCAGTACCCAGGGTTCCCAAAGTTACTCTTGTAAAAAGTGACAGAGTTGAGATTCAAAGCCAGGAGGTTCAGCTGTAAAGAATACTACTAAAGGAAAGTCAGACCCACGCTAAGAAACCAGTGACCCACAATGCTAGGCACACAGCAATTTGGATTTTAAATGTCTGTCAACAATAAATTCAGTAAATGAGCGATATGCATGTGAAAGTGCATTTATTTCCTGCAAAGAGTTTGGATAATACAGGAAGAGGGAGAGTATGGAAACCTGTTATAATTTTTCCTTCACAAACACACTATTAAATGGTGGTGTCTGGTTTTCAATCACCCGCTCCTATCTTCTAGCTAGTGCACATACCATAGGTCCCCCTAATTGACTTTCGTTTGACTGACTTGTTAGATTACTTCACACTTGCTGAAAGCACACAAACACATCCACACCACGCAGCTTACAGGCTGTTTCTCAGTAACCCTCCCCCTCCTGCTCCTCGAGATTTTGTTTATTCACAAACCTATTGATGCCCGTTGTACTTTAATCTAATTTCACAATTCAGTTAAATACAGCACGCACCAACGAGATAGCATAAAAACAAAGCTCTTTCTTGAGTTCAATGCCTTGAAAAAAAAATTCCAACGTATGCAAATTGCTACAAACAATGCTGTCAAATTAGGTATAGCTACAGCTGGGAGAAGTGAGGGGAACCTGCGCACATCTAGAAGGATCCCCAATCACGTGTCTTTGTGTGCTTTTTGTAGTACTGGAACAGAAACCTCTACATGCTGCTTCATGGAAGAACTTTATGACCTAAAGACATAATCCCCCCTGGGGAGGGGGGTAAAAAGATGCTGGGCCTGACCCCTTCAGGCCAGTGCAGTTTAAGATTAATGATGATAAGAATAGTTTTCTACCTGTATGTTAAAACAATGTATGATACACATGGTTTGATTTTATGATGCCCTGCACATATATGTATATACATGTATGTATGCATATATATATGTATATATATATATATTCACACACATACACACATACAAACACTTTTTTTCCAATTCAACCATCAGTCAGTTTGGCCATCAGACTGCTCGATGAATTATTTATATTGATTTGATTATTATTTAGAAAGCACATGTGCATGGAACAACGTATGTGTGGAGATCAAGGACTGTGGGTTCTGAGCACACACTGAGGTCATAGGCTTGGGCAGTAAGTGCTTTAACCTGCTGAGTCATCTCTCTGGCCCCTTTTCTGTAAATTTTTTTTTCACAGAATCAAAATTTCTATTACAAACTTAAGCTGTTGTTCCTAGGCAATATGAGTTTGGAAAAGCTGTGTCACCGAGAGTAAGCCTTGTAACGTTATTTTTCCAAATTGTTTGAGTTTGTATGTATAACATTTAGTCAGGCCTCCTTGTTAAACACATAGAGGTCCCCAGTTTGCTCATACAAATATTCCTATAGTACTTACTATCCAACAACTAATCATCAAGCACCTACTTATCTGGGAGCTACCATGACACAATTAATATCCATTTAAACATAAATTTATGCACTATTTACTTGGATAAATTACTAGAAATAAGCCTGTTGGGTATAAAGTCATGGCATTCTAAGCTACACACTGTGGCTCTGTATTGGACGGCCTTAGACATGGCTGCTTCTCTCTCAGTTCTCAAGAATAGGGACCCTGTCTTATTTATCTTCCATCTCTAAGCACTGAACATAGGACGTACCCAGAGTAGGTACTCAAAAAATGTTTATTGAATCTTGAATAATGAATAGTCCTTGACTAAAGTACTTATTTATTACAATTACAGAGTTTTTTTTCCTTTGACTCTCCTAGTAAAGTCAATTAAAAATCACAACTGACATTTGCAACAGGAGGCAGGACGGAAGGAAATATAGAAAAGCAGACATTGCTTTTGTAAGAAAGCACCTGAGGGCCCTAGTTACCCTTAGCCCCCACATTATCAGCAGTTTGGAGATTTGCTAATGTGTCCAAAGTCTTTGGAGACTTTTCCAAGTAGGAAAGTTGTCGGGAGAGAAATTCAGTCCATCAGCGGCTCACACAACCTAATTTCTTCTTGCTCACTTCTCTTTTCAAGGTGCCTTGTGAGCTCTGGCACCCACAGAACCCTCAGTACATCTCTGGACCAGCTGCTTTGTGTGCAACATTTGCTCTTCAACAGATGTGCTGGAATCCATCACAGACAGAGATGGTTTTAAGGATATGCTTTCTACATAACTTCAGAGCCAATCATGGGTCTACAGAGTCACACATAGGCTTACTGCCTTCTGTGACCTTACTGGACGGTCATTCTATATAGGGGACACTGGTTGGCACATCTGAAAGGGGGACCTCCCCTTTTATCTGATTATTTCATGTGACCTTTGAATTCTTTCCATTCCCTAGGAAATCCCTAAATGTCCCCAAACAAGTCACATTAGGTAACAGGTATGTGTGTGGCTATTCTATGAATGAACTAAATGGGGCATCTGTTCTAGATGTTGCACTGTTTCTGGTGCTAATGGCAAAGACCCAAAAGCCACCACTGAGGTGATGATATACGAAAAGAAGACAAAGAAAGTCAAACTAGTTCCTGGCTCAGTGTATCCATGTCTGAGGCTTGGGTTAAGGTCAGGTGACCAAATCTCAGGCAAATTTATACATGGAGGCAGACTCAGAGGTGTGTGGTTCTGATCCTGAGCACTGTGCTAGAACATGGTTTATCCACAGACGCTGACCTCTGGTTTAGTGTTTCAGGATTTTTTTCTCTCCCTCTCTCTCTTTTCTTATTTTTATTGAGTTACTCTGAGGTTGTTCTGTCTATCTAAGAAAAGAGATTTCCTTCTGTTTTTTTTTTAAATCTCTCTCTTTCCCCCTCTCCTTTTCTTTTTCTCCTTTTTATTTATCGACCTTCCTCAGGTATTCTAACATCTAACACAGACTCCCTTCAACAGCTTGCCCTTTTTTTTGCACCTACCTCACTTCCTCTCTCTTTTCTTTCCTCTTTCTCTTCTTTTTATCAGCGAGGTGGCAATTGTTTTTGATTGGCAGTTGAAGCAGTTCTCTCTTGTAGCTATGTAAGAGCCTAGCGTTTGCTTTGGCACGTGGGTCACCTGTTTCTTCTAGGCATGCCCTTCTATTAGTTAATTTGTTAGCTTGCTTGAATCACAGTAGAGAACCCTTCAGCTTTGGTTTGCAGCAATAAATTCAACTGACAGCTGAAATTTGGAACGCTCACTTAATATTGATTCCGAATGTAATAACAAGCGACATGACCTTTTGGATGGTGTAAAATATGGCCGCCACAACATCTGTGCCACATTTCTTGCTGTTTAGTAATATGCTATAACAGCATGGCGCTGGCATTAAAGCTAAGCTTTATTATCAAGCAGATCACTTCGTCTCTCTGGTTTCATTAAAAAAAAAAAAAAACGCTTTCAGCTTCTGCCGCTGATATCGTGTCTAATACACATTGCTGTTTTCAAGACCTAATTTACCCTACAGTATGATAGAGGAAGATATCTGATGACCAAATAGGAAGGCAGAAAGGAATAGCAAGGGCAAGGAAGGCCACATGACATCCCAAATTCCAAGGGACCAGAAACTGACACAACTTTCCATGACACTGGCAGTGATACTAAGACTTCTTGGTTGTATCCTCTGAAAGCATCTATGAAGTTGATGTCATTTAGGAATTTCTACAAGCTATTAAAATGTCTTTCTCAGCCATCAGCCACCGTAATAAAATTTAAAAAAAAGATGACTTTACCAGTGGTACTTGCCCTGATGGCAGAGCATCCTTCTAATTTAGCGTTGCCCTAGGAAATCCTAAACTAATTTTGCTGGGATGGATACAGGGATGTTTGCATCTGATTTACTCGCAGTGTTTTCTTTTTCTTTGAAGTCTTGGTATCTTTAAAACATTCTCCAAGTGGCAGAACATCAATTTGTGCACTTTTAAAAATCCAATTTAAGCAGGTTAAAAATTGTCAAAATAGTCTAAGCATGTTTCCGAAACAGAAATTTCCAACCACGGGACACACACACACACACACACACACACACACACCTTGAAAGCATTCTAACACTTCAATGTAGTCAATGGTTCAAAATGGCTCTCACTTGGCGAACAGTGATAATTTGAGTCTTCTTTTTCTGCTGTGACATTTTAGCTCTGCTTGGTTGAGCCATTTCTGGGGGTAAAACCACAAATCTATAAATGTATATCTGGAGAAAATAAAAGAACTGAGTCACTTTTAGGAGACCTTCTCTCCTGTAAAACATACTCCAAATAAAAAAAAAGAACTATCTATGGTTTCAAAGGAGTTAAATGTATAGAAAATGGAGAACGACTTCATTTCTTCCCCAGGCTTCAGGATACTGGCTCCAGCTAGCAGGCACACTCTGCTACTGCAGTTGCTTAAACTGGCACGGTGGCAATCTACATGAAGCAAACTAGTAATGGGGCACTTTTTGTATTAGGAACTGCAGAAATGTGGGCCTGAGACTGGGTAAGTGTTTTATTCAAAGAAAATGCTGGGTCTGGTAGGTAATTGAAAACGTGAGACTTCAAAGCCCTAACACAAAATGAGAGACACTGGCCTATACCCTTTCCCCAGGGAAGCCTAGGAAAACGCCCGCTGGGATAACTTCCAAAACGACTAGAGATCCATCGTGCTTTGAAAAAAGTTAATCAAGCCATGAGGGAGATGTCCTGACAGCTAGACATTGGTTAGGGGTGGAGGGGTGGGGGAGAGCTTACCCAACTGACAAGCTTTTAGGGCGGTTTCTAAGACTGACTGGCGGCTATTCTCTGTAATCCCCACCACTTTTCCCCATTAGATCACAGCATTTATTGGGATATTTGCTGATATGCTATACTCCAGGGATATCGTCTTGGGAAAGTTCAGAAATACTGAAGGGCACTCCCATATTCTGGAGAGCACACATTTATTTATGAAGACCAAGTTCATTATTCCTACAGAATGATGTGGGTAAAAAATGATTGGAGTCCTTAATTGACAGAAGCCCATGCCAGATGGCTGAAATGCCACTTTCATTTCAGGAAGAAAGGAAGCCTTCACTGAAAGAAGGAACTCTGTGATTACAAGGTAAGATCATTTTTAATTATCAAGTCCAGGGAATGTATGGCCAACCTCATGTTTATATAATTAGAAAGCAAATTTCAGACTTGAGCACTCAAATACATGGTCCATCCTTAATAGTGAAATGCAAATGGCACTGGGTTATAGGGTTGAGGGTAGGATGGGAGGTAGACCCAGTTAACCAAAAGCATGCCAGCAATTAAGATGAGGTTTGGCTCTGAATTTAGAAGGAACCAATCCTCCAACTTGGCAAGCAATAATTAATTCCAGCCATGTATCACTCATCTGTGTAGTGGCTGCCCCTCAAATAAAGATCTTAAAAAACTCTCCCTTGTGAAATCAGTGAAGCCATCAGACAGAGCCATATGCTCAAAGCTCGGAGAAGATTGGTCATGAGACAGGTGTCTATGAATTGAGATGTTAGCTGCCCAGAACAGTTACAGTTGTGTATGCTGAAAGCCACAAGCTTGATAACTATTAGCAAAGAAGTAAATGGCCCAACCAAGGTGCCAAAACCAAGCCAACAGAGTACACCCAACTTTTCATCAAACATTGAGAGTGCCTCCTTTTCTTTCTTTTTCTTTGGCACTTGACTTGTTCTCTAAGATCCTAGAACAGCTTTGTTGATAGTATCCACCAAGCCTCAGAAAGGAAAGACTGAGGATAAAAAAAAAGTGCACACACTGACAAGGTAAACAGGCGAGAATTGGATTACTCCAGCGTCCTCCGCTGAGGTAGGATTCAAAACTAATCTGATTATATGAATATTATGAGCCACTAAGTATCTTTCTGCAGCAATTACCGAGCTTTCACACATAAAAGAGGGCATTTTCTTTAGTGCTGGGCTAATCTCTCAAGTGTTCAGCTTCAAAGCTAAAGTTGAGAGAGAAAGAGACCCACTGAAGTGGGCTTACAATGTAGCAAGCTCTTCTCCTTCCTTTTCTTTCTTCTTCTCTCATCTACTTCTGTACATATTGAACCTCAAAGGATTATTTCCATTCTTCTAATACACTGAAACTATTTCTGAATATCACACAGTTTCTGGTCTCTTTAAAGGCTTTATAACAGAATCAGAGCTAAGAAAAAGTATTAATACTGTCCTCTCTCAGTGGTATGGGACCAACAGCATTCAAACTTTAATTTGTAAGCCTCCTTCGAGCTGAGTAACCCAGGTAGGATCCAGTGCCCATGGGGAAGTCCAAACTCATCTACATGGCTTGCTTAGTCTGCTAGCAGCTTGCTTAGAGTCTTTCTGATGTAAAGGCAGCCAAGAGTAGATCTATGTAACAGACTGGACCACACTAATGCTGAAATGCTGCTTTTGCCAGTCAGAATTCTAAATGAGCATTAGAGATACATCTCAGTGAGGAAGTGCAATGTGATGGTTACACACATGCTCCAGTCCTCTGGTTCAAATCCTGTACATGCCAGTTCTTAGATGAAGAATGAAGTTAACTCACTACTTTGATCTTGCAAGTCTGAAACATCAAGAAGACGATATCCACAGCTTCTGACGGTGTACTAAGGTTGGAAGTGGATCAGTTATTAGTTCTACAGCTACACTTTAAACCTTGCTTTCCTAGGCTTCTTACATTTCTCAGTTTCTTACCTGGCCATGTTCCTACTTGCTACAAGACTGTATCTAATTTGTTTGAAACATTGATTCTCAAGTCTCCATAGTTCATAATTCCACTGTACTGATTCATAATTCAACTACACTGTTTCCTCATTGTTTTAGAATGGATGCTCTATGAGGAGCTATACCTACCTTTGGTCTATTCTTTTCCCTGACAAGGAGAGAGGATTTGACACATATTAAGAACTTAACAGGTAATGGGTTTCTTTGTTTTTTTGTTTGTTTTATCATGATGCAGTGGGTTAAGGCTTTAAAACAGGGGTCTGGAAAATTAATCCCTCTGCTGTGGGATAATGAGGCATTAGGAAAGCAGAAAGTGGCATGGTTTCAGTGGCTAATTGCAAGCAAATTGTTAGTCTAATGAGCAATATTCTGTGTTTGCTAAAAAAAATAATCCAACAAAATCCAATGTACTGAGTTATAACCATCCCCAGGCACCCTGAGCTCCCCAGCCATTGTCTTCAAAGCCATTCCTCAGTGGGCCCCTTCCAGGCATTCATAAGAAATAGTTAAGGTATTAGTATTCAAGTTTGATCACCTCCCTATGAATCCAGTGGCTAAATTCATATTTTAATTGAGCCCAGGAGTGTTGACTTGTAGACACTGTGGAGGAAAAAAAATCACTAGAAAAGTGGCAAGTGGAAGGAGCCTTTTACCTTTGAATGGAATATGACGCTTACAAAACATCAATAACAATTTTCTATTGGGGAAAAGCCTGAGGTGAGAATAACATGCTCAGGTTTTTAAGTGGAAACAGTCAGAAAATGAGTGTTTCTTATTTATTTATTTATTTATTTATTTATTTATTTATTTATTTATTTATTTATAAAACTGAACTACCATTGTAATCTTGGTAAGACAGCTTTAAATGGGCACAATATAATGCAGACGGTTTTCAAGGTGTGGCAATTATCATTCACCAAGTATGAATATGAAAATGTCCTCTGGCATCTTGAATGCTCGTTCCACCTTGTACTGCTATTTTGAAAGCTACAGAGCCTTTAGGAGGTGGAGCCTGGTTAGCAAAAGTGGACCACTAGGGGCAGGCCCTTGAAGGGAATAGCAGCATTGGTTCCCTCCTGCTTTTTCTGTTTCCTGGTCTGCAAGGATATAAGGCTGCCCCATAATTCTGCTGCAAAGATGGTGCTCCTTCCACCCACTTGCCTCTCTCCCCCATCATTTTTTTAAAACTCCTGAAACCATAAGCCAAAATAAAGCTACCTGTCTTAGATCATTGTTGTCAGGTAGTTGGCTGAGGACGACACAAAAGCAACTAACCCACCAATAAAAAATGTCCACAATAACGTTTGCTGCTGTATCAGGGATAAAAACCGAGCGGCACCAACTCAGTAACAAGTGGGCATTGGAGTGAGTGTGGCTATGTCTGTGAAATAACGTTGGAGCAAGGACCCACATCTACAGGGTGAGATGTTGGCAGATCTGTCTGAACACAGGACAGTTCATTGACTGCCAAACACGCTTTACATGTTCACTGCTGGAGGTACAGATTCCTATAACAGGATCTGTGTTTGTTTTCTTTTAATTTTTATATGATGCCCTAACATGTTTATTTTTACATATAATGTCTTTATTATGGGCATATCTGCAGCTCACTGATGATGATAATAATAGCTAATATTTATTGAGAAGTTATTCTCAGCTAATGTCAGCAAGGGCTCTGAATGTATTCTCTCACTTGTCACACTGACCTCACGAGATTGGCATGTCTGCTCTCTCTGCTTTATAGATGAGGCCCACTGGGGCTCGGGGAGCTACCGTATACATCATCCAAGGTCACATAGTCAGTGGCTTTGTTCGGATGTAAACTCAGGCTGTTTAACTTAACCGCCCTGGGTCTCAGTCACTGTTCTCTATCACGTACTCTCTGGTAAGTGCTCTTGATGTTTCAGCCCATTGTGAAGATATCACAAATAAATAAAAAAGATTTCTGGGGGCTGTGGAGGCTCTGCAGGAAGCCCAAATGTGGCCCTTTTATAGATCATTAAGTCCTAGATGGGGTGTTTGCTCATAACAAACATTTTAATAATCTGCCATTATTGTTTTTTTTTTCTTTTTGAAATTCCAAGGACATAGTGTGGGATGTCATTAGAACTTGCTGAATTTTTGCAAATAAACCTTACCAACTTTCCTCACCTTTCTAGTGGTCTCCTGTACCAGCTAATTACCATATTTAAAAAAACCTATCTACTTATGTGGAAGCAAGCAAGGAAAAAAAACAAAACAAATGGAAAACACAAACATAAGCATGTTTGTTGTTTCTTATTGAGGGTTATTTAGCTTAGATAATAAATCATTACAATGAATGTCAACACTGTACAGGGGAAAGGGAGTAGTTAGTTGCATATGCTAATGGAAGACGTGCATTACTAATGAGGGAGAGAATGAACAGCGCTAGCCACATGCTACTTATCACTGTGCATTGCAAGTCAAGCCGTGTTCACACTGAGCATATGAGTGCTACATGACAGTGCAGCCAAATATTCACATGTCAACAGCGGCAGCTCCCTTACCCATCCAAGACGAGCACAGAGTTTAAAAATAAAGCTTTCCTTGTCATGCACCAAGACAGCAAGCTTAAGCACATCTGCCAGAAAAAGGGATTTTGCCAGTCTTCAGCTTCTACATGAGTGGTCTATTGGCTTCAAGTGCACGAGAGGTCAAACTACAAAGAGTGACAGTGTTATCCGTAAATAAGACCCTCGGCTTTTCCTTTAAAACAGGTTTCAGATCCACAAATTCTCTTTTCCTGCTGCCACTGGACCACCACTCTCTGGTTTTTCATTTTATTTGGTGTTTGGGAGTGGAACCAAAAACTCAACCTTGTTAGGCAAGTGCACTACCACTGAGCCACAACCCGATCACTGATCACTACCTTGATCTAGATGCTGGAGAAACAGCTTCCTTTGACTTCTCCTGTTGCTCTTTGGTTTCCTTTCTATCTAGAATAAATTAGTGACATGAGAGGTTTAAATTGTGTTAAAACATAATGGCATAAAATTCATAATCTTGTCAGGAACAAAGTTCCGTGGCTTTAAGAACATTTACAAATTGGGAACCTATTATCACCCTTTATCTACAGAACTTTTTCATGTGTCCAAACCCAGTAAACAGTAAGTATCCTCTTTATCCTTCTCCAATCTCTGGCAATCAACACCTTGTCTTCAATCTCAGTGACTTTGCTTACACTAGGAAGTAGAAACATACATCATTTTTCTTTCAGTTACCACAATATCTTCAAGGTTTATCCACACTGAAGCATATGCCAGCATGTTCTTTTTTCTGAAAGTCTAAACAGTATTCCACTGTAAGAACATGACTCAACTGTCTATCCGGATACCTCCTGAGACTTTAGGCTAGTTTCATCTTCTAGTGATTGTAAATAAGGCTGTTGTGAACTTTAATGTACAGATATCTAATGCTTCCAATCGTTATGGATGTATAATCCCAAAGAGAAATTGGATAGCATGCTCACCTTGGTGACAGCTCATCCAGTGACTTCCTGCCACTACAATTCATTCTCTTCTGTTTCTTTTTCTTTAAGCAATGCTAATTCTTTTGATTGGCCATTTATTTACTGTCTCTTTTCTGTATCTAGGTAAGAATTGTATGGAAGACTCTAAATCCTGTTACCATGGTTACAATAGTGTTTGCTGTACCTTCATAGTCAAGAAGAGTGTCAGGCACACAGTAGGTCCTCTGTGAATATGTTAAACTTATGAGTGACTTAAAGAAAAATGCAGCTCTACAAATGAAATGTGGTTGGATACACCACATATGATAACCTCATTCATTTCTGGGAAAGGTTTGGAAAGAGTATGGCCCGTGCAGATATTCATCAGCCCTGGCAACAGCCACTGTGCATCTTTGGCCTGAACCCCCCCCCACATCTCAATAACAATGGGATCAATTTTGACATTAACAGAAATATTATCAAAGCCCAAGAGATACATTGAGATTCACTGAGCTTTGCTGCAAAAAATATAAAAGCTCAAACCTGCTCTCTAGAAACAAGAAACTTTCATTTATGGCTTTCCAGCTTTTGCTAATCCTGCCCATTAGGCCAAAATATTGCATTTTACACAGGATGCAAGATCATACAAGAGACTGATGTAATACTTAGGCAGAAAACCAGCTGGCAGATCCAACAGTGCAATCCCCTTTATTGAGAAGACACAAATCAAAACCGGGATGCCTTTTTTGACAGATTCCTGCATGTTCCTCATTATGGATAGATGAGAGAAGACATCTCTACGTTCTGGGGCACAAGGCTCACTCCCTGCATTTGCATACCCAGTCATTTGTAAACGGAAAGAAACACATCCCTGCATTTGCCCGGAGGTAAATGTTTACTCAGAAAGGTGACTTGTGACATTGACAATCATGTCAGTTTTCCATCTGCATAATTTAAGGTAATGCATCCCTCCTTTAAGTGCTTTTGGTTCAGCCTCTTAGTTTCCTCTTTCTGATGAGCACAGTGACACCCAGACCTCCAGGTCTCAATTTGAATAACTTTCTGGGAGAAGTGAAAAAAATTCAATAAGGCTTCTTGGCAGCCCAAGGACAGGCACTCTGGTTGCCAAAAAAAAAAAAAAAAAAGTGAGTAGCCTGGCCACAGTCTTTTATCTTCCTTACCCGGCCAGGCTCGACTAGCTAAGGGCTACAAGGCTCACCCCTGGCTGTGGAGAGCTGTGGAGGAGCCTTCTCTCCACTGCTCTGTATCCCTGGAGGTCTCCCTGGAACATTTGCTCAGGTAGCTGAGCGGTTCATCAGCATAGCAATTTGCCCAGTCAGCTTCATCAGTCAGAGCAGAGCGGCGTGGCTGGTGAGGGAAAATCGCAGAAGAGCTCCCCATGGGCAGGTGGGGACGGCACATCCATCCGGAGTTCATAAATATGCATCTTGGCCCTGATCTTCTCTGCATGCGGGTGATAGACTGGAGCAGGCAAGAGTAAATCCTCATCGCCACGGTCTCCAAGTGTTTCCCTCTCTGCCTAAGAATGTGCTCTATTTAGATCTAAGCAGACAGGCACATTTGCCAGGTGTGAATCCACCAGCCTTCTGCTATCCAAAGGCTAGAGTAGGAGAGTTCTCTTCAACTTCCAGATCAAAGGGCTTCCAGATCTCAGCCCTTTGAGGCCTCTTTCTCAGGAAGCCGCTGTGTGACTTGGTGGGATAGAACAGTGAGTGAGGACAGGATCTCGCTCCTTGGAGAGCTGACAATCTAGTCAATTTAAATTAAATTGCTAAGTTAATTTAAATAGAATATAAGAAGCTCTATGAAGAAAAAACAGATGGTGTCTTGAGAGCCCGGAAGAGGAACCTTACTTAACTGTGGGTGGCATGGGGAAGTAGGGGAGGAGGGGTCTCTGGAAATTTCTCAGGAGTAGTACAATGTAGATTGAGACACTACACAGACAGTAGTGTGCAGCTTAAAACTGAGGTACAACGCAATGGAAGATGGGCTTTGCTTTCTCTCAAATTGACTCCCAACCATGTGTTTTCTTTCTTTCTTTTTTTTTCCTTTTCTCGTTTCCCTCACAGGTGGAATTTAAGAATTTGCTAGCATGTCCCTGGCTGCCTTACCCTATCCAAAGATGTCTATGCTAAGAAGCTAAAATAAAAGAGATGTTATGCAGACCATTAGAAATGGCTCAGAAATCCCGGCTTGTATTGACTGAGACTACTTCCCAAGAAGAAAGCCGTGATTAGCAATATGTTGCATCTTGGTTGCCCACTGGCAGCTGCACCAGGCAAAGATGAGAGGGCTAAGTTAAAGAAAGAAAGAGATGGGGGGAGACGGAGAGGAAAAAGTGAGAAAGGGAAAAAGGGGGGAGTGAAAGAGAGAGGAAGAGATGGATAAGGAGAGAGGGAGGAGAGAGGAAGAGGGAGAAGAAGGAAAGGGAGAGAGGGAGGGAGGAAAAGTGAAAGAGAGAGAGAATCCCATTGTAAATTACTGCTTATCAGCTCAACAAGTTGGAGAGCCAGGGGAAGGCTTAATTAAAGTAAACAGGCAATTTAAAGTGAGGAAAAGTTCAGCCTCCATGGGAGACAAATTCCAGGTATCAAAACAAATTCATGAAAATTTAGAAGTATTCTTGGCCATTTATCATTTACTCAGGGCCTGGGTGGTGATGAAGTTAACAAACATGCCTAAATTGGGCAGGTGCTCTGGCTATCAGTGATGCCAGACAGTTGGAGGAAACAGGCTTCTGCAATGCCTCCTTCTCTTTTCTATTCCTCATGCCACTAGAAACACTACTAATAGTAAGCGTACAGTCTCCGCTCGTTGCTCTGCTAGAGGACAGTTGATGTTTTTGCTGATTGCCTGGGGGCTTGGTGCTGTGATTCCAAACTCTCAGTGTAAGGGTTCTAATGCAGAGAACAAAATGACCTTTGACTTGTGAACTGGGAAAAGCATGCTGGGAAAAATCTGTGCTTTTCTATGTCCCGCTAAGATAAAACAGGAAAAGAGCTTACTAGTGAATATGGAACCTGACTAATATACCCCTAAGAAGAGGCTGGAAGGATTCCTCTGCAGTTAGGAGCACTAGCTGTTCTTCCAGAGGACCAAAGTTTAATTCCTAGTACCCATTGTCCAGCAGCTCACAGCTTCCTGTAGTACTAACTCCAGGGAATCCGGCCTCTGTAAACACCTGTAAATACGTAGCACACACACACACACACACACACACACACACACACACACACACACGCACAGAGAGAGACAGAGACAGAGAAAAGATTTTTATGTGTGTATTGGAATGAGACTATGCATGTTTTCATGTGTGTTTATCTGACTATGTGCATGTGCTTGTGTCCAGGCTACTAGTTGGTGTGCTGTGTATTCCCCTATCATTTTCCACTGGCTTTTTCGAGCTATGGTCTTCCACTGAAATTGGAGCTCAGTGATTTGGCTAGACTATCTGGCCAAAAAGCTCCAGGATCCTCCCATCTCTGTCTGGCCACAATGAAGACCACAGGCACATTCTGCCATGTCTTGCTTCCTACTGGGTGTTGGGAAGCTGAACTTAAGTTCTCATGCTTGTATGATAAGCACATTACTGGTTGAACCATCATTCCACAAAAGATCTTTGGAAACACTTTCTTGATAGGACTGGACGTGCTGTCAGCAGTGAGCACAGCAGAGGTTTCACAGCCTTGAAAGAGCTAGAATGTAGTCTCTGACTCTGAGAGCCAAGAGTGGCTAATGTTTGCATTTGGGACCATGGTCCTGTGTTTGGCGGATTATTCAGTAAGGAGGCCAATAACAAAGAGTCAATGTGGAATTTATACACTGTCTAATCAGTGAAAAGGGGAAAAGAGCGAAGGCAACAGCAAAATAACAACATCAACATCCTCCCAAACTCCGGCAGTTCAGCCGTATTTCAGGAACATATTCCTTGTATGTCAGCATTTTTTTTTTCATTTGTTTTGGTTTTTGGGTCAAAAGACAGGGACTTTTGGATGGAAAGGGGTAGAGGTCTTATGATAATCCTTCTGGTAACAGCTATAGGACAAATTCTGATTGCCTTGCAACCTCCATATAAACTTAATGAAGCAGTTTTAGTTGGGTGTTTTGGAAACTGGGTCAAAGAAAGGGGAAAAAACACTGACTGCTGATGCTACTTTGTAATAGATTGAATAAGCCGTGGCAGGAAATGTGTAAACGCCTTTGCCTACACACAGACGTGAGCCAAAACAGCAGAAGCCTTTCTGATGAGCAGGGATCAATACCAGCAAAACATCGAAAATCAGCTTTTTGTCCCTAACCTCACCATGGCCCACTGACAACCAGAACACTGCAGAAGATCAGGCACTTAGGTAGGTTCCCAAAGTGTCTCATGTGGGCAAAGCCATTGCAGGAGGACGAGAGAGGAGAGAGGGAGAGAGCTATTCGGATCTCTGGGAAAATAATTAGCCAGCAACATTACCTCTTCCTCTTCACCTTTAATGTAATTTCTTGTGTCTGATAGAGAAGCTGTAATACTTAACACAGGTGAAAACCGTGTGATAAGGACAGCTGAAGTTCTCCCACGCAGGAGGGGAGAACTTTCTTCCCAAGAGCTGGCACATTCTCACCTCCCTCCCTCGGGGAAGACCCTGAGTTGTGTGTGCCTGCCTGTGAAGGTGTGTGTTTATGTGTGCGAGCACGCTTTGACTGAGAGTCGCTTTGATTCCCTTCCAAAAAGCCATGTGAGAGTCAAAACCAACAGATTCAGCAAGGCCTGAGTCAGGCACCGTGTTCCTGTCTGCCTCGTTCTTTCCAGCTCTGAGCTGCTTCTCATGGCAAAAACAGCTCACCGGTGAAAGCAGAGGAGTGAGTCAAAGTCGATGGAACTTCCCCAGGTGCTTCTGGTGTTGGATGGGGCTTTCCTGGCACTGCGTCTGTTTCCATCCCTGCTCTAGCAGATACGCGAGGATTTCTAGATACAGCTGTTGCGGGAGGCAAAAAGGCTACAGGAACTTCTCAGAAACTAAGTGGGAACCTCCAGTTTCCTTTCGGTGTGTGTGTGTGTGGGGGGGGGTCCTGGGATAGAACCCTTCGAGGCAGAGGCTTCTAATACAGAACTGGAGAGCTATTCATAGATCTGTGGTAGCATTAGAGAGGTTGGTTTTGCACTTTTTAATCTGTTAACAATACCCAAGTAATCTATCAACCACTTACAAAGAAAAAAAAATAACTTTATGTGCAGTGATATAATTTTCAGGGTAAATTTGTTTAATCAAAGTCCGTATTCTTCAAAGCAGGAAACCAGAACACTCCTTGAAACACTCGTCAATTGGCACAGCACTGGAAAGGTGCTTGCCAAAACACCAGGCAGCAGGTAAATCAGTGAATATACACTGAGTTCCTGCTCTGTTTGAGTTTGTGTGTTGGGTGGTTGAAAGAAAACAGATAACCTCTCAATAAATAATTCCATCACATGGTAGAACCTCTTAAGTACCACGGGGTTGGGGGAAGACAGAGAAGAGAAAAGATGAGTACTGAGAATGGAGGGGGGTGTGTGAGATGGGGTGACCTTTCCACAGTGTAGTCATGGTGGCGTTTGTGATTTAAAAACAGGCTGAAAAAGAGATCAAACAAACAAACAAACAAAAAAACAATCAGCACCCTCCTTTACTTAGTTATCAATAGTCCTGAACATCTGTGCCACAGCGACATTCAATGTTATCAGGGCATTGTAGTGTGGACAGAATAATACGAAGCCAGATGCAGGGATAGCCCTGGGTAGTAACACTCATTTGAATTCAGGGGACCCTGTAAATGCCTACCTAGCAGGAGAGCCTGTTAATTACCCTGTAATTACCTTCTGGGACAATAATTGAAATTCTAATAAAAGCAAGAGGGAGAATAAGCAAAGAGAGGATAATCGGGAGAAGCCAGGGTGATCTGCATTTAGGTGTGAGTACCAAGGTCTAACTCGGAGTCTATATATAAAGTGACTGCCTTCTGCAGAGGTTCCCCTGCTCTCCAGCACTGTATTAAATTCGTTCCTTGTCTGACATAAAGTAATAACAGAGAGTTGTCACTGTCCCGGGCCGCAGAAGATGGGATGGCTTAATTTCTCTTTCTTAGAGAAGAATGTCACAGCCTTGTGTTTAATGATACAAGAAACTGGACCACGTCGGAATTTACTGCCCCCTAGAGGAAGGAAGGGGTAAAAACACTGAGGAGCAAGTGCAGCATTGGACAGTAAAATCAGGGAAGAACTGGCTAGCTGGTTATCTGTATGGGTCAGCTTTAGGGCTCTCTTCTTTCCAAACACCCCATAGGTACACTCCGAGGACATTATGGCACACGCATAAGCATAAGAAAGCTCCTGGAAAGCTAGTATTGAGTGGGATCAATTTTCCAAGTGTGAATGTTTATCAGATACACAGGGGGAAGAACAAATGGGGGAGGGGGAAGGGACTCCTCTTTCAAAGAACAGAACTGAACAACCCCTGTCTCCAGGTGGGTTCCCATCAACACCCTAGTAAAGTAGCCATTGTGTCACTGAACCTGTAAGAATATCTCAAGGAGCCTCATGGGGCAACAGATCCTATGCCATGCCTCCTCCCAGACCCATCATCTTGTTGAAATGGGCTAAATCCTACCCCTGCCCAGTGCGTCAGAGATCCCAGGCACATCCTGGCTTGTCCAGCATGGTGCAGTCTACATTCCTGTCCCATCTGTCCTCGGATCCCCATGACTCACACCCCGCACTCATCTGAACCTCCCTTCCTCAGTGTCCCTGGGAACTTAAGTCTCTATCCTCATGACTTTTTATGACAGTATAAAAGGCTTGGGACAATCTGCATGTTTTTCCATTTATAGGATCACAGTTCTAATAAAAGCTTCCATTTGCCAAATATGAATCCTAACAGCGAACAATGATCATGCTAACATTTGTTTAGTGCAGAGTAAGTGCTGGGAGCTTAGGCACATTTAGTAACCTGCACTGATGTGTTCCAAGTCCTTTGAATGCACTGATATCATTGCATCTTCACAGCAGCTTTACTGAGCCACAGAGAAGGTAAGCAGCAAGCTAGTTAACCAACAGCTAGCGAGCGGCCTGCCTGTGGTTTGAACCCAAGACTCTGGGCTTTTGCTTTTAGCCTTGACCCACTGCCTGGGATTACCTGCCTATGCAGACTCTTACCTACATATACAACTATTACATATTTATGCCAAGTATTAAGCTGTCCATAGTAAATGCAGTATGGGAGACTAACAATATGGGTCAAGACACAGAGAACTAGGCAGGCAGCAGTTTCTTGTTTTTTCTCTAGTCCATATTATATCAACCACTGTGGTAACATGAAATCAGATGACACCCAAACCGGGTGATAGGAAGAGAGTTTAATAAGGGAACTCTTTAGAAATGTATTCAGGGTTTAGGGCAACCAGAAGGGATGCTGCAATGCGTGAGAAACAGGTACCAATATCAGCCTTTTGTGGGCTATGCAACAAAAGGGATCTGGGAAGAGGAAACTGTATGGCCAGGCTACCAAGGAATGCTCCTACTAAGTGTTAAGATTGGGGAAACAGCCAACTATGGAATCAGTAGTTCTCTTTCCTTTCACCCCGCCCTCTGTTCTCTCCCTGACCTCTGATCTCTTCCCTTTGAATACACCCTGTTGGTAGCTACAGGACAAAGGCACTCAGGGAAAACCCATGTGGCGGCTTTTGGTATCCTGGAGGTCTGAGGGCAACGTGAAGGACAGACTGACACTGTGCTGTGTAGTCTCTGTCAGGGTAAACTGGGGCAAACCTCACCCTCCCTGGGACTCAATTTCTTCATCATTATAATGAGACAATTAGACCACATGTAATTTACACTGCCTTCCAGCTCTGACATTTTAAAGTTTTATGAATCCAACCTCCATCTACTTCCCAAGAGATCTTCAGAATAACTTCAAAAAAATAAAGTCAGAGGAGCAGCCCCCACATCCACATTTACATGCTATACTGTGTCACACGTGTTGGGTGAATGTGTGAGGACTAAATGCAGTTGTTGTAGGAGGGCGTTTGCCTGTTCGTAAAGGTAACCAGGACACTGTAAGCAGTCCAAGGAAAATGCTGGAGAATGTAAAAATGGTCCCAGTGAAGAATTTAATGCAATGCAAAATCACTTGCCCTGTTTATGACGGAAAGCAAAGGCACAGAGCAAAGTGGGCACCACTCAGCATCGCTGGAAAACCAGAGCAGAGATACGTCGTGGGTTTTCATGGGGGTCTGTATAACGGTGATTCACAGCCACCACTGAGCTCGAGCCAGTGGTCACATGCTGCTGGTCAATGAACATGTATGTCTGGCATATGGCCTTGGCTGGGGACAGCTGGCTCTGGGCCTGGGAGGAGGGAGTGTGCCTCTTTGAGTCATATGGGGCTTGTCTAAGTAGCCTTGACAATGTGCTCCTAGGTGCTCACTGAACTGTTGCTAGTCTTAAGGTTTCTTGCTGAGACTCTTGAGAGAATACTATGTATGCCCAAATAAACAGAGACACTGGCAAGAGATGAGGGCATCTGTCCCCTCTAGCTTCTGGGAACATATTTGTCCCCAAAGGCTGATGTAACTCAAGCCTGGGGTCTGGAAATGCTGTTGGGATGGCTTAGAGGTAGTTTTTGATTTGCATGCCAACTCCTCCTATCTCTTCTATTTAAACAAATGTAAATGAAAATAGAGAATCAATCTTTTATGTTCTTGAGACCCAAGGAAGATGATAGTAGCCAATTACCAGATCATTTTTCTCCTCAAATGAAAGTAAACTATGGCATTTCCAAACTTCTACGCCCAGTACACAACTGAAGAATATATACATGAATGTGATGGAAGGGTTGGCCAGTCAAAGAGAGGTGGTGCCTCTCTTCGACTTACTCTATGCTACAAATAACAGAAAAACAATGGTGTGTGTGTATGTATATATATGTATATATATATATGATTATAAAGGATACATATATAAAATGACATACATACATATGAGATATATATGTTTATAAAAGAAATATATACACATAATGATGGTCACAGTTTCCATAATTTAGTAACTTATAGTCAATTATGTTAAAAATCATTAAATGGAAGTATCTAGGAATAAATAGGTCATGAATAATAAATTACATTTTCTGAATAGAGTCATAAAATCACATAGTTCTGCAATATCCTGCTTGCAGCATGAATTACTGCTTTGTCCAGGGTATCTGCTTTGTATATGCTACCTGCCCAGATAATGGCTCATTATTAAATGGACTGATGTGATTGTATTTAAGCAGCCTTTATTTGACTTAATAGTAGCCTCCCAAGTGCAGAGGTTGTGACTCTGGAAATTCATTGTAGGATATTGCAAATTTACTCTCTTTTCTACTTGCTAATATTTTTTAACATAGATATGTATTGGAAAAAACATAGTATCTATATGGCTCAGTGCTATCTGTAGTTTCAAATATCCACTTATGTTCTTGTAGCATAAAAACCTCTTATAGATAAGTAGTGGACTCTACCATGTACAGGTTTTCTATGCAAGAAAACAAAACCTTGCAACATGAAGTAGGCAAATATACTGACACTGATTATATAGCCTTGAATGAATTCTCTATTTCCAGTGTTTCTGTTAGCAATATATAGAATTGCTAATAATGGTGAGACATGCCACATAGGTGGTGGCATGATCCAAGCAAATCAATCAGACAGTATAACGAAAAGTACTTTGTAAAACATAAGCTGTTCTGAGACACAAGGGGTTATTATTGCTCCGTCTAAGGTGACATGACAGCAGCCTGCTGGGGGAAGGCAAATGGCTTGCCCGGAGAATTATCAGCCAACCCTGGCACCTGCAGCAACAGATACTGGGAGTTTCTTTAAAACCTGTTCGTTGTAACGAGTACCAGTTGCAAAGAGCTGGTTCTATTTTGGAAAAAGGCTGACTGATAGAATGGATCACTCTTCCTGCTTATATTAAAAAAAATATTTTAACACAGAGCTACTGTTGAGGGCAAAGCCAATCACACATCTCCATTAGTACACAGAGAACTCCCACAAATAGGTCCCTGGAGGACAGAAAATGTGTGACAGATGTACGCGGTGAAACTTGAAATCAAGTACTTTGGCAATAGACTTAGGATGCTTGACTTAACAGATGTTTACAGTTAATAAAACCCATTTTATATCTATTTTCACAGAATATTTTTCTGCTAATATACCTGGCAGCCCTCATGAAGGAAGCAGAAAAAAATTCAGATCGACAGCCTGATACGAATTGGAAACGACAGTCGTTGACAAGAATTCCTGACGACACGACGAGAACTGCGGAGCAAAAGCGAGCAGTTGTGCTGCCGAGCGCTGCCTTTCCCTGAACACCCGCTGAAGGGTTAGAACAAATACTCCAAGTGCTCTGCCAATTAGGAGAGGTCCCCGTGAAGTCCCGACTGCATGCACATCCGTCATCCTTACCCAGGGACTGCAACCCCTCCTGCCCATGGAGACAGCTCACAGGCTGAGGTGAGGCACTGATGAGTCTCCATGAGAGGCAGCCTGGCTAGTAGTCAAGTGTGCCAGCCACACTAACAATCACAGAGGTTGGCTTGCTTGCTATCCACATGAGATGGGAAAGGGGATAGAACATGCTCTTCTCCTGCTCCCTTCTAAACACACACACAGACACATACACACACACACACACACACACACAAATCATCAGCAGCCCCAGTCTGACACCACCAAGGCCCTCTCCAGCTGGTAAGGAAAAACAAAATAGGTAAAATGTGCCCTCCTTCTCCTCCCTTTCTGTTCCCTTCCCTGTAGACAGGCTCAGCGTGAGGTTCCTGAGAAATTAGTTGCAGGAGGACGCCTCCCCCGCTGGCAGCCAAATGCCAGCCGCACACCCAGCCCGTGTAACGTGCCTGACATTTCTGCCTCTCTCTGGGTTAACATTCTTTGACATAGACTTTCTAAAATTTCTCTTAAGAAAGGTTTGCATGTGTGCGTATGCGTGTGTGCGCACAATTTCTGCTGTTTCACAGGACCGCCGTGCGCATTTAATATTTTTTTTTCAAAGAATTCTTCTCTTAGTTGCTGACACATCTCTGCTTTGGCATTTCCACTTAAGCAGAAGTAATTGGTTTCAGAAGGCTGAAAACCCCTGTTTGAAACCATGTGCGCATTGCTGTTGATGGATGCCAGAAAATGTTCAAATATCATCTTCCCCTCAAGTAAAACAGGCGTTAAAATCCAGAAGGACGAGGCGTGATTGGCACACGACCATTTTAACTACCTGTTGTCAAATTATTTTAAAAGCAGATATTTAGGAAATGGTGTCTGTTGTCCTTCCTGGTCAGTCACCTTTCGAGGGATCGACTCTGAAAGGAGTTCTTCCTTCTTTTCTACACTAGGAAGCAATTCCCCCTCTCTGCTTTTATTTCCTAACATCTGGAAGGCCCACGTGAGGGTCAGCCTGTGATGCAGAAGAGGAAAAACAGCTCTTATCCCGGAGAGCAGCATCGTTGCCTATGTACCGAGAAACAGTTTAACTGACGAATTCCCATCTTGTGATGATTGGGGGGTACTTTCAAACAAGGAAAATCTGAGCAAGAAATCATGAATGCAAGCTCTCACTAGTGTGCAGGAAGGCAATGAGATGGCTGTGTATGGGTAGAGCACTACAGTTGTTGGGCACAAACCACTCCAAAAACACCTCCACCGGGGGCTTGTCCCCCAATGTTTGCATATCAAGCAGCGCACACTGTATCACGGTTATTGGACTCTTCAAAAAGGCCTTGGGGAGTCTCAGCATCTCTAAGTGACATCTGTTTTCAGGCAATAGAGTAGTACAGTGACGTTTATAAATTCAAGGGCCAGGCTGCATAAGTTCAATGACAGGTTGGTCACATATTCGTTATGTTGTTCTTATGCAAGAACTTTCACCATAGTGTACCTCAGGGTCTTCCTCCATCCTATGAGATGCCTTCACAAGCTGCACCCTGAAGGCTTGCATCGAATCACCAAAATCCAGTGGAACATGCTTTTTGACAATAAAAAATTTATTAATGCCCAGCCCTTTTGATTACCCTCTCCACAAGGGAAACTCAATCCTGTTCTATTCTCAGCTACTTACGGCTGTCAAATTTTTCTTCCCTGTGCTGGGCCCAAATTAAGCTCCCTGCACTTTTATCAGCTTGCCCCATCTATTAGGAAACACGGGGCCAGAATAAGTCTCATTTCTTATCTTCTGACACACTCCGTCACAATATTTGAGACAGCCATAATGTATCCCCAAGTCATCTCAACACCAAACCTTTTCAGTTTTTAGCAACTTTTTCTTGGATGGCAACTTTCCCAGATTTTCCTTCATCTTTATCACCTTTCTTTGGATGCATTCAGATCTGTCAGCTTCCTTAAACTGCAGAGTCTCAAATAGAAGAGAATTTCAGGGTGTGGCTGGAGAAGGAAACTGTAGGAGACTTTCTTTTCTTTCCTTTTCTTTTCTTTCAAAGCCCAGAAATACAATTGTGTTAATCTCAGGCACAACTGGTACTGTCAAAGTGCATCCTCAAACATACATCCACCCACCCTCCTCCCCAAAGTGTACTCCAGCGATGCTTACAGGAGTGGGTTTTCTCTGCCCTTTCTCCTGACATGAACATGAAGGGCACAGGGAAACACTCTTACACATAGCCTTACATAACTGAAGCTCTTGGAAGATCGCCTCGCAGTGGGATGTGTATCTGGAACGACGTTTGGAACAGGTTTAGATGGCCAGTCGTCTCAGACACTGTACCTTCCAAAGGAACCCTGCAGTTTAAGTTACCTACCCAATTACAACTACAGGTGGAACTGAGGCTTACACCAGTCAGGAGGCATAGAATGTTCTAGTCTTAACGACAAATCAACAATGTTCTTGCTTGTCAATTCTTTATAATCCTGTCTCCTTGACTTCAAAAGAGATTCATCAGGGGTTGAGGTAACAGTTCAGTGGATGAGGTGGTTGGCTCACAAGCACGACGACTGAGTTTGATTCCCTAGCCTGCTTGCATGTGCGTGCATGCTCACACACACACACACACACACACACACACAACCAGGCATGATAGAACGTGGTTGTGATCTCAACACTAGGGAGAGATGCAAGAGGATCCTTAAAGCTTTTGGGCCAAACAAATTAGTGAACTTCTTGCTTACGAGATACCCCGTATCATAAAATGACAGTCTGAAAACCACTGTAGCTAAGATTGTCCTCTGGCCTCTTACATGTACAGACACACCTGTGCAAGTACATACTTCCACACACATGCAACTGTACACACACGCGCACGCGCGCGCGCGCACACACACACACACACACACACACACACATGCACACAACTTTATCTGCAGCAACAAGAAGTCAGTACTTTACTTCTGACAGGCTATCTCCCATGAGGTACAAACTGTGTGTAGGTGTGGTCAGGGATGAATTCTAATCCCAGTGCTCACACACATAACACCCACATGCTGTGTATTTTCAAATGCCAGAAGAAAATAATTTAACATTTCCCTACAGAGAAATGATAAACATTTTGAGTAGGTGTTACAAGGTGCCTCCATTAATGTTTTGTTCTTAATTTTCAGTTAATGACCTTAGTTTAAGTTACAAAGAGGTATTCCAGGGGCTATCAGAAAACTTTGTGTTTCTCTTTGCGAAAGCAGGTAACTCCAGATTTCTTAGGGTGCAAACATCTCCCTTCGTGTCACACGCACACTTATATCTGTATTATATGCACAATGACAGATGTCCTTAGGACCGGAGAATTCTCTCTAAACTCTTCCTCGACTTCTCTCTAAACCCTTGCCTGGCAAGTGGAGGGGGCTGTTCAAGAACTGCACTCAGAAAGAAGTTAAAAAATCTGGTTCCCACTTGCTTGACAAAGATAATGTGGGACTAAATATAAGTTGTGTATGTGTAGATTAAAAATAGTGAGGGAGCTACTTTTCATCTCTGAATCTGGAAGCGGTTGTAGCTAAAACAAAAATAACAACAGACGACCCAGAAGGGGGAAAATGATTCAAAGCAAACCTCACATCGCTTGGTTCGGCCTGTAAGAAGGCATTTCCCTGATTTTCTCTGTTAAATGTGACCTCTCTCTTTTCTCCTTCTTTCTTGCTTGATTCTCATGGCCTACCACTCCTCATGCTTTAGAGATTCTGTGTATGTATGTCCTCTCCCTCACTAGATCATAAACTCCTGTGGGACAAGGATGAATTATGCTGTTCTCTGCCACCCATGCCATCTTGTAGTGAGGCAACCTCCAATCACTTCTCTCAATATCACTCTTGCTTGGCTCTCTAATCTCTTATCCATGCGACAGGCGAATGATTTCTTACAAACATATTTGGTCATTATATCCTCTCCTCCCTGATGTCTGTATTTCCAGGGAGGATGTATCTCTGGGGTGCCTACAGATTTAGATGGCATATGAAACCCAAGTGAATCTGACCCTTTCCCTTTCTTGCTACTTCTGTCATTCTCCCTGTTCCTTGTCTCTGCCCTAGTGACACACTCCTTTGAGGACCTGGAACACACTTAGTGAGCATGTATTCTTTCCCCTCCCTCCACCACCTTTCCTTGTGGCTTCTTTCCATTAATCAGTTCATTCCTGTAGCCATCACTGATATCATATTCAAGTCATGCTCTCCTGATGTTACATGCAGTGGTCTTATGCCATAAATTTTCCCCAGGACCTTCCCACAGCACATGTTCTGATACACTGGCAGAATTTGATGTATCTGTTCCAGGATAATGTTAAGCCCTAAGTTCTCAGAAACCTTCTCTAAACAGGCATGCCATTAAAGAAGGAATTCCAGTTCATCTTAGAAATAAAGCAACAGTCCAGAAGTATTTCTGGAGATGGGTGGGAAAGTATCTAAATGCTGAATCAGCTACCCACATCATTTTTTATTAAAAAAAAACTTGCCTGGGGCTGGAATGTGTACTTTAATGGCATACTAGTTTCTTTGGTTAATGAGTTTAATATTCAAAAAGGCTCCCAGAAGACTAGAGAGAGGATCAAAGTAGAGGTGAATTACTCAGTGTGTTTTGGAAGTCCCAGGGCCCTCCCTGATTAACTAACCGCCTCTGTGGCAGACAAGTCACCCCAGCAAAAAAGTCAGGTCACTACAAATGCCCCACACATAAAAAGTACATCCTTAGAACCCAACCCACAACTTCAGAAAATGCTGGCTCTAAAGAAGGGAACCTGGACAGGATGATGGTAACAACTATCCCGGCCACAAACTAAGAAACATACTGGGTATTCAAAAGAAAGCCATCAAAGCGACCTTGTGGGTCGGGCTCATTTACCTGTGGGTGCAGGGAGAACACCCACGCCCTCTGTGAACTCACCTCTGGGGGCTGCAGCTGAAGCACAGAGAATACAGCAGCCCATCTTCCTGGAGCCAGGTGGGGAGAGGCAGAAGAAAAATTAGACTCCTCTTGGCCAGGCCCTCTGCTGTAGGCTGTACCCTCACTGCCTCTGTTAATCTTACATGTCTCATGGCCCAATCTTTCTTTTGTAAGTATCCCCCAGACAGTCCGTTAACATGCCCCGGAGAACACGAATCCATGCTGCCCTTTACCCTCCTAAACTTTTCACTTTGAAACAGCACCTCCATTGTGGCTGACAGAGTCCAAGTCACCTGGCCGAAGCACAGAAAGATTGTTGCTCTTTTCTCTCTTTCAAGGTGGGCAATGTGGCTAGAAATGAAGCCATTCTAGACCTCAAATTCCCACCCAGCTCTCTTCCATCAACCAAAGGAGGGACCCTCGTCAGCCGGATGATATGCACAGTTTATGAGATCTCAGGGGAAGAGCAAAAGACACTCATTCAAAAATACAGATTTCAAATGCCAATGCGTAGCTGGCTACTGACTTCGCTGTGCCTCCCACTGTTCCCATGGTGACCCCACAGATGTGGGTCATGGGACTCAGTATTGAATTCACAAAACTACTCAGCCTATTACCAACCCCTCTCTTTCCTTTGAACCATATTCCCTTATGCTCACCTTATTATGGATATTGGAACATCTTTCTTTTTTTCTCCAACCTACTAAAGTGTAAGTCTTTTAAAGGCAGGAACCACACTATGTTCGTCACTCATTCTCACCTCTTCTTAGTATAATACAGTATACTCTATACTCTCTGTACTTAATGATATGATTTTACTTCTGTCTCAGTTTCTCCATTATTATGTTCAGAAGTATTCTCCATTATTCTAAGGGCTATGTAATAACACCCATAATATTATGATTGAATTTCTTTAGCATCACATGCATGCACACACACATACACACAAATAGTAATTGTTCTTAATGAAAATACAGTGGCTTCACAGATAGATTTATGGTAGATAAATGTTTTGTATATTTTGTATATCCTTTTTAAAAAACTGTGCCAGGGAAGTTTCATGGAATTAGGAAACCTTTCAACCTATCCCATAAAATAATTGAAGCGAAGTTTGATATATTTTTCTCACCAATAAAGAAAGTCTGGAAAAGGAAGTCTGAGGCTGACCAATGGGAACTTTTTCTGTTTGGCTATAGGCAAATGAAGGATGATACAGTCGCCTAGTTTTTCAGAGGTAGTAGTGGTGCTGACTAGCAAGCTTTTGAGTCCAGGAGGTAGGCTGCATGGATCACGAGAGGTAAGACTCAGTTTGTTCTAGAAATGCTTCAGGAGGAAAGACCATGTAACTAAAGATTTCTGACAACCTGAAGGTAATGAGAACTAACCCAAGAGGCTTCATGAGGAACTGTGCTGGGAAATGATAAAGCAGAGGGAGAAGGAACTAAGTCAACACCCAGACTGCCACTTAGAGTAAGACAGCAGAAAAACAAGGGCAGGAAAACACACCTATTCACTCAAAGAACTCCAGAGCAAAGATCACCTGCTGTTTCCTCAGAGTTCTTGAAATGCCTGGGAGAAGACATTATTGGATACAATGAGTGAAGACCAAACTCACAGCAAGCAACAGAGAAGTGACGTCAGTCCTTAGTGTGTTCAAGCAAAATGGTTGGGACGAGACAGTCTCTCACTCAGACCTCCCCACCATCAAGCGACTCCAAAGAGGCTCAGTCAGTGTTACTGAAACTTGACAAAAGTACTCACAGTTCAGCTGCCTATAATCTTATGTAAGTATTACAGCCCAGAGGCATATCTTTAAGAAACTTGGAAGGGAACATAAATAGATTCTTAGACTAGAAATGGCTCTTTCGGCATAGGTTAATGGAAGATATGTTATCACTATGCTGAGCAGGGAAAATAGAGAACTGATATATTAAGTTACCCAGCCTTGATAGGGAAATTGCCATCTTTGTGAGAGATTTGCAGAGTATTGTCAAAAAACGTAGGAGAAAAGGCTTTCCATTTGCAAATGTGTCTGTGTCTCTTCTTTTTCCCAGCTGGGCCACTAACCAGTCATCAGAATATATTATTTGTGCCCCTGTAAATTCTTCTTCTCCACATTGATCTGAGAAGGCCCTGGTTTTATTTTTGCCCGGCTATATTAGTTTTCTCTGGTTTTGTTTTAATGAGAAGCTGAGCACCAGCCCATTTCCTTCTGCCCCAAATAGACGTATACATTGTCATGTGACATTCTCTAGCTCTGTTTTAAAAATACTTTTTAAAAAATTTTTGAGATTATAACGTAATTGTATCATTTCCTTTTTTCTCTTTCTTCCTCCAACAACCCCTCATACATGCTCTCCATGCTCTTCTTCAAATTCATGATCTCTCTTATCGTTAGCTGTTATCACATACCTATATGTGCAAGTCCCACCTTGTGCCTGAAAAATAAGTTTAATTACTAGGTTCTGATTTTAAAGTGTTAATAAAAATTAAAATGTCAAAAAAGGAATGAGTGACTTATACAACGATATGGAGGCAACTTCAGACTACCATGTTGAGTATTATAATAATCCCACTGACAAACAAGGTTCAGGAAAAAACTACATTACATTACAGACAAGCAAACTCGATGAGTGGTGGCCTCAGGCAGCAGAGATTATCAGCAAATGGGCGGCAGGAACTTCATGGATGATGGACGTGGTTTTCTTACATTGGAAGATGCTGATGGTTATGCAACGCTATGCATTTGCGCGCGCACACACACAAACTAAACCAAAACAAACAAACCAAAACTCATAGAAAGATATGTTTGTCACTTGTGAATCATCCTCACAAAACTGCTTTTCAAAGGTCCATTAGTATGCCAGGGGAGAGTCTGGCACGAAGAAACTTCCCTGTAGTTGACCCTGTGAGTAGAGTGTGAAGGTGATGGAGCCTCCCTTGGCAACCCCCGACCCCAGGGGTCGGCTTCTTGAGACAATGATGGCATAGCTGGAGTACTCAGAGGCTCTTAGGAAAATCTTGTTGTCTCTCTAGGCTTGGCGCCATGCCAGCACTGTAACGGATAAAGCATACCACAATGCCATATGGTAATACCAGTTAGTAAGACCAGACCACCACCTCGACTGGACCAGGCCATGAGCTGCCACTGAGATTATTATGTCGAAGTGAGAAACTGTGGTGGTTTGCTGTCACACCTTTTAGTCTCCTTTCTCATAGTCCTTTCACTGTGATTATTAACCAATAGTCAGTGAGTTTATTATAAATTTCACCCAATGAGAGCTTGCATAGAGAATCTATACTGCAGTTTTGTTGGTTACTTCCTGTCTAGGAAGTTTAGACATGACAGGAGATGTTGACATGAGGTGTTCAGTGACACGTGGAGGCACAAACACACCAGGGAGACCATCAGTCAGGCTGACAGACACACACACACATACAAACGCTCCAATAAAAGAGGAATAATTGACATGTTAAAAGGCGTAGGAATATAGTAAATCTAGGAGGATGCTAAACCCACCACATTTTTTAAGACAGAGAATGACCAATGCCCACAATACACCAATTAAAACCTGCTATTTCTATGAAGCTATCAGCTGTAGAGAAGCTTCCAGAAGTCTCCCTTCTTCCAGGGTATCAAAAATGAGTACCCAGGGGCCTCTGGAGCTATTACTAGGTGGACAGAATGATATAAAATCTCGCGATGCATCTTTCCAAATAAAAACGTGTCCAGACTCCTTCAGAAGGGAAATGGCCCAAAGTACTTAAAGAATTATTACATTTTCCTTTTTCTGAACTCCTACTATATTTTATAAGGGGAAGCTTGTCACTTCCAAGGTGTCTGGCTTCTCTCACATTAGTTCTGCAGAGTCCTATAACTCACGGATGGCCAGGAGGGTCTTTTAGCTTCATTCTTTACAAGGCACAAGCTAGAGAGGCATTTGGTCCTCTTTCAACAAGGGCAGTGTGTGTGGACAAGGTGTTGACTGTCAATAGAAAAGAGGAGAGGAAGGATGGCGCTCCCCTCACGCACTGTACCTGCTGATGTCTGTCCCACATAGGAAAGCAGGGGAGCCTTCTTTCTTGAGGACTCACCGGGGTGCAGTTAGGATCCCTGCATATGTCCTAGCTGGAGTTCAGAATAATCACTGCAAATCTGATTCTAGTATGCTGATTTCCTAATCACCCAGAAAACAGATTGCATCTCTGGAGAAAATAAGGTTTGGTTCTTGCTGATTTCTAGGATGTAACCTTGAAATTCAGAAGCTGGGTGAGCATGGGCAACTCACTTAAGGGCTGTAGACACATGCCCCTCCAATTATAAAGGACAGACTGCAGCATAATGTTCATTCAAGCACACTTCCAGTTTTTAAATTCCTGGATTGTATCAATGAGGTAAGAAAGTTGCCCCTGGAACTGACTCAAGAATGCTCTCAGTGCAGGTCAAGGTCAGTCCTCATTACTTCACTAGGGGCAGATTCAAAGAGCCCTCGCATTTCTTCTCTGTAATAGGAGGTGCTTCTCTCCATCCCTCCAACCAAACTCTCAGGCTCACAGTCCCTCTGATTTAACTTTATTACTCTTTTGTCTTGTCAACAAGAACATAATAGTGTCCTTAAAGAAAATGACATCTTTTTTTTCTCTCTTTGAGGTTTATTCCAGACAGTTTTCTTTCTTCTTAATGAGGCTGATCTGCACTTGCAGTTGCATATTGTCTTCTTTTAATGGGAAGGTTTTCAAACATGGAGAAAAGAAAAGACTGTTTCATTTTATGTATTTATTTCCTTCTAGCCCCTTTGTCAGCTCACAGTCACCCTAAACATCACTTTCAAATCACAAGTCTCTCTGGAATGTGAAGCATTCTGAAATCAAGGTGCCTCTTTTTCTAACAAGAACCTGCCCAGTCACTTGGCGTGTCCACTTGGCCACTCCATTGGAAGTCTTCTGTTCCCATGTTTTCCTTCTCAAACCATAGGGGCTGAACAGCTTTAAAGCTTTTTGATCAGGTCCCATGCAGGGCAACATTATGCATTAACTGGCATATTGGAACTACCACTGAGGGACCATTAGTCCACAATTATTGGACTTTTAAACTCCAGCTCCAGCTAGCCCTCTGTGAGTGTGCCCCCACACCTTATGCTGAGCCGGAAGCGCCTGTGGCCATGCAGTTGTTGCCTTTTCTGTTGAGATGAGTGCAAAGACTTTGATTGCTCAAGATAAGGTGTGCTTTAAATATGTGTACATGTGCATATGTGTGTGCATGTGTTTGTGTGTGTGTTACATCCTCATGACCCAGACAATGTATGCAGAGAAAGAGAACCAATGCTCAGATCTGTAACCACCATGCCTTGTAGCCCAAGGCAACCTTCCTCTCTTCTCACCTGGTTTTTCCTCTCAACAAAACTCTTCCTTAACTGTATTTCATTTGAAAACTGTAACAGGGTCCCTGTGTGTACCTAGCTGCATGGAAATATACATGGCAAGCACCAATGATCACTCACTGGGTAAAGAACTTCAAAACTTAAGAAAAAGCAGTTCTGGAGCCAGCTATCTAAATGTAGTCTATGAATTAGAATTTTCCTTCTGATACTGTGGGCTAAATACCTCGCAAGATATTGAGCCCAAATTCCATGCCAAGTGCTATAGAGATAAAAGTGGTTAAGAGGGCAGTGAGGCTGGAAAGGAAAACAAAATTGGAAAAAAATGGAAATAAAGTGGGATGAAGCTGAGGTTATAATGAGTTCCAGTAACATTGTATTATCAAGCTCTAAACCCAAATAAAACTATTTGGGGGTTCCTGAGGAACCCTCAATACCTGCAGTTTTATTTCCAGAGGTTATTGATGCCTGTGGTCAAATATGACCTGAAAAGGTTAAATAAAAAATTCTATTAAAAAAAAAGTCAATTCCATGTTTTAATTTCAGTCACGTGGTAAAATCTCAAGGCAGCCATTGCATACTTCCTGAGACAGGAATTGTCCATTTGTTGACTGTCTCCCCATTGTAGGGATAGCCACTGAAGAAAAGAGTGGCCTACTGTAGACAGATGTAAATACATATTTTTACACATTTTGTACAGTAATAATCTTCAAGTCATGGCTAGAGGACTGTCATTGAGCAAAGGGGGGAGGGGTAAAGGGGATAAGAACTTGGATTCTGGGTGGGGTGGTCCTCTGAGCAGATGGTCCTCACTGTTTTGTTTTTGTTTTTGTTTTTGTTTTTTCATTCAACAAAGACCCTGAATTCAGCTACGGAATATATGAAAACTAGAGCCCTCTTCATTCACAGGCTTAGCGCAGGTTAAAATAATAATAGCTACTGAATGAAGGAGTGGATGCTTACTTAATTTCTTATTTTAAAAAGGGACATAACTGCTTTCTGACATATAAGAATGGGAGCCTCGAGACAGTGACAAGTAGTGAAGGCTGTTTCTTCATTTTTTTCTTCTTATGAGACAAGAATATGGGCCATGCATTGACTGAATAACTGAGGAGCTGGCGTGATTAGTTGAGTCCAAAGTAATGATTATATTTTCAAAATGGTCAACTGAAGGCAATAGATTCATCTAGAAATGAGGGGAAGACATTGATTGGACGGCACAACCCCTGGAAATTTAAATCTATGTGTCCTTTGTGTAAGGCCTGTGGGCTGATGGACATCATTTCTCATAGAGGATCCATTATCCCCAAAGAATAAACTTCAGTGTGGAAGCCTCAAGGAAACTGGTCATTTCTGCAAGCATTCCTTTTGGGGGAATCAATAATCACACATTACTCCCTAATTTATTCTCCTTATCTCTATTCACTTGAATGGCCATTCAGTAAAATTGTTAAAAAATACTTATCTAAAAAAAATGTTGTGTATGCCAGTGTGTGTATATGTGTGCATGTGAGTGCAGGTGCCCACAGAAGCAAGAAGAGGGTGCAGATCCTCTGGAGATGGAGTTCCAAGTGGTTGTGAGTCACCTGACATAGGTGCTGAAAACCAAACTCCACTCCTCTGTAAGAGCATTGGATGCTCTCAGCCACTGAGCCGTCCCGTGAGAGCCTCAAAAAAGATACTTTAAAAATATCTAATCTAACAGGCTCAGTTAAATCTACACACCTAGAGAGGATATACAAGAAGGAGGACCTAGATTGGTATGATCAATGCTTGTTTGAATGAACAAATGGGATGGACATTGAGTGGAGGAGAAAACAAGCAACAGAACAGGAGCATGCCAAAGAGGACCTCTGGGGGGGGGGGTCAATGTAGCAATGTATCAGAGCAGATATTAAGACTCGAGATCAAGCCTCTGACAGAGGGCGAGAAGTAACGATAGATCTGGGGGAGGTTGTTGAGACTTGGGGAGAACAAGAGCTCCACAAAGACCAAACTGAGCAGGGCACAGGGGTCTTGTATGAGACGGTTTCT
>CM053757.1:25567197-25632859 GCA_028658305.1 Pachyuromys duprasi
AGATTCAGTAAACTCACACAGTTCTGCCACAGAGAGAGAGTGCAGCAAGGCACGTTTGCTCAGCTGGAGGAGACAATGGTCCCTCTGGGGGACCGGGGAACTGAAGAGGTCAAAGAGGGACATAGGAATCGCCAAGAGGGAAACAAGCAAACAAAAACAAATCTAAGATAAGGATGCATTTTCTTAGTGAGAAAGACTAATAATTGTCCTGAGCCTCAATGATTCAGAATAAAGCAGAGAGAGCCAACTTGTGGTCAGGAGTGTATCGGGACTCTTCATAGGCTCCTTGACCTAGTAACTGAGGCTAAAGGGTTGTTCTTATCCCGGTTGTGTTTGCACAGGTAAGATAGAGATCAAGTAGGGCGTGGAATAAAAAAGAACCAAGAAAGAGGAATGGCATTGTTTCTCAAAGACTGGCTGAGCCGAGGTACAAAGCCACTGGGAATAGCAATGGGAAATGCTAGCAGAAGGAGAATTGAAGTTATATAGAAGGGGAGATTGAAGGGAAGTAGAGTCAACAAAATGTCAATTGACTGCACAATCCAGGAGCAGACAGTAGAAGCATTCTATCAGCCTCGGATGTGCAAGTTTTCCCAAGTTCTGTTCAGTGTATTTCTGAGGCTGTTTGCTGTCTTAGGCTGAAATGCAAATGGTCTTGAATTTCTGAGATCACAATTATTTGGGCAAGTTTCTGCATTTGTGTTTCCATAACCCGATGTGACTGGATAAATGAAGAGAAGGCAGTAACTGGAAAGGCGAAGACGTACAGATTTGGAAAGTCATTGTCGATTCTGAGAGGTGATTTCTTGGGCAAAGGGGCGGTAAATGGAAATGGGAAGAACATATGCAAATGCAAACAAAGAGAGCGACAGCTCTGCTTCACCACAGCGAGCAAGCTGGCAGACTTCTAGACCCATACAACTCACTAATGGAACATCCCAGAAACCCCTGCATCTGCTAATTATCCTAAGAATTTTATTTTAGCAGCATCTGTAGCCAGTTGTTACACGGAGAAAAAACTATTTCCAGAAGATAACAAGGGAGGAAGAGGGCTGCCAATAATTAGTTATTACACATTACTGGGAGGCTGTGCCGAGTGCAGGGGAGAACATTGCACATGGTTATACTGTGTTAGTTTGCCACTCAAGATAATGCCTCAACTAGATGCTTGAAATGGAGGTGAATAAGAAACATTACCAGAAAAGGGTGAGGAGTAGTCTCTTTGAGCTTGCCCTGGTACTATACACTGAGCTTTAGAGCAGGTTGCTGAGGTGAGTAAGGTTTAACTACTTGAGGGTTTCCCTTGATTGCTTGATTACTATATTCCTATACCTGTCCATTTTTCATTACTGTAATGAAACACCCGAAGCAGGCGAACTTTTCAAATAAAAAAAAAAAAAGGAAATTGTTTACCTTACGGTTTGGAAGCTAAGAACTCAAGACTGTGTGCTCATGGATCTGGCTTCTGCTGAGGACTACAATAGGAATAATGAGGATAAGAGTGAACCTATTCCTGGGGAGGCATGACGAGAGAGCTGCTGTCGCAGAGCATCATCTTCACCCGCTCTAATGCTGTTCATCTTCAAATACCCTCCACTGCAGCATCCCTCCCTAGAGAACAACGGTGCCTCCTTTAATCCCAGCATATCGGAGCGCACGCATATTTGGAGATAGAGTCTTTAGGGAAGCGGCCAAGTTAAAATGAGGCCTTAGGGAAGGCATCCTTAAAATAATAGGAATTTTTACACAGAGAGGCTGTAGGAGGTGGAAACACAAAGAAAAGGCCTCATGACGATGTAAAAAGGAGACGCTCCCTCTGGGAGCCATAGCCGAGGAGAACTCAGCCCTGCCAAAACCTTGACCATGGGCTCCCAGCCTCCGCAGTGTGAAGACGCCATTTTCAGTTGTTAGAGCTGCTGAACTTATGGAAGGTTATTGCCACATCTCTCTCTCCACCCCCAGCAAATTTGATCTCTTTAACAAATGTTTGCTGGGTGCTCACTCCGTGTCAAATCTCTTTAAGACACGGAGGCTATCATAAGGAAAACTCTAGACTGTTAGTCCTTCATCGGAGTCATTGGTGCGAGAGGGTCAGAAGCGCAACTAAATATTTACTAAGGCTTACTAAATTAGACTTATGATAAGTCTTTAAAATACAAGCTCACCAACTGCTGGTGACTGTCTTCTGGGAGGAGAGAGGCTGTCAGGTCTGTGAAAGCTCACCTACCCGAACATTAAAGGAGCGGAAACACTGCTTTCTGTTACAATAGCATCTTCCACTATATTCAATCCATTGCTGGAACCTCACATCCAGAAAACTCCGCCATGCCATTGCACCTCCAGGTATGAAGCACTAAGGCCCAGCGATCTGTTGTCTGAGTTATGAACTCAGAGTTGCCAGGCACTTCCTGGGGCACCAGGAACCCTGGAGATGTTCAGTGAACACTGAGAAAGAGCGACAGAGTAGTATAAGGAGCAGAGAGAAGAAAATGAGGGAACAGTTGACTAACAGCGGCAGCCAGTGGGCCAAGTGCTGCTTCCCTTTGACCTCAGACAGATGAGGATCAGGTTTAGACCCCACTAAACTCGGTAGAAAACATCCTTGGTAGCAGAGGTTTTATGACGTCTCCCTTCAACATGTGTTTTATTTTGCCTCATTTCTCTCTGTGTGTATATAGGTGCATGTATGAGGATGCACATAGGTACACATGTATGTGTATATGCATGTGGAGGCCAGAGGTCAATGGTGACTGTTGTGTCTCAGGAGTCATCCACATTTGTTTTTGAGACAGAGTCTCTTCCTGACCTGGAAATCACCAAGTAGCCTGGGCTGGCTGGCCTGTGAGCCTCAGAGATATACCTGCAAGCGTTCTTCTAGCCCTGTCCTAGGAAGGAGTTCCTAGTGCTTTTGGGGTGAGACTTTACCAATTAGGCTGTCTACTTAGCTCTTGCTTGATTTTTTAGAAACAGAGAGTATCATAAATGAATGTTGTATTTACATAATTTCCACCCCTCCAACTCCACTCCTTCTCAAATTCATGACATTATTGATAACCCCCTCACACACACACACACACACACACACACACGTACGTACATATAAATACAACCTGCTGAGTTCATTTACTATTGTTTAGACTACTTGTGTTTAGAGCTGACCACTTGGGGATTGGATAACCTATCGGGGTCCTTGTTTCTGGATAAGGATTCACTTTTCTTCTTTTAGCAGCCATTAATTGTCTGCAGTTCTCAACATAGGGGTGGAGCCTTGTGAAATTTTCTTCATCCCTGTTGGCATATCAACTGCTTTTGTCACTGTTCAGGTCCTGCTTGGGCAACCGTAATTGTTAAGATTTTACACATGCAATCCCCTGTCCTATGCAGAGGATGTAGTCTTAGAAACATCCTGGTCCACTGGATCTTATCGTCTTTCTACCCTCTTCTCCATGATATTCTCTGGGCCCCAGATCTGAATCTTTAGACACAACCTGGAGTGACTGCAGAAAGATGAAAGGTAAAAAGGGACAATGTCGGCGAGGACAGGGGTGTCGAGAGAGAGGAAGCTAGTAGGACACAGGTGCTGTGAAGGAGGAAATGGAAAAATGGGAGAGGGCTTTAATGGGGAGGTAGAGCATGCTGAGGGAGGGAGGGAGGGATAAATAACAGTAAGGGTATTTGGAGAAGCTGTAGAGAAACTATTTTATATTCACTAAAACTACATGCAGAATGTGTGCATGTGCGTGCATATATTTTTGTGTTTGTCATTTAAATGAAGTTATGCTACTTGGGTGATAATGTTGCATAGACTACCTAACTAAAACCCTGACGCCAGGCATAGGAAACCTCTTTGTGAGTCGTCGGTCTGGAGAGCCCAAGAGACCCTCCAATTGCTGTTTTCCTTGCTTGCATCCCAGTACTTGAAGGTAAGAGCCCATTGCTGAAGATATCACCCACTTCAGACAAAGGGCTTAAAAGAATTGAGATGGAACTAACCGGGAAGCCTCCTCCCTCAGTACCTCATAGTACAGAAGGCGCCATGCAAGCTATCCAGGAAGGGGAGCAATGAAAAGTTTTACCTCGCTGTAAGCCTACAAACCACCAGAAGAACTAGCATGCCAAGACATCCTTAATGGTGCAATAGTGGTACTTCTATCTTGGGGGCAACCCCCAGACATCTAGTTGGACTTAAGACCTGTTCAGCAGGAGGGAAGCCATGCCTACTCTGGTAGCTGGGGAGGGCATGAACCTTAGAGGAGAACATACATTGCCACTTTTCATATGGGCACAATCTCTAACTGTATCCTAAATACGTATCCCTAAACCCACTGACAAGCTCAGCTCTCATCCTTCATCAAATAAGCTGCTTTTTGCAGCAGACGGAAACAATTACAGAAATCTGCAACTGGTCAAAACGCAGAGGACGACTGAGTATACAGTGTTCCACCCCAACCGACACAACTACAATACAACTCTTGTCTTGTTCCTTGTGTCCTAAAGGGATTGAAAGAACCCTGATAGGGAAGGGCGATTTCTCTGGGACTTTGAAAGCTGCTAGTGGTGTGATTACAGGGAGAGCATCCCATCAAGACCTGGGAACAAGTCCTGAATCCCTGTAGCCCCCACTGTGGCGCTCTTAATTATAGAGAGTCTGATGTATCATCTGGCTGCCTCCTGCTTGTGTGTCTGGACTCCTCAGCATGGTGGGAGACCCCCAGAGGGCCGTGTACCCCTCAGGACTGGACCCTCAGCAGGAGCACATTAAATCCTTGTTGAGTTGAAATGAAGGAGAAGATTGCCTGCAACTGGCAGCTTCCCAGCTGGGGTCTTTCTTCCTGGGAAGTACCAGCATGGCCCCTCTGAAGCAGCAGACAAACAGTTAAGCCTCTGCCAGAAGACAGATTTGGGGTCCCCGGCTGGGCCTGTGAGCAGGCACTGCTCAGTAGCCGCTGGCGCTCTGTGACAGACTTGTTCTGATCAGAGGAAGGATGCTTCCCACCTCCCAGGGAAACTTGTTGATGAGCAGCCTGCCTCTCTATGAAGCACCGAACCAGCGCAGAGGCTTGGAGGATGAGCAAGCCAACGGGAGGATGATCACTTTAGGCTCGTCCATTTAAAACGCTTTGACGCACTGGCTCTGGAAACTGGCTATGTACCCAGAGGTTAACTAATGAACTTAAAAATAGGACATGATCGAAAGAGACAGGAGTTGTCTTTTTGGAAGGTAGAAAGATCTGAATCCCAGTCCCCGGTGTGGTACAGACTGCTTCGATGGCCCTGGGCAAATCTCATAAACTCTGCTTCATTTTCTCTGCCATCCAGGAGGGAGACTTGTGTTCATCTGCAGGCAGGTCTTAGAGAGAGTTAACCAGCCTCTGTGACTGCTACTGAGGACAGCCGACTTCTCCTCAGAGCTGAGCATACTGGCAGTTTCCTGTTGGTAGCTTCCTGCTTTCAAGTCCTCACACAGACAGAAAGAAGCCTCTATTGACCCTAATAGGGTCCGTACACCTCCCCCCATCTCCACCATTCCCCACTGCATGCTCAGGCAGGATTCATTTCAGGGACTCCTAATCTGCTCATCACCCAAAGCTCCAGGATTTCTCCTTGAACCATGCTGGGTTCTGGATGCTAATGTCACAGGATCATTAGGGGAAGCACTACAAAGTTTTATAATGACTTTACATCATTTTCTAGGATCAGGCAGGATTTGACAGTTTATGTACCTCAATCCAAAAACCAAGTGCTACAGGTTTTGTGAGCTGTTTTGCCCAACCAGGAAATCTCAAGTGTGTTGTTTGGGTTCCTGAAATGTGCTTAGTGGGATACAGTTGAACTGGTAAGACCTGCTCTTAGACCTCCCCTTATTGGTAAATACTTCTCACATCAAATCTAATCCATTTTTTAGATAGATTGCTGAGCGTTTTAGTAACAAAAGCTTTTGTCTGTAAAAAAAACGATATGTACTTAATATCAACTGATTAATCTTCTATATTAACACGGACTTAAGTTTATGATTGTCTGTCCACAAGGAAGCTGACATATTGGGTTGGGGATATGGTTCACTGGGTAAAGTGATTGACCCAAGTTTGGATCCCAAATACCTATGTAAAAGCTAGGAGTCCAGGCAGTAACTCTAACCCCAGTACTGGGGTGGGTGGAAACTTCTTGGGTTTCACTCAAATTTATTCATGTGCCAGTTTTAAGAACTCAATATGGGAACCAGTGGGAAAGATCTGTTATTATAAATGCTATTCCAGCTTTGACCCCCAAGAAACCAACTGTGATCAGGGCAGTGTCAAAGTAGCTATTTGCTTGTTGTTAGTATTTCTCAGTCTATGTGTAGATAGTCCAATGTTCTACAGAACTCCAAAGAAAGCCAGACGCACAGTTAATTTGTCCCCACTGCCCTGAACACTCACACTCGGATATTTAAAGATCGCCTTTGCTTGGCATTTTCAGTGTTCATCCAAAGAGCCCAGGGTCTCTTATACACAAACAGAGTGAGTCAGTCTCGCATCCACTCTGAAGGGTGAAAACTGGGTGTGTTCCATGGGAGAAGGGGTGATGATGGGGGGGAGGGGTAGGAGCAAGGGAGAGGGAACACAAACAGAATTGATTTTTTTTTTTTTTTTGCAGTCGCCTCCTCTGTGCAGGATTTTCTGTTTTACAAAAGAGGGCAGTAGGTCAAATTCAGTGTTTAATTGTCCCGTGTTCTTAAGGGACAGTCAGGATCATGTCAACCATCCCACTTAAATAAATGAGACTTCCACAAAACTGCAGAGTCACTCCAAATAACGCAGAGAGGGAGAGCTTGCTGACGATCTATGGGAATCATAAAAGTGCTACCTACTTGCTCCAAGAGAGATGGGAGCCATCTTTAATCACCAAGGGTTGTCATTAACTCTTCTCATTGATACTTATTTAACATGTGCAACACTTTTGCTTGCTTAACATTTTAAAACTACTGATTGCTCACAATTACTTCTTGAAGAGGGTGAATATTTCTCACAGTGTTGTGAAAAACAGCTTCCCAAACAAGATACCAACTCTTGTAGGAGTCTCAAGTTACCTCTGTCAAGTCTCAGAGACGAGACGAGACGAGGGATCTGGTATCAGGGTAAATAAGCACAAGAAAGCCACAGAATTGTGGATGCCATTACCTGTCTGTCCCTCAAACGTCTGTATTCATGGACACTTTTATTTTGCGTAATTTCTTTCCCATAAGTGCTTCCTAAAGTACAGAGAGCCCCCATAAGCATATCGGACATAAGAAGCTTCCAGGATAATACATCAAGTGTGAGGAGGTCAAAGTGTTGTTTCTAGCAAAACACACCTGGCAGGACGTTCTCGTTCTCACCCCTTTTAGATATGAGACATGAGCTTGTCAGGCATCTGTGTTTCTGCATCTATGTTCCCACTATTATAAAGCAGAAAGAGGGATTTCTGTCCTGTAGTGTCTATGGAGCTAACATATATAAAGTGATTGGCACATAGGCAGTTCATACATGGGGACCACTTCCAGTAAGATACACTGGAATTCTTGGTCAACTGAGAAGGAGAGTCTGAAATGTCCACCTTTTGAAAACACGGATGGTTTTCTTAGGGTTTTGTGTGTGTTTGTGTGTGTATATGCATGTGTGTGGTGTGTGTGGTTTTTCGAGACAGGGTTTTTCTGTGTAGCCTTGGCTGTCCTGGACTCGCTTTATAGAACAGGCCTCAAACTCACAGAGATCTGCCTGCCTCTGCCTCCCTGAGTGCTGGGACTACAGGCATGCACCACCACACCCAGCTCGGTTTTCTGATCTTCAGCAGAGAACTACAGGCTGTGTATGTATGTGTATGTGTTCGTGTGTTTGGCTTTAGTTGACCAGTGGTCAGTGTTGGTTGTCTATCTCAGTTGCCCTCCATCTTATTTCTTGAGACAGGGCCTCCCAATGAATCTGGAACGTATCAATTCAGCTAGACAGGCTGACCATTGCACTCCAGGAATCCATATAGGGCAGAGACTATAGATCTGAGTCACTATGTCTTGCTTTTGTGTGCAATATGGGAACCCAAACTCAGTTCCTTTTGGCTGTGTGACAAGTGCTCTCTTTGCTTGAATCATCTCCCCAGTTTCACAAGTCCTTTGTTTTAAAAGAGATATGGTGACAACAGAAGCTACATATAGAAGCTGATGGAAATCACACCATCAGCTTATTTAAACCTAGGTTTCAGAAGCCAAGCATGGCTGGCCTGGTGCTAATGCTGTGATCTTGGGAAGCACTGTGAACTCTTTTAGACCGTAGTGATCTTGAGTAAGAACTAGCAGCTTTGGCCCATATATGGCGATATTCTGGTACAGGCTAGCATGAGTGTGTGCGGTATGACTGTCACTAGGCCTCCATACTTCCAGATTTAGGGCCCTGTTGGTTTATTGAAATTGGCACAGTGAGACGATCTACTCCGTGGAAGTCAAATCACCTCGTGCTACACTGCGGTCCCCACGCATGCTCTCGGAATCATTTCCCAGCACAGCATCAACTAGAGATTCTGCCAGAGCAAGATTCCCTCAGTGCCTTCACATGGTACATGGTGACTGAAAAACAAAATAAAACAACCGAAAAAGCATGGCTACTTCGGTGTCTTTTGGTTGAAAGTAATGCAAAAACCCAATAGGCATGAGTAAGAAAGGATTATTTATGGCCTTAGTATCCTGGACAAACTGGAAACTGGACAAGCCTCTGGGATAGGGTAGGACAGTGACGCTGGACAAGGATTTTCACTGACATTCTTTAAAGTGTCCCTTTTTGGGGCTTACTTTATCTTTAGCGCATCTTTGCTCACAGCAGCTAAAATGCCTACAGCGATTTCTGTTCTCACATCTTGGTACCACAGTGACTCACAATCTCAGCTGGCTCATCTCATAGTTCTAATGAATAGCCCTCAGAGGCTCTGGATGGCCCAGCTCAGACAACGGGACCATGTGGCTTGAAGGACAGAATCAACCCTTAGGGCTCAGCTCCTGCTGTGAGTTCCTGTCCTGGATCCTCAGTCATGAACTGGGAATTGGCACCCAAGAATGATTGTGATCCAAATGTTCCAGAGATGAGGGCGAGCAACAATGGAGGAAGAAATACTATTTAAAAAAAATAGTATCCCACCTCTATGTGGGAATGTGTCCTTGTCCTGGACTCCAGCAAGCCAATTTGAGGGGCTAAATTGAGCAACTGCTAGAGCTTGAGAAAACAGAAGAAACCATTTTTCCTTTTCTACCCCTCCAAGTTATGCTTGCTGCAGAGAATAAAAATCCTATCTCCAAACATTCAAATGGATGGATAGTTTGTTCCTACCTAGAAAAGCTGAAAACATGATATTGCTAATGTGTATTAGCAATACCCATCCAAAAACAGAAACAAAAACACAAGGCAACATCTCCCATCAGGAAGCTTCAGCTTCCATGTAGGCTTGTGATAGGTGACACATCACATCCCTGGCCTGTTTGTAAATTGTAACAATTGGGCCCTAGCTTCCCCATTCAAAGACAAACAACATTTTCTTGGAAAGTCCAACCATGTCATCTATCTCTGTCAGAAAATTGTCGGTGCACAATAAAGTGAAGTGTCACTACATGTCACTAATGAGAAATACCCTTGTCCTCCCAACACTTCGAGCTAGGAGACAAAGAAGGGACAGAAGCAGCCCTGACCAGCAACTCTGAAAACACAACTGAAAATCAGAAAAACAATCTGTCAATCATCAAGTAGAAAGAAAATAGTAGTAGTAGTAATAATAATATAATAAACCTGTTCTGATCATCACTTATGTTTTCAAGAAAACAGTGGTTCTTCCCCAACACCATAACTGATCTTAAATCTTATCATGTTGACTAAACTGAGCCCTGGGTGTAAATTTTATACTTTCAGATCTCTCAGATGCACTTAGGTTTTACATAATGGACATTATGTTCACTGGGGACACATTTCTCCCTGGACAGCTTTAAAAAAAAAATCTAAAAGAAATCTAATTAAAGCAGGCAGGAACACAGTAATGGCTTAGCAATTTGTACATAGCTGGCTTCTGGCAGTCCTCTTAGGTGTTTTAATGACCATTTGAAGGAAAGCTGAATGTGAAAATACTTCACTTATTTTGAATTCAACTACATCACCAAGCTGTGGACTATGAGCTCAGTTTCAAAGAATGAAACAAGTTCTAAATCAACTTCTTAGTAGTTAAAATAGACGTCACAGAGATCAGCATCACAAAACCAGTGCTGGCCTTTTTCTGCCCGGGGCAAGGAAGTCCTCATTCGGATAGCACATAATCTTGATTTGCCCACAGTATTTTCATGTACGGCTCTCGATCTGCAAAGCCTAAAAAAATTGGAAGTAGGCATCTGGAAATTGACAGAGGAAATGCTTTTTGCCAGAGATGCTGCATTCCAAGTGAAAAGTGATGATCATTTATTCATTTAACAAATATTTATGAGCACCTACCATTTACCAGGCATTGTGACAAGGTAACAGCATGAGAGCAACAACTGAGGAAGAAATACTATTAAAAAAAGACATAAAAACTCATCAAACACAGTAGTCTGGGACCATTTAGGAGGCAAGCAAATAGCCTTAAATATCTCAAAAATCCTCTAAGAAATTGATGCTTTAGCGACCACCCAGAGGCCATGGAGAGAGATTCAGTTATGCCCAACATATTCTAGAAAGGCAGAAACAAAAACAGTATGCTTTCAAGTGATGAAGTAGATTATGTAGGAAGAACTTTTCTGCTAGCAAGAGAACGAAAGTTCGAACAGGACCTCCTTCATGATGACCCAGAAGACAGATGACTCGACTTGGTTCAACCTTAGAACGTTAGGGGTAAAGGGAAGTCAGAAGAATGACCTGGTATATGTCACAAACAAGTGGGCAAACTATCATACACTTGATAAAAGATGTTGGGAAAGCACAGGTGAGAGAAATATCACACAGAGGGGGCCAGCCAACTTCAGCTCCATGCGAAGCACGAAGCTCCCTCTACGGCACAGGCAGACACCTTCCATTTTGCCCAAAGCCCTATTAATAAGACTGAAAACTGAACTCTTTCTTTCTGAATTGGGCAAAAGATATCGACAGGATGAAAACTCATTTTAGGCTCTGTGTGGCATTTTAGTATCAAAGGTAACAGATTGTTGGTGTCTTTTAGGGATTTTAATTAGTCATACATTCCCTAGAGTATTAGCTTCTTTTCTGTTGCTATGATAAAACATCATGACCAAAAGCAACTTTTCTTCGTTCTGATTTACAGTCTCAGTGGAGAATCTGTAACGCTGGAGAAGGCCAGCCAGAGCAGGAAGCTGAGAGATGGAATCTTCAAATGCAAAACCAAGCAGACACAGAGAACAGATTGGAAGTGGGCAAGGCTACATACTCTCAAAGCCCGCCCCCAATGACCTACTTCCTCCCTCAATGTTGTCCTTCCTTATAGCTTCCACAAATGGCCCTGCCAACTAAGGAACCAACTGTTCTAATACCCAAACCTATGGAAGACAGTTCTCACTTAAAACCACCACACTCTTTTTGCTCATAGAATCTAGGGGTGTGTTTCTATTAAAAGAATTCCTGACTGGGGACGTAGTTCTGATGTATAGTTCTTTTCTTACAGGTATGAAAATTTGAGACCCCCTCCTAGGACTGTATCCACTGGATATGACGATAATATCTATAATCATTGTGCTCTATAGTCTGGAGGTAGGGGCAGGAGGGTTGGAAGCTCATCCCTGGATACTTACCAAGTTTCAGGTTAGCCTAGGATACGTGAAATCTTATCTAGAAGAGAATTCCTGCATCTATCCAGAAACCATAGTAAAATTAGGAATATTTTACAATTAAGGATAGTCACAAGGAACATTATGCTGGAATAGTTAGGTACAGAAATGTACTGCTATGGTCAATCCCATGAGCAAGATTGGTAGTAGAAAGAATAAATGTCACTGCTAGTTTGGCGCATTCCTCTAGGGACAAAGTGAATTCAACAGTTTATGTCACTCATTTTCATTTTGTACCATAAAAGTGTCAGCTTTTGTTCATAAATAATTGGACTGATAAAGCCAATAATTTTTGTTAGTAGTCATGAGAAGTCCATGGAACAAAGCCAGTGTGAACTAAGAATACTGAAATAGATTCACCCCTAAAATGGCTTCCTTCCAGGATGATGGGGGAGTAGAGCTAGAGAGTAAGTAGAAAGCTGGGGCATGTCACATAACAAGGGAGAGCTTTACCATCTAGTCTTCACAAAGTCGTAGGAATTATACACAATTCACCACCCACCAGGATTACTTTCAAATACTGCATGGCCTCAAGAACTGATGTTTACAGTGAGACTCCAAAGCCTGAGGCCCAGTTCAGGTTTTCAAAGCCCGTGACTCACAAACACTATGAGATAGGAAATGAGCTTAGAGATCTGGAGTATTATTCATGCCTCTGTCTTCATGGCTTGAGTCAGAGCTATCCCAACATCCTCCCTTGACCTCAATTCTGTAAATTGCATAAGTGACCAAAAATTCCCTTTCCTACAACTATTTGGAAACCACAAGATATTATCATAAATAGGTTTCTGCAGCACGCTCCAATGAGAACGTTGCTATCCTAAGAAGAGGGGTACTCCCCTTCCAGTTCAGAGATATTGTGATGGGAATGAATTGTAAGGTGGTTTTACACCAAGTGTTGATTCTGGGGTTATGCCAAAAGAAATTAATAAGACACAGAAGAGAAACACATGCTATCTTCCATGTGGAATGTAGTCATTCCTACTTCTAATGGCAGAGACACAAAGATCTTTTAATCTCAAATCCATCTCTAAGAAAATAGAAACTGTCTTAAAAAAAAAGGAATTAAATTCCTTCAAATATTCTAACCAGTATCTCCACTATTGTGTGGGAGAATCACATGGCTATTTATTGCCAGCTAGACCAGTGGTTCCCAACCTTTCTATTGCTGTGAGCTTTTCATACAGTTCTTCATGTGTGGTTACCACCAACCATAATATTATTTTTGTTGCTACTTTATAATTATAATTTTGCTACTGTTATGAATCATAACATAAATATATGATATATAGGATATCTAATATTTGACCTCTGTGGGGGTTGTGACCCACAGGTTGAGAACCAGTGTAATAGACAACAGCCCTCATGAAGGAGAAAAATCCTGGATCTAACTGGCCATAAACTGCTAAATTTTATTTTTACCATCAAACAAAAACCTTGTTTGACAATCCAAAAAGCAAAATGCAACATATTCAAAAGCAGGGCAGAACAAAATACTTACAAACCTTCCCTCAGGCCTTAGACAGTCATTATTGTTTTACCAGGACCATTTCCCAAACTATGAGAGAAAATGGATTGTTTAAACAATATTATTTAACAATCTCCCATTAATTGACACTTCCCAGTTGCTGAGTTCACCCAATTACATTAGCCTTTAAACAGGCAGCACACTTCTGTAATTTTTAATAAAAATGGCCATTTTGCAAGGTTTAACTTGCTAAATAAGGGTATTAATTTCAATAAAGCAATTAGCACATTTACATAATTTGATATTGTTATTTTAATAGAACACAAGAGCTTTAAAAAGCAGTTGCTAATATAGGAAGAAGAGTGGACTGTTCATATGAAAACTAAACTATGGATCCCTGATAAAACCTTCACAGTAATACTGTTTTTAGAAGATGGTAAAAATAGAAAGCTAAGGGCTGGATGGCTGGCATTCAGGATGCTTCACCAGTGTCGCCTGGACACTGAACCCATGTGGGAGAAGGAGGGAGTGAGAAGAATTCTTCTTAACAATGCCCCAAGGCTCCTGACGTGTGGGAAATGAAACCTGCACCTTTGGTCACACTGCTGTGATGGAGACAGGTGAATGGAAGATGATCAGCTAGAAAAGGGAAAAAAATGGGAAGAAGATATAACACAAAAGCAGGTGATTATGGGAAACATGCCACCATAGTTACATATTTTCTAGAAATGGCAAACGCTGGTCTTCTTGAAGAGCATGTACACATTGGGACAGGACAAATGTCTTCTCTCAAAAACTGCTACATAGGAAGAGATGGCCTTGTCTACATAACTTATTTTGACCAGATTGCTTTATGAATGCCAGAGACTGGATGTCTCAAGGAGTCCCTCTGCTGCTTCTCTTCACTACTGTCACTAAGTGCTCATGTAAAGGTCATTTTTGTTGGGGATGGATGATGATGCTGGTGACGTGATTCCCAGATCTCTGGTGCTATACCTTGGACCCTGCATGTAGCACTTCTTCCTCAGTCACTACAGTCATAAGAAGCCACTTGCCCTGTGCCTATGTGTAGGCAGAGGGATGGGAAGTCACTTGAGTTCAATCAGCTACCTTTAAAGGTAGTTTGACAAAAAGTGGGGGAGAGGGAGGTAGAGGCAAAGAACTCAAGACCAGGAAATAGCATCACGAAGCACTTCTATCCCCACATCAGCCTACTCCCACCCGCCTTCTCCTCCCTCTTGCCAAACAATCCAAGCTTGACACTGTTACTTACTACACATCCTGGGGCTAGAATGCTGACACAGTCTATAAATCAAATCAAGACATGCTAAGTGACACGCTCGGCATCTTAGTGCAAGTTCCCAAGGAGAAATGGGGCCGCAAAAATTACGGCAACACCCACACTGTAAAGATGGAGGAGGGAAGGGAATTGTAAGGACAAAGACAATCTTGGAGATGGAGTGACTTATGCGTACATTACAGCCGGAGATGTGGACTAAAGTACAGGTTTGAGTGGGTGTAGGTCTCAGTGCCCTCATCTGTGTGACTAGGACAGTCCCCTCTGTTCCAAGTTGACAGGATTTTTAGAGAGAACGCCTGTGAAGTAGCCTGCACTATTCTTAGCACCAAGTGTTTGCAGAAAATCTAAGAGGGGTCAAGGTTCAAACCTCAGCCAGTGATGTTGAAAATCTGATCTGGGTGGGTATAGAGGAACATATTACAGGAACCACGAGCTTCTCTACTTCCCTGACTTAGTAGAACAATTGCAGACTATGATGTAGTCTTTGCTTTAGGAGAGATGTAGCAGATACCCAGGGATACTGAAGGCACTGTCAACAAAGTAATGGCTTCCTAAGTGACTCTATAAGGTATGCTTTGGGCATAGAGTTGGGGGTTTCCTGATGGAAATGATTTGAAATTTAATAAGGATAACTTTTACATTTGTACAGCTGGAATTTCTTCAATAAAACACATTTATTAACCTATCATGAAGACTTACTCTTTGAATTAATTACCAACTATAGAAATTCAAAGCAACCCATTCTCCAAGGCAAGGTTGGAAGCTGGGGGAGTGGAAATGCCACAGGTATCCTGCAGTGTGCTCTGGAATGGAAGGCAGATTTTGGGCTGGGGTTTCTGCCCTCTGAAATGTCCTAGTTGAAAAGAGAATAGGGGAGAGAGAAAGGGACAGAAGGAAGGGAAGGAGGAAAGCTTTTTGCCTTTTCTTACACTCCTAGAGGACAGTTGGATAGTAAATCTGTATTTTAAGTAGAGAGGTATCTTATTTAAGTACCTTTCAAAGCCACTTCATTGAAGGCCACCGTTTAAACTCAAGACAACTTCTTGGAGAGCTTGCTGTCACCCTTGTGGTATGCCATGCACTGATGGTTTAATCCTCACAGTCACAAACACCTGCCCCAACAGCTAACACTCCAGCAGGAAGGCCATAACAGCAATGGAAGTCATGATTGTGAGATCTCCAGAAAGACACTGTGAGAATGAGGAGGAGGCTACAGATGGGGCCATCAGACAAATGCAGTCCTCAGGAGAGATGGCTTAAGCTGGGGGTGGGAGGGGAGTTGTCTTGTGGATGAGCAGAAATTAGTCTGCCATAAATGGACAGGACTGGAAATGATGAAAAGGGAATTTTGGGCATGAGGGGAAGCTGCCAGTTGAAGAAAGTTTAGTTTGACCTTGACCTGCAGAAAGTGGCAAAGGAAGCACTTCAGGCTGAATAACTTCGACCTAAAGAACTCTATAGCACGAAAGGGCACAGAGGACTCCAGCAAACTGCTCAAGCAGGGAACAAGGGCCCCGAGTGACACTCAAGAAGGTCCTGTGGGGTCATGCTGTGGAAGTGCAAGCAAGAGGGTGGGTGCTGACGCACAGTGGTGTCTGTGAAGATCGGACAAGTCAAGGAGCTCTAGAGGCCTTTATCTGTAAAGTCTGCAAAGTCTGGCAGCCAATGAGCAGGTTTGTTTGTTTATTGTTTTTGAAGACAGGTACTGCTATGTAGCACATGCTGGTCTTGAATTCACATCAATCTCCCTGACTCCACCTCCCGAGTTCTGGGATTATAGGTGTGCTCTATCACATCTAGTGATCTGTCTTTAAAAACAGTCTTTTCTATGTAACCCCAAACATCTCCTTAAAAAATGAGCTAACTCATTTGACTCTGTACCATAGGAGCTATGTTTACCTTGATGGAGACCACGACACTACTTATCAGGCTACAGATAAGAAGAATTATTGGATGTGCTGGGATTCCATTTTCTGTGCCTTTATTTGAATCTGTGATTGGTGACAAACATGAATTAGCATGAACACGACAAACTACTGGGACACAACTTTGCTTGTTGGCTTTTCCTTCTCTGGTGAATAAGTAAAGCAACTTTAATTGGAAAGATGAAGTAGAAACTTTAAATTTACTGGACAATTACAGGGTGTTAGGAATAGTGGTGCAAAGACACAGGCCTGGGCCTTGCTGGAGAGCTGAGTTAACAGGGGGCAGCCTCCGCCTACTGCTCCATGGTCCTTTGGAACTGCTGTCACTCCAGGGTCAGCCTCAGCAAGCCTTGCGTTCCCCAAACCACCTAGCACTTTCCATCCTGGGAAGCTGAATTACCCATGCCTGAGGCGTTTTCTTCAGGATTCTCTGAGTTTGGGTATGTTTAGCATTTTAAGCTTATCAACACAAGGAAGCCTCCTCTAGGCAGTCCACCTGGAGTGACTTCTTTTCTGGAGTCTACTTCTCCCTACTTCTCCCTTCTGTCTTAAAATCCTGCCGCAGCAGGACTCTTTGCTTGCTGAAGCTGCCTTCCTCCATTTTCTCCTCCTTGCCTTCCAGGCTTCCGAAAGCTAGAGGTACTTGTCTCAACACTTGTTCTTAGGAGATCCATACTAGGTGTTCACGGAACACAGTGGGTCTTCAAAAGCAAAATCATTCACTGAACAAACAAGTAAAAACAATATAAAGTCCATTTAAACACATTATAAAAGATGTCACAAAGTGTGGTTTTCTGTGTGTGTGTATTCCAGAAGAGGGAGTCAGATCTCCCGGTGATGGAGTTTTAAGCAGTTGTGAGCTCACTGACATGGGTGCGGGGAACCAAACTCTGGACCTTTGCAAGTACAGTGTGTGGCTCTCAACCACGGCCGTCACTCCAGCCCCTCCCCCAACCCCCATTAGTCTTACATAGGAGATTTAGAGAGGTTAAGAAGCTTGCTCAAAGTCACACAGCAAGTAAGAAGTAAACCAGTATGTTCTCAAAGCATCTTTCCCAAAGCCACTCATCAGGCCACTTCTGGGGAGATGAAGCCATACTGGAGTCTAACTGCTAAGCTACAACAAGTTTTCTGGTCATATTAACAGTGGAGATGTTGTTGCAGGTACAATCCAAGATGCAACGAGATGCTTAGAGCAAGAACGGAAGGAGGAAAGGAATCAGGAACCCCTAGTCTCACCTCGTGTCAATCACAGAGTCTAGAGGAAACTGCCGCGATCTGTACAATTTGAAGGACTGTGCTTCTCACGGTCACCCTTGGCCACCTAAACACGGGTTTACAGCCAGCCTGGACACTGCATCTCACGTTACGTTCATGTGCTTGCCAAGTGAGGCATGCATCCAATTTTGAAAAATGAAGGCTTGCTTCCTTTAGGATCCTCTAGTTCATCAAATATTTACGGGGCTTGGCCTGGGTGGCAACGTCATACCAAGGGGTGGAGACAGCAGTGAAGCAGGGATTCCCTGTCCTCGACCTCAGGAGCTAATTCTTTTGTATGAGAGAGAGAGAACCACGAAGCTTATGGGGGAAGTCTTCTAAGAGTCGCTGAATGTAGGAAGTACTGAAAATACGGTTACTGGCTTCTGCTCAGCCATTCACACAACAAGTAAATGGTTTGCTCTAGGACCCTGTTGCAACCGTAGCCTAAATAAAGAACCTCCGCTCTGCGGGGTTTGCTCAACCACAGAGGACACAGACCTCAGCAGGGCTGACCATACAGCGATACAGAATACAGCAGCTTCTCAACCTGTGGGTGGCGACCCTTTCAGGGCCTAATGACCTTTTCACGGGGGTTGCCTAAGACCTTTGGAAAACAGAGATATTTATGCCACGAGCAAAATAGCCAAATTACAGTTATGAAATAGCAATGAAAATACGTTTATGGTTGGGGGATCACCGCAACATGAAGAATCATGTTCAAAAGTTGCAGCATCAAGAAGGTTGAGAACCCGATGAGGTAGAAGTACATGGGACAGTATCTTAGCATGTGAAGGTAAAATGAAGAAGGGAGAGGCCCAGAGCACACTGATGGTCAGCGTTTCTCTCCAGCTACAGACCTAGGGTATTTGAATAAGCTATGCCAGAACTCTGCACGGGGCAGGGCAATGAGTTGGTGATGCCAGAAACGATGTGGGACTATCAATAACAGTCTTTGAAAGCAGCGATGTTTGGTTTTGTGTAGCCTTTCATTAATTCAACAGTTGTTTCCTGAGCACCTCCTACATACTTCCACCAGAAAGGACAGCAGAAAGAAGGCAGTAAGAAATGAATAACACACCTAAGGTGAGAGGTCATTGCGACAAAGGAAATAATAAGGATAAAACTATGGATGGAGGAGGAAGAATTGCTCAGCAAATCTGAAGGACACAGAGAGGTCCCGGACTGTAACCAAAGGGCAGTGGGCAGAAGTCAGAGATGCAACCGAGTTCAAAAAGCTTTCCCCGGTTACACAGGGACCCTCCCATCTTACCATGGGAGACATGGCAGGCCTTTGGAGAGCTGAGACTTGAGCCGACTGAAACTAGCGCCCTCTGGTGGCCGTGTTGAGAATGCATGTATGGAGGAAGGAAGAGCTAGAACATTTAAGTCTAGAGAATCAAGGGAAGAAATCAGCAACTTCGAGAACACTGAACAAGGGCTGGTTGGCATGGGGTGAGGATTCAGAGGCCACCCCTGGCATGGCACCTGGAATTTATTCTCCATATTTAACTTCCCTGTAGATACTAGGATCCATGATCCTTGGGCAAAGGACCACCTACTCGCACTTTTCTGCGCTGAGTGGACCTTTGTCCATGGCGTGACTAAAAGTGAGCTTTTTAAAAGACGTTGACTGAAAAGGTGCCTGATTTTTAAATAGCATTCCAATAGAGTTATAATTACTTAACACACAACCTCCTGTGTATTTAACGACAGATGTGGTGATGACAGCGCTCAAGTCCTGCAGGGATAAAGAAGTCCCAAACTATCATTCTAGCTCCAAAGAGGGTTGTATAGCTGGCTGCCTCATCACGCTTGCTCCAAGGACATCACCTCATTTTGCTGCCGACCCCCACTGGAAAAGAAGTAGGAGACCTCAGGCCTAAACAGAAACGTATTGAAGAACTCACGAAGTTAAGCTTCGATTCTTGCAGTCTTGTCTGTTCTACTCCTTTGTAACCTAAAGGGAAGGCTCCATATATCCTTGTTTTAAAAAAAATAACATGGAATTACTTTGCTCTCTCTCTTTCTCTTCCTCTCTTTCTCTCCCCCTCCCCTTTCCCTCCTCTACTCCATCTCTCCCTGAAAATAAGCAATGCCTCATTGTGACCACAGAATATCCTAAATATCAGGCATCCCGAGCGACTGTGCTCATAGCGTGGTTATCTCTGAGGGGAGAAAGGATGGGGCCCAAGTGATTCCCTTTCCCAAATATCAACAGCTAATCATGCAGCCAGCCATAGCCACATGCTTGCTGACACCAGTAATTGTCTGCTTGTAGGAACCAGCGCCTGAGGGAAGCCAGAAGTGACACAGCTGAGCTTCTCTGAACGAGCCATGTAGGCTACAGGGTGATACACGGGGCCTGGTAGCTGGAAGCTGTGAGGGGAGAGATTCCACTAACGTCTACTGCTAGTCACTGGACCTGGGGCAAGAGCTCCTTGGCATCTTTGGGTGTTTTATCTGTGTGGCCTAAGTGTGTGTGAGGGTGTGGGGGGAGGGGGGAGGAAGGGAGGGAGGATAAAGTGGGTCTGAAAATTTTGTGTCTGGGTTGATTTAATTTCAAAGCTAAAGCAGTCACAGGTAATGGTTCTAAAAAAAAAACATTATGAAGTATATTTATCTGATTTGGGAAAATCATTCTCTCAGGTCATATTGGAAATGGGACCCAAGGCCTGCTAGGGAGAATAATGAACTCCCAAATATAACCACATCTTCATTTGTAGATTGGGAATTTGTTATATTGGATAGCAACAGGGGCTCAGATCTTGATTACTGATTAACCCCATGGGTATTGCTGCTAGAGATGAGAGATTCTCTTGGATTATCCAGGTATCCTCCTTAGTGGAGAAATGTGCCTGGCTATATTCAAACAAAATATGATAAATAACAGAAGGCCAAAGGGGGGGGGGATGCCTTCATGGCATTTGGGAGACAGAGAAAAGGGCTCTAGCTCAACAAATGTAGATGCTTACAAAAGAAAAAGAAAAGAAAAAAAAAAAAACGAATTTGTCTGAGATGCCCGAGAAGGAAACAGCCATTGAACACCTCAATTTTTGGCCTATGTAACTCCGTTTCTGCATGTGGAACCACAACCACATTAAACATGTCCAGTTTATGTAGGCGGAGGGCAGAGATGCTGTTCCAGGCAGTAGTGGTGCTTTCCTTCAATCCCAACACTCGGAAGTCAGAGGTAGGCAGATTTATGTGAGTTTGAGGCCAGTCTGCTCTACAGACTGAGCTGTAGGACAGCCAGGGCAACACAGAGAAACCCTGCCTTGAAAAACCTAACTAACTAACTAACTAACTAAATAGGTGTGTATAGTTTAAAGCCAACATTTGTGGCAATGGGTCACAATAGCAATGGTGAAATTAATACCCAAGATTTTTAGTGGCTTTTGTCACAAACGGAAAACACTCTGAAATGTTTCACTGCCATTTATTAGTGGTATGATATGCTTAGAATTTTCTTGAATGACAGGAGTGGGCTATAGGAACTAATTTCTCTCTACATGGAAACTGAAGTTAGGAGTGACCTCAAGAAAAAAAACGAATGAAAGGCCTTCAGGCCCGCAAGATTCTCAGTCTTACAGACTATCAGATTATGAGAAAGCTGGCATACTAACATGCTTTTAAAAGTTGAAGTAATTAGGGAACTGAAATGCAGGGGTTTATGTGCTCAATATGCATGCTTGTTTCCCACCAAATTGCCATTTGTCGTAGTTTATTGTAGGGCTTCATCCTAGCACAACACATGCCTGGCTTCTTACTCTTCTGAGTAATGCATATTACATGTGAGTATCTAAGGAAATTTAAAGCAGTGGTCTAACATGTAAACAATAATAAATCGTCACCTTCTCTTCTCCGAGCCTCTACTTTCACTCAAAAGTGCTAATATTAGCCCAACATCTCTACTTAAATTATGGCCTCCCATTCAACCAAGGAGTATACATTATTCTCGCTCTCTCTTGAATGCGTTGGCTAAGAAGATGCACCGAAATAAATAAATGCAATATTTCAGAGGAAGAAATGCAGGCGAACGGAATCCGTTTACAAATACAGCAATCAGACATGAGCATCTGCTGTAACTACTTCCTTATGAGAGGGGGTGGGGAAACTCACTTAAGTATCCACAATAAATTCACTCCAACAAATGCACTGAATGCCTTCCAAGGAAAAGGCTGTACTCACATCTTGGCATACAGATGAGACCTCTTAGGCTTATCACTACGGCTCGAACTAGGAGCTAGAACATTCTTTGGTTTCATCACCCATCAAAATGCCTCGCTGGGTTCTTTTACCATGTTTTCTTCTATGCTTTCTTTCATATATATATATATACACACATATATATATACACATATATATATGTGTGTGTGTGTGCATGTGTGTATGTGTGTATGTATCTTAAATACATATATTTTAAAAGTAGGCTTGGTTCAATTTTATTTTTCACTCTTTTTGTTTGTTAGCAAGCTTAAGGTCGGCTAAGTCTTCTATTGTCTTATAAGTAACTAATAGTAGTCCACTCAAAAGTAATTCATATGAAAAATAGTAGTTAGAAGCTATTACTTCATGTTTTTGGAACACTGTGCAGAGTCACCTTGTGAAAAAATTGGTTTGGGAATACTGGGCAATAGACAAGTTTATGAAAATTGACTAAACAGAGTTTCACCAAATGATTCGAACTCAGAATCTCCCTTATTGAAGAACAATATCAATATCCCCTACAGAAAATATGGTCATTCAAAATTTGTAGGGGACCGGTTCCAGAGAGTTTCTGTGAGACCAACATTTACAGGCGCAATATTTTGACAATATTTTCCCAGAGCTGACGTGCATCTTCCCAGGAGTTTTGCATTCTTTGTGGACCACATACAATACCTAATACAGAATAAATACACAAATGGTTGTACTGTATCGTTTAAGACACAGTGACAGAAGAGCTGCACCTGTTAAATCGATCTGTAGAGTTTGGTAATATGCTTATATTTTCCATGTGAATATGTCCTCAATTTCCCTCTCCTTGGCTGGGTGAATCCATGCACGTGGGGCTCACAAACATGTTGACCACAAATACCAACCAAAACTGTGTCAGTGGAATTCAGTTTAAGAGGCTATTTTTGAACGAGGCTCCTCAACCTGCATGGTTGACCTTCTGGGCCAGGATTTCTCTGCCTTCAGTGATGGCTGATTTGGAGGACCATCCTGTATACAATTTGGTCATTTAGCAGTCTCCCCGTAGGATATTCGTTGGATGACAGTAACACCCAGCCATTCAAAAGCAACAACAAAACTGCCTTTAGACACAAACAAAGCTCTCTGGGACAGTGGGAGGTGGCTAGGGGTTAGGCAACACTGCCACTTGGCTGAGAACCAGCATTTTAGAAGATCTTCTCGAGCAGGCAGAAAACTCTGTTTCACATAGCCTACTGCAAATGTTTTGGTTGCTTGCTTTTATACTGTCTGCTAGTTAGGAACACCATACTTAAGTGCCAGCCACACTCCGGCTATTTACTGCCTGTCATTCTGCACTCATCCTGAGCTCATCAAACATTCATCTCACCTTTCCCCTCTTCAGAAACACAACTTCTCCCTCTGGAAACCCAGCTCCAGATGTTCAAAGCTTCCCTCTGCTCTCCAGGATCCTCTGAACTCAAACCCTTAGGACATTTCCTCATACCCTAGCACTGTCTTAAAAATCTTAATTCTTTGTCCCCAAAGAGCAACTTTTTCTGCTTAGTCCTTTGCAACATGCTACTGAAGCCAGGGGTGTTGGCTCAAGGACAGGACATGGTGTCACGGGGGCTTCCTAAACGTGCAGGCCAGTCAATCTCAAAGAACTGGTCCTATTAGCAGTTTCATTAGCAACGGGATCTCCCCCCAGCAGTTTCCTTCTCCTCTTCCATTTCACTGCATTTCCAACCTGTTCTTGCTCTCTTCAGTGAATTCCTTGCACCTCTCTTTGGTTCATATGTAACAACATAAGGATGCCACACTATGTAAAGGAGCGCTACTTGCCTCAGGACTAGGAAAGCTAGAAACAAACATCAGGACTTCTTCTGGGACTCCACATCCCTGCTGTTTGCTAGTCTTCTACAAAGTTTGTCTTGAATTCATATGCAAATAAGATAAAAAGGGGGAGTAGTCTTATCATGGTACAGATTAAGGAAGCTGAGACTCAGAAGGTTGAAACATCAATGGTAACCAGATTGACAGATGGTTAAAAAGGAAAAGAAAGAAAGAAAGAAAGAAAGAAAGGAAGAGAAAGAAATGAATTCAAACTATAGATGTAGTTTACATACACTCCTAACTGGAACCTGCTTGATGACGCTTGAATGTTGGCTTATCCTAAAATTTGCATAAATCCTGATATATAAACTCGTATTTTCCCACCACAAAATGGACACAGTATTTCAGACACAAATTATCTTGTGTCCTGTCCAGGATGCAAAAGGTTAGCCTCATTCCTTACGGAGGATCAGACAAACCTGGGACTCTGCAATGCCATCATTGCTTGTCTTCAGTGTCACCATCCCAAGTGACTCTTCCTAGTGACCTCATGTATACTGCCTTGCAGAGGGAGAGGGCATTGCTGTGAGAGCCCTCTTGTAGAGATATGTAGACTGAGCCACAGAATGTCTGTGACTTGTCCCTCACCAGCCTTTCTGTGAGGCTCAGGACTAGAACAAAATTTATCACATAATAAGCTGAGCATTGTTTTCCATGGGCCCTTAAGAGCAGATGAGGAATTGGAGAATATGGAGTCACTCATAAAGAGATATCAAAAACACTTCAAAGCAACAGGGTTCCAGCCCCTGCCAGGAAGGGAGTTCAAGTCTCCAGGTTATGATGGAGGAGGTCAACATGTCTCACTGGGCCAGGAAATAGTTGTGACAGTACATCTAAGATTGAATTAATACATGAATGCTAGATGTTCAAACTTTTAGACTGGCCTAGACCTTGAAAAATCACAGATTTAATCTAAAAATGCTTTGGGGAATTAATGGTGCTAACATCTCAAAAGACAAGAAATCAGGGAGTCAGTTTACAAACATAGGCCAAAGACCTTCTGAGTCACACTTGGAGTACATTACATTGTTTCAGAAACGAGGTTAGGCTAGTAGTGTCTGTAAGCAAATGGACAGTTTCTGCCCCACAGCCATCACTGTCTTTGTTCCTTTTAATCTGCACTTGTAGATTAAGAAACTGAGGCTCAGAGAGGTGCACCAAGGGCACAAAGCCTGTCAGTCATGCAGCTTTGATTATTATCTGGAGCTCATACTGAAGGTCATGTTCATTTCCTTTGCTAAGTCCATCAGCCAGGAAGGGAAAGTACTGCTTCCTTGAGAAACAGAAAAAAAGGACTTTTGTATTTTAAACACTAATAAAACCTCAAAAGAAATGAATGACATAAAACTATAGCATTCTCATTGAAATGAATAAGTATTCAAGGAGGCAAATAATTCAGCGTATGAAGAATGTGCTGATAAAATCATTCAAATGCAACTTGGGTTATTTTAGTTTGTGAGAATATGTTCAACCTATTTCTAAGTCATCTTGGAGAATTTCAAATCAGGGGAGTGGGATCAGTTTGGGGTTGAGCTTGTGAAGCATTCGAAATACTAAGTTGAAGGTCACGTAAAAAAAAAGAAAACATGGAGCAGAGTCTTGGTAGTGCAGAAAAAATGTGCAAATGCTGAGTAAATAGGGCTATATGTAAATGTTACTTGCTAGATATCATGGAGGACTTCTTATCGATCTGTCTCTCCAGATTTCTGGATTATGTACATGGTAATGGCTTGCTTTGGAAAAGGGAGTTTACAGAGTTGGCACATCTTCCCATTCACCCCATTCTCCATTGGATTCCCAGGATTCAAGTAAAGCCAAGACCTATATTTTATTTTTGACGGTTTCACTGGAAGCTGCTCAACTCATTTCACTTATTAAAAACATAAATAAAGCACAATGCCTATTTATTTATTTATTTATTTATTTATTTATTTATTTATTTATGGGAAAGAAGTCACTTCCTACCCTTTTCACCCCTGGCACATCATCGCATTCTAAGGGTCTCCTGACCCAGAGGGCCATAATCTAGACGTTATATAAATATTGACAGTAAAAACCAATGTGTGAAATGGCTGTTAATTCCAGTCCAACTGGCATTAGTCTGTTGCTGATGAAAAACTCGGGTCTTGGTGTAAACTCTCAGATGAAAGGCGCTGCAGTGATGTATATTCCAAAGACGTGACAGAACAAGGAGGTATGGGAGATGAAAGCAGGGGCGGACAGAGGAGAAGGCATGAATGTTAAAGAGACAGCTTGGGATCCTCCAAATACAGCCTTCCAGTTACCATAGATCCCGTGGGCCTTGTACTGAAGGCTGTATGACAGGAGCCGCTGTTTTCACTACAAAGGGCCGCCATACACTCTGTGTTCCTGAGCTAACGTGGGAAGAGCAGGGTCACATTCCTGTGTGGGCCAGCAGGCCGCCAAGCTGGCAACACAGTGTTGGCTGTGAGTTTGTTCAACAGCCGAGAGGAATCTTTCCTCACTCCGAGCTCTCTACCTACTTCTGTCCCAGCAACAGGAGAAATGTATTCAATCACTGGATGTCTACATCCCCTCTTTAAAATAACCCCTGTTTGAAATGATGGGAAGAGACTGATGCTTAAGGAAATGGAAGAGCTAGAGAGATGACTCCCTCAGTGAAGTAAGTCCTGTTGCTCAAGCATGAAGACCTGAGTTCAGTCTCTACAACTCACGCAAAAAAGGCGGGCATGGTGTTGCCTGCTCGTTATCTCAGAGCTTGGTAAACAGAGAAAGATGGCCACAGGGAGCTCACTGGCCAGCTGCTCTGGCCTAATTGTCTAATCCCAGAACCCAAACAAACAAGTTTAAAACAAACCAAAGAAACTTATAACTGCTTCACTTATTCTTGGTGCATAGCCACCTTATGGAAAAGTGTATGAAATTAATTGAGATTTTAAATGGTTATAACTGGCATCTTCAGACATGCTTCCTCACTACTAATGATCTTTGTTGAGCTTGGTGACAAATTTCTGTCTTTAACAACTATAAAGTCAAAATACATCGTGGGTCGGGTCAAGACATCTAAAAACAGGCTGCCATGGCCTCTCTAGGCCTTTATGATCTGGGCTTCTAGAAGCAGCATCACCAGGGAAGATGCCCTGAAAATGTCTAAAGAAATTGGTGGTCATCACATTTTACAGCAATGTTCTTCTCTGCTTAGAATCATCATCCTGGTTGCATTATTTTGGCCAATTCCATTCTGTTGTCAAGACAACACGGTCCTGGCTCATTGTGCCAAGATGAGTTCCTCCAGGTCTCCTCACTCCAGCTTTCTTCAGCATTTCCTGCTCTATTCAGAACTCCAGGTATGTGAAACTATAAATCTTCCCAGCTTCCCCCCTCCCCCAAGACTACAAGGTCTTTGAGGTCAGGGGCCACGTCCCAATCTATTCCATATCTAAAGACTCACAGGAGTCCCGTTAACAACAGAGATGGAATCTTCCATTTGGAGATGCTAAGGAGTAGGTTTGAACACAGCACACCAGGGCGCTATCTTGGAAGCCAGTTCCTCAGCTATCACAGCTTCTAGATCCTACTCCTCTTTGTACATATGCTGCAGTGGTGGGCAGTGGAGAGAGCCCCAGAGGTACGTGCTCTGGGAGTGGAGACAGGGTCGATGGAGTACGCAAAGGAAAATCCTAAGAACCTCCAAGATTTTGAGCTTGCAGACTTTCTCTAGGCTTACCTCTGAAGTTGATGTCCTTCATTTTTCAGACTCTGTGAGAAAAGCCATTTCCTACTGTAGTCACACATGGCTCAATGATAAGGACACACTCTGAGAAACATACTTATTAGGTGATCTTGTCAGTATATGGCCATCTCAGAGTGAATTCACACAAAAGTACGTGATGTAGGCCTCTTGCTGTAGCCAGGGGATGAACCAAACACAAGGCACACGAGGCTGATGCTGTTGCAGTGTAGGGAACTGTTCACAGCAAATACTTTTTAATAGGTGGTGAAGGAGCACATTGTAAAATATGAATTAAAAATAAGAATGCAGAGCAGAAATGCAGTCATGTATTATCAAAGATTATTACTATATACAGTCATTCAGGTTATGTTTCCACATAGCCAGTGGTAAAGCAGACGTGTTTATTCCAGTACTACCAAAGACATGGAAGAGTGCATTGTGCTATATGGTATCTGTGATGGCTAGTTTTGATTGCTAACCTGATACCACCTAGAAATGCTCAAGAAGAAGGTATCAATGAGGGATTGCCTAGACCAGGTTGGTGGGGGTGTGGGATTATCTCTATTATATTAATTGAAGTGTAAAGGCATATTCATTGTGGGTAGGAACATCCTGTAAGCAAGAGAACCTGAATCACCGGCTCTATAGAAAATGATCTGAAAACAAGCGTGTAATACACTTACTTCTCTCTGCTACCAGACTATGGATTGAATATGACCAGTCATCACAAATTCCTGCTGTGTGACTTCATTGGATTGATATATATATATATATATATATATATATATATATTAATATATTTATTTATCAGAAAATTTTACCACAGCAACAGAAACAAAATTAAGACAACATCACCTCACCCCAATGATAAGTTATAAGCCATTTTGCAACCCTATCACATTCTTAAGAGACTGGGAAAAAAAACATATGCAAACATAAAATTCAAAATATACAGTGGGTAGCTTAAAAATAGTTTAACAGTAGAGCATGTACTTATCATATTCCTAGATTCAATCCCGAGCATCAAACAACATCAAAAACCATCATGTATATGACACACAGATGCACCAAAGTGTTGCTTATGGTACATGACCACATTTAGCTGTAGCTCAGGGTTAACTCCCGAATAGCAGTTTTTGGTCTCTGTACTGTTAGTGAGAAAATACTGTGCTCAGCGCCTGGGAATCCCAAACAAGAAGGTGGGATACAAAGAACATGAGTAACTCAGTCAAGAGGCAGGGACCCCTTGCTCTGATTTTCAAAGAACACACCTAACAAACTTTCTCAGTGCTTCAAACAGAAGCAAAAGAGAGCAGAGGTGAAATACATGGTGAGGGACTGAGACCTCCAGACATGTCACTTTCTTCCTGGCATCAGAGGAAGCAACTTTAAAGTACCCTTGGCTCAGGTCTGATTTTCACCCTCATTTGGGGCAGGAGGATAAAGGCCCTGCAGAGAGGAGAGACACCGTGGGCAGGGGCATTTCTGTGACAAGCTGGAGACACACAGAGTCTGGGAGGATATGGGGGTGACTCTAGCTGAGACTCCTAGTAGCAGGGGTCATAGAGACTGAAGAGGACACCGTCTAACTAGACAGGACTCCTAGTGGAGGAAGAGGAACATTAACCCACCCACAAAAACTTTGACCAATATTTACACTGCCTACACGATGTGCCGGGATAAAGATGGAGCAGAGATGGAGAGAATGTTCAACCAATGTTTGGCCCAAACTGAGACCCACCTCATAGGAAAGAGCCAACTCCTGACACTATTGACGATACTCTGCTTGCTATGCTTGCAGTTGGAAGCCTAGCATAGCTGCCCTCTGAGAGGCTCCGCCTAGAAACAGATGCTGAGACTCACAGCCAAACAATGGGAAGAGCACAGGGAGACTTGTGGAAGAGTGCAGGGAAGGACAGAAGGACCTGGAAGGGTCAGGAGCTCCACAAGAAAACCAACAAAGCCAACTAACCAGGGCCAGAGGACTTGTGGAGACTGAAGCACCAACCAAGGACCATGCATGGGACTGGACCTATGCCTCCTACACAGATGTAACAGACAGGCAGCTAAGGCTCCATGTGGGTCACCTAGTAAGGAAATAGGATCTGTCTCTGACATGGACTGTGGTGCCTGCGTTTTGATCACTTATTCCTGGTGGGGCTGCATTGTCAGGCCACTGTAGAAGAAGATGCGCTAAGTCCTGATGTGACTTGATGTGTTGGGGTGGGTTGTTGTTGTTGGGGCTCCCCTTTTCTGAGGAGTAGGAGAGGGAGGATAGGGGGAAAAGGGAGGAATGATGGGACAAGGGGGGGGGGAGGAGGGAGGGGGCTACAATCGGAATGTAAAGTGAATAAGTGAATAAACATGTACCATGGAAAATCAACATGGAACAGAAGATGAAGGAAATAGGGTCTAGTCTTATTCGTAGCCAGGGGAAGCTATATGGCAACAGACAAATATGTCCTCTAGTAACCCATTAATATACAATAAAGAAAAATTAAAATGTTAAAAAAATACACTTGCCTCAGCTCTCCACAAAGAACAGGGCAGCACTCACTGGCTCAGTGAAAAAACATGAAAAACCCAGATTCTTTCACAAAGTAACCATGGAGAAAAAGTGTCTGGGAGCACATGGAAATCCCTACACATGGTTACAGCCTTGCTGGTGGAGAAAAGGCTTTGCGAAATGCTCAGTTCCATGCCCCTCACTTATTACAACATTGGCAGCGAAGTGTCAGAAGGCAAGGCCAAGACGGTCCTCGCTTCCTTAGGGTTAAGCCTCAATGATTTGATGTTTCCTCTGCTCAGTTAGGTTATGAAAACTTCCATGTCTTGTGCACAGGACTGTTTATTCGCCTTGTGAGGAGATAAATCCAGGCCTTGTCACCAGAGACATCATATTCGGAACAGCTCTGGACTATACCTGAGGGCCTCAATATTAGGAATGTTGATGAGGAGAGAGGATGACAGGATGAGTGAGAGGTGAGAAGGGCTCCGACGAGGGCGTGTGGAACTGCCTTCATGCCTGTGCATGTGTGTGTGTGTATACATGTTTATGAGGAGTATGTACACATGCATAGTTGTGCGTGCACATTTTATGTGTGTGCATACCCACGCGTGTTTGTATAATCATGGAGATGTAGTGTGTGCGTGCACTTGAGTTGTATGTGTGCATATATGGATGTGCATATGTATAGGGGTAGAGAGTGACTGTGTGCTTGAGGTCTGTGTTATACATGTATGTGAGCTTCTATATTCATGGGCCATAAAGTACGTGCATAAATTTGTGCACCTGAGTTTGTGGGTATATATGTGTGTGTGCGTGCCTGAGTTTATACACACACACATACAGATACATACAATGCTTTCATATGTATAGGGATACAGAGTGTATGTGTATTGTGCTTAAGTCTGTGGGTGTTCTGTGCCTGTGTGACATTTTGTGTTGGTATACAAGATCAGTATGTACTCATGCCCAAGCTAGTAAAGTGATTCACCAGGAAGACAGTATAAGCCAAATTAAATAGGAAGCTGCAACTAGAGGACTCCCAGCCAGCTTTGGCACAGAAGCCCAGGGGGAGTACTACAGGACGGGAGTTAAGAAGCAGCTTCCTGACTGCTGGGCTGTTGATTTGGCACCTTACACCGATGTTACAGCTTAGAAAAGAAGAAAAATAACATTTTTATGAGGGGTAGAAAGCAGAGCCGAGGCTCAGGGAATTTAGTACATTTTAGCAATCATAGATGAGGAACTGGCACACATTTACTGAAAAACGTAAACCCTGTCTTCTTCATTCTCATTAAATAAATACACGTGCACATACACATAGACACATATAGGTATACCTATATGTAGAAACATAAGCTATGAGCATCTTTAGTACAAAAACACCTCTGTAGACTCTCTTAGGCTTGGTACACATGCTCTGATGTTTCCAGCAAGGAGACACTGAAATCCACACCCACAGAGATCCCATCTCTGAATGAGGGAAACGTGCACACTAACACACATGGGTGTCTGGTAAAAGAAATATTCCATCACACTAGAGCACACAAATTGTTTTCTTCACTCAACTCCTACTGGGGCAGAACACGAGAAATGGATTCTAATTTGCTCATGTCTAGACTCATGTTTTATTCCATGTTCAGAAAAGCCTCTTTAGTCATAGGCTTTTGTTTTCTTTTGAGGTTTGAGCCTTCACGGAAGCTATGCATATAGTTTGAGTAAGACACTGAGCAAAGTCACAAAGCTAGTTCCTAAACCAAGAGAGAAATAGGTGCCAGCATTTCAGGGCCCACCTCTCTGTCAAAAGAAAGATGTTTTTTTTTTTCAACAGAGAAGATTTTGACACAATTACAGAAATCATAAAATGACCAAGCTATACAACTGCTTGCATATTAGATTAGGAGAAATTACTCCAAGGAGGAAAAGCACCCTGTTTACTGCATTGTAAGATCCCATTGGTTTCCTTCACATTTTCATACTAATATTTTGGAAAGCGGGATTAAAATTGCAGTGTACATTTAATTTCTTCCCAAATCTCTTAAGTATGAAACAATCATATAATTGATAACACCTTAAGATTTGTTCCTGTGTAATACAGAGTGAAAACAGAGTTTTGAGACATTAATAATTTCTACCTTTCTGACATGCTAAAATTATTCTTTAAATGCAGCAATTCGCTGGCTGAGGCTGAGAAGTTGAAGTGCAGCCTCATTTGGGGGCTAATTAAGATGAACTTGATTGAAGCTTAACCCACTTCATTTTGTCCTGAGGTAAAGATGAGTGGAGTTTAGTCCTCTTCATAAAAGGATGCTCTGTTAACAAGCAAACCCCCTTTTCCCTGGATACAATAAGGATTAAGAAATAAGAAAACGAATTTGTACCACAAATAAATTTTAAACAACGTATTGAAAAAAATAGGCACACCACTCATAGGTCAAGATTCATTTGGGAAAAAAAAAGATCCACCATTTTTTTAAAAATTCAAACTAAGTGAGGAGAAAGAACATCACAGGGTATGGAGGGGGTGGATAGCCCAGTTAAGAAACTTTGGTTTGCATGATGTTTTTTTGGACATTCAAAGCCACCTGCAAGAATGGGTGGATGGCTAGGGTTGAAGAAGAGACTATGAACGATAGGAGAGAGAAAGGTTGATGTGAAGAGGAGGAAAACAAGGCTGAGTAACAGCAGGTAGACCCAGCCGATTTTCACAGATGGCATTGAATACTTGCTGGAGAGCTGGCCTGATGTAAGGAACAGGATGGACGATGTGAATATGGTGTAAAGTCAGGAGACAGAGACCAAAGCAGCTGTAAAGAAGGCAGCTGGAAAGACTGGCTGAGGGCCCAGTGCCAAAAGAGGTGAAGAGATGACCTAGCTGCTGAGCACGGAAGGGCCAGTGTTCTAGAAACCATGGTACCAAAGGACTCCATCTCCGAGTAATGCACTTCAACTGGAATGAATGTCAAAGAGCTTTTTCTAATATGGACAAAAATCTAATCCTTCTTCACTCACTACCCTGGAGCCCTGTGCTCAAAACTTCATAGTCATCTTGGATGCTTTCTTTCCCCTCCTTACTGAAGCTGGTTCAACAACTGGCCTCTTAAATATTCTCATCCGTGTTTCCTCACTTCCAGAGCTGCAACCACTGAATTGGTGGGTAATTACTAAAGATCATTTTCAGGCTCAACTCTTGAGTACAACATTCACCACTTACTGACTGAAACCTTGGGCTGGGTAGAAAGTCATCTCTCTAAGCTGGTCTCCTCATCTGTACCATTGGTATCTGATATTATGGGACTCCTCTGGGTATGAAGAAAATGGCCCAGGAGAAGCACCCAGTATGATTTATGATTCATAAGAAATAACCCTAATGCTGGATTCCTAGCTAACTGGGTGCTGTATCGTTCCTCTTTCCACCTAGTTAAGATCTCCATCATCTTCTCACTAGATCACCATGGTAGCTCCTGCATGCCCTTCCCATTCCTACTCTGTCTTTATCTGAAACCTGTTCCCTGTATGTCTGCTGTATGACCTGTAGTGGAAAGCTTAGCTATGTCATTCAGTTGCTGAAAACCCTTCAGAGTTCTTCCAGTATTCTCAGGCTAATGTCTTGATTTATTACTCTTGAAAACCTACCCTTCCCTTTTTTCCCGACATTCTCCTCCATGCTCTAGCAACTCTGGGCTGATCCTTCCCTGAAGACATCAATGTTTCTCATGGTTACATTCATCAGGCTGTAGCTGCTTCTGCTGTTTGCATCCACTTCTTATTATCTCCTTTACTCGTGTGGTCATTGAGCTCTCTCTCTCTCTCTCTCTCTCTCTCTCTCTGTGTGTGTGTGTGTGTGTGTGTGTGTGTGTGTGAGCGCGTGCATGTGTGCATGTGAGTGTTGTGTATCTCCTTTCTCAGAGACTGAAAAACGTCTTCAAAACAAAGGCTGCTCTGGGACCTTGTATAGTAAATGAGAACTGGTGTGAATTCACTGTGTATTTGAACTGAATTCAAGAGAATATGTTAATGATGCCATTATGCTCTTTGAGTGATTATCACTTACAGACTTTAGGCACGAGAAAAGTTAAATTATAACCATTTACCCTCACTTTCTCTTCTTTCATTTGATGTTTTTAAGTCCTTGTTTAACTTACTTTTGCCACAAGTGCATCTTTTGGGAGGTGTAATTGATAAGAATGATTTTCCTAGAACTTTGAGAGCCATTAGCCTCATTTTCACACATCTGGCTTTCTTTCCTGAAATCTATTTGTTGGACCCAAATGAGTCGTTCTCTCTCTGTCTTTCTGTCTGTCTCCCTCTTTCCTCCTTCCATTCCTCCTCTCATTTTCTCTCTCTGTTTCTTGATATCTCTGTCATTCTCGCCCTTGTTTTCTCTCTTATTTTGAACCACTCCTAATAGTCATCTACTGTGGGCAGTCAATAGCCATATTCTGCTAGGTGGACCACAGATCAAAAAAAAGTAGCTTTGCAAAGAAAGGAGATGGAGGAAGATTCACAGGGATAAAGGCATCCTGAGGCAGCCGGACAGAGGGCTTGTCCCAAATGCGAGCTTTCCCTCTAGCTGTCATGATACAAGAACAAGCACCAATTAGAGCCATGCTGTGGACAGCTTCCATCTCCTCTCCTGGCTTTTACTCCCGTTTTACTCTTCTAAGTGTTGTGGACATTGGAGTTAAGTATATATTTATATTCTACCATGAATACCCAGCTGTCAGGAAAGAGACAACACGCTTAGCATCCAAAATGGCCTGGATGCTCTGACGGGATTACATGAAATGAAATTCAAATAAGATAGATACAAAAAAAAAATTACACTTAGGAGAGGAAAAATAAATTCTATAAAAACCAAATAGGAAAGTGCTGGGGAGAAAATTACAGTAGAAAATCAAATAACCTGGGGCTAAAAGAAGACCATACAGTGAACTCACATTGAGGGAGAGGGCTGAGCACAAAGCAGGCGAGGGGCTCAGTCACGGGGACTTGTGACTGAGTAGAGGGTGTGGTCAGGAAGAAATATCTCCGTTCTTCTCACCCCTGGGGTTGCCTCCAGAACTTTGGGGATGGGTTTAGGGGCTACAACTGGATTCCGGATCAGGGCTCACAGAGGTAAGCCTGATTTCTGAAGAGGTGAGGAAAGTGCTCCATTTACCCAGTTCAGGGAAGACAGAGAATGCTTAGGGCTATGTGCTAAGCAAGCACAAAACACAGCATTTGTACAGAAGAGGAAATCATGTTTTTGCTCTTTTTTTATATTTATAATCTACACTTGTATTTTGCTTCGGGTCATATAAAATGCTTTGCCATGCAGGGTCTTAGTCAATGAAGGCCAGAAACCTCAATTCTCTAGCATAACACAGCATTTGTTGTACATTGCAGTTCAATGGATGGTGGTAGGCAAAGGGGACTAGGCTGAGAGGAGACCTCTGAGTCATGAAAGCACTCAGAGGCCCAGGCTCCCACCAGGGACCTCATTCCCTGGCAGGTAATTTACCTGAATGCTCACCAGCCATGATGCTGGTGCATAGAGACACAGAATGTGTGATCATGGGTGAAGATTTATTTTCTGTGTATGGCAGTAATGGGTTCCATTTCTACTGTACATTCTGCTAGCTGGAATGTAGACTTTTGGCCAGTCTACCTGAAAGTCAAGTGGCCTAAACTATGATCCAGCAGCCCTCCCTAAGAAAAAGAAGAAATGCTTTAGTGCACAACTACACAGGCTTGCCAGCCACGTTGTGCAATTCTACATTCATGCTGACTGTCTCCAACTTAAAAGTGCAAATATTAAACATACAGTGCATACCTATACAGAAAATAGTATTTATGATAATAGATTAAAATATACATGTGCTTTTCTGCCTCTTCCTCAATCATCTTTACTTCTTGCTATCCCTGCTTCATCTTCACCCTGACACTGCAAGTTTTCAGAGCCATGGCTTCTTACACAAGTAATTCTCAGAAATATAAAATGATAGAGATAGGTCTGAATGTGCTTTTGTATTTCTCTGACTCTTTATGTTAATGAGATAAGACACCATGATGTCATACTCATCTCCAAATAATTCACTACTAACTGAAGACAAGACTGACTTTTCTACCCTGCATAAACTACATATTAGCATCTCATGAACTGAAGTATACGAAAACAGCAAGGGCGTCCTGACCACAAATAGGGAACAGAAAACTTCAAGCGCTACATGCTTCTTGACATGCTTCTATGAAACACTGTTGAAGAGAGTCTGATTTTGATAAGTCTTTGGATACTATCTTCCTGTGTGGCTGGCATCTGCCCTTATAGGCCGTTACTACAACAGGGGCAGGTTGGAGGCCACTGAAGAGTCTGGAACTTGCTCATGTGCATATATATCTTTGGTCTATCCCAGCAACTCACACCGTGGCCTCATGGATCATGACAGTGAGATTGCTGGGGGTCCTAGGCAGCAATCGGTATTAGGTTCTTGGATTTCTCAACATATATTACACACTAATGTGCATGCTGCTATTATTAGTGCATTCTGAAACCACATTGCTGAGGTATGAAGACATGCAAAAGGCTGTACTTATTTAATTTACACAACTTGATGAGTTTGGAAATAGGTCTACACTGTGAAACTATCACTACAATCAATACTATAAACATATTGGCAGCAATTTCTTGGATATAGCCCCAAAAACATAGGCAATAAAAACAACCAAAAAAGACAAGTCAGATACATCAAGTTAGCAAGCTTCCACAAAGAAAAGAAAACAATCACACAATGAAAATGCAATCTAAAAAAATGGGAGGAAATGCTTATAAGACATGCAACTGATAAAGGCTTAATATATATATATATATATATATATGTATATGCAAATCCCACAACTCAATGACAAAGTGAATATTTAATATCCTAATGAAGAAGTAGGTAAATGCATCAAAGAGTTGTTTTTGCAGAGATGACTCACGAATTCTAGGCAGGGACACAAAAAAGTGACCAAATATCACTAATCCATCAGAGAAATATAAATGGAAACCACAATGAGATGTCACTCTTTAAATAGGAGGGTTTTTTTTTGTTTGTTTGTTTAAAGGACAAATTTAGTGGAGGCTACCAAAAAGAGAGAATCTTTGTGAACTGTAGTTAAGAATGTAAATTGGCAATTCCCAAACACTGAAAGTAGAGCTGCTTCATGATACAGTGACCCTACCTCTGTGAATGCATTCAGAAGGACTCAGATTAAGGTTTTGAGGAGGTGTCTGTACCCGTGTGCTTACTTCAGCATGATTCATAGTAACCAGGATATGGAAGTAACTTAAAAGCCCATGAATGCCAAGGAAAATGTGGTACATGCTTCGATGGGATATTTATTCAGCCCCCAAATGAGGAATTATGTCATTCATGGCAGCTTGGATGAACCTGGAGAACATTATACTAACATATTCCAGAAATAGAAGTACAAATATTACCTGATACCTTGTATAAAATATATCTGAAGTAGTCACGGCCATAGAAGCAGAGGAAGTCGGATCAGGAAAGAGTGAGAAATGGGAGCTGTTGACGAAGATGACAGTGTTCCAAGTTGTGAAGCCTGGTGCATTTTAATAGCAGCTTTTTCCGCCTTAGATCCAAGTTACTTCTCGGTGGAGATGAAGAGAAGCCCCTGGGGAACTGTCCTGAATTGGACAGACTAACTTCTAGTTGAGGGCTAGGGCCATCCATACTCTCCCTCCCACTGAAGCTAATAAGCAAAGCTTTACGGTCCACCTGCTCTGAGCTTTATAGCCAGAAATGAATTTCAGGGGCCGGCAAGGCATAAGGAGGATGCCAGTATCAGAAAAAGCCATGAGCAGAGTCTGAAGCTCTATCCAGAATAGTCAGAGAAATAAGTCAGACACACTCAGCCTCATTTATCCCCCTTATCCATAGTTTTTTTGAGACATAATATTATAAGAAGTCACGTTCAAGTTCGTGGTCTCAATAATTATCCTACCTGTCCATATTACATGATTGATCCCCTATTTTGTGCTCAGTGGTGTTCCACACCTAGGCCCACAGAAACATGACAACCATATTTGCTTAGGAGGATGAGCATGGGCTCAAAATTTTTCCTTCAACATTTGCTGTGAAAATAGTTCATTTCTTCTCTCACACCAATGCACAAAAAGCCCAGAGGTATGCAGAGCACAGCAAGGGTTTGTCTTCCGAGGGCGTTGCTACAAAGTCAGAGCAACACATAACTTGACAATGACTTTTACCAGCTTGAAACTGTTCAGCCTCCACTGTCAATAATGCCTTCCACAGAACTGACACAAAGAAGGAATAAGCACACTCTGGCCCCATCTGTCTCCTTTCTACTCCCCCATTCCAAACTCATGCTTTGTTTCTGCACCCACAGTGCCACTCTCCCACATCAAAAAAAGACATCACACATATATATATATGATGATTTTTTTTTTCCAGAACCGCAACCTAGGGATAACACACACATAAAATTTACAGTACTCAAGGCAAGAGAGAGCTGATTCTTCCAACTCTAGCAACCTGGAAGCAAGACGCAAAACAAGTTAACCTCTACAAGGGCACAACAATTCAAAGTTGCTCTAGGCACTTGTTATTCAAAGCCTCCTTTGTCCTTGATTTTTGTGGCCTGTGCTGGCCTCTTCCCTCTTGTCACTGCCGTTCCTGTGCTCAATCATGTGGCACATAATATTGCTATTTAATACTTCTGCTAGAATATACTTTATCTTCTGCATTGTGGTGTTGGGTGAGGGCACTGTTTTATTTGAGACATTTACTATGCACCATGTGGAATGCCTTTCTGTGAAGTCCTAATGTCTGTATTGTAGGCTTTGTATTAAATGCATTAGCTAGATCAGATATGGTTGGTTCTGTTATGCATAGGTTATAGCTCTTAGAAAAATAATGTGGTTAAATGAAACTTTGTGGCCAGGCTTCCATGAAGCAAAATGACCTAATGGGACAAAAATCACTTATCTATACAGGGAAAGTCCCAGATTACAGGTTTAGGAGAGTGCGTGGAGAAAGGGCCAAAGGGAACCTCCTGCTGAACCCCAACACCCCACACTGTGAAGTTGTTCAATTGAGGATCTAAAAGTTTCAAACAAGAGGCTTGTAAAGTGATGTGTTTCAACCACACAGTCCTATGTGTCGGCTGGAAGTGCTATGCCTGGAAGTAAGATTCACCTTCAAGGAATTCAGTCATTGTTCTCTTCCTCTCTATTCCTTCTATCCCACTTTCTTCAGGTTATGAGTAGGGGTTAGGAAAAGAAGATAAACACTAACAACTATACAAACCAAAGTATACACTTTGATGGGGAGGAAAAGAAAACATGTCTTTTTCATCTCTCATTGAATCAAGAAGCCCCACATCTATACATCTATACATAAGCCCTACACCTAAGGCTCAGGGAACATCCCAGAAGAGGGGTCAGAAAGAGAATAAGATCCAGAGGACCCAGAATCTGCTGTGTGAGATTGTATTTCATAAATAGAAAAAGGCAGCCATACCCATGAATTCTTGACAATATGGCTACCTAACCAAGATCTGAATAATTTCGAGGCCAACTGACATGCCAATGTGGATTGGGTGAATCTCACAGGTTTTTAGCTGTAGATGAAAAACTCTAGGCAGTTAATGGCTAGTGAGAGGGAAAGTTATTCTTCACCAGAGATGGGCCCACCTCTTGGTTATCCAATAGTGCTCAGCCCTAAAAACATACAAACATACAAGGAACCCTAAATGGACTTAGTAGGCTGTATGCATATATTCATTCATTTACATACATAGTAATAATAACAATTCAATAATAACAGATCATGAATTTGAGAGGGATTGGGGGGCATGGGAGGTATTAGAGAAAGGACCGAAGTAGGGAGAATGACGTAACTACATTTTGTTAAAAAATAAGTATATATGAATTTACATAAATACAAAAAAGCTACTTTGCCGTATCACACAGGAAGTTGATGGCATTTCATGCTGAATGAATATGTCAAAGAGACTAGACTTGACTAGTGTTGATTCAGCTGTTTGCTTGTTGTGTTCTATTATTATTTTCTGAATAATAGTTCTGCTTTTATGTAAAATATGTAAAGTATGGATTTTTCCTTGTTGAAAAAGACCACATACAACTTCCTTTCCACTTAAATTTAAAGTAGCATGATTGCTTTAAACCAGACACTAAATGTGTCTTTCAAAGGCCATTACACAGGATTTTGGACTGGGACTTTCTGGACAAATCTTTGTGGTATACACATATTAGGAGGCTAACAGGCCTGTCTGGGTATGCGCATCCACACTTAAAGGTAGTCTGGAATAGAGAATACAGAAACAAGAAGAAATTGAGCATAAGGGAAAAAGAATGAAAGCCAGATGCCTGCAAGCAATGAGTTTGGAAGAAAATGAACCCAGAAGTTCCTTTAAAGCATTTTCTATCCAACAGATTCATACTGTGAAGAAAGCAGCCTTTTCCCGTTGATGGAAAATTCACCCAGCGATGTGTCCTGTGGACAGAGGGAGGGCTCAAACCAGGACATCAGTGCAGAAACAAATACCTTGTCAAGCCAGAGATGGACAGTAGATATGCATAATAGAACAGATGGGGGGGGGACGAAGGGGGCAGAACCCTCTAGAAAAATGACATGATATTAAATGCCAAGCTGCCCTGCCTGGAATTCGGTTATTCACACGTAGTTCCGGCGTGGCTTCCTCCGTGTAACTGAATGAATGGGTGGGCTGGTGAATTGGCTCTGCCTGTGAAGTAGCCAACCCTGCCATTCTTTGTTCCACCTGATACTGGGATCCACCACTCCGTCTTCCTCCTCATTGTGGTGGAAGAGGAGAGATTATCTTTTTATTTGTTTAATTGTTTATTAAATTATTATTTTTATTAGAAAGAAAAGGTTCATTTGGCTTGCATTTCTACATCACTGTACATGACTGAAGGAAGTCAGGAGCTAATGCAGAGGTCATGGAGGATTCCTGCTTACTGGCTTGCTCCACATGTCTTGCTCAGTCGACTTGCTTGTAGAACCCAGGATCTGTAGTCCAGTAGTCCCCCTCACAATGAGGTGGACCCTTCCCCATCAATCACTAATTAAAAAAAAGTGTCTTACAGGCTTGCCCTCAGCTCAATCTTATGGGGGTGACAGATTATATTATAAGAGGCCCAAAGGGAATGTGTGAGTCAGAAGTATTTCCTTTAGTATTTCAGCACTGTTCCAGAAAATAAACAAACAAAATCCTGTCCTTTCCCAGCTCCTTTTGAAGGAAGGGAACACACCTTACAGTTTTCTGTAACTGTTGCCATCTTCAAAGTGGTGTGAAAATTCCTCAAATTGAATAAGCCTAATGAGGTAATTAAAGCGGGCTACACATTTGCTCACCAAAGCCAAATTCTCTGAGAAGAAATGATATGAATTAACATTCAAAGAAACAAGTTTACCTTTAGCTCTTTGAGCATATGAACATATGCATAAGTTGTCACAACCAAAGGTCACTTGAAAAATTACCAGCTAGCATTAAAATAGTAAAATTATATAGGCAAATCATTCCTTGCCCAGGGCACAGTATAGATTAATGCAATATGATGATGATGATGATGATGATGATGATATATATAATTTAGTGTCCACTAAGAAAAAAACTTGCCAAATATTTTATGTACATAATAACTTAGGGAACCTTCTGAACTATCTTTGAGCTTTAAAAATTATTTAATATTTAATTAGATAATATTTATTTAAAATTAATTAAATAATATTTCTTATGTAAATATCATTCTTATTTTCAAAACTAGGACAACCAGAGCTCAGCTTCTTTGCCCAGAGTTTCACAGGCACTTGTGGGGTATGAAGCCAAGGTCTCTTCATGCCAAAACCATGTCATTTTTGCCCCCTTGTCATTAGAACATGGTAGCACGCAATGCAAGGATAAGTACTTGCTCCCCCTGTGCTAATTCTGCGCAGAGTAACTGAAAGCCCAGTAGATGAAAACATGTTAGCAATGGCTAATGGTCACAATGCTGCCTCTCAAACCAGCTGAGAATATTCATAGCTTGGGCTTATACAGGCTCAATCAAGCAAGAGCAGGTGCCTCATTTAACTATGACTTTGCAACTTAAGCAAAACCTTACATCCTGGTGGGGAGGGTGGCTGGAGCGATGTAATGACCAGGAAAAACACACACACAGTGACTAGAAACAGAAATTACATCTTGCTCAGATCTGCCACATTTCTTGTGTACATTTTTCTAGCAGCTGTTGTTTAGAAAGTGCCACTGGTCACACTGATAAAATGCGCCAGTTGCCTCATTTTAACATAAGTATTTTTTTACCTGAATAATTCCTGCTATTTCTTTTGAAACTAAAATTAATTTGTACACTACTCTTGCTAGAGTTCCCTGAAAAACTTGGAATTCCCCCCGCCTCCATGAAGATAGAGACAACTCAGTGTAGTCAGGCTGAACCAAGTCCTGTTTCTCAGAAGCAATTCTATTTTTCCAGTACATGCTGGACAAACAGGATGGATAAGGGTCCTGAAGAGAGAATCAATGCGGATTCTGATGGAATCTGTTTATTTTGCATTTAAAACATATCCCCCTCAAGATGGACTGGACTGTGATAGCCACCATCAAAGTGCTAATAGCACCAAATCATTAATGGCTGGCTTTGAGCTGGCCGTGAAGGCAGATTTCATATAAACCAGGCTCGTGGGGCCTTGCAGGCTTAATCAGCTTGCTCCTCTGCCCTGAGAGCAGATACTTACTGGGACAGAGCGAGCCAAGAGCAGCAAAGAACAAAGAAGGGCTCTAAGGGGTGGGGATGGTGGGGTGGGGAGAGAGCTCTGGGGGATATCCCAGCTCTGTGCTCACTTAGCTGCATTAAGTTTGAACCAAATCATCAAATTGTCATGTTCTCTGTGAGTGGGATACTATTAGTAGTCTTGGGTATAGGGCTGCTGCACTTTCCCACACTCAGAGCTACTGTGCTTGTTGTAATTCGTATGAATGGTACCTCGTGGAGTGGAGCAGGGCACAACCCAAACATGGAAGGCCTTCCTAAGTGTTGCTGGCTGTTCGAAGGACCGTGCTTCTTTCTAAACTGTCTGGTCTCTTTCTTAACGCGTAGTAAGTGCCCAGAGAATTACAGCTCTCACGGCGTCTGTCTTAATATACATCACACATGGCCTCTATCTTTACACTGCAATTTTTAAACTATCTTAAGAAAGTACTTCATGAAAGTGCTTTCTGTTTCATCTGAGTTTTCCATCAAGGGAGTGATGGAATTTTGTACATGTTTTCGGCTAAGTGCTCTTTACTGCTGTTCTGTCTGTTCAGAGACACTAAGTGTCATTGGAAATTTTGTTCTGTTTCCACACTTACCATGTTTGTGAAGAACTCAAGACCATCCTTGGGAGCACTGTGTGAAATTGTCTCCTAACCTTTGATACACTCTTGTACTCCAAAGCAGTGTGTTCAGAGCTGGGGCAGAGCCAACGCCTATCTCTCTCTGTTTCTGCTGTGGGATTTTCTTAGGCTAGTTAGCTTTACAGGCCTTAGGGTTTCAAACACGTGTATCAGAGACAATGATGATTCCTACCATACAGCAGTGTTGGAGTGGGCGGGTGAAGCCGGATAGCAAACATATTCAGCAAAAGCCTAGCTTGGGGTGACAGTAAACAAATCGTCCTTTAGCTGCTTGTCTGCTCTCTCATCCCACAGGCTGAAGGATGCTGGATTCACAAGCCCCCACTTAAGCTGCAAACCATGCACAAGAATGTTGCCCCATGAACTCAGCAGGGTTCAGAATTCTTAGAAAGATAATCAGCAGGGCATTGTTCTGGTTCTATCTTTGCTAGCAGAGAGACCTGCTCAGCATATTTACGCTGCAAACCCTAGCTGCCTCATCTGTAAAGGAAGGCAGCTAGATCGAGTGTGTGCTTCCAAGACATGATTCTTGGATGGCAAAATAAAGTAAAATAAGCAGACATCCGGGATTCTCTCTTTATTTTTAACTTGCTCCTTTATGTTTGATGTCAAACCACCGAGCACCCTACTTGCTATTTATTGTACTCTAGGACAGCGGAGCATACTGCAAGAATCTGCCCTTTACCTTGGGGAGGGGATAAGTTCCAAGACCTCCAGTAGAGGTGTGAGCTTACAGACAGTACATGAACAATCATGTGACAGGGTGGTAGCTGGGCTCTGACAGTGCTAAGTAACTAACAGGTGGGTAGCCTGTGTAGATGCCATGGGCAAAGGCTGATCTGCATCCTAGCTGGGAGAGAGGATGGTATCACCCTACTTGACAGTGCATTGCTTATTTTCAGGTCGCTGCCAATTAATATTTTCAGATTCTCAGTAAACTAAAATCCCAGAAGGAAGAACCATGGATAAGGAGAACTACTCTGTCTCCTTAAGTGTAGCGGAAACCTAAAATTCTACTTACCATAATATTCCAGTGTCTGAGCCACAATACTCTCTTTGAGCATTGATTTCAAAGACTTGACATATTTCCACCTCTGTCTGAAACATCTCAAGGACTTAGGGCCATCTTTTTCATAGTCACATGCTTTTGTTTTCATTAATCACAGCCCCAAATTTGATTGTCTTGTATACAGTTTCCTCTGGATTTCCATAGCTAAGTATAGAATTCATTCTCAGCTTTAATGATTTACACCTTCAAAAAGGAAATATATATTAATTCTTTCAGAAAACATTTCTGAGGCTAGCGAGATGGCTCAGTGGGGTCAAAGGACTGCTATACAAACCCGAAAAACCAAACAACCCAGATTCTGAGGATCTGTGTGGAAAAAAAAGAGGAAATCTCAGTAGTAGATGCTTCTTTAATCCAAGCACATACCTATGGTAGGATCTGGAAGGAGGAGAATCCTCAGAAGTTCATGGGTCAGATAGGCTGACATGCTTAGCAATAAACAAGATAGAGCCTGTTTCAAACAAGGCAGATGGTGCAAACTGACACAGAAGGTTGTCCTCCAGTCTTTACAAGCATACTCTGTCCGTCAAGCATCTGAGGAAGAGCATGTGTGTGTGTGTGTGTGGTACACACACACACATGGTAATCACATACACAAGAATACATACACCGGCACATACTATAAGTAAGTTCAGGAAGCTTTTCTCTATTCTTCTCACGGTCTTGTCAAGCAGCTAAGGAGAACAAGTAAACAAACACCTGTCACATGACATGTGTAACACAAGGCCACCGAGAATGGCACGGGGCTCTGAAGGCAGAGATGTCCAACCTATCTTAGGGACTAAGAGATTATTTCTAGAAGGCTGTAGTTAAGACTATCCTAGAGCAGAAATAGACGAGTGGGAGTGGCTAAAGTTGATGGAGAAACACTCCGATTCTGTGTGAAGGGTGTCAGGTAAGTGTGAGCAGGAAAGCACAGATGATGGGGACCAGACATGAGTGACAACGAAAGTGAAAGACAGAGAGAGAGGAAGGCAAAAATGATTGGTAGCCATGTTTGTACAACAACAGCATACCTTGACTCAAGAGATAAATCCAAAGTCCAAAGCAACAGGAAGGTATTGAGATAAGACATATTAAAGAGAATAGGCCTTCTTATATAGCTTAAGTTACTGCACACAGAGGCTACCTGGTAAGGTTAATCAGATCTGGACACAGATAGACTTGTGCAATCAAAGAAGGGAGGATGAGAACTGCTCTCTACAGTATTTGATGATAGTTTTAATTCATTGTCAAGAGAATAAGGAAGTATTGAACCTCCAATAAAAGCCAAATCTACTCATTCAGGTATAGTTCTTTGTTAAGGAAGCCAAACCATAGTAGCTAAGGATAAACCCATGGAACTAGATACAGAGGACTATAAAAAATGGCTTAAAGGGTTATGTGTGGCTCAAATCTACCTATTCACACATGGCATTGTCCACATCCTGTGGTACGAAACACATCAAAGGAGAAGCCAGCATGTGTCCAAGAAGCTTATGGTCAAATGAGCAGACACGGAGCTGAGAAACGTGCTCTGTGTGTATGTTGTTAGAAGACCCGAGGAGACTGGATGGGAAAGTGAAGCAGACAGTACAAGGTTCACACCAGAGGAACCATTTGTAAGAGCAGACACTGGGGTCTGGGTGGGGAGCTATGTGGATGGGGCATCCACACTGAGTGCTAAAACATGAGAAAGAGGAAGACATTGAACAGTATTCTGAATTTGAGCAGTTGCTCCCAGGCAAAGAATGGTTTAATCTTTGGGGTGCACTTAGAAGCAATGACACTGTTTTTGGTTGTCATAATCGGGGGTAGTAGTGGTGCTATTGGTAACTAAAGAAGTGGAGATTAGAAATGCTGGCAAGTGTTCTCCAATGTACAAGGAGCTTGCCATCAGCAGGAATCAATAGTGCCAGTGTTGAAGGACATCAAGGAGAGGGAAGGACAGACTGTCCTTAAGTTCTCCAGACAAGTAAAAAGGAGGCATATCTGAGAAATGAAGCTACTTAGTCACTTACAGGCAAGTAGGGTATACAGAGTGGACACACTGCACAAGGGGAGATTATGTTTCTCAAGCAGAGAAGATCTAGCTAATGATATCATTACTCCACTCAGAGAGACATAAGGTTTAAAAGCCATACACTGTAACGCTAGTTTTTAAAGCTCTGCTTTATGTGGGGTCTTTAGGCCTCAACCTCCCTTCCAACCTCCCAGCTCTATGTAGGAGAGAAAAGGTTAGTGGAGATAGAGGATCCCTTTACTTCTCCTGGATATTTAGGGTCCAGTAGTTCTCTTAGGGCTGTACCAACCTCCATCAACAGCAAACAGAACCAGCAGTCTCCTCCAAGTTGCTGTGCCCCTAAGCCTTCCTCTCTGTGTGCTCCAAACTGCCACAGCATCCGTCTCTCTGGTCTCTCCAAACTGCTACGGACCACACACCAAAACCTCTTGCTATAAGCCAACACCACATTCAACAACTTTTCTTTCTACACTCTCAATTTATATCCTCAGAGCCCTAGACCACGTGCATCTCTGTGCTGCATGTGGAAGGCCATTTCCAGCTGGCGATAGCCATACCCCACATGAGACAATTAACAGGTGTGGATAAACTATGCTAAATTAAAATTCCATGCTTGGGATTAAAACCAAAACATACTTACATAGCATAACTGAGTTTACAAAGAAACCAATACTCCCATTACAATACACCATTTATTTCGGCACCTTTCCATCTAACACTTTGGGATCAGAGATGGATGACAGCAACTAAAATGGTAGAGAGCAAAACTTGGATATAGCGTGGCTATAGCATGTACAGCCACTTAATGCTAACAGAATCTTTGTAAGCAAAGAGGAATGGGCCATTTTAACTTAGGACATAGAGATTGTTTGGAGGTTCTAGCAGAAGATCACAGTTACTCGTACACCCTTGTCAAAGACTGGTCCTTGCCGAAGACTGAGATTTCTCTACTGGGAGAAGATTGCCCTCTTTGGCTGAGCATGAGCACATAGCTTTGGGAGGAAGGGGACAGCAGCTAAGCCATCCAGCTCAGCAGCAGCTCTAGCAATCAATGAGGGGACAGATGTTGCAGCCAGATCACAGTTCAGACACAAACACATACACACGTGCACACACATGCACACTGCATGCATGTACATATACCTACACACACACACACATATGTAGACATTCCTGTTTCTTTTGAAAGAATACATACCAATTTGCTAGTTCCTTTCCCGTTTCTCTTCATTAAAGATAATATATATATATATATATATATATATATAATTTTTTTTCCTCACAAAGACAGAGAGGATGTCTAATTTTGAATAAAAACAAACATGACAGCTCTTGCTCCTACAGAAAGACTATGTTAAATAGCCTAAGAAGAGGATATATAGAGGATATGAATCCTAGGGTATATATCCCTAGCATTCAAAAGTAGCTTGCTTCAGAGGTACAGCCGTGTCTATATCCACACTGTTCACAGTAGCCAAGCTGTGGAGTCAGCTCAGGCCCAGCATTGGCTGAGTGGACACAGGAACGCTGCCATACATACAGAGAGGAGTACGACTGAGGTATAAAGGAAAACAAAATTCTATCTTTCACAGGAAACTGGATGGGAGTGGAATTCATCAAGACATGCAAACTGAGCCGGTCTCACCGAGAGAAGTATCCCACGTTTTCTATCATTTGACGAATTTAGGTGGAAATAAAACAATATGAAAATAACAGGAAGACTGTTAAGGCTGTACAGAGGGAAGAAGAAAGGGAGAGAAAAGGATTGGAGAGACGTGGGTGGATGGAGAGAAAGCGCGCTCGTCGCGTGGGGACACGGTATAGTCATAATGAAAGCCAGTTCTCTGCTTAATATGTACTGCAGAATGAACTCTCAGAAATGAAAAGGTGGTAGCACGAGCTCTGACGGGTAAGGGAGACATGATCTAACTATCGCCCTGCATTTCAAGACTCCAGTTGTAACCTTATTTTACTCGGGTTTTCACACCTTGTCTGGCTCTGATGTGAGTGGGAGGCTGGGGAATTCGTGCGTTGGTCTGGGGCTCTTTGTTTTTCGTCAGCATCATGAGTTGTAGTGAAACATGGTGAGCTAATTTTGTTTTCAAATTTACAGGACAGATTTCCCAGGAAGAAAACAGAGAATCCTATCGAGATATCCATGGCCTGAATACCAGTCATGTGAATATTCCACTTCAAGAATTTTGTGTCACTGGATGCCTCATTTCCTCAAAATTTCCTATAAATTGACCTTTTGCTTTACATCTCTCTTCTACATGGAAAACACATTCAGCCACAACTCAACAATTCAAAGTTATTTTTGTTTTATAATGGAAGGAGTTTAATGCAATGTGATTATATTTTAGCTAAATATGTCTGTCTGGTTCAGGAACAAATTGGAAACCTCCGTCTCAACTCAGCTAGATCTTCCTCATCTTTAAAGTGTTACTGTAAAAAAATCTGGCAGGGAACCAGGAGCTACTTCTGGGAGGAAGTTAGCAAACTGGTCCAACAATCGTGCTTTTACAAACAGGAGTTAAACCTGATTTTATATTTTTCAAAGATTGAAAAACTTGAAAAGAATATTTCACAACATATGAAACAATATGATACATTTTATAAAAAGGGCTTGTGGAGGCACACCTAGCCTATCCAGCTTTTCTATAGGTGCTTTGGTGTTCCTGTGGCTGTGTTGGGAAAACTCTATGACTGGAAGAGGTTGTTAGAGTGTTTACTTTCTGGTCTATCGAAGAAAAGGCTTATGCCATCCTAAATTATTTAAATATCACCGATAGATACTGATAGACATTATAGGTGCTGTGACTATAATCCTGTACGGTCCCTATGGCATACACCTAACATACATTGTCATACTTTGGAAAATTCTATTCTGTGAATGAGAATAGCTAAGGAGGCGGTGTGAGATCCCCTGAAAAAGCAGTAAAGCTTTAGAGACACCATTAGCCCAATGGGAAATGACTCTATCAGAAGCAAGCACAGATAAATATTGTACAGTACATGAGATACTTCTACATGCCTCTTAATTCATACTTTGCCCACAATACCTACAGAGGTAAGTTGTTTGTTGTTACTTGTATTAAGTGAAGTGTAAAAGAATAAAATGTCCATGTACTTGGGATGATAGTTTTTTTTTCTTTCCTTTTCCCTGCATGTAAACATTAAAAATCCCTTCTGATGATCAAAGTGATTACACGGTCCGGTTTCAGAGAGTGTCTCTAGTTAGTTTCACTTAATGCACTTACCACGACTAATGAGAACTACTCATGCACACCCAGAGATTAAGAGCTGGGACTCAATTCTCAAAAGTCTGAGAAGGGAAAGAAATGATTAGCAGGCCTTCTGCACCAACAAGACTTCATCCACTAAGCTCATTTAAAAGACAACACAGCAAGGAAGCAAAGCAGAGCTATGACAGAGTGAATAAGCTCATCATGAAGGCATCTCCCATGAAAACAAGTCTTCGTTAATTGTTATGTAAAAGCAGTCAGGAGCGTAATTTGCAACTAATTTGTCAAAGGCAGGCACAGAAAATACAGCTGAATCACCTCCAGTTCTGGGAAAAGGGATTCTCTTCCACCTTGAATGGCAGCTCGGGACACTGGCTAGGCGTGAGAATCACCTGAGGAGCTCTATTATGATTGCAGCTTTAATTGTGTGTCTTTATGGATCCAGAGTGACGACTGTGCACATGTATGTAATGTGTCATGATCAAATCAAGGTAGTTAGCATTTGTGTCTCTTTTGACAATTAGTTTTGAATTTTGGGTTAATATGCGTTCATATTAATTTTGGGTTAATGTGATACTGTATCATTTGCATCAAAATGGATAGAACTAGAAGCCATGCTAAATAAAATAGGAAGCAGCAGAACAAACTCTACATTGTCTCCAGCTCTCTGTGAAGTTGAAGCAAAGATGACAAGACAGCAGGACAATCTCTAGTCTAGCAGAAGAAGGGCAGAGGGGAGTTGGGAACATGCTGAACAAGAACTTCTCAAAAGCCTAGATTCCAGGCCACAGTCGTGTCCATCCATGAGATCAGTGTTTCTGGAAAGAGTCTTTGGTGTATTTGCCCAGGAATTGAGGCCAACAGCTGACTAGGAGGATCTATCAAAAAGAAGATGTTTCTTCACAGCTAAAGAAACAATCCGTCAAGTAAAGGGGGGGGGCACAGAATGGGAGAGAGTCTTTGGCAGCTGCATGGCTGATATAAAATCCAGAATATGTAAAGAACTCAGAGTCAAAAAAGCAAATCACCCATTCAAAAATTGGATTTGGGTGTTGGGGTTGATCTGGAGCTATTGTGTTTTTAAATGTTTATTGCTTGCTCCCCAAGATCCCTAACTGTTCTCATGAGCAAATTCTCATGAATCCAAAATAATGTTGTGTAAACTTTGTCTCCTAAATTACCCATGATTGGCTAAATAAAGTTGCCCACAGCCTAGATGGGGCATAAAAGAAGTAGGCAAGCCAAGTTTCATGGTCTTGAGGGTGGCAGGGAAAGACCACCAGGAGAGAGGAAGGGGGGAGAAAAGAGCAGTTTACTGTGGATAACTTGCTTCCAAGACAGTGTCAAAGCAGCCACTTCACTTGGTCCAACTTCACATATACTCTTTGGTTAGTAGAGTTTTCACCTGTCATCAAATAAATGTCTTCTTGCAACAGATGGATACCATCACAGAAAACTGCAACACATCAAAACGCAGGAAACAAGTGATTGAACGGTATCCAGTCTCAACAGATAAATCAAGTCCTACAACTAAGGTTTAGGGATTACAGTGGAAGACAATAGAAAGATGGTTAAGAGCCAGAGGAGCACAACGTTTGCTGTGAGATTTCATTTCCTAGAAGTGTCAGCAAGGCTACACCTATGAAGTCTTGTTCTCATCACCATCGTGGCCCAAACAAGAACTGAACAAGAAATACCAATAGACATGTTAACATGGAATGGGGAACTCTCACAGGAACCCAACCCTAGACAAAGAACTTCAGGCAACTAAAGAATGCTGAGAGAAGGACAGTGGTCCCCAAGGAACAGTCCCCATATGGTTATTCAATATCAAATGGCTGGCTCTGAGGTCATATACCTACAAGTGATATATATATATATATATTATATATATATGTATATATATATATATATACACACACACACACACTGAGTGGGGTACATGCATACATATATACACATCCACCCATCCATCCATAGATATATACATACATACATACACACATACACTACAGCTCAAATATCATGCTGGGCAGAGTCTTTTGAGTAGATGTCTTGGCATTATGATCTATCTGCACATCTACAGCTAGATATAGAACTGTCTGAGATACATTTTTTTAGCATCTGTCCTGACACTCCTACCCATGCTTAATAATCTTTGCCTTAATCAATGCTATCTTTTCTTAGAAATTTCTTTGAGGAAGGAACATCAAATATTGGCAAATAACTGCTACTCCGTTCTCCAATAACCACTCCTCTGCGTATTTATTCCTTAGGAGAATAGTTTTTAGAACTACGCCAAAATGGAATCAAGCCCAACCTTTTAGGAGAAACCCAATCCAATTTTCAGGAGAATTATGTAACTTGATTAAAAATCAGCCATCAGATAGACATGCTGTACATACTTGTCATCCAGCACTTGAGAGGCTGATGAGTTGGAAGCCAGATTGGGGTACACAGAGAGTTGAATGCCTGTCTGGGCTACACAGTGAGTTTAAGGTCAGCCTAAACCATCTAGTAAAACACCGACTTGGAAAACCAAATACTAAATACTGGGCTTGCAGCTTAGTGGTAGTGTACCTACCCAGCATGCACAAGGCACTGGATTCTGTCTCCAGGGTGACAGAGAAAAATCAGCCATGAAAGTCCTAGCTATACATGTACCAAGGGTCGCTACAGTTTGGATGAGAGACTTTTAAACCCTCTTCTACTATTCTCAGGGGCTTGTTTATTTGTTTTTGTTTCAAACCAAATACCTTGGCTTAGCCTCTTTACCAATATGGCTCTTATTTTTTAATCTCTCTCCAGACTTTGGAGATTTGTAAGGGCAAGTTGGGACAGTAGAATGCTATAAATCAGTCTTCCCAAAGGTTATGGTGTTTTCATTTATTGAGTACCAGGTATACAAAACACCAGCCATGATGTCTTGATTAGTCCTTATGAACTCATGGGTTAGATAATATCATCCCTAATTACTGATGAAACATCTGAGTCTCATAAAGACTATCTATGCACAATGCCCCATGTCAGATTTTAATCAGTGACCATTCTGTGTTTCAGACCCCAGGCTGTCTAACTCCAAAGCTTGGGCTCTCGATTTCCACTGCACACTGCCAACTTGAGCTGCATAAGCCAACCAGGCAGCCCTTTGGGGGACCAGAAGAACTAGCAATGGCCTCATTCCCAGCACAAACACATGCAACACTACTGTCCATCTGCCACAATCCCACAGCGGATTGATGCTGCTCAAGAAGAAAGCCCAAAGGCCATTTGGGCAGTGTCTCAGCCGTTCACCACTTTATTTGTTAATCTCATCAATCCATCTCCTTTTGGGGGTGGGGGTGGTGGAAGCACCTGACTGGATAGCTCATTTTCCTGCTTTGGTACTTACTGGGTCTGAATAAACACAGTCGTTTCTGCCAGAAGCACATCTCCCAGTTGGATGAGCCCTTGAACTCCGTATTTTGAAAATCTTGGATATCCAGCTAATGAACAGCCCACAACATAGGCAGCATGGTTTAAATGGCACAGAGAGTGAATTTCCGTCTCCAGTAATATTCCCCCTGAGAGCAGTTCCCAAATATCAGCCCAGGTCCTGACTGTGTCCAAATCACCTGAGATGTTAATTAAAAATACAGATTCCTCAGCTTCACCCAAGACAAACTGAATCAGACAATCTCTGGGTGATGATCTGGAAAACTGTGTTACCAACAAAACCCCAGGTAACAGGACTGACTGCACAGCCAGAATTAGGAACTAATTTGCTAAGTTAGAGCGAATGGGGGCAATTGCTCTGGGCCAATTCATTTGACTTTTCCATATTTATTGACCTACTACTGTGTACCAAGCACTTTTTAGACCCAGAGAACCAGCTGTGAGCAGGGCACCCAAGGCCTGTCATAAGTTGACAATATGATGAGTGAAGCCTGGCAATCGGAAGAGAGACACATGCCTAGACCATTTGAGGGAGTTGGATTCTTGGGTGGGAACTAGGGCCTAAGGGTGGAGAGAATTAAGAGCAGGGATGCAGTGAGGTCTGCAGTTTGCAGTCAAACAGGGTCAGAGAGGTACCTTTTTCTTATAACAGCACTGAAAAGCACAGCTGAGATGATTATCAAGTCACTTATATTTCCGGAGAGTTTTGATATATCACACACTTTCAGCAAGGATATATGCTCAAGAATATTTGGATTGGTTCCAGAGCAAGGACTCTCTCAGTTTATCTTTCATTTCCTTGAAAATCCCCATGGGGACCTCAGATCTCCCAAGCAACTAAGTGCCACTGTATCTTCACCCTGGTGTCTGGACAGAAAACGGGTTGGAATCATATTTAGCTGGCCTAGAGTGGCATGCTCTTCCTAAAATGCCATAAAGTAAGAAATAGCGGTCACTAGCATCTGAAGAGGGATGATAGGCCATAAGATAAGATCGGAGACATGGCAAATCACTGTATGTTCTTCTCTATTCATTTATATTCCTTTAAAGCTAATTTTAACTGAGTAAAATGGTGTTGAAGACAGTGTAGCTGGCCTGAGGCTTCATTTAGCCTACGTGGCATTGTCTGTATCTTTCCCTTTAAGCTATACAGAAGAACCAAAATGAATTCTTCTTATTTCTTCTTTATATGTCTTCTACTTGTAAATCAAGGTGTTAAGAGTATTTGTGTGTGTGTATGTGTGGTGTAAGTATGTATTTGAATGGGTGTGTGCAGGTAGAGGCCAGAGGTTACTGTCGAGTATTTTTATTCATAGCTCTCCACCTTATTTTGTAAACTTTGTTTTTGGATCAACTTGTTCTATTTTATATTTATGAATGTTTTCCCTGCATAATTGGTGCCCACAGAAGTCCAAAAATGGTGTCAGTTCTGCTGGAAGTGAAGTTGCAGACAGTCGGGAGCTGCCATTTGGGTTCTGGGAACCCAACCCAGGTTTTCAGCAAGAACCACAAATACTTTTAAACACAGAGCCCTCTCACTTTAGTTTTTTGAGATAAGCTCATCAATCCAAGGCTGGTTGGTCTCTGAACCCAGCCACCCACCTGTCTCCATCCAGCTGAACACTGAAGCTACAGATATGTACACTCATACCCAGGGCTTTTTTTTTTAATGTGGTATTACAAATACAGACACAGATTCTCATGTTTTTGTAGCAGGCACTGTACTGACTGAGTCAGTTCCTGATGTCACAGAAATGATGCTACTACTAACTTAGCAGCTAAAAGAATGAAGAGAAATGCGGTCCGAAGTAAAAGATGGCCAGGGAGAAATGTAACTCTCAGAGCACAAGATAGAAGTGTTGGTACAAATCTTTGTGTTCAGTGTGTTCTAAAATATAGAATGCCAGTCACCCACCAAATGACACCAGTGACAAAGTTTTAACATTGGGTCTCCAGAACATTCCACTAAAGATAGACTGCCTCTTAAATTGAAATCAAAGTTACTCGAAGTAGAAAGTCTGTTAGTTGTTAGCATGTTTTCAATAGCACCCACTCTAGTGTGTGTATGTACATGTGTGCTTGCATGTATGCATGTGCATGTGTGTGTCTGTTTCCTTTGTATGTATGGGGGATTGTTTCCAGAACTTTTAATGGGATACCAAAATTCTGGAGTACTTAGTTCTTCCACGTAAAATGGTGAAGTGTTTTCTTATTTCCTACACACGTTGTTCTATTTACTATAAATCACCCTTGGATTATTTATTTATACTACCGGACACAATGCAGATCCTAAATAAATGGTTCTTCTAGTACATTGTAGTAGCAAAGAAAAAGTCCTATACCCATGAGGTTATGATACAATTTAAAACAAATCCAATGTGGAGTCTACAGACGCAAAGGCTATCACATATTCTTTCTTTCTTTCTTTCTTTCTTTCTTTCTTTCTTTCTTTCTTTCTGTCTATCTTTCTTTCTTTTCTTTCTCTCTTTCTCTTTCTTTCTTTCTTTCTTTTTTCTTTCTGTCTGTCTGTCTTTTTCTTTTTTCTTTCTTCCTTTCTCCATCTATATCTAGCTGTCTATCTACCATCTTTCTTCATTTCTTTTTCTTTTTAAGTTTTCTTTCATTACTATTATAATGTCTATTAATTTATAATTACTTCATGCTGGCATACCCCTCTAGCTAGCATCTCTATATTTTCATTTTAGAAAGACTTAATTTAAAAGAAACGCTTCTTTAAATATGACACATGTAGCTAAATCACAGGTGCTATTACAGATGTGCTGAAAAAGCATGGTGCTAGGAAATAGGAAGTGTGGTAAATAGCATCTAAGTAAATATCCTTTATTTCAGATGGGAAAATAGAATCCTACGAAGCAAAATGATGAGTTCACAGTAACACAACTATTTAGTAGCAAAGATGGTGACAGCATGTGGTGTTTGTTCAGTGCTATTTCAGGACATAGGTTTACCCATCAATAGCAGAAATCCTTTGTGAAAAGCCAAAACAAAAACAAAAGACCAAAATCTATCAAAGGCAAACATACAGTCATATATTATACTTATTAAATATCATGTGCTATGAATGGGTACATATGCCATACTCCTACATGACTGCATATGCACTGGTTTTCTTCTATGATTACGTTCCATAAATACTGCTCAGGACTGCATGGCACTATTGGACAATAGGGCCCCATAGTGCTTCACTGATTCAAATATTTCTATGGGGTGGGTGCTTACTTTTTCTCTTTTTTTCTTTCTTCCTGTCTGTCTGTCTTTCTTTCCTTTCCTTTTAAAAGGACATATGGAGATAAATATAGGCAAGGAAAATAAAGCTCATCTCTGTTACCACCTGTGTACAAATTCCTAAGAGCTGTGAAAATACACCTATTAGGTCCCCTGCTATGACAACAAAGTTCACGGAAGGTCACTTCTGCTGTTCATTTTCACCTCCATCAGCAGGTTTACTCTGGGTTGGGGTTTCCTACCGGCTGATCTAAGCCAATGACTGAGCATGGTTGCCTATTTCCATGGTGTGTAGAAAATCTCCAATGGGCCTTTCTGGCTCCTGGAAATCCCAATGTCTTAATATGGTTTTAGAGTGTGACACAGTCTGACACTCTTTTCCCATAGCCCTCTTCTCCCCTACTCTCTTCTGCTGACATGGCTGTCAGCCTTGGTGGCTTAAGGTCTTTTCCCATCATATACCTCTATTTCAGTCTTCATAGATGCTTTCCCACCAACCCTTCCCCATACCTAATTCTGTCTTAAGACCTACTTCTCAGAGGACCTCAGCATTGTTCCAAAAGTCCATTAACTGTCAAACAGATAACTCTACACAGAGTTTAGAATGAGGAGCTAGCTAGGACTCAGACGTGCCCCATTGGTTATAATGAAAAGCGGGGGAAAAATGTCCTGTCAGCATTTTGTGTAAACTTATGACCACATTTAATCACCCAGAGTGTACCTTCACCGACTACCAGATGTGTCATTAGCCATTTCTGAAAAACGTGAAATAAAATCACCCAGCCTGAGAATGCTGTGGAACAAGTCAATACTAACAGATGGTGTTTATTTTGTCGCTGCTTGTGTTAAAAAATTACCACCTCGTCCCATCAAATCCATTTCTTTAAGGTGGGAGCCTTATGTAAAAACTGCTAGAGAAGATGCAATATTTTATCAGCTGTCATTGAGTTCCTTAAAATATGAGCACTTGTTTTCATGGTTTTCAGTTTTCTAGGACATGGTGCAATACACAGGAGATGGGTTTGTATAAATCTGACACGATGGAGCATTTTGCCAGCAGCTCTGTCTTGCAACATGCAATCTGTTTTGTTTTTCAGACAAAGTTCGTCCAGGAGGAGCTCTGTAGAACAGTAGCGTTTTGAGGATGGAGACAGCAATTCTTCAATTAAGCACTCTGTAGAGTGGTACAGTGTACATGGTCCACACTGTGGGATCCTTTAGACAAGTCCACTACACGTGTTTTTTTTTTTTTAATTGGGAGCACATAAGAAATGGTCCAAATGGTGCCACACTAGAATGCCTAAGAACATGGCAGCAAAGTTCACAATACAGCCACTAAAGAAAACCTCAAAAGCAGCAAGGGCCTTATGATATCAACTCTTCACCAAGGCACAGGGAGACATTCCCCTGAAAAGATAATCAGGGTTAGAGAAAGTAGTTCAAAGCTACAGTGTTGCTTAGTGTGGGGTCCTCTGTATATAAGAAACTGCATAGATTGGATTCCTAAGCCATACCGTATGGGAACAAAGTAAATCTCCCCTTCTCGGGCCGAGTGCCTTTACAGCCCAACTAAAGCCAATTTCTGCTAACTGTGTCCCCGGTTTATGGAGGATTAAGCGTTCAGTGTCTTTCACAGTGCCTGGCACACAGAGAGTGCTATGTGAATATTATTATTTTAAATTGTATCATGTATTATTGTAGAGAAAGCCCTCAGAGCACTTTTCTCACACTGTTCACAGTGAGTCTTGCTAAATGGTAAAATTGCAGGCAATTTTCAGTGGTTATTTTTTTTTCTTGGCTTATTTGTTTATTCTGATGTTTCCAACACATAGAAAAATGTACCATGTGAAAAGAAGGGAAGAGGAGAAAAATGAGAAGGAAAAAAATTCTCACCTGTTTTCACAGTGCTTGATTTTACTGCTATAAATAGTACATAATTGGATGGATAAAACTTAATTTTTTTTGTTTGTTTCATGCTCAAAGTACCTTAATCATTTAGTATTTCTTTGAAAACACCTCAACAGAAACATCTGTGAACTCCTGATCCTAATACTGGGGCACAAGTGAACACAACTGTATATCAATCAATGCGAAGCTACAAAGAAGTACAAACACTAAGAACATGGAGAAATAGATAAAAAATGATAAATGAGTTGTGGAATGAATGTTTCCTGTCCTGGTCATTTTTCTTCCCCTTCAGAAATGCAACAGCCTCCACAGAAAGATGACCAAGGTGTGTAGGCCTTCAGATGCAAATGAGTCAGTGCTGACACAGGCGCCATTTTGCTTAAAAATAACTGAAGTAAAACAAGCTGTTTTGAGGCTCCCCTGGGTAGGTAGACCTGACACAATTTTCTGTGATTATCAGAGATCACATCATGAAAGGTCAGCAGCAAAACACCAAATTATCCAATTAAATTACAGATATCACCACGCCCATGTCCTAGACATGCTTTTCAAAGAACGCACACTTGACTACATGTTAAAAAAAAAAAACAAACTTATAGCAGATATATCAATCAGGATGAGCCTACCTGGTAAGGAGGCAGGGACTGTTCTGGACCATGATGTTTTCTTTCTCCCTATATTTCGACATGTAACTGAAGAATGGGAAGTGGGACTCTAAACCGAGGGAATGTCCTCATTCCTTGAGGTTCTGTCTTCTTTAACATCTTTTTTTAATGTCTATATTATTGGCTGTTCTAGTGGTCTCAGGCAGTCTAGTTAAATTATTGTGGTGTGCTCATCCTCGCTTTCTCTGTTGTTGTTTTAAATCACAAATAGTCAGGTTGACCATTAAGAGAATTTCTGAACATTTCTTCTGAGCACCATTTGATTCAGTAGGACTGACCCTTGTGATATTGAATGATGTTACCATAGAAACTCATCGGGCCCCACTTACGCTGAGAACTACCTGCTTTCTTACTTTGTAAACATTTTTCCATTTTAAAGTCCTTGCTAAAGCCAAGAGACTGGTGTGGACAGTATCTGGAGGAAGGAGATCTTCCAGGTAAACACACAGCAACCTTCAGAGCTGCAGAAGAGATGATCGCAAACAAACAGATTTCAACAAATGTGCTGATGCTCTCTCAAACACTTCAATCAGGAGAACACACATTATTATTCACCTAAGATAGCTGACTTTCCCATCCCTAGTTTATAGGACTAAGGACAGAAGCCCAAGCCTCTGTATGAAATGATCATTTTGGTCACTGCGCATGAATATGCCTTCCTAACACATTCAAAAAGGCAATGGTGAAGTTTTCTTACATGCATGTGCTCCATGCATCTCACAGAGTAAAAAAGTCTTGTGCTGCAGGATGCAGAATGAAACATGGTGAATATTAACAAGTAATCAATAAGGTTCCAAGTCCTGTGATGTGTCAGGCACTAAGGGCTTTAATGCATTATTGTATCAAACCATTAACACTCAATGGGAAACATAGTTTCAGTATTTGAATTTTACAGAAGGAAATTGAAGCTACAAAGTGGTAACTCCCTAGAGAGAATGTCACTAATCAGGTCCATTCTAGATTGGATAACTCATGTTATCTGGATGGACAAAGTGGCAATTATCTGACTAAATAAGCTGGCAACCAAGTGTAACACTTCTGAGAAAGCCTTGTGATTCATCTGTCCTTGGAGTAGTAGCCCATCTATTCCTCCAACCATCTTTGAATGCAAAACGTGGCTGGCAACAAAGGGATAGCCTTTTATACATATTTTAAAACATACCTTGTATTTTATTCACTATCCATAGTAGGGCCACATTTTAGGAATACATGCTGATCTTTCAAGAGTTCTTTAGGTCACTGGGGTCCCAACCTCATGAATGGGAAAGTTACTCTGTACAAAGATTTATTTGAGATCTGGAGTCCCCTTTGGCCCTCTGATCTTCCATGAGAAGACAGAATTTGTCCTCTCTGGTATGGGAGATTCATTAGAACGGTGTCTTTTTTGAGGAGGAAAAATCTTGTCCTCCCAAGATACCTGCCAAACCTCTATCTGCCAAAATCTCAGTTGTAAGCCTTCCAACTCAAGAAAGTTTTGAATAAATTTTTATTCTTTAAAAACCACTGGGTAGATGGTATTTTTCTATAGCAGCACCAGCACATAAAACATTTGTCTGTCATGAGTTGCTGCAACTACACATTTGTGTTCAACACTGTTTTGACCCCCCCCCCCAAATCATTTACAGTTTCACGGTGTCTTTGTGAGCAGTGTCAAGAGTCAACATAAAGTGTAAGAGTAAAAGTTTCCTGAACATGGATGACTGATACAGCAATAAATCCATAGCACCAACCACTGAAATTTAAAAAAAAATACACATTTCTCACCTGCAGAATTTGAAAGACCATGGCAGGGACTCCTTAAGAAAGAATGCAACTAATTAGAGGAAAAGGGAGAGAAAGAGACAGAGAAAGAGAGGAAGTAGGCTTTGGGAGGGTAAGAGTTTATTGCTCGGGTTTTTGGTACTTGATCCAAGACAGCATGTTAGAGTTTGAGGTCTTTGTGCTACATACCAGGACGGCAGAGCTTGCTTTGAAATAAAAGGAATAGATAAATTTTAATTTGTACAGATGTCCCATTGCCCCCCTTAACTACACATTTGAGTTGCCTTTCAAAAGTATACTTATATTCAATGGTTCAGCCCTTCCACAAGTCTGTTCAACTTGTTTTCTGAAGTGGTAAAAGGTTTGAGAGCAATGAGAAGGGAGGATTATCCATTGACAACTCTCAACTCTACAGAAACCCCTCAGAGTCTCTTCTTAAAATATCACCCTACTATCAAAGCCGCCAAGACACTTTAAGTACAAATTGAAGGCTGGAGGTCTAGATGGCACAAGATCTTACATTTGTGCTCAAATTTGGCCTTTCTAATAGAAAGCCATATATCCCTAGACTAAGTGCATTGGTTTTGTATGGCACAGATTTTTCATGTAGATCTGTCATGGATTTCACATGTAAATATACTCTTTATAATAGGTGTACTTTTCAGGTGGGTATTTTCTTCATGATAACTATAACAGCTACTGTCATTCTCAGTGAGAAAAGGATTTATTAAAATAGAAGAAAAATTTTCTTTATTATTATTATTACTATGATTATTTACAATTTATTCACTTTGTATCCTGGCGGTAGCCCCCTTTCTCATTTCTCCCGGGTCCCATCCTACATCCCTCTTCCTTCCTCTCCCTCTCCCCTAGTCCACTGATAGGAGATGTCCTACTGTCTGACCCTTGCCTATCAGTTCCTATCAGAACTGCCTGGATCTTCTTCCTCTGTGGGCTGGCTAGGTCACCCCACCAGGAAGAAGTAATCAAGGAACAGTTAATGTCTGAGCATGTCTCTGCTTCCCTTACTAGGGGACCCACATGGAGACCAAGATGTCTCTGGGCTGCATCTGAGAAGGGGGTCCAGGTCCTCTCTATGCATGGTCTTTGGTTGATGCACCAGTCTCTGCAGTCATACCTGGGCCCAGCTTTTTTTGCCTTTGTTGGTTTCCATGTGGGGCAATGAAAATATGTGATGTTTACAAAATAGTATATCCCATGGCATAGTTTATTCATAAAATATAGTACTCCAACCAAATTCTTCCTTTGTTTCTCACTTAGAGAATGTGGAAAAATTGACAAGAGCTTTGGGGGTAAGAAATCCCTCCTCACATACGGTCCAGGCTCTCTTTATCAAAGGCACATAATTTCTGTATCTGTCACATGACTCATTTTCTAGTATCATTGCTCTCTTACCCTATATATAAAAGGTCAGTGTGTTCCGTCAGTCTTGGTGAGTTAGATACACTGTCGTGCCAAGGTGCAGTACATAGACTGGGCTTTCTGATGGCAAAAGCCTCATTGCTCTTTCTCTCTCAACACAAGGCACAGGCACCCCTGTGCTCACCCACATGAGAACCAAGCACCAGGCAGCTTCAGTGGGAAAGAGCATCTACCAACTGGGGCAGGTGGGCAAGGCTGAGACCATCTGTCTCCTGCAGAAGCATCCAGTGAGCATTGAAGACCTCATCAGAGAAGCCTCAGTGTGTACTTTGTGAGTGTTAGTAAGGATTCTTTTACTGATTGTGACAGGCAAGGAGTAGCTGGCACTGGGAGTTCCCTTGCCAGCTGCAGGCATAGGCCCTCTGGTTTGTCCCATTACTACAGCTATATCTAGTTTGCAATGCTGCCTTTTTGAAAGCTAGTGGAACCAGAGGCAAGCCCAATTGCCAGCCAGCCACCTAAGAAGCATTTCTTTTGTCCAAGTATACTACATGCATTTTTAATTGAAAAATACTTCCAATTACATTAGAATGATCATAAATAAGAGCACAATGTGTTAGAGGGTGAAGCTGGCAGACTATTCATAGATTGATTGTTATTAAAATTAGCATTATTATGATTCCATCAATTATTTCTGCACTTTGGAACGTTTTGTTTTCTTCTAAACCTCTTTACATGCTTTTGTGAGTTTCATTATAATGTCAGGTGCCCCTTTCATGGGAACATAAATTTCCTGTCTGACAAATACGGCTTTCTCTATCTCAAGAAGCCATGCTATTTGGTCCATGGAGAAAGTGACAATGCTATTTCTAATGCTGCTTATGCTCATTCTCTCATCCAAACCCAATTATCAACAGCTTTTGGGACTCTATTACGTCCAACCAGATGTTTATAAAAAACACCACCACACTCTTGGTTTTAATGATAAACATAATGAACATTATTCTACTTCATATAAACAGTATTTTCCTAAGAGACCAACAATATTTGCACACCAAAAAACAACAACAACAACAAAAAATAATAAATAAATGAACCCAGCAACAACAACAGAAACAGGATGACATCATAGGAGCTATCTATCATTTTAAAAAACTTTTAGAGAGTTTGTTTTCTGATAGTTTCATATTACACAAAGCATTCGTTCTGATTAATCTAAATGCCTCCCGAATTTCCCCCTCATCTCTGTTAGCTGTCCTTTCCCCTCTAAAAGTCACCTTCTTACATTAATCAGGTTTCATTGTTGTTTTGCTTGCTTTTGTGATAGCTACTGAGCTTAACTAGGATAATCTGTGTGACAAGGGGTTTGAAACTATCCATTGGCACCTTAGTCAGAGTCTTAGTGGGTTCACAGCTGAAGACCATGATTGACCTTCCTCCAGACTCCATACATAACCAACAGTTTAGCAGAAATATACGGCTCTAGGAACCCTCTTCAGTTCACAAATGTTTGTGGATAGGTCCAGGTCTGTATCTGTCCAATAGATAGCCTCAGGTCTCGTGTGGCTTTAACAGTACTGGGTAGTATGTCATGGCCAGAAGACAGCATTTCACGACCTTTCTTCCTATCTTCTCACTCTCCTGTCCTTTTCATCCCTCTTTTGCAATGTTCATGAGCCTTACAGGGGGCGAGACAAATACCCTGTGAACGGCTGAGTCCTCAGACTGTCAGTACCTTGAACCTCCTTGTGTCTCCGCCTTCACTGCTCTTAATAAAGAGGGATTCTCCAGTTAGGGCCAAGAGTAGCAGTTGTTCGTGGCTACGAAACACAAATGTTTAGAAAGAGGCTTGGCACCCTGACAATTCACCTAGACAACAATTTAAGTTTTTCTCTAGGGCCTCAGGCCTCTTCACCTGTGAGTTTTGACTGGGTTTAGAGTACCAGCTGTGAATTCCCTCTTATGGAGTAGGGACTCAAATCCATTCATAGAGTGGTTGGCTTTATTTCAGTTTGGGTTTTCTTCAATAACTTTATCTCTTTATCTAATTCAGTTTACATGGCCTAATTATATTTGTTTGTGGGTATTTTGTTTGGTTGTTTTTTTTTGTTTGTTTGTTTTTGGCCTTCATTCCAGTGCTATTTATGTTCTCTTTGAGATGTTGGACATGTTTCTAGCTGTCCTTTTGAATTTGTTGTCCTGAGTGTCATCTAAGTTGGGAAAAACAGAAGGATCAATAATTATTGAGAGAGACATGTTGTTTGCTTTTTTTGTGGTATATTTTTGTTTGTTTGTTTATGATGGAAGTTGAGCATCTGTTGCTGGGCAGTTGGCTGCATCGGTTGGTATGGATAACTGGCTCAACTGTGTTGAGTGAGAGTTTGTATTTCTTTGCTCTTACCCAGGGCTTTAGGTCACCTGAGTGACTCTTGAAGTTCAGTCTGTGGCTGCTCAGGGTTGCATCACAATTGGGTTACCTGACTCAGGTAAGGAAGGGTGTGGCTTCCAGTCTTGTCACCAGGCCCTCTGTAGAATGAGCCTCTTATAGCTTATCCAGCTCTCCTTATGGATCTTTTGAAGATAAGGTAAGAGTGCTGGAGAGAAGTGGAGGTAAGGGCTAGCAGCACTTCATATAATCCCTTAGCAGATCCCACACTGGCAGAACTGAACTGGGGTCCCAGACAGACTAAGGGGGAGGGAGTCACAATGTGGAACATATAAGCCCTTGACAAAAGTCCTTAAATGGCAACATGAGAATACCAGATGGAGGGAGAGAAGGTAAGCTGTGGACCAGGCCAAGGGATGGATAAAATGGAAGGGACAAGTAAAATTCTCAAATAGAAGATTGGGGTCCCAGAAGGAGGCCTTAGAGTCCACTATTGATATTCTGAGCCAGAGGTATGTCTATTTTCTTGATTTTTGACACTTCTATTAAAAACTGAATAAGAGACAGATGGCCGTGCCTAGTATAGTGCTATCCAAGGAAGCAGGCAAATAAAACCCAGCCCAACAGATATAAACAATGTGTATTACGTTCGGAAGAAACGGGATAATCACTATAGTATGGTAAGGGACATATCCAAAATACTTAACATTATGAGTTTTAATGCCGGAAGGATACCTAAGACATAGAGTCCTGTGCTGCATAATGATGTTGGGGTCAATAATTGACCACCTGGATGACAGAGTAACATAGCTAAGGGCTTGGGATGCAGTGCATTGGTGCATAAATAAAGACCTAGATTTGGTTCCTAGTACTTTAAAAGTGTTTTTAAGGTATAACATAAGAAGTCTTATTTTCAGGGTCAAGTAACATGTGAAAGTAGACTGATCAGACTCACACCAGACTTCTCATCAGAAACTATGAAAGCCAGAAGGGCTTGGACAGAAGTCATGCAGTCTTTAAGGGAACACAGATGCCAACCAAAACTACTATACCCAGCGAAGTTTTCAATCAACATA
>CM053757.1:25633359-25673313 GCA_028658305.1 Pachyuromys duprasi
GACTCGCGATCAAGACTTTGGCAGAGGGCGAGAAGTGATGATAGAAATGGGGGAGGTTGGTGAGACTTGGGGAGAACAAGAGCTCCACAAAGACCAAACTGAGCAGGGCACAGGGGTCTTGTATGAGACGGTTTCTACAACCACGGACCACGTGTGGATGTGGCCTGGAACCCCTGCTCAGATGGGGCCCATGATAGCTCGGTGTTGGACTGAAGACCCTAGTGAGGGAAACAGGGACTGTTTCAGTCATGAACTTGATGGCTGGCTCTTTGACTCTCCCCCATACAAGCCGGGGAGTGACAGACTGGCTAGATCCCAGGGGAGGACATTGCAGCCAGCCCTGAAGAGGCAGGATGAGCTGGGGTTGGATGGAAGGGGAGGAGGTCCTCCCCCATTGGTGGACTTGGAGGGGGCGGGGAGGAGGGAGATGAGGGAGGGAGAGGGAGGGTGGGAGGGAGAGGGAGGGTGGGTGGGAGAGGGAGGGTGGGAGGGAGAGGGAGGGGCTACGCATGGGATGCAAAAAACCTAACAAAAAATAAAAAAATAAATAAATTTATAAAAATATTAATTAATTAAAAAAAGAAGTCTCATTTTCTGGTGATGCAACTTCCACAAAGTCACAGATCAAGGCTTTATTTCTGGGTTGGGTGACAATGATGTGAGTAAACTTCCTCTGCTCCAGCCTCTAACAGTATAGCACGTGTGGGGGGTCGTATGAAACAGCTATTGATGATCAATGATTTTTTCTGCTTTGAATATTTACTGCACTGTGCTTTTTTTTTTTAAATCTTTACTTCAGTATTTTCCATACTCATAAGAACAAAGGTTGAGAATTTTTCTTTCGAGGTCTGTAAAGAATTGATAACTTGATGGGAATTGCATTGAATCTGTAGATTGCTTTTGGTAAGATGGCCATTTTTACTATGTTAATTCTGCCAAGCCATGAGTATGGGAGATCTTTCCATTTTCTGATATCTTATTCTAATACTTTCTTCAGAGACTTGAAATTTTTTTCATACAAGTCTTTGACTTGCTTTGTTAGGGTCACACCAAGGTACACTATGTCTTTTGTGGTTATGGTGAAGGGTATTGTTTCCCTAATTTCTTTCTCAACCCTTTCATCTTTTGTACACAGGAGGGCTAATGATTTTTTTTTTGAGTTAATTTTGTATCCAGCCACTTTGCTGAAGGTGTTTATCAGCTGTAGGAGTCCTCTGGTAGAATTTTTGGGTCACTCAGGTGTACTGTCATATCATCTGCAAATAGTGATACTTTGACAAAGCCCAGTTATCTTTTACTATGTATCTAGTATAGTAAATCTCATTGTTACATGAAGTCACCAGTAGACTGGACAGTTCTAGACATTCCCTGTCTATGGGACATTGCTCTTCTCTATCATCAAGCACTATGGTTAGCTCAGCATTGACTTAAGAGACATTTCACAGTGAGACAGAAGTTCATTAGCATCAGACAACCTTGTTAGTTCTACGCCATGGTTAATCCAAGACACACATGCATATGCTCAGACACATACCACACATTGACTCACAAAAGATACACCATGTTTTAAGAATATCAATATCAATACTATAAACAAAAATTTTCTAGCATCCAAAAAGGAAAGATTCTCAAATTCTTGATAAATTTTAACCAAATGTAATGCAAAGGTATTGTATTCACAAGAAGAGGATCGGTAAAGCATTCATTTTTTCTGTGTGTGCTTTCTCTCTCAACAAATGTGCATGTCCCTAAGAGAGAGAAGACTCAATAACAAAATAAATATAGCTGAAAAGAAAATATGTACTATGGAAGACTATAAACTACCCAGGGTTTGATATAAAAGTGGAAAAAAAAGAAAATGTTTGTATTTCATCTTGGCTAATATTGTTAAAAACCTGGAAAACTGAGTACCCCTACAGTCTTTGTGAGTGAACAAACAGCAGTTTGGGAAGCAAATTAAGCCATATAAGTGTATATTTTTACATATTATATATACAGGCATATGTACACACACATATATATCCATATATAAACAGGCTATATTAATAGGCTATGGATACAAACATGACTGTGTGTACATGAAACTTTTCATTTGCACAGGTCTTTTGTTTCAGAAAACCTAATGCTAGATATTTGCCTTATAACAATTAAACATATATATATATACATAAAAACTATTTCTGCATAATGACAAGGAATAAATGCAATTTAAATGCTCATAGGAAGAGAACTGATAAAATCCACTGCACTTCTAGGCCTAGAATTAACTGCAACTGTTAAAAGAACTGGGATTGTATGCTCTAAGAGGAAAATCATACATGATATGCTTTCAGAAAAAGAGACCAAAAACAAACTTCTTACATATGGCTTTTGGTTTTTGAATCATCTCTCTCTTTCATTTGCCCCAAATCTCCCAAAAATGCCTTTTTGCCTAGCAAATTCTTTCCCTTCCCTTTCCCATGAAATTGTTTTAAGGCACTCAATATATATGTGTATCTATTTCAAATTTGTCTGCAAGCCTATAAGCAATATAAAGACAGTTTTTAAAAAATCACCACCTCTCCAGTGCCTACTCTTATACCTAGCATATAATAGACTAAATATGTATTATAATATTGGAATGATTAATGAACTCATTCAGCAAAGAGCCTAGGAGAACACTCTATAGGAAAGTCCATCGTAGCCTGGAGGATGGGATCTCCGGAGCCTGTATCTTGAAGAATGATGATGAGAAAGGGAAGACAATAGAGAGACAGACTCAGGGTGTTGAGCCATGTGGTTAGAAAATGTACATTTCTTAAGAATGAAGTCTTCTTCTGTCAGTCAAAGAGTTGCCACCATGAAGTATAAACCATACGAACTAGTTGTTCGAGAGTAATCTCTCAGCCTGGCACAGGCGATCACTGCAAAGATTCAGCTTTCCTTTTCCTACAGGTAGAGCATCAGACTTCACTTTAAACTCATCAACATGATCAAATTCTTTCTGGAGAATATTGATTCAGCATAAAAATCTACAAAGCTTATAATGTCAGACAGTATCAATTTCTAATAACACATACCAGGAAGGCAGCCTGAGAAATTAGATTCTCAGGTTTCCTTATTAAGTTACCATTTCTAAAGTAAAAAATTTGCATGTAGCACCGATACAAAAGACGAATTAAGAGTTGAAGTATGAATCAATTATATTGAAATTAATCACCACCACACCTCTCCCTCACTTTAAAGAACTCTAAGTGCCCTAATTTAAAGAGTATTTTCAAAAGAAGTGCATACATAGTACATACAGATAACATATGAATCCATGCAGATTCCTGAAATGGAAAAATGCTCTCTGCTTAACACTGGAGCTTTGAAGTCTAATGAATTACCTATTTTATTTTTATCACTTCCATTTCACCATATGAATGTGAGAAATTGAAACTCTTAAAGTAATCCAGTTTAACATAATATTAATACTATTTTTTCCTGGGTAGATCTTGAAGAGCACATAAATAGATGATAACAGGGTAAATCACATTTTAAAGTTAGAGGAAAGTCAGAGAGTCCTGTGGCAGCTGATAGGAAATTATAGGTACTTCATCAAACCCAGCCAGCCACAGCTACCTCATAACTCACGCTTAGAGCTTCATAATGTGATTAGGTTTTCAAGAGGGTGCATTTGTGTTTTGGTTTTCTTTTAATCACTTTATGTTTAGCTTGGCTTCCAACTGACTGCTGATTGACTACAGTCATCACGGAGAGAATAAAGAGATCGTCAACTTTGCCGAAGAAAAGTTATTAAATTTTAGTTTTCCTAAAGGAAAACATTCTCTGCAACAGTAATTGAAAAAAAATAAAATCTTTATTGACATTCTTTGAGGGAAAATACAATATTCAACATTTAAGCTGAAGCAAGATAGGTAAAGGAAATACAGATTTGAAGCAATTATACAGACAAAGTCAGCCAAGAAAATTGACTACGAGAGAGGGCATCTTGTCTGCTGCTGTGCCTGCCTGATTGGCAGGAAGCGTTTTTCTTTCTTTCTTTTTTTTGCCTCTACCTTTACTCATTCACACTGCACAGGCATGATGGGAAGAATGCCTACACACACAAGTCACCTTTGTCTCAGATGCCATTCAGGGTCGTGCAGTTTGGGGCTGAGAGCAAAGATGGTTAAACAAGTAACTGGAATCCACAATGTCAGAGGTCACAAGGCACAGACTGCTGAGGGACCACTGAGAAAAGGCAAGGCAGAACCTTGTGCAGAACATTCCCATGGACTATTTTACTGGCTTCCTGGAAATGTACCACTGTCATCAAAGGAATCTTTCCTGATGTTTTCCTTCAAGACACAGGTGTCTTCTCAAGAACAATAAATGAGTCATTTCTGGCTCTTAAAAACATATATATATATATATATATGTGTGTGTGTGTATATATATATATATATATCAATAGAAGATTTTGTTTATTTTAGAGAACCCAAAAGGGCACATTATGAACTATGGAAAATGAAAAAAAATAGAAAGGCCATCTGTGATGTTATTGCCTCGAAATGGTCACATTGCATGGCCAATATAGCTAATCTTTTGTCTGTGCTAAGACCTACTTTTGTAAATAGCAAAAATAGTCTCAGATAGAAACAGACGTTATTATCGTGAAAATTAAAACATGCCATCAGCATCATTCTCTCTATTGTTTATATCATTATTTCAGCAGCCACATCTTACTGTATTAATTCATCCACTTATTTAAGCAATTGTCTTCCTCTGAACAGTTAGCTGATTTCCATCTTGTGACCAGCAAGATAGCTTAGCAGGTAGAGGTGCTTGTACACAGATATGATACCTTGAGTTCCATCCCTAGATCACACAAGGAAACAGAGAGACCTGACTCTTAGTGTTGTTCTCTGGCCTTCATATGCATGCCATGGCACACACACCTACATTTTCACACACACACACACACATACACACACACACACACACACCATAAAATGTGAGAATATTTCTAGTTCACATATTATGAATAATGAAATATCTTAAACCAGTATATTTAGGGAAGACAGATTAATAATTTGGATGATATTGTCTTACAGTTTATCTTAAAATTTCTGGTACTATCAACAAATATGTTCACAGGATTTTTCTTATCTATTTTATACCACATTTTATAGTATGTAGATCTACAAACATTTGAAGTTTCCTGCAGTTATTTATATTTTTAAAAAGCTTTAGAAACAACACCTAAACCATGAAGAAATCACAAGTCATGAATATCTATAGATTTTGGTGGAGGAGAAGAGGTTAGCTTTGATTTTCCTCTCAACTGACAAGAAACAAAAAATGCTAATCATTATGGAGGCATTAATGACTAGAAAAGCAAGAAAAAAAGTGGTCACTCCCTAAACCACCCATTGCAGCAGTAAATCAGTGTGTGTGTGCATGTGTGTATTATTTTTTTCTATATTTTGTGTTACATGCTAACAACACAGTGAAAGTAAATGCAGTTACAGGCTTAGAATTGTTTGGTACGATTTTACTTATCATTAAGAACAATTAAAACAGCCATGTTTAGGGAATGATTTTAAGTTTATTATTCCCCCGAGTTAACTGGGAACACTGGAATGTTGTTAAACAAGAGCCTAGTGTCCGTGGCTGACGCTAGGGAGGAGATCCGGTGACATTGCTTTGTCCTCTGCATGTTGAAAGGCAGCTGGGAGAGGCTGAGTGGAGCTCAGAGGGAAAGGCCACTGTCCGCCCAGTGCCCTCATTGTACAACATGCATACATTTAGTTGAGAGAACTACCTGCAGACCTCAGCTGCTTCTGGAAGGTCATTTTCAGGTGTGCTGCTCTCACATAGCTTAATTAGTTTGACTTTTTCCTGATGACAAAAAGCATCACACACACACAGACACATATAGACACACACAAAGACATACACACACACACACACTCACACAGACACACACATACAGACACACAGAAACACACACACACACACACCTAGTAAAATCAAAACTTTTTGAAGCGTGTTTCAGGAATGAGGGAAAGATAGGTTTAGCTGTATAGAGAATTCTTCTCACAAAGGATACAAGATAGTATACACAAGATACTATGCACTATTAATGAAGGATCAAACTGCTGCAAGACACCAGTTCCTCCAAGCAACCATCCCGAAGCACCCTTTCCTCTTCTGAAACAGATTCATTTGGTGTTTTCTGTTAGTTCTTTGAGACAGAGTCGCATTTACCCAAGGCTGGCCTAACTCTTACTATGAGTAGGTGATGGCCTTGACCTGCTCTTACACTTCTCTCCAACTTCCAAGCAGGGGGACTACAGGTGTGCACCAACATTCATCATCTTCATTAGCTATTTTTAAAGAAAACCTAGATGAGGGAAGGTGAGGTCTGAAGTCCCTTCTCATAGACACAGATTTTTAAGAAGATTCCACATAAACACTCTAAGGGGCAAGAGTTCATTGTATTTGTATTCAGCATGCATTCAACACACAGTCAACATTTATTTTTCCAAACTTACACATTATCAACCCCACTACATTAGAGGGTGATTCATTCCATTAATATTTAATTATTTACATGTTTTCCACACTCTCTATCTCCACTTAAAATTACAGCCCTTTATCACTCAACAATAAAAGTATAAGACATCATTCCTGGTTCATTTAGGAACATGGATTACAACTGAAAAGGAAAAAAAACCCTTACACATTTGCTTGTTGTACTTAATTGTCACTGCTGGTAACCAGAAATTTTCTGAGAGATCACCAGTAAACTTGGACACATATATTAAGCAATATGACATATGAAAAACTTCTTTGTCAAGTATACAACATACATAAAACTTCTTTGTCAAACATACAATCGCTTCTTTCCAAGAGAAGAGCAGTCATTGTTGAGGCATGTGATCCTAAAAAGACTTCTTAGAAATATGCCAGGCTTGGTGGCATGCCTGTGTAATTTCAGAACTTGGGAAAATAAAAGGATTTATCCTTTAAAACCAGCCTCGGCTACTTAGTGAAAATGAGGCCACCCTGGGTTACCTAAGACCTTATCTAAATATAAAAATTACATAGCTAAATACATAAATCAATAGATCAATTACCATTGTTCAAAAAATTTTGTCTTGCCTCTACATCATTAATATTAATATTGGTAACATCAATATCTTAGAAAAGCTGCCTGTGTGTTGTATGTGTATCCATGATATACACATGAACATAAAAATGTGCAGTTGCAGAGACAGAGAACTTAAAAAGTGGCAGGTTAAAAGAGTCTATGCCAGTGAATGAACTTGAGACCTAACCTAACCTATTCTAGCTTGCTATCAAGCATAACAATGTTTTACAATTTTGCTAGAGTTTAAAACATCAAACTGGCCCAGGGCATTTCTTTAAAAGCCAGGTCTAAGAAATATAATCATGAGATAATGGGGTGGAGGTGAAAGGAATAAGAAGTTCCTATAAAAGTATCATTGTGTTGGGGGAGCTGGAAAGATGGCTCAGTAGACAAACAGTATCTCTCTTGTATTTTCAACTTGAAAATGTAATTCCCTGATTTGCCACAGCTACTATTGCACCTTAAATACATGTAACATATTCCACACATTCTCTTTGTACTATGTTCTATAACTCTCCCACATTATATTGATGTGGGCACTTTGTTCCTTAAATCAGGTCACACCATTCTATGTAGCAGAACTGGAATTCTATTCCCCTTTCCCACCATGAAGCCTCTCAGACAAAGCCATTGAACTGTATGGTCAAGAAAATGGCCTAAACTACTATAAACATGAGCTGTCTTCCTGAGACTCCAGCAATTCCTTGATTGAAGGGCAGTCTTGGTGATACTTAAGCACAGCAAGTAGTTCATCACTCAGGTCTGGCCCTCCAAGGTGCAGAACAGACACGAGGTGCAGGGATGCACAGTGTGGGTGTGTGGCTTCTGAAGGCAAAGATTCCTAATGGAAGAACAGGACCACTGCTGCGTGAACACAGATTCCTTTCTGGTTGCGAACCCCAATCTACTGTCACACTCTACCTCCTCAGAGTTATTTAAATGTCAGCAAGCATCCAAAGAAATCTTTGTGCAGCAAACCAAACAGCAAGATACAAGATGCTTTCTCTTTCTCATTCAAAACAGTCGGAGGCCATTAATAAGCCATGCCAATCTCATTAGACTATAACATGGTTTTAAAAATACCACTATATCTTATTGGCATTGGGTTTTCTTGGTATTGTCAGAGAACTTCCATATAGAGCTTCTATATGCTGTGTGACCTGGTTCTTCTTTCCCCACTGTTCAATGGACAGCACATCAGTGTGGCAGAATGGGTACTCTAAATTAGAGATTTACTTTTGTGCGTCTGTTTTGTAAGACAGTGAAATAAAGAATGCATATTCAGGGAATGCAAATTTGGAGCTGTCTGGGGCCAAAGCTTAAACAGAACCCAGTGACATAAAGATTGTGCTGTTTTGATAGGAAGACATTTATAAAAGCCTCCCGGCTGCCAGTGTGACCAGCTAGAACACAAACACAATCTACATCCTGGGTTCAGAGAGATTGCATTTCTGTTCAACTGATGCTCCTCCGATAAAATGCCAGACATGGGTAACCCTGAACCTGCATTCATCAATGTTACCTCTACTGGGAGTATTACTAAAAGATTTATATACCTGGCTCACTTGATCAACACTAAGCAAGGGGTGCTGTTACCCACCCAATTTTACAAGCGAGGAAACTGAGACATGCCTTTTCTGAGGTCAAATAATGAGTATCCAACCTTGGACTCAAATTTGTAATGTCCTTCCAAAATAATTACATTTCATCACTCCTACCATTCTGCCTTTCAAACGAATGTTTGGGATAGTTTTGCATACTCGCCTCCAGGGGAAAGGATTTGAATGTGTAACAGGCATCAGTTGAGGGTGTCTGCATTTGACTTGCATATGTAGTTTCCCGGGAATAAACATTTTGGGGCACTTAATCAAAGGTGAAGACCCCAAGAACAAGCGTGCAAAGATGCCCAGGTAGAACAGAAGTGCTGGCATGACTGAATAATCAGTTTTTGACCCCAGGTGACCTGACCTGCATAATCCTGGAAATTCATTTGTCTACCTCAAAAGGGCAGCTGAGTTGACTAAACTGCATGCAAGAAGGTCAGCCTGTTTCAACAGAGTGACCGGAGGCACAGATATTCAATGTCAATACCCACGCATAGCTACACACCCTGGAGTTGATTCCTCTTTTAAAGAGAACGGAATAGAGAATTTCGAGTCAGCAATAGGTTAGCTTTTGCAGGAGTCTAATGACATCATTAAAGAATACTCTAACTTTGCTCTGTGGATACAATGTCATTAGTGCCCCTGGGGTTTAGCCCATGCTACCTCAGTTATTCTACACAAAACTCTCTCTATGTTGCATCCTCTCCCATATGTTGGAGAAATGAGAGCTTTTATAGACACAAAAGGGTCTGCAATAGCCCAAGAGCACACGATATTATTTTATTCATTAGTTGTCAAGTGCCTGTAGGGTTCAAAGAGACAGGTCAGTACAGGGTACATAAAATATGAATTGTTCTATACTCCAAAAAATAAGGTATTTGCTAGAAGGTGTCTCTAGGGTTCAATTTTAATAAAAGCTCTACACTCAATTGTGGTCTCTCAACATTACCCCTGATCCAAAACCACCAACGTGAAATCAGTGTTTTTAACTACTATTTGGATATACTCTCCTATGCTTGAATATTATTTTCTAACATCCTTTATGCTAAACTATGAAGCCTTCCCACTGTAATCTCAAATACTTGGCAAACAGCATACATGGTATGTGCTCATTACATCTTAGGTAGAGGGACAAATGGTATGAATTCAGAGAGATAGCACAGTATTTCATAAAGTCTCCCTTAGTCATCAGACATTGAGAACCACCACATTATAATAGCAAAATCAATTTTATTTTTGAGATAGGATCTTATTGTGTAGATCAGGCTAGCCTCAAGCTTGGTACCTTTTCCCTCAACCTTCTTAGTATTAACAGTCAGATACCGCCATGCCAGCTCCAAGTTATAATTGGCTGTGAACAGCTTGCTTTGATAGGAGGCAAGTAAAAACATAAAGAGAAAGGAGGCAAGTAAAAATACTAACGGAAAGCTAATTTTTGTTTAAATATCAGAATAATTTAATTACTTTGTGATTTTTAAACAGCATGCACACAATAAAAATCTGAAACAATATCAAAAAGTAAAAAAAAAAATATGTCCCATTACCCAAAGCACAAGGAATTTTAAACAACAAAGCATTGTTTAAATTACATTGTCAAGTCTTGCTAGTGGGTTTATACACAAAAGTGACCTTATAAAAAGTGTAATTATGCAGCTGGAGAGATGGCTTAGTGATTAAGAACACTGACTATTCTTCTAGAGGATGTGGGTTCCATTCCCAGCACACCCATGGCAGCTGACAATTGTCTGTAATTTCAAAGAGGAATCCCAGTACCCTCTTCTGTTCCACGTGGGCACCAGACATGCACAGACATGCATCCAGGCAAAACACTCATAAATAGATGACAATTTAAAAAGTTTTAAGTGGAAGCTGCAGATTGGTGAAACTGCTCTACGTTATAATCAATACCATTCGTTCAACGATCTTCACACATAGAATTATGGCAGCCTTTGTTGCATGTATCAGGCACGTGTATATGGCTCTGTGCTGGGTCAGCTTAGCTCTTTTTTTTTTTCTGTTGGTGCCAGCTAGGCAAGACTTCAGACTTCTTTCTTTGCTATGCCTACCCGAGAGGGTAGGACTACTCTTTGTCTTACTTTTCATGAAGCTTTCATAGAAGAGTTATTTTTTTAACGTTAGAATAATTTGTTATGTCATTAATTCTTGATCTTTCCTTCTTGGGTCTATGATGTTTCTAAAGCACGGCCCTAAGAGAAACAAGCGTGGATACAAGGACAGCTGTCTCCACTCACACCTGTCCAGGTAAACTCTCATTTAGGATGCAAACACTTTGACACCTGGCTTGATTCCTCAGGTCCCCCAGATCTCAAGCCCTAGAGTATCATGAAGCAGGGGCTTCTCTGGAAAGGATCAGGTATGATGAGATTCAAAGTCTGGCTGAGCGGGATGGGTTGGAGAACTCTTACGTGTAGTACATGGTCTTTTAGTGGAGGTTAGCTCACAAGGTCACATAACTGGATATCATCTTATGTCAAAGAAAATAAATCTGAGACACTGAACCATGGTACAATCAGTTTACCCCCAAATTTTAAAATTAAAGACATATACACAGGTGAATTAGAGGTGTTTGTTTTTGCTTTGTTATAAAAGTCATTGTTTTGTATACATTCTGATTGTCATTTTTTTTATAGGGGTTGGGTGGCTTCTGGTCAGCCTGACTTACTAAGCTTATGCATTATCACATGATTTTGTACATTGCAAGATTTCTGAAGAACGTGTGGCTTGCAGTTGAACAAACATTCTCATACTAGCTTCACAGATCTGTTGTGAGATCAGTGTGATAATGCACCGAAAACTTGGATCCTAGCACACTGTTCAGTGAGCTCAATAAAGGATAATTATCATGACTACTGAAATGTTTATATCTCAGAGAATTAGCAAATTATAAGTATAGTGTGTAGTTTTGTGATTGTGTGCAAATTTTAGAAAAATGTTTTTGAGTATCTCGTCTATAGTATTTTACTAACTATAGACTCTATACATTTATTATGGCTGTTCTCAAGGAATGCATATAATATGATGGTAAATGAGTTTTTACAAAGATAATGAGTAAATATATGTAAATATATGCCTGTAGAGGTCAGAAGAGGCCATCATATCCCTAGGACTGGACTTATGGAAGGTTTATAAGCCAGCATGTGGGTGATAGGAATTGAACCTGGGTCCTTTGCTCTTAAACACCAAGCCATCTATCCAGGACATATATATATATATATATATTTCAATTAAAATAACATTCACTTGTATAAAATTAGTTTAAGGATTGTCAAGCCTGACTAGATGTCACAATTGTTTGGGAGAATGTTGTTAAACAAAACAAAACAAACCTACATACTAGCAGTAATGGGAAGGAGAGAGGGCAGTGGGCGAGGAGAATGAATAAAAACAAAGTGTGGTGACACATATATATGAAGATGCCATGACAAAACCCACTGTTTTGTTTGACAGCCTAGAAAATTAATAACGATGATGATGATGACAATGACGATGATGATGATGTACCAGTTGGGGACTCCCTTAAGCTGCTGATGTAGAAACTGGGGAGGTAATCAGCCCATGTCACTAAATAAAGCTTTCCAGGAAAATTAGACTCTAGATTAGTGGTCCTGAATCTTCCTAATGCTGCAGCCCGTTAGTACACTTCTTCATGTTGTGGTGACCCCCCAACCATAAAATTATTTTTGTTGCTACTTCATAATTGTGACTTTGCTACTGTTATGAATTTAATGTAAATACTTTTGGAGACAGAGGTTTGCAAAAGGGGTTGCAACCCACAGGCTGAGAACCACTGCTCTAGATGATCTCAAGAAACATTTCACAACCTTAGGCTATAACATTCCCATTCAATAAAGTATCAGAATGACTCAGTGATGCCTGCTTTTTGACAGTACCAATAAGCACAAAGTTTTTCATTGGATAACAGACTCCCAAATGCTTCTTCAATTATTTCAGAGCTACCATTAAATATTTAAACAGTCTGAGAAGCAATTCCATTTTAATTTATATTAACTGTAAAAAATGGAGATTTACCAGTAACTACAACAGAGCTGTAGGAGTGGGGTACATATTCGAGACCAAGGCATTTTTATGGATACCTTGTGCTAAATCCCTAAGATTTTGATCGTCAGGAGGCAAAAGGCTTAATTGAAAGTATAGAAAGCAAAATGCTACGGTCATCAACGTTTGTTAATATAGTTGAATAGTACAGGCAGGGAAAGGAAAGCTTCCCTTCGATTAATCTGGTGACAGGATCCTTCAAAAGCTTACACGCTTGGGAGTGGGCCTGGTTTCCCAGTCTCTCTTAGTGAGGCAGTAAGTTTCTCAGTGACTGCAATGGCTCAGGAGGCAATAAAGAGTGAGGTAAATGGAGGGGCTGGGGTGGCTGCCCAGAGGATGGCAAAAGGCCAGCCCAAGATTTCTATGAAACATTGCAGTATTAACTAACTTAGGCTGCTGAGACAGCATGCATAAACTAAAGGTGACTGGTGTAGAAAAATGCCAGAGAAGAGCATATCTGGAGAAGACATGGAAGGACAGAGGTGGAAAACAGAGGTCAGCATTCCTATAAAGGTGCATGTCACAGAGGGGAAGGCAGAATGTCAATATGGTTATCTACCTCCTCTGAAGAACTTGGCTGGCTAGTAGCATCCATTGTCATTAGAACAATCGAGTCTGAATGACTTTTTTCCTGAGTCTCATTCCTTTTCATACACGGAGAGAACTGTGGTATTAGAGAAGAGGAGAGCGAATATGAATCTCTATCCTGAAGAATGAAATTAATAAAACGAAGCAAAGAGGATGGGGTGTGCACACACCTCCGGTGACATTGGAGCACATTGCCCTTTATCATGTGTATGTGTTTAGTGAAATCGCGCCGCTCTCTTTGTCCTTATCTCAGGCCACCTTGGGAGTTTTGATCCTTAAAATTACAAAGAGGACAGAGAAGGATCACAAAGCACTCCCTCTTGGATGCACTGCCATCCATCTTTTTGATGTGAAACATCTGAAAAGCAAATTCTCAAAAATCATTTTCCTTTGAGCATTTATTCAGAGCTCCGCTTCTCTGGTGGTTCTTAACAAAGATTTTGTTGCTGGTGCCCAGAGGAAAGACTAATTTAAATGTAGAAAGAGACACTTAAAAAATAATGTCATCGGTTGGGAAATCTCCGAGGGCATTACCTTCCTTTCACACAGGCAGGGAGCTCAACCTGATTGCATTTAGGGTTATCTTTAGCAGCTATACCCCGAATCAAAACATTCTCATGAGGACTATTGTTCTAACTAATCTACTTATTAAGCTTTTATTCAGTTTTAATAGTCTTTTATTAAAAAAAAAACTCAAAGGGGACAGTGATGGATTCTACAATTATTAGCTAGGAAAATATGGCCTCTGACCTACAACCACTGGATTGTGAGAGAATATTCATCTTTTCAAAGCGATCCTTTAAACCACGGTGCTTAATTACAACACCCCCTCCCCACCACCAACAGCACCCTGCTCTTTATTCCCACGAAGTGTAGACAGCATGAAACCATGAAGCCTAGGCTCTTGCCTTTTGGAGTTGGAGTAATAAAACTCCACAGGTGAAGTGTGAGACTGGGAAGAGATGGAGCCGTGAGGATAGCGCAGGAGACAAAAAATTGCTATGGATATTTGTGGGCAGGATGTTCAAAGCTCTGTGTAAACTAATCCTGCGTGCCACTGAATACGCAACTGCTTAATTTACTTTCTTCTTTTCTCCTTGCTCCCCTGCTTCTCTGTTGCAGATGGAACCCAGTGTCTGTTGTGTGCTAGGTAGGCATTCTGCACTGGGTCACACTCCCCCCTCCCCCAGCCTCCTTTATGTTTCTTCTGCCTTAATGTTTTTCAAGGAAAAAAAAATACAAACAAGTGGTCTGATTGTTTGTCTTCATTAATTTCTAAATTTTTGAAAGCTGTGGTTTTTTTTAAATGAATGCTATATTCACTCTCATTTAAATGAAAAATTCGAACTTTAATTTCTTATTTAAGATTGTTGCCTGTTGAATGAATCTCAAGCCTAAAGAAGGAACTAATAAAATGAAACAGAGGGTGAGACATGTAGATACCTTCAGTCTAAAAGCTGTATCATTTTACAGTTTCTAATTTCGCAGACCTAAACAATTTTTTCCACTGTGCATTCAAGTGTAAATACAAACTACTGAAAAAAAGTACATAAGGCAACAAAGATAGTATCCACCAACATTCTGAGAACTATGCTTTTACCCAAATCATATTGATTCCCTGGCCATACTGCTGCCTACATTCATTTTCTATTTTGTTTATTTTTTACATTTTGTCGTGTTTATTTTTAAAGCTCAAAGAAGGGAGCATGCCATCGGAATGCACTCCAAGTTAAAATGAAGCCTTATAAGCAGTCATGTTTTCATTCCTGAGCAACTACCTCACAAGTATAACCTAAAGTCAGTATTACCCACACCATACTCACTTTGGGCCTCTTGGCAAGATATGAAGAATCGTCTTTAAAAATAGGAAAATTCACCCACCCTGGAAACTTTTTGTTTCCAAGTATGTGCCAGGGGTCTCTGCTGTTGTTTAAGAACATAAGGATGGCAACAGCTTATATTAATGCAGTTAGGGAATGGCCCATGGAATAAAAGCATTTATCACAGGGCTAATTTTTCTAAAAATATACTACATATATCATTTGATGAAACAATCATATGAGACATAGGTATATGAAAAGGGCTACAAACCTCGGCATAAAGTCAGTCCCTGTAAAACAAGGGTTTGATCGCCTGGGGTCTCTGTTTTCATAAAGGGGTCTTAGAAAAGCTAGTGAAGATTTGCTTTAACAACCTTGGGCTGGCATCCTTAAATAAACAAAGAAAAGATGCCCAGGATGGTGGGAGTGTATAAGCATTCAGCTCACATACAGATCTACAAACAGAATGGAGATTTTCAAAGGTGAGAAAGCAGACCATATTTTCTTCAGTGGGGACTTTGTTATGAGAATTGTGGCATCAAAGGGCCAATAAAAGACTTTCTCCTGAGATGAAAGATCAATATCTTATTTGATTTGCAGCAAGAAATAAACTTCAAAATTGAGAGATGCTTCCTGTTTTCTTTTGTAGAGAGGCTGCTGGCCATCTGAAGTTCACAGGTAGAGACACTGAGCTGTACTGAGGCCCCGGGCCGAGTTATCAACTCCATTCAATGGAAGGCGGCACCTATGCCATTGTCATTATATTACTGCATGTGGGAAATCGTTAGTAAGAAGTTCTAATACCAGAGAGATAAATGGCTGACCTACGAACAATAGCGGACTGCATCGAGAAAGACTCTTTCCTGTTCATGGCACATGACAAATATTGTTTGTCTACTCAGTGGCCAAGAGTTATTTTTGCCCAACTTCCCTTCTCCTTTCCTAGCTAGTCTCATTTTTCTTTATGTTAACAAGTCCCCAGAGAAGGTGGGCCCTCTCATATCTGGAGAATGACTTAGGGTTTGTATAATTATCTACTGATGCCATGCGCTTGCCTGATTGATGAATGTTTAATGAAACAAGAGGGAAATGATCTAGGTGACCCAGAAGATGATTTTCCTTTCTGATAAAAGAAGAGAGGTGCTCTATGTAGACCCTCCAACAGGCTAGCATTTTCTGGTTTGGATACTGTCATACCAGAGAAACATGCTCCAAATCTAGGCTATCCAACATGGCTCTAAATATAGCCAACATTGAGGCACCCAGGCAACGTTGAACTACTGAACCAATGCAGAATCCATTTTTCTCCAGAGTTGGGCATCTAATTTTAAGCCAGCAATGTTTTATCAGTGGGTTGACTTTGTTACTAAAGGAAGCGTTAAAGACAGAGTTTCCCCCTACTACACTTTCCTTGCTGAAGTATTTAACTTTACAAAAGGACTATATATTCTGAGTAGTATATCACCATCATATCTGAATATTTTAGAGCATTCATTGGTAGTGATAGTGCATGCTATTGTATAATTTGTCCAGTTTTTCTGAGGCTATTTTAGTTGCAATACTAGAAAGCACCACACTCTGGAAATCCTATTAATATCACACAAATGCTGATAGAATATCTGATGTGAAATTATTTAACCCCAAATTGAGAAATGAAACAGATAATTCAACAGGGTTTTCTCTTCTTGGATATGTGGTTTTGACAAGCGTATGTAGATTTTTTATTGAATTTTTAAAATGTCTTCAAATGTCCACTTCACGTTCTATGTATAAGTAGACAGTTGAAGATGTCTAGGAAAACTTTGTATAAAGAAGTATAATACATGTTTTATCTGGCTTCAGATTGTGAAAAGCTAATACTTTACACAGGCCATATATAAATATCCAGGTATATTATATTGATGTAAACCCACTCATCTAGTATATTATTATTTGAATCAGTAATTACTTTAATTTTATATGTAACAGTTCAGTATTTTAAGATGATTAAATGCAAATTAATTTTGGCATTCCCATTTAACAGGTGGGAACTGAGACAACTGAGGTTCCAAAAGTTCCAAGTCACTCAAATGCCAAGCATTTGAACAACAGGTCTTGCTCCTTGTCACTAATTCTAAACAGACGAATTGACTTAGTTTGAGGTTGAAAATGTCACAAAAGGCAGTTGACACTTTTGAGAACTGAGTTAGAACTCTGTAAAAGCCCATTACAACCCCCTCCCCTTTTTGTTAGACCTTTCACTTTACTTTTTTCTACCCATGGATTTAAATCCTGGGGAAAATGACAAATGCTTAGGAAGGGCTTAGGAAGGTCCCGGTTGGCACAGGCTACTTGGTATAGGTCAGCCTCAGGGACTCACCATGTGGGGGGTCCTCCACCCAGCATGAGAAAAGTCCAATTAAAGACAAATGCCACCTCTTGCATCTCTGCTGTTGAAGCCGCTTGATTTCCATGACTAATTCTGACTCTGGTCCAGTGGGAACCATACAGAACATCCCAAACAATGGAATCAGGGGTTGCTGAAGTGGAAGCTTGAGCAGAGCCCGTCCTGAATCATCAGCTTGCAGGAGAGGACTGGGAACGATGCTGACAAGTTTTGATCTGATTGTATTTAGAAGATAATGTCAATGAAAATTGAGTTTTGTTACTTGTGCAAAGTAAATGTCGGGGCAGACTGAGACATTTAAGAAAGAGGAGAGAGGCCACTTGGCAGGAAAAAAAATAACCATACCATTTCATGAATATGAGAGTTATTATGTACTACATTACTTTTGTTTTTGATTTTTGAGTATTTTAGGGGAATGGAGAGTAAAATTATTGACAGAACCTGATGACCAAATATCAGAATCAGTTTATGCCAAGGTAGAATACAGAATGCGACCTTATAGAATATGACCTTATTCACTTGGTTGGTTCATATCTCTGTTATTCACAATGCCAGGCTACTACATCAAGCTCACCTGAAGGTGTTTTAGCTGTGATTTTCTGAACAGCTGGTAACTTATTTAGTACATGCTGTTACTCATAAAATTTTAAATAGTTGTAAGGTATAAGCATCATTCCCCTCTCACTCATAGTCTATTCTGCCTATAACTCCTGATATTTAAAAAATATGAAATGAGGACCTAGATACTTTAGGACATGGAGTTTCATAACCATGATGAAATTATTGGTTCCCTCATCACAATGCCAGTATGAACAACAACAATAGAGGCAATTTTATTTGACTGATTACTGTAGGCCAAGCTTAAGTAATTTTATGGTTGCTACCTTGTTCAGTATTTTTCACATAAATCCCATGATAATTCCATTACCATCCTGCCCAAGAGGGGAAAAAATGCAGGTTTACAAAAGTAGAATTTGCTCAAGGTCACACTGTTGAGACGCAAGGACAAAGCCTGCATTGGCACACAGACAGGCTGCTTGACTTCAGAGTCTCGTCTTTAGAGCTAGCCACTATATTCATTCCACCTATAGTGTCTACTTACACAACAAGATTTATGACACTTAAAATTGTATTTTAAAAAGACTTCAGGGTTATTTAGCCCATGTCCTGACTAGTATAAGATCAATTCCATAGAAAGCAGTGCCTTAAGGTTGTACAAACCAAAAATGTAATGAGAGTTCAAGAAGGCTTTCACGAAATTCTTGGATGATAGATCTCCCCCAGTTAGGGATGCCCCCTTTGAGGACAATATTACGAAGGGCAACCATCATCATGTCACAACCATGTCCCCTGGTGCTACTATAAAAGACAAAGTACTGAGTGGTATGCACTATAAGTCTTACCCCATATGACTTTTTTATGTTCTTATGATTCTTAAAATATATCTATGTAACCTATTTCTATAATTCATCAGACTTAACCATGAGGAATACCTGAAGCTGCCATTACTTGTCCAGCTAGCAGCAAAGGTTGAAGCCATTCTTATTAGAAAGAGAGGCATTTTGTAGCTTACTTTCTTTTTTTGGAAAGAAAACAATTGGACTCCAAGTAGCTTTGGATCCTATTGTATTGCTACGTATGCCTGTGAGGTGCTGCATGGCCCAGGGCAGGTCCAAAAAGAGCCTTCTTTTCCTCATCAACTCAGTGAGTGACTCAAAGCCAGGGCACTTCTCCTCAGGCAAAGAGACTGCACTAAAATAAGGTCTATTTCAGCAAAGAGATAGGCAAGGGAATTTTGTTTGTCAAATGCTGATTTCTAGAAAGAAGAAATCCCTCCTCTGAACTATTCATAGCCACAGGCCCGCACTCAAAGAGAGGGGATTCAAAATTTACATAGCCAGCACATTCCAGGAAACATCAAAGCAAGAAGTCAAACCCATCCAGAGATAGTTGTACTCTATAGGACCCAGCAGTAGTCAGCACACATTCCTGTTCTAGCATGGAATTATGTATCCTCAGCCAGGGCCTCACAAACTACCTCCGGGTAAAATCCAGGTCACATAAGGTTTTATTTCTCAAAATTTCAAAATAGAGGAGGAAATAGGAATTCATCAACCACATTTTGTAGCAACAACATAAACAAGGTTAGGTAACACATTTCTGAGATTCAGATGGGCACATACTATATTTAAATTTTTTTTAAAAAAAAGAAGCAAAAAAAAGTGAGCAAGGAGTAAGATACTTTCAAAGAAAGACTAGTTAGATTATAAAAAGAGCTTCTAGAAATAATATGTTCTAAATAAAAATTCAAGGAGGGAAAAAATAAAATCACTGAAATAAAGCTTCTATGTATATTCATTCAGCCACCGATTAGAGCTGGAAGACATGAAGATTTTATCTATAATGATGAAGAAGGAGACAAAGAGATTCAGGCAGGCAGAATAAGAACACATAGGAATTTAAATGAATATTTCTTACATAATGCTAACTTTACAATGAAAAAGAAAGCCTTAAAATTACAGAACATAGGATGAAACTATGGCTTTAAAATTTCAAATGTGGAAAAAGCATGAATCTTCATTCTTATATATGATAATAATCATAAACGTGTATCTAGACTCAACCAAGGCAAGATGCCCAGCCTCACAGACAACAGAGACTTCAGAAGTACAGAAAGTTGAATTCAGATTGCCTAAAAAGGAAAGAGCATATTTCCAACAGATTCCCCCAAGTTAAAAACGAGTAAAATCATTTTTAAAAAAGATTTATTTATTTATTATATATACAATGTTTTGCCTGCATGCCAGAAGAGGGTACCAGATCTCATTATAGATGGTTGTGAGCCACCATGTGGTTGCTGGGAACGGAACTCAGGACCTTTGGAAGAGCAGCCAGTGTGCTTAACCTCTGAGCTATCTCTTCAGCCCCTGAGTAAAATCTTTTCAATATTATGAGGGAGAATAAGTGCAAACCTACAATTTTATCATTGGTCCAAACTATCATTCATTGATGAATAATAAAAAGTTTGCAGACAAACACAAACATGAGAGCACGTCACCCATAAATCTAGGCTGAAGGAGTGTTAGAGTAGATGTTCTAGGCATAGATATTCTAATTTAGCTTGTCTGATAAGAGGCCCATGCATATCCAATCATCCACGCATCATCTTCCCTATATTTATCACCTATCTGTATATCTATCATATCATATCTATCATCCATTATCTACCATCTATGTATCTATATATCTTTGTTTCTAAGTATCTTGTCTAAGTTTTTATCTATTATCTATCATCTAAAACAGTATTTAAATACATTATATCCATAATATATTTATTTAGAGATATATATCTACAGATCAGTTTTAGCAAACTGGGGGATTTAAATGGATAGCCAAGGGAGAAAACGACTCTCTTAAGATAGGCCTTCTAGAGGGTTAATGTAGATAAAACCCTCAGAAAATTGTTTAACTGAAGAATCTTTTCCAGCCCTTGAGTCTGCATTGCTAATAAACCTCAGGTGGCGCTCGCTGATGATGCTATTCCAAGGACCAGACTCTGAGCAGCAAATTCCCAAGTAATGGTTCAGGAAGAGAAAAAATTACCTTATGGATGGAGACTCAAGAGGCAATGCTGGGTATATGTATCCACACACAAATATTAACTTTTAGACATAGTAATAAAATTTAAAGTTAAATTATTTAGTAGTTGCTTCCAAAATGGATGTCGGAGTGTATGTTGAGTTCGGATATTCCAAGATGTTCATATGATTCAGACAGGATATGGGAATAATTACCAAAATGAATGCCTTGAATTAAATGACAAATTTTATGATTGGTTTAGATTCATATTAAAAATATCAGCAATTCTTTTGTATCTAGAAACCCTAACATGTATATGGTAAACCAGGATACTTTTGGAATTAATGCTGGTGTTATTAATCACCCTGAATAACAAGTCAGGGTTATCCTGGCCAAGCCAGGACAATCTGAGCAGCTTCTTCAACAGCAGTGTGGAAGATTGGGCAGGGCTCTGTTCTCTCTCGGCTGTCCCATGGCTCAGGGAATCCCTCTGTAGAATCAATTTATGCCTTGTGGTTCTATAAGAATGCTCACTGGAGAAGCAAATGTGTTGAGAGCTTGCTGCTTTTAGCAGCCCAACATTTCTGCATCTCTCCTTCTTACCCACCTACACCAGTTCTAAGATTGGAAATGCCTTTCAAGTTGGGCCATCCAGACTGCTCGACTCTGCTAATGATACAGTCATGATGGGCAGCAGAAACAAGCAACTCAGAAGAGGCATTCAGTGGGAACATACCCTGAGAATAACCAAGACAAATAAGCAGTGATTGGGATTTTGGACTATAAAGATGATGTGAGATTGCAGCTGTAGGTGAGCAACCTAGAGGGACACACACACACACACACATCAACGTGTCTAGTTAAACTTAAAGCAAATTATAACCTTGAACCATGAGGGGCAAGAAGACAATAAAACCCTAAATGACGTCTTTATAACTTACTTATTCATTTCTATTGTTCTTATTGACTTGAGCCATTTTGAACTTTGGTTTAGCTACTAACAAATGAAAAGAGTAATTAATAAGATGTACAGTTGGTGAAACCACTTGACAAAATGAGCTTGGCAGAGCCTTTCAGCTCTACTGACATCACTCAAGTAGTGCTGGCTATACAAGAATGAGAGTCAGAATAATTTTTTTCCAAGGGCTATTATTCAAATCCAAGGATTGGAGCAGCTATGAACTTTTTAAATGCTTCCTACATCTCCTAAAAATAGATTTTCTAACCCAACTCACCTTACAATTGGAAAAATGGGCCAGGTTAGTGCAATTCTCAATTCATATTTTGAGTTGGGAAGCTTATAAAATCTGTTTATGATCTGATTTTCAAAATATTTGAAGGAATTGGTGTAGATAATGGAAATTCAGCTAAGGCACAGAGGCTGGAATTAATGGTTTTGAATTTATTTGCTTCTGATTCTTAAACTCGTAACTATAAGCTATTTAAATGCATCATTGTTAGTATTCCAGGGAGAGTCACAACAATAAATAAGGTCCATGTTCCTCAGTTCAAGGTGCCCTAATGACATCTTAGAGAAAGTATCTATTATTTTGGATTTCATCTAAACGCTTGACTAAAGGTTCTGAAATTCCATATTCAATGCACTGCAGTACACTGATTTTAAAATATAATTTGTTATTTTTATTACTTATGAAGTTTTTCATATAGTTTGAAAATAAAATAAAAATACACTCTAACAGATGTATCCCAAGAATGCTACAGTTTTGAGCACAGAAAAAGTCCTCAAATGCTTGCTGAATAAGTGATAAAGAACAGATAGGACAGAAAAAGACATTATATACATTTATATATACATGTGTACATATATTTGCATATATTTCACTTATTAGAGGGTATAGAATGCCTAGTAAAAGTAGGGAGATACAGTTACTGACAGCTGTTACTTGTTCCTATGTCAGAGTTCTAAAACACGTATTTCCTATTGTGTATGAAAATACAGTGTCTATTGTAAATTATCAGATTAAAAATATATACAAACAAAAGAAATTTGGATAAAACAATACTATCAGACAAATATTTCTTTCAGGATTTCTGACAGTTTTTACCATGTCAGTATGCTTCAGAGAATAACCATAAAAGAGAAAAGGCTTATTTTAGTACATATAGTGCTTGCTATGCAAACTTGAGGACCTGAGTTTAATCCTCAGCACCCACATAAAAAGCTGGGCATGGTGGCACCCACCTGTAATTCCATGCTGGGAAGGTGGATCCGAGAGACTCTTTGACCAGCCAGTCCAGCCTGATCAGCAAGGCCCAGGTCCCACTGAAAGACTCCAACTCGAGCCAAACCAAACTAAAGTAGACCGCTTCTGAGGAATAAGCTGAGGAATAAGCTGAACTCTGGTCTTTACAGGAACACCACATGCACACACACATACACATATACACACAAACACACTCACATATCCAAGAAAGGTGATCACTGAAGATGAAGTTTTAAATGTAATTTTAACATCTGACAACAAAACTAAACTTAATTTTTATGTGACATCACTTATTCTCTGGAACTCACTTTGAAAAATCCTCCAAGACTATCACTGCTAACATCTTGACAAAGGTTTGGTTAATGCTATTTCCTTTGAAAAGAGTAGCAAAGTAAAAAAAAAAAAAATTAGGAGTGCACCATAATGTATTGTTATCATTGAGTTGTTTGTTATCTATCTCAGGTGTATTTATATAAAGTGTAATTGTTTTGTGTGTATGTGTGTGTATGTGTGTGTTGTATGTACATGCTTATGGGAATTTGTGTTGGTGTATGTACATGTACATGTGTTGATGTGTTTTTGGAAGTTAGGAGTCAATAATTCTCTTTTGCTGACGTTGAGGCAAAAGGTAGACCAGTTGGCCAATAAGCTCTAGAGCTCCACCTACATCTGCTACCATAGTGCTGGGTTTGCAGATAGATACAGTCACACCCAGCTTTTGCCATAGGTGCTGGGTATGAAATCCAGGCCTTCCTGCTTGTTAGGTAGGCACTTTAACTACTGAACCATCTACTTGGCTCCAAAATATGCCATTTAAAAATAATAATGTAAATAACTCTTGGGCATTAACATTCAATTTAATAACTTGAGATAAAGTGATGGCATTTTGTTTTTCTGCAATTCATCATGGCAAAAACATCACAAGGATAAGAGCAGATATATTATTTCTACATAGGAAAAGGATGTCAACATGCACCTAGAAGGACCTACTATTGAAGTCTACAAAAGGATGTTTCCTTGGATTGCAGCAAAATAAAGAGCTTAGAGGAGCAGTAAGAATTACCCTGGACACAGAACTGATCTACATAAATTTGTCAAAGGATCACACGGTGATGGCACAGATTATCTGAAAGAGAACACCATACATATCGTGTACCACTTTAAAACATGGACCCAATAAAAAGACTAGAATTGCAAAATTCAGATGCAAGCCTAGATTTTCTATGTATCAATACAACGTGGATAAATGGGTAAAAGAGTATTGAGTGTTTCATTTGCTTCTTATATTCAACCACATTTTGGGTTATTCCTTATTGATTTATGATTTTATTAAATCCTCACGGATATGTTTTTCTGCATAGTTCTAGCTGAGAATTGAATGTGTAGCTGATGTTTTATATAAAAAACAAACAAACAGACGGGATGCTCTCTTGCAAAGCTTCGCCCTCCTTTAAAGCAATACTTATAATAGGAGTTCAATACAACAGCAAATAAGCATCATTTGTTTTCCTCTTTATCTTATCTTTGTTCCACAAGAATTTAAATGCAAATGTGAAATAGAATGAACAGCAACAAATGCATCTACTGCTCCACAATATAATCATTGCAATCTATAAAGCATAACAGGCTCTCTTGTGCTGTCTGCTTACTGTCACAGTATTTGTGGTTGGAAATACAGTCTGTGGGTGTTATTTTGCAACCAAATTTGAATAGAAACACTCTGAGGCATCATCTCTGTGTTTATGTGAAGGGAGCGCAATGTTTGCCTGTGCATGTATGGAATAGCTTTCTTCTTTATTTAACTTATTTTCAGAAAACAATTAAGGAAAATGTATTTTTAGCATCAATAATTAAAACCAGGGAACCCAGAAAGAGGGTGGCTGCCCTCAGCACTCTCTGCACAGAGCTTTCTCCCTTTGCTATTAGCAACATGCTGTTGCTCAGACTCTGACCTGCTCCCTGCTGTTGCCCAGCCCTTACTACCTGCTTCTATTTTAACAGAACACAGAGTATCTCAAACATGAGGCTTTCTACTCTGAGAAATTAGCCTACACCCTAGCTGGCCCAAGTCAACCAGTTGCAATTTTCATTATCTAATAAATGGTCCAAAGGGAGTGGACCAGATTTTTAATCAGTGCTTTCCAATTTCCACATTGCTGTGGACTAAACTTCCCCTGTTCAAATGTACTGGCTAAGATAATCGCCAATGAGATATTAGGCAGGGACCCTTTAGGAGAGAATTAGTGCATGAGAGCTGAGCCCTTGTGAATATGACTTGTTTCTTTAAGAAGAGTCTGACACCACACCTTCTCCCCCCCCCTTTCATCTAAAACTACTATACAGCAAGAGAGCCCTTACAGACACCAACATCTGATGCGTTTACAAGACACCAATATATTGCACCTTAATCTTTGATTTCGGACCCCCCCATATATCTATAATTTCTTTTGCAAATTACTCACCTTCAGATATTTTATTATAGAAGCATGGATGGGCTATGTTAAGCTGCACAAAATTACAGTGGGCAGTTTGTTTATTGAAGTTATTTTGACCAAAGATTCAGTGTATCTGTAAGTGGGTACAGATGTCTGGATGGTTTCACAGGCATCAGAGGTGAACATGGTCCTATGGATTTTTCAGTCAGGGATTGAAACACTAAGGCCAATGGGCCAAATCTGGCTGACCACCTGTTTTTCTAAGAAAAGATTTCTTAGAACACAGTGACATTTATCTGCATAAATATTGCCTATGGCTATCGTCATCTGCAAGGAGAGGTATGTAGTGAGGATGGGCCATGTGCAATTGGTAAAGCTGAAAATGTTGACTACCCAGCCCTTTTAGAAAATATCTGCTCATCTTTGCTCTAAATATTAGTTTGTGCTTCGGACACCAATATGTGTATCTGAATATTATAGTGTTATAGTAAGTATATCACAGGCAATGGAGCCTTCAACCAATTAAATTTCTCCTAGCTTCTCATCCCATGTTCTTATCCTGCTCTGAACTATTCAGGCTTACTTAACACATGTGTCTCCAATCTGCTTCATTTCCCTGTCTCCTTCTATGTTCCCTGTGTCCCTGGCATATGAACCCTATTTCTTGTCCTTAGACATGACGCAAATGTTCACGCCACAGAATCTTTGCTTCTCTGAAAACAGGAAATGTGCACTTATGCTTCTGTTTTTCTTTCTAAATTCACTGTGAGCATTGATCTCTTCTGAGTTACTGTATAAAACGCCAGAGGGAAGATAACTTTATAAAGAAGAGAGGTATATTTAGCTCATAATTTCAGAGGTTAGGAGACAGCATTGTATCCACTCTGACAAGGACCCTTTTTGGCTATGTCAACTGCATGGTAGATGGCAGCCATACAAGTGCATGGAGCAGTCCTGTCTCAAAACAGGAAACCAAAGCAGCTGAGGTCCTACAGTCCTGTCAAATATACATTCTCAATGGTCTGTAGGCCACTGGCTTCATGGCCTAAAGGCTCAACCTTTGCGCCACAAAACTGAGGACAAGCCACTCAAAGCATGAACTCGGGTGAAGTCCATACAGAAGCCACAGCAGTATACATGCAAGGGACATTCGTTGTGTTCTCAGGGTTCACAGTAAGTACTTGGCTTATCATGAAGAGTGAGATACTTGCTTCTTTCCCTCAAGTTTAAGGTTTAATATAAGAGAGAAACAAGATACACAAAAATCTGCAATGAAAAAAAAATCATGAAATGTACTTTAATGTTAAACAACAGATGCCCTTAAAGCGGATAGCAAGAGAGCTGTGCTTTGGTTTGAAAACTCATCTTCTCTTTGCAAGTGACATTTATACTAAGATCTGAATATAAGTAGGCTTTATGGAGGGATTTTTGTTTTATTCTTATTTGGCTTTCTGCAACGGGCATCTATGGAAGAGCTTTATGTAGATGAAAATATTCCAACATCTGGTTTTAAAGAGTTACAGTGATGTGAGCTGCAGCATTTTGCAATCACCCCCCCCCCTTCTAGGTGAACCTTGAGCGACTGGTACACTCTGTGCTTACTCCTGAGCTGAGGAAACACCTCTCCCTGCTCTGTGTAGAAATGGTTGGGGGAGTAAAAAAATGGTTATTTTATAAATTACAATAAACCCAGCTCTTGCAAACAGTTAATGCTATCCTTAGAGAACTATGAACCAGTTATAAAAAAATACTTCATGTTTTAGAAAAATGATGTTCTGGACAAATCAACATGTATTAGGTTTACTAATAATTAAAATCTGTGCACTGAGCATGAGCTTCTGGTGGTGGGGACCCTACAGGTTTTCTCTGCCATTCCTGTCCATTCCTTAACCTTTGCTGCCTTTACTAAGAAGGGAGTTGAAGGTCAATCGTGCTGATTCTAGGGTTTTTAGAAAGGGCTAGAGTGCCATGAGGTGGTGTTTGTCTAATGAGACTCAACTGTGCAGTAGGTTATAGGTGGGTATTTCCACTAGCAAGCTATTCTGGCTTCCTTTAACTCTGCCTCCCCAAACATAAACTTCAGGCCTGATGTAAACTTTAGACTTTGGTTTTAAATTATTGGCAGTTTCATAAGAAATCAGCAGTACATTAAACTAAGTGTGCTGGTCCTCTTAGGATATGTCCCACACCCATGACTCAGGTACTTGTTTTCTTTATGGGTAGGCCTGTGAGACAAAATTAGGTACAAATGTCTTAGAAGTAGCTCTTAATCCTAATAAAGACCTGGACTGGGCACATTGGGACAGTTGATATTTGGGCGGTGGGGACAAATTGTTTGTTTTTTGTGATTTTTACCTTGCCTTCAAAATTACGGATGTTTAAGAAATTTATGGGTGTTTAAAGAAAACTAGAACACAAGTTTAATAATTTTAGGTGAGTTAGCCCAAGCCTATTTAAGGTTCTCCTGTAGAAAGTTAATTCTCTCTCTTACCAATCGCTAATTTAACTCTGTGGGCTCATAAAAGAATATGTGAAGTTGAGAGGTAGAGACAGTGAGTGCATGGGGAGAGTTGATAGGAAAGAGTAGAGGGTGGAGTTGACAAAAAACCACATTATGTATATGGGAGTGAAAAGGGTTCTTCTGTAGGCTCCAGCCCACACTGCTGGAGTCCTACACAGTGGTGACAGGGGCTGCTACCCAACTCAGTCATTGTCATTGCACACACAGCTTTCCGAGGATCACGAAGGGGAAAGAGGCTGGGAAAGATCTGGGTACTAAACTTCCACCTATGACATTTTCACTGTCTACACACATTGTAAAAAAAAACCCATTTCAATACAACCTGGAGTTAGATGAGTCCACTTTGCTTCTACGGCACCATATGCTTTGATTAGCCTGACTAAAACTCGGGTAAGACCAAGTCATTACTTTGCTTAACAAACTCATTTACACATCTATAGATATCTTTTAAGCCTCCAGTCTGAGCAAATGCAACGCGATTGTTACAGTAAAGAATTATGGTGGAGTGTTTTTTTTTTTTTTTTCCCCTCACGTTCAGAAAAAAAATGAACTGGCTGCTGGCCCAGAATATGTGTAAAGTAGCACAATGTAGGCTTTAGGATTCCAACTGTACAAAAGTGATGGACATCTGTTGTTTGTGTGTAGTGTTGGTAGGACTTTAATCAAGGTGTCCTGCTTTCTCTTGGCCAAGTGGACCTATGATCACCACTAAGAAATTAACCTAGGATTTAGACAACAAGTCTTGAGTCAAAAAAAAAAAAGGCAAAGACAAAATTATGTGGATTCATGCAAGGAAAAGTTATTGGTGTAGATTTATCCTATTGTGTCTGGAAGAGGCTATACATAAATTCTCATGACCCAGTTCTCCAGAGCAGTCTTGTTTTAGGCTGTTGCAGAGCTTTATGGGGGAGAAAAAAAAACCTATTCATTTGTTTTATACTAATATTTTCTAAAAATATTTTATTTATTCAGCGTCGGTTTCTTTTGCTTACCACCAGTGAACTAGGAGCACCAACACAGAGTAGCTACCAGTCTCCCATCATTTAAAATCGCAAACAAAACCACATGTAAGAAGAAGAAAGAATATTTATAGTCTATTGCGTTTATCGTCTAGGTTCTTTTTTTTGCCTTGTTTCTATAATTTATTTATTTAACACTTTTTATTAATAATAGGTGCCAGCTTGGTAAAAAACTTTACCACTGAGAATTTTAGTGTAAAAGTAGCACATCTGTGCTGACAAGATGGCTCACTGCATTGACCTAGATAATGAGTTGTATAATTCAGGTGCTACAACAGACACTGAGCTACGAAAATCTTAAATAAATGGGTGAAAATTGAGTTCTAAACCCATATTCCATGCTCTTTCTGGACTCGTTGCTCATAAGATTGTTACTTGTGGGAAAAGAGGTCTAGATGTTTTGAGAGTCACTATATTAATGAAGTCCTCTTGTAATTATTCATACTGCCAATGATGTGAAACCTTAAAACTCCAAATCCTAAACTCCCCCCCAAAATCTGAAACTTTTTTGAGGGCCACCTACATGCTGTATGCATGGGAATTTCTACACCTGGTCTCATATGATGAGTAACTGCAAAAATTGCAAGTACACTAGATAACCTAGATCCCTTGCTCAGATGTAACCCATGGCAGCTCAGCCTCCAAGGGGAGCAGGGGCTGTCTCTGACATGAAATCAGTGGCTGGCTCTTTGATCACCTCTCCCTGGGGGAAGTGCAGCTCTATCAGGCCACAGAGGAAGACAATGCAGCCAGTCCTGATGAGACCTGATAAGCTAGGGTCAGATGGAAGGGGAGGAGGACCTCCCCTATCAGTGGACTGGGGGAGGGGCATGGGAGAAGATAGAGGGAGGGTGGGCTTGGGAGGGGCTGAGGGAGGGGCTACAGCTGGGATACAAAGTGAATAAATTGTAATAATCAAAATAAAATAAAAAATATGTCAAAAAAGAACTTTGGGTTAAGCACAGGGGAATGTAGGAGATACGAATAGATTTTTTATGGCTAGACTTGGATCTCATTGTCAAGGCATCTAATGATAGCTTATATATTAATGCTAATGTGGGTACAAATACTCAAAAATCCCAAAATCTCTAAATGCTAACAATGTCTAATAAAGGATACTCAGATTATAGCAGTTTGAAATTGGCTGTAGATTTATTTTTTTTTCTGTTAGAGTATATAAAAAAGGAAATTGTTGACCTGTGTAACTAAACTCTCCAGGGGTGCAGTGTGACATGATGGGGAGAGAAGAAAGCCCCATAATTAGTTTCACATTATTTTCTCTCCTTGCTGGGTCATGCCATGATGGCTATAGTAACTCCACACCTTCCATTCTCTCAGATTTATATTTGAGAGAAGCAGAGACTGTTTCCTACTGGTCTTTTTGATAGTTTTCACCCATTTGCCCACCTTATGTCATCTGTAACTTGAATATCAGTGTCTATGCCCAGAGACATGTAGAAGTCCAACTAACTAAGGTCTTGGGGTCCCAGGATCCGCTGCTGGAACAAGGACTGTTTTTCCATTTAAAATACCTAAGTTAACATCTTGAAAAGGAGAGTCAAGGAAAATAAATAATAGGCAGACAAAAACTAACGGTTCAATAAATATGCCTTTAGGATCTGCAATATGGCTCAGGGTGTAAAGGTGCTTGCTGCCAAGCTAGAAAATTTAGATAATCTAAAATCCTTTCTGAGGACCCAGATGGTGCTGCAACTCCTGCAGCCTGCTCTTTCATGTTTAAATTATTTAACTTTGTGTCACCAAGATCTTAAACATTATTGGTTACTTTGTCTTGTTAGCATAAAGGTATAAATAAACATGTCTGAGAAGGGAGAAGCCAGCCTAGGAAAATACCCAGTGTCATAATGATTGTAACTTTGGATGTCACTTGTGTTGTACAACTGATCAGTGTTTGGGCATACAGACATCATATAATGTAAGAAGTAGTGTAGAATGTCAACCTTGACTGAGAGAGTTAGGAGAGTTAGGTGAGATATGTGTGGAGCATCTGCTGTGACTGAATGACAGTAGGGCTGGGAAAGGAAGCACGTGGAAAAAAATCTGGAAAGAAAAGTGGTGTAATAAAGAAGAGTTGAAAAGAAAAAAAGAAAAAAAAAACTGACCACAAGGTTGCCATGAACACAACACAGAAGCCATAGCTGTTTGGTGGTGGAGAATGGTCAGACGAGTTCTTCCTTAGACACATATGTTAGGATTCAAAGGGGGCATGGCCTAACCTCTGGTAGCCGTACGTGAGTGGAGAACACATTTGCTGCTAAAATATTTCTGACCCCTCAAGGTGGAGAAAAAGAAAAAGAAGGGTGAAGTTATAGAAGGTGGTACAAGTTTTCTGAAGGGGGAGAAAGGGATGAAGTCCAAAGTGGCATGCTACCTCATCTAGACTTTGGCTCGTATTGTAAATTTAGCACAAACTCAAAAATTAAAAAAAAAAAAAGATTATGTGAGTTGAAGTGCTGCACACTTATAATCCCAGCACTTGGGCTGCGGTAGGAGTTATTCCAGAAGTTGGAGGTCAGCCTGTGTTACGTGTTGATTTTTTGGGATGGTCTGGGCTGCTGTGTAAGATACCATTTCAAAACACTAAAGAAAACAAAAACAAAACAAAACAAAACAACAACAACAACAAAAAAAACAAATGACAGAGAAAGCACCAAGAAGCTGCTTCCCCCAAACGAAAGTACCAATGTCATTTATATAGTCACGAGGAGGCTTTGGTTTGAGACTGATGGGCACCTAACCGCCGTTCTCAAAAACAGATCCACAGTGCCTGTGCCCCAGCCCCAGCCTTCTCTTACATACTGAAGTCCTGCTTCTAAGTCAAAACAAAGCGAAACTCAGGCGTTGGAAACTGCTAGGTGAGGAAGAGACGGCCAAGAGATGAGTAAAGTAGATTTCACTCCATGCTGCAGCCGCAGGCTTGAGGTTGATGTAATTGTGCAGCCAGGGACACACACAGACAAGACCCACATGCAGTAACTGTACCCCGCTTTGAATCTCAGTAGGTCCCCTCAGATTGCTGAAGAAGGTGACCTGACAGGATTTCTTTGTACTACGCACATGGTAGATAAAAATTTGGAAGCCCAGTGTGTTTGAAACAGAGAGACCTTCCATAGCCTACATAGCTTGCCTGAGGCTACATAGGCACTTAGTGCCACAGGTGGGCACACAAGCGGGCTCTTCTGCGTTCTACATGACAGAGAGATTCTCTCCATTTCATCGTACGGTCGCATCTACGCTGATACCTAATGAGATCTTAAGAGTCATATGCTATTGCTGCAACATGGGTCTGTGATGGCAGAAATCACAAACTGGAAGCTACAGGTCAATTTAAATGATAACGAATTGAAATGAGCTAGAAGGTGCATTTTCTCCCTGATGTTGGGAATCATCCACTATCGACCATTGTGCACTCAGCCTTATCCTTTAGAGTCTGGATTTGACTGTTAACACATCTGCAAACTGCACACTCAAATGAGGATTCAAACGCACAACTGAAGCTGTTGTGAGAGGGGGTGCCATTTGGAGTCTGGAGGCCAACATTTCTTATTTTGCTTATTTTTGTTTTCTTCTGGGCCATGTTTCAAGTAGGGCTACCAACACTAATTCTGACTTTCTGGAAAACAAAGATGTCTTTCTGTCCATATACATCAATGCTGCTGTCCTTACAGAAACAGGTTATTTTGTGTCTTTAGTAATAACTAAACTAACAATATTTATAGACAGAACTTGTAATGCCAGAATTTTAGATCTTATTTCTAAACCCAAATGCCTCACTTTGTCTTTAGGGTTCTGTGCAGACATCAATCAAAAAGATGACTGGTGTGGTTTTGTGTATAATGGCTGGTTTCTAAGAATTAGAGAATAGTCAGAGTACAGACTCCACTCCTTTATGGAAGGGATTATGATGAGTCATGAATGTGGGTGGAGAGTCACAAGCCTGTACAGACCCAGTACTACTGCGCCTAGACAGTATGATATGCAACAGGACCAACTGACCCCTTAGTCTTAATGGTCATCTCTGTCTGTTCCCCATGCATCAATTCAAGGCCATTTCACCTCACCACATCATTTGCTTTTCCTCTGGTGCCCTAAACACCATCCATGTTCCAAAAGAATTAAGATCATGTGTGTGTCGGTGTGAGCAACTACTGTAACTGATATCTACTGCATGGTCATGAGTCTTACTGAGCACCCTCTTAACAACCTTTCAAAGGTAGATCAACATTCAAGACCTATTACAGGTACCTCATAAAAGTTAAATATATTTCCTGGGAACCAACCTTAGCTAAATGAGGAGAAAAGCCAGAAAAAGATTTATTCCCTCTACTTTAGCCTTTAGGCCATGTTACAAAAAGAGACGCCACATCACACAACTTCATAAATGTGAGGAACCTAATTAGAAAATTAATTCCCAATTATGCATATGGAACAAAGTCTGCTAAATGAGAAAGGGACCACATCAGAGAAAGTCAGAGCAGTGTAGTAATTCTTCCAGCTAAGAACCCTGTTTCCTGCAGAAGGAGCCAGTATGAAGACAGAGAGACACTATTTTACGAAAAAAGACCTTTTGAATTCACGTTTTGTTTTTCTGGCCTTGGGAACTTATGTTTTCACTCAGAGGAGGTCCAGACATTCTAAAACTGTTTGAAAGGTAGACCATCTCTTAGAAAAACATGGAAATGAAGCAACAAAGCTAAGCTAAACTTGCCAGCATTTTCAACCATTCTTTTTAGTAATTCCAGATCTCAGTATATGCATTCGTTATTGGTAAGTCTCAAAGTCCATCTGCGAAACTATAAGGTATACACACATAATGCATTTTGTATCCTTCAAATACTGAACAGTACTCTCTTGCTTGAGATGCTCTGATACAAATCTACTGCTTATAGAAGGGCAGGGGATTTATGTACAAGAGGGTTAGATACATTACAATTGCTCAGATACTTAATACACTGTTAGTGTCCTGAAGGTACATAAAGACAGGCTGAGTAACTAACTGGCCTCCCTCAAAAATAATTCATATCACTCCAAGGCAACACTCACATTGTAGCGCCTCGTTAAATGGGTTTCACATGCAATTAAAATAAAAATACCACAATGACCATGGCATAAGAAAAAAACACATTCTGAGAAGGTTTTCTCATATGTGTATGTGTGTTTTCTGAGCACTGAGAATTATCTCTTTGTCAGCCCTGTGGCATGGTCACAATACTGGGGCCTCAGACCAGGGAAACGTGTTCATTAGGAGAATTGCATTACTAGGCAAGGTGCCAGGTTGTGTTGCCTTGTTTGGAAGAGAAAAAAGAGTTGATTTCTCCAGCCACCACCTGCCCATCAAACCCCTGAGCATTTTTTAGCCTTTCAGGTCAGCTTGGGGGATGTTAACTTGCATCAACCAAAGAAAGGGCAGGGAGTCTGACTCCAAACCCATTAATTTCATATTTAGACTCACAAATTAAGGGCAGGTTGCAAGAGGTATTCACAGAAATATTAAACACGAACTTCTCGGAGGCATGGGAGTTTCAAATTAAGATTTGAGGAAGGAATCATCAAGTTGCATGATCTTTGTGATGGGAAAGCTGTTCAGCAATCCGATCCTAAATGTCATCATTTTCCTGTCAGTGAAACCACAGGGATCTGAAGAGGGAAGCAATGTGCCACATCAAGATGGTGCTATGTTCTGTAGGACAAGGGGGTCCAAACTGCTGCTGCTGCAGACCGAGTCCCTCTCAGTTGCCCGAGATACTCCAAAAAGGTGCCCTACAGTTCCAGAGATCAAAGCACAGGCTTTCCAACCGGCTGAGAATAGAGCCTACAGACTGCCTCCTCGTCCCTCAAACTAATTCCAACTAGTAATTAGCTGATTCCCAACATCAAAAGGTGAGGCATCCCAGAGGAGTCAAAGCACATCAAAGCCTGCAGTGAGGGGTCCCCGTGCACCCCTTCCACCCTCTTTCCCAGGCATCCACCCATCCCATCCGGCTGCCAGCGAGAGAGGCGCCACATAGCTTCTCACTAGAGACCAACATCAAACAGACTTTTAAATAACTTGGTAGAGTTTCCAGGCTCTGTTCGGAGCAAACAAGGAAGCTACAGGTATGTGACCATCTGGCCCAAGTTTTCTACCATGACCTAGGTTTCTAACAATCAATTCTTTTGCCCCCACTTGCTGAAAGGTTCTAAAACAGGGTTGCCATAATAAACAAGGCAGGCAGTGCTGACATATACTACCTGATAACAAATGCTACTTCTCTTGCACATTAACACATTATTAGGATGTTTTGTTTTCAGTTTACTTCGCATGTGTGTATTTTTTTCATAACATAAAAGGAGACAGCAAGGCCTATTGACCTTAAACACTCACAATTGTACAGAGTATTTGTTGGAGCTAGGTGCTGGCACAAGCCTGATGACAAAGCAGGGTAGTATCTGTCCAGAATGGGCCTTTTTCCCACAGTGTACTTCCTAAGGCATTTTAGTGTGATATTCTAAAATGCAACAGCTCTGTTTGTCAGGCACGCTTTCATTCTTACCACAGCTTGCCTTCTGTGGCTTTCCGTAAAGGCCTGTGCACATCCAGATGCACCTTGGCAGATCCTGAGAGCTGCCTTTCAGACGGAGAAAATCTGCTGCCAAAGCCTTTACAGATTTTTTGCCGCAGGCACTCTTTGAAACAGAACTTCAGGGTGACTTGCAGTCAAAACGTATCGAATGGGGGGAATAGAGATAAATGAGAGGGCAAAGTCAGGACAGGCCTTGGCTTTCTAAATTAGAAAGGATTCTGCCAGGATCTTGAGCTCAAACCATCTAATACTGAACCTACAAGTACCATGTACAGGTGAGGGCCAGACTGTGGGCACCCGCGGGGCAAGCTGGGCCTCTCTCACTCCCTTTTTGTGTGTCTCCCCATGTGAACTCCACCACAAATCCTCAACGAAGGTAGCATCTTCGCGATAGAACATTATCCCATCCTTCTTCACAGTCAACGGCTTTTTTTTTTTTGAGTCTTTGACTTTGTTCTGAATCCATCCATTCTATGAACTTCACCTTCTCTGGTAGATTCCAATGTTCTTACACCACTTTAATCTTTAATACTGTTCCTGATACCTACTGCTAGACTTCAGGGCTGGTTTTCTCTTTCCAAGTCATGTGACAGAGTAATTTGTACTACCTCAAAAATTGCATTTGATCCATCCATTGGATCCATAAGACTCCTACACAGTTTATGCAGAATAAGCAAACCATGGAGGCTATCTCACACCCATGAGCTCATGCAAGTATTAAAAGGTGTGTTAATTTCCGGCTTCTTTTTTTTTTTTTTGACTTGCAAGGAACCTTTATCATCTCATAGATTTTTGATTCAAACTTTCAGAAAGATGGAAGACACATGTGGCTTGAGGTGAGTTGTGGTAGTATCTTTTTATGAGCCATCTGCTCGGGTACTCCTCTTTTAAACTTTGCAATTGTATGATTTTCCCATTGCAAGATGAAGGGCAGTCTAGGCATTGTCTCTTTGTCTCTTGGTCTCTATCACACCACACTGCACAATTTTGTGCTTTGCTCCACCATACGCTTTGAGTTTATGTCTCCTCTGTAGCATGTATGTAACCAGAGCAGAGGAGGCTAACCCCTAAGGAGATTTTAGTATCAAAAGTTTGAGCACTAATTGTCTCATTGTTTAAAGGTCAACTTGATTTTTTTTATTTTATCCTGTTTATTGCTTTAAGTTTTTAAACTATTTATTTATTATATATTTTGATTGAAGCCCTCTCCCTCAATTCCTCCCAGTCCCACTCTCCCTCCCTCTTCCGCCCATCCCCTTCCCTTAGTCCACTGAAAGGGGGAGTTTTCTTCCTCTGCCACCTGCTCAGAGCTTATCAAGTTTCACTAGGACTGCCTAGATCTTTCTTCCTCTGTGGCCTGGAAAGGCCACATCACCAGAAGCAAGTGATCAAAGATCAGGCAACCGAGATCATATCAGAGGCAGCCCCTGTTTGCCTTACTCAGACACCTACATGAAGACTGAACTGCTAAAAGGCTACATCTGAGCATGGGGTCTAGGTCCTCTCCGTGCATGATCCTTGGTTGGTACATCAGTCTCTGAAGAACTCCCTGGGCTCAGATCTCATTCAGAATGGCAAACAGGATAGATATCAGAAGTGGTGGAAGAAAGGGAACAGGATGGGATCCTACTATAGAGGGTCCTCTGAAAGGCTCCGCACAACAGGGGATCAAAACAGGTGCTGAGACTCACAGCCAAACTGTGGGTAGAACTCAGGGAATCTTATGGAAGAACTTGGGGATAGGAGGACACAGAGGGGACAGGAGCCCCACAAGAAGGCCAACAAACCTAAAAAGTCAACTTGATTTCTTAGGAACTACCTCTTGTATGTTTACATTTCTCCTCTCTTTGAGCATTTTAGTAGATATAACCATACCTCCAAAGCATTTAATAACATGTTCCAGAACTAAGCCAGCCTTTTGATAATGACCCCGTGCACCGATACCATCAGAAAATAATACCCAAGGATAATAACACAAACATTTTGTTGGAAAGACTAGCTATAAGGTGAAAGCCATTACTTGGAATGAATACAGGAAAAGACATTTTTCTGTCATGTTTATATTTTTCCTTTTTATTTTTCCTTTTACATATAGCCTCTTCTAGAATAACCTTTGTGCAAAGATAAAGATATCCAAGTTTAACTTTTTGACCTTTCTTCCTCCAAACTAACGTGGATAACATACTGTGAAACTCTTATTTACCAGAGAGCTACTGGAGGACTGTGCAAAGCATTCTTTAATAGCTCTGTTGTCTGTTTCCTTTAATCTATAGTGTTTACGAAGTAGGAAAGGAAGGAAGAAAGGAATAGAAAAGCAAGCCTGCTTTCTCTATTACAGAAGCCTGACAAGAGGAAAAGAGCCCACAAGTGTTCATTGTGGAAGGCATCAAAGAAGCTTCAGGGAGTGGGTGGGTGGAGGCTTGGTCAGGCTGATTTCTAAGATTGATTTGAATACTTCCTGCTAAGACTCCCTGTTGCTACTCAGCCTCATTCCTGTTTGTTCCTGGTTCTCACTCCATGTCTAAATATCACTTCTTCCTCATTAGAAACATCTCTTTTTGTCCCAAGAGGTAATTTACACAGATTCTATTTCACTTTAGCCATAAGGCAGTTGTGCTAAGGAAATGAAAATTTGACTATGTGTAATAAAAAGGCAGAAAGTCTGCACAGTGGTACCTAACCCTCACTGAAAGCATTTTTGCTACTGCAGTTCCACCCACTGACCTCTCATAAAAACCCTTTGGAATTGTTGGAGTTGAAAGATCCAGTTTATACTTGCAAGGGTTCCTCCATCCTCAGGAGAAATACATTACACAACACTTGCTCCATGCAGAACACAACCGAGCAAAGTGAAAAGGGCAAATAATTCCACGAGAAAAACATAAGCTGGGACCTCAGGTTGCAAAGTGCATTTACGCTGTTCCAGGAATTTCCTGTGGAACACCCTTTACCAAGCTGGTTTAGTTTGTTTAGGTAATAAGCTCTATATGACCCATTTTTATGTAGCATGTGTACTAGAAGCTTTTTGTATAATTTCTGCGTCCACAGTGGCATGCTTTTCCTCAACATTTATGACGTCCCACAACTCAGCTTGCACAGAAGCCCATTGTGAAATTAAATGGATCCAGATGGATAGTGAATTGTATGCTCCAAAGACTATAGGAAAACATCACCATACTTTCTGATATAGTATTGGTATGTGAAGGCGAAAGAGATCAACCAAGCCATGAGATACTGAATTAATTTACTTTACAATATTAAAAGCTATGAATCTTTTACTTGTTTTCAGATTTCTGTGATTCATCAGTTACTATGATACTTTTTAATCTCCATTTTTTCACTTAATACATATTTGTATCAGGGCACAGCCCAATGACCAATGAGTACTCGCACTGATTTTTTTTTTCCCAGTCTTGATATTCCATTTATATTTTCACCATTCTGGGTTTAAAGGCTACTGTGAAATGATTGTTTTTAAAAGGTGAAGTATGCAAGCCAAAACGGACCTAAAGGGGGTTTTTGTTTGTGTTTAAAAAGAACAGAGAAACCAGAAAGTAAAAACAGCCAAATTAACAGGTGACATCCAGGGAACAAAACTCTATTCTGAATTGGAATCAGTCTTACTTAAAGAGTTTCCTTTTGGTTTTCAGGGTAAACTAAGGATTAGGCTTTTTGTTATATAACTTATTTAAATTTTATTTTATATGCATTAGTGTGAAGGTGTCAGATCCCTTGAAATTGGAGTTATAGCCAGTTGTGAGCTGCCATATGGGTGCTGGGAATTGAAACTGGGTCCATTTGAAAGAGCAGACAGCGCTCTTAACCACTGAGCCACCTCTCCAGCCCCAGGAATAGACTTTTAAGAAAACAGACAAGGGAGATCCAAGATGGCTGCCACGAGAGAACACTGTGTCTGAGGAGTAAGAGAGCAGAAACAACTCAGCGACCAGGAGACTGAACTCTGGGACCTAAAACGCCAGCATTGTGAGTGCCAGG
>CM053757.1:25673813-25698498 GCA_028658305.1 Pachyuromys duprasi
GGGGGCTATGCATGGGATTCAAAGTACCTAACCTGTGATTGAGATAAAAATAAATAAATTAAAAAAAAAAAGAAAACAGACAAACTTTATATGTTAGATACTGTTCCACACTGAATAGAGATGAGCAACTAACACAAGTCAAGTCATTAATGAACCACAGGAATGACCAGGCCAAGTAGAAAAAAAGGACACAAGACTCTTCTTTTATGGTATATTAGTAGGAAATGCCCAGCACAGGAAACTGCAGAGAGATAGAAAACAGACATTGCTCACAGCTGAATATGAGAATGGGGATTAGCTAGAAAATCTCATGAAGAATCTCATATAAAAGTTGCTAAAATTTTACCCTTTAATGGTCTAATCTGTGATACATAAAATATATACCAATAAAGCTCAGAAGAAGAAAACCTGTAAGACATGATGAATACACAAATACTTTAAAAATAATTGCAGGGCAGTCTGTCTACAGGTGAAGCTTTCTGCTTTGGTGTCATCATGTGGTCACATACTGTTCTAAGGTGTGACATGGGACAGCTTCTTTGGAACTTGATTACTTAGGTCTATCTGTTGAGCACTTCTACATGTCAGAAGGGGTGATTTGCTTGGAAGGACAGGTTCCAGCCCTTCCACTGTAGAAGAGGTCATTGTCCTTTGAATGGGCCTCTTCCTTACATAATGGATCCATGCCACGTCAGTGTGCGGTGGACCTGACAGCCACAAACTTAATGTGAAAACTCCCATGATACCCAGGAGATTATCCCTGGTTCTCTTCAGTCAATTCACCAAGTCTTGTCATGCATTGTACTTCCTCCACTGAACAATGCTGTATGCCCAATCTTCTTACTATTCCATTATGCTTCTTTTGTATTAAACCTTTTGATATTTAAGCTCTTCTTTGATATTTGGACCATACTTCACAAGTATGATAATCGCCATTTTTTTTAAATCTTACAAAGGCAACGGATTTGAATTAGGTAAAAGCATACAATAGACTCAATTTAACAGGTGTATATATAAACACATGCACAGCAACATTTATATGCAAGAATGGGGAGAAGTGGGAGCAAAAGGTATTTATTTGTATGTCTTTGGGCTAATTACTTAAATCCTTCAGCCAGCTATGTGCGGGTATATTTGTAGAGAAGTCGTTTTGTACACTGTATCTACACTGGCACTCTTCTGTATTTTGAGTTTATATCTGTCATCTCACATTTAGTGTCCTCCCTTGCTCAGTACCTGAGATTTTGGAAATATTTGAGCATAAGCAAAAGGTAAAAAACAAACAAAAAAAAAAAACAGAGTAAAAAAGAGACTTATTTGACTATTTTCTCTAAAAGAGGGAAGTGGAGGATGGACAGTATCCTTTCTGTGCTAGGTGTGGCAGTGTGCTCATGGATACTTTAAACCTCAGTTTCTTTGAAACAGTGATTCATGACCCCAGATGGGGTTATGTACATACAATGACAGGGCTGCAAAAAGTAATCTGGCAAAGGATTTCTCAAACACACAATGAACAAAATAATTGAAAATAAAATGTGCAATGAGTTCAAGGTGTCTTTTGGCGATTTTTGTCCTTATTGCATTCCATGACTTAACTGTACATCTGGTTTTGGTCATATCATTTGCCCTGTGGTTTATAACACCAACGGACATTGCCTGTAATGCCTCAACTCAGATCTGAGATTACTGTTATGTGTCATGGTGCTCTTACAGAAATAGAATGGTTTACAGAAAACAAAGACTTTAAATGTTTTCCTAGAGTCATTCCCCAGTTTGTGTCAAATTTGTAGATCTTTGGATTGCATAGTGTTACAATGTTTGATTTTTAGAATTGCTGTTTGAGTTGTTGACTAGTATTTCGTGTGTGTGTGTGTGTGTGTGTGTGTGTGTGTGTGTGTGTCTTACTGAATTTTGATTTGGGGTCAGGGCAGAATTTCTAGCAGTTTCTTAAAAAATGCTACCATACTTCTACTGTTTTGTGCAGTGTATGTAAAGTGGCGTTCTAGGCATTGACAATTATGAAATCAAAATATTGATCAACCCTGAAAAACATTAAAGATGATCTATGCTTTTTAGTATCAGAGATTCAGCCAAGATTTAATTCTTTATGTAAAAATAAGCATATCTATCTATCTCATTAGTATGTAAATTTGTTTTCATCTTTAATAAATGATAAAATTATATGCCTGCCAAAGAACTGCTTTCATTTTTTATGATTTATTATCATTAAACATTTGATTTGTATACTTGTCTTATATGTACTTGGGGTCATGTAAGCGTCTCTCAGGTGAAAGTAGTTTTACGTACTGAAGTTTTAGGAGCTCTGTTTAAAGCTTAAGTTTGATTTTGTCCTCATAAAAACTCCCGGAAGTTAATGTTTCCATTCCCTTTACCCTGGTGAGGAAGCTGAAGAAAGTTAACTAGCCTGGCTTCATTGAGCTCCCAGTGAATTCAGACCAAATTTGACTCTCATTTCTGTTTGTTTCGTGATTAAAATAGGATGAGATGCTTGGTAATTTTTGCTATCTCAGGAAGTGTTAGTAAATCATTACAGAAGCACACTCTGCTGTCTTGTTGACTCTAAACAACTACTTGAGAGATGAACACCAAGAATTCTGGGAGATGTTTACTGAGACTGTCTTGACCTCTTCATGGGACTGTCTACCTGAGCAGGATCTTTGTAACGGTGAGTGCTTGCTTCTTTTTGCACTTTTGCAACCAGCCGTGATATCCAGGTGATTATTTATTGGATTTCTATTCATTGTGGATAACTGTAACTACTTTTGTGGTTTACTGGGTTCCATTTTGGAACTACAGAGATAGCACATGTTGATGTACCTTGTCCTTTAGGGTATTCAGTGACCTTCCATAAATACATGGATCAACACGGTGAGGCTTCGTAATTGGGACAGGTTAGCATCTCATTTAGGTTGTTAAATCATTTGAGGCAGAGGTCCTCAAGTTTTAAGCGTGCATCCTAATTCCCCAGAGATCTTGGTGAAGCTTAGAGTATTTGGCATGCTCCCCGTGTATGTGTTTCCACATCAGGGAGTTGAGGTCACCCAGAATTCTGGCATTTCTGACAGGTTTTCAGATGGTTTGAAAACCTGAAATGAGGATGACTCTTTGGAGAAAAACTATCTTTAAAAGAAGAAACATTTATATATCAGTAATAAATAATTTTAGTGTTTATGATTATCTTTTTATGGATAAGAAAGCTTTTCGTGGTTTCTATGTAATGTCAGCACGGAAACCACTTAGAAGTTAACAAAAATCCATTCCTGTTTTATACTATGCTTTACACTTTAGTGTGTCGCTGCGCCTGCTATCATCACAAGATGTGCCTTTGGGTGATCTTTGCTTCTCTTATTTTCTTATTGGTTCCCCTTCAATTTATTTATCTATCTATCTATCTATCTATCTATCTATCTATCTATCTATCTATCTATTTATTTTATGTGTATGGGCATTTTGTCTATAAGTATGCCTGTGCACCACACCTGTGCATGTAGTGCCCAGAGAGGTCAGAAGATGACATTAGATCCTCTCAGACTGGAGTTACAGATGGGGGCTAGCTGCTATGTGGGTGCTGAAAGAGCAGGCAGCATTCCTTTTTTAAAAATGTATTTATTTTTTAATTAATTATAGTTTATTCACTTTGTATCACAGCTGTAGCCCCCTCTCTTGTCCCCTCCCAGTCCTACCCTCCCTCCCTCATTTTCTCTCATGCCCCTCCCAAGTCCACTGATAGGGAGGTCCTCCTTCCCTTCCTTCTGAACCTAACCTATCAGGTCTAATCAGGACTGGATGCATTGTCTTTCTCTGTGGCCTGGTAAGGCTGCTCCCCCCTCAGAGGGAGGAGATCAAAGAGCTAGCCACTGAGTTCATGTCGGAGACAGTCACTGTTCCCCTTACTAGGGTACCCACTCAGAGACTGAGCTTCCATGTGCTACAACTGTGCAGGGGTTCTAGGTTATCTCCATGCATGGTCCTTGGTTGGAGTATCAGTCTCAGAAAAGACCCCTGGGCCAGACTTTTTTGTTCTTTTGTTCTCCTTCTAGAGGTCCTGTCCTCTCCAGGTCTTTCTATCTCCTCCTCCTTTCATAAGATTCCCTGTACTATGCCCAAAGTTTGGCTATGAGTCTTAGCCTCTGCTTAGATACCCTGCAAGGTAGAGTCTTTCAGAGGCCCTCTGTGGTAGTCTCCTATCCTCTTCCCTTTTTCTCCCTTTTCTGATGTCCGCACTGTTTGTCTTTGTGAGTGAGGATTGATCATCTTACCCAGGGTCTTCATTCTTGCTTAGCTTCTTAGGTGTACAGATTTTAGTATGTTTATCCTATATTATATGTCTAGTATCCACTTATAAGTGAGTCTAACTGTGTGTGTCTTTCTGCTTCTGGGATACCTCACTCAGAATGATCTTTTCTAGATCCCACCATTTGCCTGCAAATTTCATTATTTCCTTGTTTTTAATTGTTGTGTAGTATTCCATTGGAGTGGTTGCATTGTCTTCCTCTGTGACCTTGACCCCATCAGGGTGAGGTGATCAAAGAGCAGGCCAATCAGTTCATGTCAGAAGCAGTACCTGTTCCCATTATTATGGAACCCACTTGGATACTGAACTGCCATGGGCTATATCTGTGCAGGGATTCTAGGTTTTCTCCATGCATGGTACTTGGTCGGAGTTATCAGTCTCAGGAAAGACCCTTGTGCTCAGATCTTTTGGTTCTGTTGCTCTCCTTGTGGAGCTCCTGTCCTCTCCCTATCTTACTATTTCCCACTTCTTTTGTAACATTCTCCGCACTCTGCCCAATAATTGGTCATAAGTCTCAGCATCTGCTTTGATATTGTGCAGGGCAGAGCCTTTCAGGGGCCCTTTGTGACAGGATCCTAGCTTGTTTCCTGTTTTCTTCTTCTGATGTCAGTCTGCTTTGTCTTTCTGGCTGGGGATTGAGCATTTTAGCCAGAGGCCTCCCTCTTGATTATTTTCTTTAGGTGTACAGATTTTAATAGGCTTATCCTATTTTATATGTCTATATGAGTGAGTATATACCATGTGTGTCTTTCTGCTTCTGGGATAGCTCACTCATGTACCCCATTTTTTAATTGGATTACTTGATTTGTTGTTTTTTAACTTCTTGAGTTCTTTATGTATTCTGGATATTAACCCCTGTCAGATATAGGGTTGGTGAAGATCCTTTCCTAATCTGTAGCAGCCAGTGTTCTTAACTGCTGAGTCATTTCTCCATCCTTGCTGTTAGTTCTTATAACTGGGCATTCCTAGTATATTCAACTCCTATCTATTCTTTATGTAAAATAATCAAAAGCCCATGCAGATTAAGTGGCTTACCCTTATAGATAGAATGGATCATGGCTTAGGTTTAAAGGAATGTGATTTATATTTTAAAAGACCTTAAAATCTTTCAGTTTTATAATTTAACACAGCATCTATGCAAATATGTGTCTCAACAGGTAGAGCCAGGCAGCTGAAAATTAAAGGTGAGAGGAGAGTGGCAGTGTACCTGGCCAGGGTGGGAAAGGTAGTTAATTTCCTAGGTCTGGTCTAACAGGAAGTTAGTTTGTTGAGAAATCATGGATATAAACAGAGGTGAGCTGACCTCTCTGTCAAAAGCGTAGCAGAGAGAATCACGGAGATCCTCTTTTGTACCAGTTTATCTAATTGTTAATTGGGCAGGTAGTGATTAACAATTTATAATTTGAGGCCAGTGATGGCTCTGCAAACAAGAGTACTCACAATGAAAGTATGAGGATCTGAGATTCTGAGTTCAAGTCTCTAGATCCCACACAGAAAGCTCCCTGTGGTTGCATTCATGCTGGTAACCTTGGCAGTTGGGGTGGGGCACAAATGGAGATAGAAGGATATCTGGGGCTTGGTGGCAGCTAGCCTAGATCCAGTTTCAATGATAGGTCACTTGTCTCATATGAATAAGGAAAAAAGTGATAGAGCAGGCCACACACACACACACACACACACACACACACACCAAACACCGAACATCTGCTGCTGTTTTTAGATACTGAAGAGATGAGCAATAGATAGCCTACAACATTCTTACATGTCTTGAAAGTTAGATTTTATGAATAAGAGAGGAGAGCAGACAACAACCTAGCCCATCCCCACAGTGATGGCACTTTAATACGATGAATTCTTGTGGAATTAAGGAGAATGTCTAGGTGAAGTATGTACAGCCATTAGGAGTCAAAGGTTTCCCTAATGAAGGGGCATCTGAGTGGACCTCACTATGACCAAAGTAAACCATTTGTAGAAAGTGAAAGGGAGAGAATATTATTCAATGGGATAAAAGGGCTCTGTGGTGTGACCCACCACCTCCCACCTGAGAAGATGGAGAATGGTTAGTACTCTGGATGGACCTGAGTAAACAAGGGCTGTCATTTTACATTGGAACTGTACCAGGAGGCTGCTCACAGAAGATTGCGGGAATAGTAAAGCCAGTAAGCATCAGATGAGGCACCTTGATTCTGGTGAAGATGACACATCCATCGGTTCCATGGGAAGTGACAATGAGTATATAGAAATGAGAACACACACCTGTAAACCAATTTTAAAAAGTCTGACCTTTAAATGACTGTTTTCCCCAGTTTATTTAACATATGAATGAGAAAATAGAAATTAATACACCAGCCAAAATTGTGTCTTCACCGTTAGATACTTTAAGGATATTATTACTAAGCATTATAAACATGGGCAGCTCAAATAATAATTAGGGGAGAATCATATGGAAATTGCTAACAAACTCATTAGAGTGTGCTTAATTATTGCAGTGAAGAGTTAGCAAGAGGATTGGAGCTTAAGGAGTAAGTCTGTTTGCACATGGATTGATATGCTTGTATGGTAATTACTCACAGCTGTTGGACTCTCTGAGTTTATTAGAAACTTAATTCCAAAACTTTCATGCTGAAAAGATTCTCTAAGACAGAAGCGCCAGCACTGTGCCAGTAATGGGAGCATGGAGCATTTCTCCAGCCATTCTGTAACCACAGATTCCCTCATTATAAAAGTGGATCTGCGCACTTTTGATTTCCACACGCTTTGCAGAAAGAGCGAAACCTCCCAATTGAAACTGTTTGAGCCCTGTGATGAGAAGTTGCGGGTAATATGTATACCAATTACAAAACCATCTCTGGGAACAGGCTCGATGCCTGATGTATTCATTTGAAAGCAATTCTTGGCTAAATTGATCTTTAAATAATCTATCTATATGCTTGTTAAATTAATAGATCAACTGACGTCAGGAGGAGACAGGGGTGCTGCATCCTTCACAGTCTGTCTCAGAGCTGACAACTGATCTTTCTTAGTGATTCATTTATTATACCTTATAAATTAGAAGAAATATACAGTGTGCCTCAAATCCAGCTGGAGCTTTGCCCAATACTTGTTTTTTTTTCTTACTCACCATCAATCAGAAAATTTAATACTGTGTTCAAATCAGTAATTTGGATCTCAGTCTACATTTTGTTCTGTGAAACTGATGGCTGCTCTCCTGCTTTAGGTGTGAGTGAAGTGATTATCTGTGCTGTGTGACATCTTCTGTTGTTATCCCTTTCAGATCTTTTTGATAAGTCCTAAGATTATGTAATAGTCCAAATTAAAAAAAAAAACAAAACACAAATGTAGTCCCAATTGCTATCACACCCAGTGAAGTTTTCAGTGTGCATGTGTAATTTTTCTGTCCATATAAACCACACCTCAGAATTCTGTGCCCTACAGCTTTTATTCTTGTTGCCATAGAAGCTGCATTCTAGACTTCCAATTCTCTCATTTCTGTCTTGCTAGATATCATTTCTACAACCATTTCATCACTCCTCCTTGCACTGAACCCACTCTTCAAGGACCACACCAATATCTCTAGTAAAAGGCCTGTCTTACTACATCCCTATCAAAGCCTGTGTGTGTGTGTGTGTGTGTGTGTTTGTATGGTTAATGCTAGTGTATTTTTTGTCAGTTTAAATGTCAGTAGCAACAGTAAGATGGTAACAACATGCATATTGTTTTTAACTACTGTCAAGCAATCTTCTAAATTCTCTGTCTGTTATCATTTCTTCTCTCTTTACTCTCTATAGCAAGTCCTATAGCATAGAAGATTTTACTTCCCCTACTATGCACAAGAGTGACAGAGATAATGAAAGATCAAACAGACAGTCCCAAAGCTAAGCCAGAGCTTGGACCTAGGTAATGTAGTTTGTGAGTTTAATCTCATAGGATAATTGAAAGCAGCACAGAGACTTGTGCCTAGAATAGTGCCTCAAACAGTCTAAAGTTGCTCTTGTACTGTCCTATACAATCAAATAGGTATAACGCAAGCTACAGGTAATGATAAATAAATGTCAAATGTCTATCTAGGCTGACACTGTGTTAAGTAAGCAGTTTTTATTTACTTGAGTGTGTCTGCAACCCATATGCATGATTGTGGTCCAGAAACGAATATTCAGTAAACACTCAGTAAGTGAGTGAATAAATGAATGAACAAAGCAATCCAAGCAGCTTTCGGCTGGGCTTTTCTCTCTCCCCCATGGTTCCCAGGGGAACAGTGTTAAATCCTCCCCAAATCAGATAAATATTAAGCCACTGAAGCATGGATTAAATCAACCTTTCCACTTCCATTTCAATGAGTTATTATTTAAAGTAAAGCTCACAAAGCAATATTTTAAAAAGTCTACATCCAGAAGTAAAACATGGAAATTATCTGATTAATGCAGATAGCCACTCACCAATTTATATTCTTGAACTCAAGAGAATCATTTAGCTAATTGTATAGGTGATTATTATGCTTTTCACAGAAGTGTGTATCATGCATTTGGAATTGTTAAATTGCATATCCAAAAGAATCCTCTGAAATCTAATTATTGTATACTTAGAAATTCCCATAATCAGCTAAAAGATTTTTTTATTTCTTTAAAGATAAAAAGCTTTAAACATGTGAAAATCCTCTAGTGAGAAGGTGAATTCAACATTTTAAAAAATAATTAAGTTGACTTTTTAAGAAGTAGGCTGAAATATGCATTAAAATCACATGAACAAGAAATAGTTCTAAACCTTATTTACCCATTTGCCAAGTGTATAAAGCTAGTTATGTGATCCTAAAAGTGGTAGTTTAATATTAGGAAATGTATGACCTTCCACAAAATATTTTTGAAAGCCTATTTATTTTACGTATTGTAGATGAATACTTTGGCTGCATGTACATATGTAAACTGTGTGCATGCTTACTGCCTGCAGAGGCAAGAAGAGAGCATTGGATTCCCTGGAACTGGAGTTACAGTTATAAGCCACCATGTGGTGCTGGGAACTGAACCTGGACCTTTTGGAAGACCAATAAGTGTTCTTAACTGATAAGCCACATATCCAGTTCCATTAGAGAATATTTTGGTAGAAAGTGTTGATGTAGATACTGAGTTTGAAACCTTTAGAATAGTGACAGGTGATTGGTTTAGTTTCATAAATGCTACTCTTTGAGTTTGGTCAACGAGTTTGAGAATACAGATACAATGTCAGAGAACATTCACACGCACACAAAAGAGAGATTGAGATACGTAGAAACACATACATTTATTTAGAGAGGGAGAGAAAAGGGAATGAGATGGAGAGACAAAGGGAGAAAAGAAAGAAGGTACCAACAGTCCCATGGGGCCACGCCCTCTGGTGATTCAACTTCCTCCTACTAGGCCCTACCTCACAAAAACCCTAGCAATTCCAATAGCCCCTTAGGTTGGTGACTAAGAGATCAGTACATGCATGATCTTTAAAAGAGACATTTAAAATCCAAGTTTCTATCTAGATGGTAGATGGCTTAAAACTATAAAAATCTGCATCATACAAATTTATGTATAAGTTATATCTGCTGGATTACAGACATATGCTCCAATTTCATATGCTAATAAACACCCATGCCATTTTACCAGGATGTGAGAAACTTACAGGATATTTCATTTCTCACTGGAACATACTTGAGCAACAGTGCTCTCCACAGTAAGGCCAACACTTAAGAGTACAGGGCTGCTCAGTTGGGGTGTCACTGTTCCACATTCTCCTGACATAATGACATGTCAAGTGCTGGACCACAGACTCACCAATGGAAATTAGCACTTGACATGTCACATTTCAGTGATACTCATCAAATTATATTTTGAAAGCTTATCATTATGGTTTCAGGCATAAAGGTAAGTTTTTGAAGATGAACGAACATTTGGGGAAGGCTTCTAACATATTAAAGGGTTAATAGTTGTTTCCTGTGGGAAACATTGGAAAGCTTAGGAGGTTCAGGCGGATGGCTTAAACTTAAGCACATGGCTAAAGGACATTGTTCATAGAGCCATCACCTTTGTTTATAAAGATGGGAATGCACAGGGAACACTGAAGCATGAATCAAAGTCCCTGAGTCCTATCACAGGTGTTGTTTTCATCTAAGTGGTTAAATGATGTTGACCAAGTCACTGAACTTTTTTCTGTCTCCTTTAAAAGAAACTAGTTCAATTCCTCAGATATTTATGGAGCAAACTCTATGTGCTTGGCAGAATAAGAAATCTTGATGCAAATAAGCAACCCAAATTCTTTGGAGCACAAACAAGGACTTCCAGAAGAGAATTCAGAACTTCGTGCATGTTTTCCCTAACTTTACCAGATGATCAACATCTATTTGCAATCTATGTGAAACACCTATAGGATTTCTTGCTCACATCAGTAAAGTGTTTAGGCTTCCTGAAGTTATACTAGAGTGCAGTCACTGGCCATATATACATGACAAATAAAATTAAGGCACCCCCTCTCCCAATTTCCAAGCATGTTGGATCCTCAGAGTCCTGTTTTCGGCTCTGTAGTCTCATACCTCATCCATTTACTTTACGATTTAGTTCATCAGAAACACAAACCTATTTCAAGTTCAGGTTCCAGCAACCAATATTAAGAGGAAATGACATATCTGCCCAATGGGATTCGCAATATAGAAACCAAGAGTTCCTCAGGTAACTCCCAACCATTCTGAGAACCAAAGGAAATTTCTCTCCTGAGACCCAGTCAATGGACCAAGGCAAATTTGCTGTTGGTAATAAAATATTGCCCTTCACATAAGAACTTCATGAAGATCTATGATGGTTTTTTTGGGGTGTATCCAGTCAATCTTTCACTGATTGACCAAATCTCTGCTTAGTCGAATTATACCTACAAGAGGGGACAGAACAGATATGCTGGACAAGCATGGGCACAAAGATGAAGAAAAAGAAAGAAGAGAAAGGAAAAGAAGAAGAGAAGGAAAGAGGAAAGAAAGGGAATATGTACTCTGCCTGCTTGTACTTCTGGGAGTTAAGCTGAAGAATTCAATGCTTAGTCTATCTGAACCAACTCACTTCTGCCTTAGAAAGATCCCTGAAGTCAATGCTGGGAGAAAACTTCAAGTGAAACTCTACTTGATGACATGAAGAAAATGCACTTGGATTAAGCTCAACTCTGGCCACGTGCTTTCAAGAATATTTTGACTGATCTGCTCCAATCATGCCTGAATGTGTTCTAAGAACATTCCTTTCTAAAACTTTACTCATAGTTTTTCAAGGGCTAATTCAAATCTGCATTTTTTCCCCCTCTGGGGACTTTTATCAACTATTCTAGTTTTAATCATTTCTCTTTTTCAGAACTTTTTGAACTTACAAGTGTTGACAAGTCCATCTTAATCTGAGAGGAGTGTAAACTGAGAGAGATTGAAGCCATGTCCAATAAAGAAATATTTCCAGCCCCTCAGAGTTTCCACTCAGCCCCTGCCTTTTAGCCATTTGTATTTACAAAGTGAGTTACATTCCCCGGTATGTACTTACCCCCTCTGACTTGTGTAACCATAGAGATGTATCACCAACCCTTCAAACTCAAAATATCCAAAATTAAGTTTTATTTCCTCCTAGATTCACTCTTCACTGATATTTTTTATTATATAACCTAGAAACCTTGCACACATCCTCAATTTCTCCCTCTGCTAGCTCTTCTATAAACTCGGTCAACTGTATTTCAGAAAAATGATACAAGATAATGAAAGAAAATCCCATTTCAGGGCAATAAAATATGTTTGTCAAGTCACATGAACTCTCCATTTTCAATTTTTGTCAATGTAACTCAGGGTAGGGCATTTTCTTTCAGAAAGTATTTTCAGAAAAATAAAATAACTTTACTAAAACAACCAGATGGTGCCTGCTTTGGGGTAGATTTTGTGCTGAATGTTTATGCCATTATATATGCATGCCAGTCACCTGTCCTAGAGTAGGCCACATTTCAAGAAAAATAAATAAAGGGGCTCCTTTGGAATTGAATGGTAAAAAGCTTAATCACTTCAGAACTCATCATCGATTTATTTCTCTCAACTGGGTAGATTTAAATATGGCTCCAGTGGCTGCCTTTACAAAAATTCATTAAAGAGCCAATTCAATATGGAGTGCTGAGTAGATTTATCGATTTTCTACTCCAGTGTCATTTAGGCATTTTATTACGTGTATATGTATTCATATATTTTGTAATTGGACAATTTATTACGTAGAATATAGAACAATTTTCTCTCAGAACTTTTTCTGGCACGTTGGATCCAGGGTGCTCTGTTCTATAGTCCCCATCCAAATCATTGGGATCAGTGATGCTCTCTGAGTGAAAGATCTCCAATTCTGGCACTTCTGGATAGGAAGCCCCAGGGACCTCTTGACCAGCTGCTCCCTGACCAGGTGCTCCTTGGTGACAGAGAGGCTAATTAGGGCAACTCTATAGACAGCATTTTAAGCCCCTATGTGATCATTGCTTCTGAGTGGGCAGATTTAGATTCATTTGTAGTCACTACATTTGGGCAGTACACTTCCTGGCAAGGTCAGTAAGTACTTCTTGAGTATATTCTGTCTTGTTGGCATCATCTTATGTGCTTAGGTGTCAAGCAAAGATGGACCCATTCCCAACCTCACAGTGCTCACCATCAAGAGAGGGGTTGACAGACAATCAAGCATATTTAGAGCTCACAGCCTAGCAGAGTGTTTATAAAAGGAGATGGCAGATATCCTGTCCCAGCCTGGGGTTAAGGAATTGAGGCTGGGAAGGAAGTTTCTAAAGAATAGAATTCTAAAACAAATATTTCAGTAGACACAGAAGTTAGTAAGCAAAGGCCAAAGTGTAAGAAGATAGAAAGAAAACTCTTGGGGCAAAGTGAGATGAAGCTAAAACACAAAGTACAGCTGTAAGTGGTCAACGAAGCTCATTTCTAAAGATGCCCACTGGAAAGGCAGGACTGCAGCCTCCCCACTCTACAGGGGAGCCTGGAAGACCACAATCATGCTTTCTCCTTTTCTTCTGACTTTTCACTCTTGAGCCCTGTCCAATTTTTTTGTCTCTGCGAACTTCCTGCAGGTTCCGTCTTAGGGATTTCTACTTCCTCCTCCTGGAATAAACAGATCTTCCCACAGCTGCCCCTTCCCAATGCTTAAGCCATAGTTCAGGTGTCGTTATTCAGGAAAATTTTCCTTGACCAGCCTCTACCACACAGCCCTGACTTCCTTGTTAGGTCTATATAGGTTGAATCATTATCGGAAGTTAGGGTGTTACTTCCCAGATTCTTTCCTATTTCCCGAAGTACAACATGCAGGCAACATGAGGGCAGGGATCAGACCTATCTTAAATCCCAAACAGTCACAGCAGTGCACAGGATACAGAGGGCCCTCAATGAATAACTAATGGAAGCATAAATGAATATGTAACCACAAGTACTGCACTATAAGAGCAATCTCTGCCAGCGATCCAAAACCCTGCTGGCAATATATGGACACTGGGGAGCACTTTCCTAGGTAAACTTAAAATAAATCAATCTTCTTCATATTTTTGCCTCAGGTGACAATTTCCCACTCTGGGGCTTTCCCAACAGAACAAAGCTACTCATGGATACAGCTCCATGTAGGTCTGCCTTGCTAATTTCCCTTCTGAATAATAACACTTCCCCAAGCTGCATACCTTGAATACTGTTCCAGTTTGGTTTCAAATGTCTTAGATAGAATGATTATATCTTAAAAATAAACATGCCAGAAAGGGTGAAGTTGCAACTGGATAGGAAAGCCCCAGGGACCTCTTGACCAGCTGCTCTTGTGCTGCTGAAAGGAGCACATGTCACTGACCTTTGACAATTCCCAGTCTACTGTACTTAAACTTCCTATAGCACTGTCTCATTTATTCTCTCTTCTGTCTCCTTTTCTCCTAATAGGGATGGAATAACAACAAGATACAACAAGCAATGCCTTACTGGGTGATTATAACACACCCTGGGTGGTGACATAAGGCATAAGAAGTGCAAACACCACCCCCCAACCCCCAATTCCCAGTGAGTTTTGTGGGCTTAATGTAGTTGACTGCCTACTTGAGGAGGAGAGATCCAGCTGTGCGTGTTTACTGGACACTGCAAAGGTGGGTGTGGAATGTTATTATCACCCCATCAGTAAGCCTGGGAAGTGTTCAGAGTTTGAAAAATACCATCCTGCTTTATATTCTAGTGTGAAGTCAATTCATGTACTTGCTCAGCCCTGCATTTCCTATGATTTATTTAAACGATTTGGGTCCATGGAGATTGTGATGTGAAAATAATCCGTTGAAAAATATATACCAACAATGCCATGTGCCTAAGATTTAGGTGCCCAAGGTTTTATAGGCATCAAATTAAATTTTAATACTTAACATTTATGGGGTCTTTAGAATCTGCCAGGGACTTTAACGCGGGTTAGTTCATTTCCTCTTCAGAAGAAACTCGGAGGGGAATCGTATCAAATGCTCCATTTTATGGATAAGGAAACTGAGGCATTAGCCATGAGGATGTACACCTGAAGTTACACATTGAAAAAGGACCAAGCTAGAATTTTAATCTAGGTTGACTCTGTCTTGTAGCGCTCAGAATTGTAGTACTGAATCCTTTTTCTTGGTTCAGCATCTTATCTTACTACGTGTATGTTCTGACTTTGGATCTCTAAGCATCACTTTCTGAATATAGGAGATGATTTTGATAATTATAGGATTTACCTCACTGACTGTCTAGGATGGGGTTAATATAGCAGAGTGCGAGGTTCATGATAGACTAGTACTTAATGAATGGTGATAATTACATCTTACTATGACTTCATATGCAGCTCTATTATCATTTCAACTATATAAGATTTAAAGGCACAGACATTTTTGGATGGTTGCCCATATATTTAGAAGGTAATAAAAACAACACAAAATAAGAAATTACCAGAAAAGAGATAAGTGGTCAATTGTAGAATGTTAGTAATGATGACATTGTTCTAAAGACTTTCTCTAGCCTTATCATATCCTGAAAACTTCATTTTGTTTACAAACAACAAAAATATAAATATAATAAGCATAACCTAAACCAGGGCCAATTGGCAAAAAGCCAGCATTCTCTATATCTTATTATACCACATAATAAAGGCTTAATGTAGTTACTCTTTACTTCATAGAACTGTAAAGGTGTGTGTGTGTGTGTGTGTGTGTGTGTGTGTGTGTGTGTGTATGTCTGAGTATGTGTCTGTGTGTGTTTGAGAGTCTGTGTGTGTGAAAGAGACACACACAGAGACATAGAGACAGAGAGAACTGTGGACAAGAGAAGAAAAGGGCTATTCTAGAAAGGAGAAAGGACTGACTGGAAACTATGGTAGAGTGCCAGGAGACAGAATGCTACCACAGGAAAAAAAAATCCCTGATTGTGAGCTAAGTGGGAGTGGACATCTGAGAATTAACATTTCTAATGCTGGAAAGGAATGTAAAGAAAAAGGAGACCAGATCTTCAACATTAAATTCTGGCCTTTGGGTTATACCTGTAAATAACAGAGGAAAAAAAAAACCTTTTCATATGGCAAGTGTGTGTGTGTGTGTGGGGGGGACAAGTGCCTCTGGAAATAATCCACTCAAAAGGAAGAACAAATAACTTAGAATCTTTCCCAAGAAAACCCAAGAAAAAGAGGAACAGAACCCTGAGTACAGCAATAGCAATAATAAACTTAAAACGACATGTCCATGAACTACTACAGAATCACAGTCTTGGTTGGTTAGGGTTTCCTTCTGAGGGCTTAAGATGTGAGGAAACTGTTCCCCAAGAGTGACCCAAGGCATGACCGTAGTCATCTCTGTTTGCACATTACCTACAGAAATTTTGTCTTCTTAGTATGTTCAAAAGGATATGGCTCTCTCTAAGTGTGACTGGAAAAACTGAAGGTGGTAGGATCAGGGTTGGAACAAGCATAAGCTTCCATCTTATGGAACTAAAGGCTCTTGTCTGTACAGATTTCCTTGGGGAAACAATTTTATAATCTAGGTATGTTGAGAACATTTGAAGATGATAATCAGAACCACCTACCATTTTTTTTCTCCTAATCAAACATCAACAGGTAAACAGCAACATCTGGTCATTGCACTGAAAATGAGAACTTCTATTCTCTCTTTTTAAGGAAACCTATAGACTGAATTATCAGAGCCCAGATGAAATCCAGTTAATAGCTGAAATTGCTGTTTTCTTTAGTGAGTTGCCTTATCTCTTTTTAACAAGCCTTACTTACTAGGGTAATTGCACTGAATTCAATCCATTATCTATGGATTAATTCATTAGGGTGGCTTAAACTTTGGGAAAATGGATGGGTTTTAACAGCCCGCCCCTCCGTCCCACAAATTGACACTGTAAAACAAGTCTGTGCCATTTTTATGGAGGCTCCAATTCGTGAAATAAAAATCAATGAAGACATTTCCTTCTAAGTCCTGTGCCATCCTTATGCTCCTTAGTTTCTCTGGAAGCCTTCGGGTTAAAAGAAGGACAGCTCTAATAAGAAACAGAGTCATTGTCTCTGGGAACACATAGACAATGCATCTCTAGGCCAGCAGTTTTACCATTGTGGTAGTCCCTAGAGCAGTGGTTCTCAACCTTTCTAATGCTGTGACCCCTTTAGTACAGTTCTTCATTTTGTAGCGGCCCACAACCATAAGATTATTTTTCTTTCTTCTTCATTACTGTAATTTTACTACTGTTATGAATTGTTATGTAAATATCCATGTTTTCTCTGATGGTGTTAGTTGACCTCTGTGACTCACAGTTTGAGAGCTACTGTTCTAGGGCTTTCACTTTTTGGGATAGAAGTCTGCTGCAAGCAGTATGTCCTTGTCAGTCAAGAGGCTCAGGAGGAAAAATGCTGAGAACCCTAAGTCTTTTCTGAGGCTGTCCATGAGACCATAAATGATTCCTCCTTTGCTTGATGTTGTCCTTTTCCATTTGTTGTAGGGGGTGGACAGATTAGATGATGCTCAGCTGTATCTATGAAACACTGTTCTAACTAGTTCTATCAGAACTGCCTGGAGCATTAAAATGCAACAATTCCCAGGGACCCATTCCTTAGAATTTATGATTTAGTGGATCTGGGCTCATGCCCAGACATCATTTTTTTTTTAAGCTTCAGGTGAGCCATATATAAAACTCAAGTTTGTAAGGTACAAACTGAGTCATCTTTTTGTTTTCGATTTAAAAAGGGCCACTTAGCCAAACGAACAGGATGGGAGCTGTTGCCTCTACAACACCAATCAATGGGTTTAAGTTTATTAAGTAAAACAATCAGTCTGGGAAGCTATGATAGAAACATGGCGTAGAAATCAAACAGTTACTGCTCTGCCTGAGCTCATACCATGTGCAAAGAACCTTGTTTCTTATAGTGTCCTTCTGATCCTACTTGAAGCATAGTTTAAAAGGTTGACAGCAACTTCAAGTTTTGAAATACATGACTATTACAAAGTTAAAGAAATGTGAAGTTGTTGCATCTAAACTTCATGCCAAAGACATGTCTTGAGTGTTGACTGAACTCAATGACTGTGTCTTAAGGAGGAAAATGTGGCAGAAACAATGAAACCTCACCACATCACAAGATCTTACCTCCTTCAAAGATAGGAGAGCTAATTGTCATGCCACAGGGATCTTAATGCAATTTTAACTCAACCACCTAGGGAAGAGCTATATCAGCCCCAGTGTTTGAGTTCGTTTAAGCTTCTGAAACACAATACTAAAGACCCAGTTACTTACCAAAACTATTACATATTTTTGACATTTGCAGAGATGTAGAATTCTAAGATCAGGGACCACTTCTGATAAAGACCTTCATGCTCATTAGCCCACGAAAGGGGCAAGGCCAAAAGAGTAAGAAAGAGAGAGAGAGAGAGGGAATAAGAGGGGATTACACTTTTTTTATAGCAGTCAATTCTGGTGACAACTAATCCAGTCCTATGATAACTGAATTAAGCCATTCATAAATAAAGCCCTCCTCATCTAATTATCTTCCAATAACCCAACTCAACACCACTGCTTGGGAGATTAAGTTCCTAACACATAAACTTTGGGGAACATAGTCAAACAAACCACAGAACCTACTAAAACCTTCTGTTGATCAATGCTGGGCAGACATTTTGGCTGTAACCTTATGAACACCCTTCAGCTGGCACCACCCAATTGATCCATTTCCAAATGCCCGAGGCACAAAATTAAACGAGTGCATTATGGAATGCTTATGTTGTCTTAAGCCATGAAGTTTAAGGTAATTTGTTAGAAAGCAACAGATAACTGATGCATCCGTAAAGACTTTTCTTATCTGGCTTATGGTTATTTTTGCCTCCACCTTTGTTTATTCCTTATCGGAGGTACCCAGGCACATGGAATTATCACCCAAATCAGTAAATATTTCATAACTTGCAAGCATTGCTGTGAATATAGTCTCTAAAAATCTTGATAAGCAATGTTTAAAAAATAGCATTTTGGATGGCCTCAGTGAAATGGTATGTGTTAATAAAAGAATTAAGGTCAACATGAGCTAAAGAATCAATGTGAGTAGGAGGGGAGACTACATCCAGAAAGTAGTCCTGTATTGTAGAGAGCCACACCGCAGGAGACGGAATCAAATGCATTGCTAATAATAAGCAGTTGTAGTAGCTGGATACAAAATCAACTTAGTTCTTATCTTAGACTTGTCAAAGAGCAAATTTGAAACAGCAGAAGTAAGGACTAACATGCGGCTGATGAAGATACAGCCCACAAGTGAGAGCCCATTCTCTATGCAAAGGTGACATGTGATAGCTTTCTATGACTCAAGGAAGTGTTGGCTGAACAAGACCTCAAGGAATAAAAGTAAGTGAAGAAAAAGTAGCTGTGGACCCAGTAAAGTGGGTAGACAGTTTCTCCAGAAATCAAGATAGGTGAAATACAAGAAGCACCTAATTTATAGCTCTATTATGCTCTATGGGTGCAGATAAATACTGCAGCTAAGTGTTTGGTAAGCAAATTATCAAATATATGCTGTCATTCCCAGAACGTCTGCTGGTGATAAATTCCTAAGCAAAACAGCACTATCAGCTCTTGTTGAATAAAAGCTGCTAAATCGTGTAGTCTTTACTGTGGGACTCCAAATACCCAAGACTCTGAATACTCTTCTCAACGTTATGAGTAACATGCTATATCAGGTGTTCTGTCTTAGGGAGGTTAAGAGGCGCTACTCAAGATGTATGGTACAGAACAACCAGGAGCAGATCAAAATCACCTTGCTTTTAAATAATTACTGACATCTCGCAAGATGTATACTTTGCTAGACTATAATGAGAGAGGGGGATAAAAAACAAGCCAAAATAAAGCAAAAATATCTGAGCTTTCACACATGCACAGACCTAACATACAAACCGCTAAAGCATGCAATGAAAGCCCACATATCAAACATACAACATTCTCACTCAGCACCCACAGTCTAACACTTGCAATATCACCTCTAGAAACAAAAACAACAAACACAAAAGTACGTGCCCCCATCCTCAAACAAACTCAACAAGTACTCCAGTATTGCAAAAAACATTATCCTCCTGGGATTCAGTATGTATCACCCAGATGTGAGAAATGTGTGGTTAGTTGGGAGCCACTCAAATTCAAGAAGTAAAGGGAAAGTCTGTTCTGGGTACTCAAAACCTTGCTGGCCATGAAATAGCCTGTAGAAGGACACTTCTGGATAACTTTAGTTTGCTCTCATAAACATTGTGATGAGCATAATGTGAGGGAGGGAAGGGAAATTGCTCAGACTAAGTAGTGTGAAGGTAGAAAATCTGAATGAAAACAAATGAAAAACAAATCTAACCACAAGATTGGGTGTGAGTGGGGCCTCTGGTAATTTTCTGTGGAAATAATGCCATCGACTAAAACAGGACAAAAAATAATAATTAACAGAACTTAGTATAGAAAACAAAATCAATGCCATTTCTCTCTCTCTCTCTTTTTAAGGGAATAGAAGGAGACTTTCTTTCAAGACAATTGGCTTGTTGTATGAAAAGACTTTGACTTGAAAGCAGTGCCTGCCATCTTCTATGGAATAGCACAATGATATTTGATTTGGAGGAGGACATAAGAATTTTGGAGAAATTGTTTTGTTTTTTTTAAAGTGACTTTTATATTTCTTTTGCACAAGTATATTTCTTATAAAAATAAAAAAATACAATTAGTGGCAAGAAGGAATTAATGATAACAAATAATTTGGCTTTGTCAAAATGGGGGAAGATGAAAATATCTGAAAGAAAAAAATTCTAAATAAAATTATAAGAAAAAGATGCTTTTATTCTCCCAGTCTCCTCTTTAACTGATGAGGCAGGGATAGAGAGAGAGAGAGAGCAAAAGGCTTTGAGTGCATTCTTGTGCTTTTGGCTAGAGGTCTGCCGCTGTCACCATGGAGACATTACTTTAAAGAATTGTTTTACAGGGTTTGTATCATTTTCATAAAAACAATGGACCTGGAGATGGAGCAGCACTTGTTCTCACTGGAATGATGTGCTGTATCAGGAGGTAGTCACTTGTGCTCTGATTGTCTCTTAGAAGAGAAAAGTAGAGTAACACCTAAACTTTTGCCAGTATTTGATAGAACTCTTAGTAAGAGCTCCACGTTTTCTTTATGCCAACTCACAGCTTATCAGACTCTTCTCTCTTTAAGTTATGCCAAACTGTATCACTCAGGTGTGTTTGTTTGCTTTTTACTAGTGGAGAGCAGAATTCTCAGTCTTCAGCAGTTAGATTTCAGAGGTTTGCTGGTATACTTAATTTAAAAATGTATTTTAAATTTCTAAATTATGTGTATGTGAGGGTGATAAGACGCACATTTGCACATAGGTGCTCAGAGTGGCCAGAGACATGTAATCCTTACGCGGATGGAGCCATAGGCAGTTGTAAACCATGCTGTGTGGGAACTGAGGATGGATCTGGGATCCCCTGAGAGAAAGGTAGATGCTTTTAACCATTGGACAACCTTTCAGCCCCTCCTTTTTTAAAAAAACAAATTGGATCATAATACAAAATACATGGAATAAACAAAAATAAAAATATAATCAATTCCCAAATTGTTTCACTGGTTTAAGTTGCATTACTATAGATAAATTGTGAAGTATATTTAAAATGAATGTGTTTTATAATCTGATAAGATCTAATCCAGTACTCTTCAGTAGACCTGGGTTTGCTTCGCAGGACCCACCTCAAGTTGCTCATAAAGGTCTGTAACTCCTTTTCCAGGGGATCTGAAATCCTTCCCTGTCTTGCATTGATATCTGCACACAAATTATGCATATGCATACAATCAGGCACACAGGAATTCATGCAAGAATAAAAAATTAAATAAAACACTTCAAAGAGACTCTACTTATGTAAGATCTAGTTATTAAAACCAGGACCACCATGTCATGTTTAGCAAGCATCTTACAAATATATACTTAGGTTGACCAAAATAACTTTGTTTTTAAGAGTTCAACAATATAGTAAGGGGTTCTTCTGAGAACTGCAGGTGAAGCCTATTCTCAGATCTCTTGAACATAGAAGTTACCTCAGGAATTTTGTTGAAAGTGTAGACACCTCCAGTATCAAAAGTTCACACTTGAATGCTGTGGGGGTGGCCTGGGATTCTGCATTTTTAAAATATGCACCTCTAGATGGTCTTGATATACTCAGCCACTATCACATTGAGAAAAATCTCAGCTCATCAGTCATGCTTGCTAATTTCACCCCTAGGTTAGGTACTATGCCAGGAACACTCCAATAAAGGAGGCAGTGCCTTTCTTCCATGATCTCATGGTGCTATTCAACCTAGTCCTGTTTCTATGACCTTGCTCCATTTCTAACCTTAACTAGGGAATGAATTGGAGGACATAGTGCAGTTTCTACAGCAGAGATTCTAAGGAATACTCACCATAGCTGATAAGGAAATTCACAATGATCCATCCCTCTATCTGCTGCCATTGTCCCAATTTGCTGCTCTCAACGTTTTTGGATTTGTACGTTTCCCTTATGCTTCACCATGGCTTCTTTTTTCAGTCACGTAGCTTTCCGCCTGAATACCACCACCACTGCCCAACTTTCTCTAACAGCCCAAACTATAAGAAACACTGTCGATGGTCTCCAATACATCATCTTGGTTCAGTCTCTTCAGAGAAATATTAGTATCTGAAATTATCCCAATCACTCATTTAATGTAATCATTACCTGACTATCCCTGTAAAGTGCACCAAGATCTTGCTTTTCTTTCAGATGTAGTGGACATTGTTCCTGGTATAATAGCAAATACACATAAGAACTTTTAAATACTTGCTGAATAAATGAAAAAATAGAGGAATGTCCAGGTTCTTGTTCATTCTCTTTCTCCTCTTCTTAGTCTTGATACTGGGGTCAGCAAGAAAATGGGTATATAAGGGGCTTAGAAATCTATAATCATCATAAATGTAAAATATTCCCAAGCTAATATCTTCATTAATTATTCAGAATTGGTTGTGAATGGAGACTTTTTTTGTATTGGAAAAAGCTGGGAAAGTTCTTTTCTTAAGTGGTTAGGGAATTGGGTAGGGACAGAAACAGAGTAAGTTGGGATACAGAGCTATAGTAGCAGTATAAAATATCTTCCAAGGTCAGAGACAAGTATCCACATTTTGCCTTCAAGTTTATGCCTCTACAGAATTGAAAGAGGAAGGAAGAGCTACAAATCTACATGAGTAGCTCTCTCACTTACAAACATCAGCATTTCAAGTGAGGCGAAGCTAAGCTGATAATATAGCCTGAAAAGATTCAACTTTTCTCTAACCCATGTTGAGCTCAGTTTTGCAGAAGTAAATGGATGAATAAGTAAGTAAGTAAATAAATAAGTAAATATGCCCCAGATCAAAGTTTCTCCTCCACATCATTTTTTAGATATGTAGGTTACCACATCATCAGAATGGACAGTGAAAAAACATGATGGAAAAGGTAACAAAAAAAATCACAGAGAGTCTCTGGCCTGAGAGCCATGCACCTATTTAAAGAATGCCTGCCAGTTAGCTGTGATGGAGGTGGTCCTGAAAGCTGCCGCAGAAATGTCCTGCAAAGGGCTCGCTGCAGGCTTGCTTCCCTAGGATGACATGCTCTGCTCTCTCCCTTCCCATGTGCGCTCACAGCTGTGCCCTGTCCTCATGGTATACACCGATTACCATTATTACAGAGACATTTTCCTAATTGCATGTGCTGTTGTCAGATGGGAGGGTAGCTGTGAAGAGGTTGCAGGTGCCCCGGCTGCCCTGTATAACCAGCCACTGACCGACTGTTGGCCTCAAAGAAGGTTAACAGGCATCTATTGACTCTTCACATTTAGCCCAACCCTACTCTTAAAATACATACATATATTCATTATTAATCACACTTTGTTTCTAATTCTCTCGTGGAGATTTTTCTCTGGTTCTATATGCAACAGTTCTTGAACAATATGGGCCATGTTAGAAGAAGTGAGATTTGTACCACCTGGATTTCTAGTCATCTCCCATGGAACAGTCTTTGTTTGAAAGGTGAGTGAGACCTGACAAGCTAGGGTCAGATGGAAGGGGAGGAGGTCCTCCCCTATCAGTGGACTTGGAAAGGGGCAGGGAGGAGATCAGGGAGGGATGGGGAGAGTGGGAGGAAATAAAGGAGGGGGCTATGGCTGGGATACAAAGTACATAACCTATGATTAACATAAAAATAAATAAATTAAAAAAAGAAAGGTGAGTGTAATAGGGGAAAGTCTTGACAGATCAGTGGAATGAGAAGCAAAGGCAGAGTGATCAGGTCTGCTCAAGTCCAAGGCCAACAAAAGTACAGATCAGAGTCCTAGCTGGGAGCTTGCCTGATCTGTGCTTATGGAACACATTGCTTTTTATCATAGGTTTGGCAAGTACTCCACTAGATTTAAGCACTATGCAGGTACAATTTAATTTTCCAGACCATCATGAGCATAGTATCATAAGTCTCCCTTTGCAGGTGAGGAAAGATTAGGTGTGCTTCATTTAGTTCTCTGCTTGGTTTTGGAACTGTTAAGTAGCTGCAAGTTGATCCATCCAAACTGGTTCTATTCAAGGGATCATGCTTTTAACACCAGTTATAATTATGTACTTTATTCCAAGTTCAACATCAACTTGACAGATGAGGGACCAGAGTTCACAAAACTTGGAACTGCCTCTAAAATCAGGGTGCCAATTCCCAAGAAAGACTAGAACTGGATACTTTTGGTAGTCAGAGAGGAAAGGTCAGTACTGTAACAGAGAATATTCCTAATTAACAAGATGAAGATGTTAGTGACACTGGAACCCCCGCACAGATGGGGCCCATGATAGCTC
>CM053757.1:25698598-25764572 GCA_028658305.1 Pachyuromys duprasi
ACATGAGGGTATGCATGGTTCCCTCATCTGCCTACAGTGACTAATTCTCCATAGGGGTATGGTTCTAACGTCCTGGGATAGTATAGAATCTCTTTTATATATGTATAACACTTTTAAAGTGTCCATCAGTGGCAGATGGTGGGTGGGGTGGAAAGGCATGTTGACAGGAATATGAGAAAACAGGTCACTTGACAATAGGTGTGGACGTTTATTGCCAGGAAAGGGGCTAGGCTCCCAGCAACATCTTCTCAGATATGGTGGCCAGTTCAACTATACTAGTTTGCTATATTTATGCCCAGATTTAATGAACTTGGAATAAGTGGCTCCCACTAGTCACAGACACTGAGTGCATTCAGATGTGTGGGCTAATCGTGTGATGCTCACCATGGCTGCACATAAGAATCATTTTGCAAGCTTCACAGAATGCCCACCCTAGACAAAATAAATAAGTGTATCTGGGAATGAGTCCAAGAAGAGGTCTTGAGATGATTTGTATATGTCTTGAAGGCTGATAGCCACTTGGTGTTTAAAAGGAGGAGGGCATGAGTATGAAGGGGGAGGGTATCTAGCAGACACGCAGGAGCATGTTGTCTGAAGTCAGGCCTCCTGCGTTCAAGCACCAACTCTGCCACTCACAAGCCACACGGGTGACCCTGGACAAGTGATTTCTCTAACCTCCAAGCTGGTAATGGAGTAAGATTAAAATGAGGGGACACATGTGACGTGTTTAGAATGCTAATCGCTTTGTAAATGATAAGTATTATTGTCACCATTGCGTGTTGTGGATGGTGTTGATTCCCATTTGAGGGACAGGTAATTAGAGATAAACTTTGTCACATGCTTCTTAGGTATCACTTCAAGACTTCCTATGCCAAGTATAGCACTGCGGTGAGGCAATGCAATTAGTGAGCAACCTCTGACTTGCAGTTCATCACACAGTACTCAGAAGAACCAGTGGCGGCCTGTGAAATAGCTCAGCTGGTAAGGGCATGGCTGCGGAAGCCAGACTACCTGAACCCAATCCCCAGAAGCCATGTAAATAGTTGGATGTGGTGGCATGCATCTGTAATTTCAGCACTCTTGCTTGAGATGGGAGGTGGAGACGGATGAACTGGCTAGAAGCTTAAGCAGCCTACAGCATGAAGCACAGAATCACCCTGCCTCAGAAACCAAGAAGAGCAAAAAACCAATCTCCAGTAAGCTGTTGTATAACTTGTACTCAGGTGTTCTGGCATACATATGCCCCTCTACATAAACAAACAAACAAATAAATCAATTAGTAAGTAAATAAATAAATAACATAGGCGACTATGTAATTGCTAAGGCACAGAACATGTATGTAGCAAATACCTCATTCAGAATATATACAGAACTTATTGTATACCAAACATTCTTTTATGACTTAACGCCTTTGTTGAATTTTCGTCAGCTAAATGCATGAAGAATACCATGCTTCATGCTACAAGCACAGTATTGCACCCTGGGGATTAACAGACCATTCTGATATGGGCTTTCCACTTAGAAATATCAGAGTTGAGAGAGAATGAGATGCACGCAACATATGCAGAGGTAGAGGAAGACAATAATGAACCTTGAAAGGGCTGGTGGTATCTGTTTCAGTTCTCAAAATAAGATTAACACAGTGTAGAATAAAGTGGGAATGACGTGCTGATAGAAGTTTATGGCTTAAAACTTACTTTAATATATATATATATATATATATATATATTTACTTGTTCTTTTGAAAGAATGTAATGGCTACATGGAGTTGCAAAATATTCGTCCTTATGTAGCTTTTTCTAGCTTCCTTAGGAAAGCTTGTTCACCTTACACAACCGCAGCACACTACACAAACTAGAACTCTAACACTGTTAGCAATAATAGTGAATCAACCATAGACTCTTTTTGAGTGCCACCAGTTTTTACATGCACCCATTGTATTGTGTTATAGTTTCATTACATGTCAGCATAGCCATTTTAAAATACAGAGAAGACACAAAACTACTATCTCAATCCAGCTCCTGCTCAAAGACAAAACATTTGACTAGCCTGGCTCCAGCTGAAGTGAAGAGCAGCCCTTTGGTAAAGTTCAGAGCACATTCCACTATAGAGTCTAGAAGAGATAGTCCCGTTATTATAGGCACAAGGGATGGAGGTAGATAGAAAAATGCAAAATGAGATTACATCATGGAAGGTTTCCCATGAAATAAATGTACTGTCTAACTCAGGAGCAAAACCCACATTCGCAAGTGTTGCAGGGTGTGGATGTCAACTTACAAAACAAATGAGTCTGGGAAAAATTCTCAGTTCATCTATGCATGTTTTTAAATGTTTGAGTAAATCAAAACAAGAACAAAACCATCCCAGTGTTGGTTTCTCATCAGAGTGTGAGCAAATGCAGCCCTCTCTCCCAGTTTCTCTTCCCTGTCTTCTTTCTTGAGAAATCATTTTGAAAGCAATTGAAGAACTGATTTTCCTAATACTGTTATGGCCCTTTAAACGAGTGCATACACACTCATAATTACAAATAAGGCATTTGCTATTTTGCATCAGTGGAATTTAAGAAATTAAAAAACCAAAAGGAGGTTTTCAGGAGCACAGCAGAATTGCCTTTTTAATAATAGATTTGGCTCCTCTAATCCATTCTTAATCTAATTAAGACAAGGAAATTCATTGGGCTGCCTTCTCAGACAATGGCAAGGATGCTATAAACAGAGGGCGATAAAGTGATCAGTTCACACCCCATCAAATTTACTCACAGCCTGAATAACCGCTCTGACTTCCTGTGTTACATTTGTACAATTTAACAAATGTTTTCATTTGATTTCTACCACTTCATCTTCAGATCAGGCACAGGCTGTGGAATCTTCCAGTTCTGGAAACACGCTCTGTCTGGTGAAGCAGCACCCAGTGTACAATTACAGAACCCTACAAATTGATGCTAACATCTCCAATAAGCAAAGATAATAATTAAGTGGTAAACCTTTGGCATTAAAAACAGCAACGGTGTTATTAATACCCAAATGGGCACCAAAACAAACAGCATTGATGGAATTTAATTAAATGATTTTATGATTGTGTATTCTTTGCAAGCTTAGATGATTAGCCCCGTTATCCTTGGATGAACATTTAAATCTGGAAGCTAAGACAAAATCTAATGGCCTTTTGTTCAGATACTTCTTAGGGGAAAAAAGGTGATTTTTTTCCCTATGAAAATTAGATATGGAGTAAAGGAGGGAAAGAGGTGGTTTTGGATTCTACGCCTACCATAAGCATAAGGAAATTTGAGAGAAATGATCATTTGGAATAATTGGATATTGTTTCTTGCCATTGTTGTTATACTCATGTGGGAATAATACCGGGATAAAATTGGCAATTTTATTGTCTCACTTAATTATAACTAAGACATTCTGATTATTCAGTACTTATTCTGAAGGTTTGTTGCTATATTGCCATTCCGCATACCCAACTCTCTCTTTCCTCAGTGCCCCATGCAATCTGTAGAAGGCCAATAGAGCATTGATTGTAATCTCAAATTGTGAACTGACTGAGGAATCACCACTGTTTGTTTTTGTAGAGACAAGAAACACAACCACAATAGAGGACAAATGGGTCAAGCAGCCTGGTTTCAGCATTGAGAGTCCACAACTTGCTAATTACAACGTCAAAGGCAAAACCAAACAGAATTTCTCAATCAACAACACAAATAACACCTAGGTTCTGATGGCTACTATTTCCCAATCAGTATGACTGGATGCAGACATTGTATAAGCAGCCACTAATCAGCGAGAAAGAATCAAAATGATAAACATGTATTTCTAAAGATAAAGTGAAAACTTCACTCTACTCTGTGATGTTCCAAAATAGAAAGATGTAAAATAAAAATTGATTTCTGCTGAAAAAAATGTTGGTTTAGTTTTAGGAGGAGATAGCACTGCTTAGAATGTTTATGAGCACTGTTAGAAACAATTCCCATAAATTATCATTGCACATTAGAGTTATCCTTGACACAAATAAGTCTAATATGAAGGATGCCGAACCCCACAGTGAAATAAAGCAGCATTTGCTTCCAACTGTACCCATCAATGACAACTGCAAAAAGGACACTTGTTCTTAAGTTATAAGGGATCTGGCTTACTCTATGGGGAATGAGAGTGGAAAGGGGATGTGGGACTTACCACCTTTAAGAAACTGACTGTTAGATCTGTTTGCTTCTGACTTGCTTCATTTCACCCAGAAATCCCCATTGCTCCTTGTTCATTCACACAGAGCACATTCCCCAAAATCATCTTTAATGGCTGTAATGCATTTCTCTTTTCCTTGCGTAACCAGAATATCACAGGCCTGAACATCTTTCTTTGATTTCCCATCATCCCTTCCTATGAATCAGACTTAAAAGTATTTTTCTATTCTCCCAAAGCAAAAGTAAAATGTTTCCCCTCTCGTGTTCATTAACAGACTCTACAACTACAACAATTTCGCCCTTATATTCATGAGTGAAAATGACCTAAGTAACATCGTGCAATTAACCAAGACTCTCAAGACAAGATGTCTGGGTTCTCTTCTTACATTGCTAACATTTCCCTACATGTGCCAGTCATATTTTCTGTCCTGTGGCAAAATACCAGGACAGAACAACATAAAGGAAACATTTACTTTCATTCACGATTTTCAGTCTGTTGAGCTTTAAATATGAATTGTCTCCCGCAGGCTCATATGTTTGAACACAGTCTAAAGCTACTGGAGGTATTTCGAAAGGTTGTAGTACCATTAAGAGCTGGAGCCTTGCTGGAGGAAGTGTGTCACAGGAAGGGTGTTCCTCAGGGTTTTACGGCCCCGCTCCATTCCCTCTTCACACTCTGCTTTGTGATCTAGCACGTGACGTGATCAGCTCGCCTCCTACTCTTGTCACCTTTTCTTGGCCACCATGATGGGGTACATATCTTTCATCCATAAGGCAGAATAAACCCTTCCTACTTTAAAATGGTTCTTCTCAGTCGCAATGTCACAGGAATTAGAAAGGAAATTGCCACGGAAAGGTTTCTGTCTGGAGTGCGTTGAAGTCGGTGGTTTTTGGACTGTGCCATCAGAATGCTGTGGAGGAGGAGAGGCTGTACAGAAGCAAAGTTACTTCCTGATGGCCAGGAAGCAGAGGAAAATGAGGAGTGTACAGTATGTGTTCCAGTCCACATGGACACCCTCTATCACACACACAACCATCTACTTCTGTCATCTAGGCACCACGTCCCAAGGCATCCAGTATCTCCCCAAAAAGCATGACCAAGTGGGAACTAAGCTTTCTATGTACAAGCCTCTAGGAGATATTTAATATTCAAACCATAACACATGGCTTTAACAGGTAAAAGTGGACCTAAAACTTCTCTTTGGTTGACAGTTTGCCCATATGCAAAATTTGAGGAACTACATTAGATCTGAAACAACAAAATGGCCCCCTGTGGGCAAAAATGGCCTGCTGACAGGTACTACATATTTCATAGTACTGTTCATTCCTGCTTTGAATTAGTTAATGTCATTTGGAAAATGTGAAATTTCTCCTATCAGGTACTATGTGTGTGTGTTTTGAAGCAGAAGACCGAATTCCCTCAGGCACGTTCTGCAGCAGCTGAGGGGCAGCAGGTGCCCATCAGCTCACTCTGATCATGTCATTTATTTGTCTACACAAAGGCAAATACATTTAGGTGGTGGGAATCTGAGAAAGCTTTCCAGCATTGAAACAGTCTAACTCATTTTTGATTCCTTTAAATGTGGGCCTATCCTACATTTAAGATAAAAAATAAAAATAAAACTGTCTCTTTATTTAGAGGCACACAGGGCTCGAAAACCAGTGATCACCTCACTTATATTTTGAAGATAGACACATGTTTTATTTATTGGCATCCTCTCTAAAGCTATGTTCAAAACACAGCGGTTCTTTTTCCTGAAGGAAAATGAGGAGGTGTAAAGATGTGCCTGCTTTCAAAATCCACTCACCAATCTAGACGCAGCACCAGGTCTAAGTTCTGTGACCTTGGGTTTAAGGGTTCAGACTTTATTTTTTTAGCAGGAAAAAAATTGGTTTCCTGTATCACTACACTGAAAAACAGTTAATGTTGAGCAATGTCTAGTTCAATTTCCACCTTTTACAGATGGACAAGATGACCAAAAACCGTCGCCTTCGTCATTGGGATTCCTGTCTTTGTCCTTTACTACTTGGAGGATGCTAAATGAAAGAAACATCCTTTGGAGCCTGTTTCATAATTTGTGAGTAATAATACCAGAATGATCTGCCTTTTAGTGTTGCTATAAAACCAAACACGAAAAGCACCCAGCACAACATCCTAAATAAAAACAGCCAATAGTCATTGGATGTGGATTATTTGTATAGTCCCCCTGTAAGGTAAATAACATAATTTTTTGTTAAACACTAGACCATTGAGGTACCTGCATCTTTAGTGATGTGCCTAGGTTACACAGCAAGTAGAGGGGTTAGCAAAAGGACACATGGAATCTTACATCAAATCTTGCAACTTAAGCATCATGTTAGTGTTGTTTGTTTGTTTGTTTGTTTTGGCATCAGATACTTGGAAGTTGCTATCACTTTTAATAATCATATTAGTTTTACATCAGACTTCGTCTTCCATGCATATCTCCCTGCTCAGATCTGCCAACCTGAAATTATTATTCACAACTCCTTTTGCCTTAGCTGGAGTCCAAAATTTGCAATTATACACCTTGAACAAATGTGTTTATTTTTGTCCCTGGACACTCTCCAGTGGACACTTCCATTTCTGAGTAAGCCTTTTGAAGATTTTCCAAATGCTACCATTTGGAAAACCTTTGAGTTGAATGTTGCCACACTTGTCATCTGATGGTCTTATGTCATCTAGGAGGTCAAAAAGAAGTCAACTATTAAAGTTTTCCCTCAAAACATTCTGTACATCAAGGATGGGCTACATAAATGTAGCATGCGTGTAGTCAACGTACAATAACAGTTTGTCAAATTCAATTCACTGAGTCCTATTGAAATTAATGAAGGGTGTAAAAATGACAGCTATCTGACATATTTCAAATCTCAACTTGACATTTACAACCTTTTAAAGTTATTTTTAAATGCAGCAGTACTTAAGATGTATTGAATACATCGTACGCCACTAAGCCACTGTTGGATGATCAGGTTTGTAGCCATGGAAATTAGCACGGGCCCACACTCACCAGCTTTTCAAACAATCATGTGATATGCATACATGCCAAGAATATAAGGCAACGTGTCTTTTGGAAATTAAATAAATTCCATCTCTTGATCTTTCGGGGAAGGCAGGGTAGAAGTTCATTTCAGGGTCTATAGCAAGTTTGTTTGTCTTTGATACTGGAATGAATACAGACAGAGGGCAATGGATGGTACAGACTAGGAAGCTGTTGTGTGGCTGTGAGCTGTGTGAAGGAGCATTGTGTTTGTGAGTGAATGTGTATGGTTGGGGGATGTACTGGAAATTAGCATTTCAGGTATGAGAACTTGTTTTCCAGTCTGGCCTTCAATCATAAATTGATAACTTGTTACATTAAACCTTTTACTGTGACATCCCTTTGCATTTATAAAATTAAAACATTGAGAAAAGTTCATGACATACAAATTTGCATTAGCAGGGGTTAATTTGTATAAATTTGCCTTCGTGTATGTGGATGTTATATAAGTTGGTATAATTTTCTGTGGTCTGAATGTTTGTGTCTTCACGTATTGAAACCTCATTTCCAACGTGAGAGCATTAGAAGATGGGATTTGTTTACAAAGGAAGTACCCTCTACAATGAGACTTGTGAGTGCTCTTATCCCCTAAACAAACAAATGAAGACAACAGTACCTCCCCAAACTCCCACACAACAAACAAACAAAAATACATTGTGTTATCCCTTTGGCACTACTATGTGAGGATATAGCAAGAGAATGCCTTAAACAAGCCAAGGAATGGATACCAAATCAGCCCATGCCGTCATCTTATTCTTCCAGGTCTCCAGAGTGGTAAGAAATAAATTATCACCATTAAGTGTCATTTGAAACATGGTATTTCATTGTAATGGTACAAACTAAGCCATCATTTAATTACTATATTAAATGTCCTCAAATATTATGGAGACATTCTTGACAAAACGTGTTCTTCCTCTTGACCAGAACATTCCAACATAACATGCTGCTCAGCAGTCAGGATCAGAGGGAGATAGCTCAGACCTTCTTCAGTGGCAATAGATAGATGATTTCCAAGAATGGAGTGTTACATCTTTTACCATCAGGACCAGGGAGGCACACAGGCAACTAGACCAAGTGGATCCTATGTTCACTCACCCTTCTTTCAATCATATAATCTTCTTGGATCTGGTTTATGTATCATCACATGCCTTACTTGCTGTTCTAGTCCTGCAAACCTGTAAACACCATGGTCAGGCCAACTCTTGCAGAAAACATTTCACTGGAAACTTGCTTACAGTTTCAGAGAGTTAGCATATAACCATCATGGTGGAAGCTATGCTGGCAGGCAGGAAGGAACAGCCCTGGAATAGTAGATGAGAACTTACTTCTGATCCTTACGTTGCAGGCAGAGAAAGAGACTGAGCTTGCATGGGGTTTTTGAAACCTCAAAATCTACTCTAAAGAGACTCAAGTGGCAATCTTCTTCAATAAGGCCAAACCTAGTAGTCCTTTCTAACAGTTTATCTTTGAGGATCAAGCATTCAAATAGTCAGGACTATGGACCAATGGGAGACATTCTCATTTAAACTACCTCATAGCATGAAGGAAAATTGCTCCCCCCAGCAAAAAAATTAAGCAGGTTGATAACCTTAAATTTCACTATGATTTGAAAAGAATTCTAGGATAAGCAGTGGATGACTAAGAATAAAGACTGCATGATTTGACATTAGGAAATCTGAAGAATGATGGCTAGAAGACATTTGTGGTGGGTGCAGATGCTTTGGAAAGTTCTTCAGCTAAGCTGACACCCAAAGCAGAGGACTATTTTGGCTTACAAAATAATTCATATTTTACCAGCCTGAGATCCTAGTCCCTTTGTCTTTTCAATGTTTAGCCCAATGCTGGACATACAGTATATATGCAATAAAATTTGATAGATGGATATGTATCTGAGTGATGTTTCTTTTGAATCATAAAGCGTGCTTTCATATACACAGTTCCTGGCAATCCCAGAAATTTTGTGCTTGACCACTATTTGTAAAGTGCCTATCATAGAAAGTAAATGTCTAACACAAAACTTTTTAAAATTTTTCTTTTGACTCTATTTACAAAGTTTCATTTTTACTTACATGTAAAATTTCTAATTTCTGAAGTTTTTTATTTTTACTTATGGGTTCATGTATGTATCTGTGAGTACGATGTGCACATGAGTGCAGGTGCACAAAGCATCAGAAGAAGGTGCTGGTTACAGGGAGTTGTGATCTACCTGATGTGGGTACTGTGAAACACACTTGGGTTCTCTACAAGAACACTATGCACTGTTAACCACTGAGCCCTCTCTCCAGACTTTTCTCTCACTAATTCTAAAGTTACTAGCATATGAGGGAAAAAATAAAGGAAGATTCTCACTGACCGATGAAGTCTCAAGAAAAAGAGAAAATTAGTATGGATATACTTGGAAATAACAATGGGTGACCAGCACAGGAGTCATTTAAATTAGTTGTACATTCCTTACTGGCTATCTAAATATTATTGATACAGTGAACTTAAGGCCTGGACTAGAACATGACCTTCCCTAGGCAACCCAGGGAAACAATGTTACTGGCTCTCAGTCATTCCACAAAATGGGGTTAGTTATGGGTGAATGGTCCTCCCAAAGGTTTCCTCCAGCTGGATTACCAAGAAACCCTTGTGACACAACGCATGTCAGTCAGGGCTCCATATGGGTACAGTGCAGGTTCAGCAACAAACTGAACCGACCGCCTTCCAAAAACTCCCATGTTTCATATCAAATATCAAAGAATTATTCCATACATTTTTTATTAATTAAAGCATATAGTGCATACATTTCCTCTATCGATGAATAGGCTACCAAGAAGTGACAGCAGCCACTAAATAACAAAGTCACTAGACCAATTAGGACTTAGACATTTTTCCCTCTCAGAGAAGAGATTTGGTGTCCCATTTCACACATTTCCCCCATCCCTTGGACAATACAAAGGCACAAAAACATTTTTAGGGACTACTGCACAAGCACAACTATACAAAACTTTTTTTTTTTTTGGTTGTTGCTGTTGCAAATCCATAGACTCCTGTGGGACACAAAGGAACACGCTCCAGCCTATTAGTATGACAGGTAGTGCTCTTACTAACAACTGCTTTTTACTCCCTCTGACAAATGTGCTTGGTGCCATGGTTGACGTTTGTGTGGTAATCAGGAGTGATGGAGAGGGGACGTCGGCGCTGCCGAAAGTGCCCCCCGATTTAATGTGGACGATTTGTCAAACGCGCTGTGATAGCAATGCTGTCAGACCCAGGCAGGGAAGCACTCTGTCATCTTTGCGCCAACCAAGGTCACTTTGGCAAGGAGAGGAGGGCCCTCGCCAATGAAATTTTCATGTTTATCGGTGATATGCATGGCCTACTTTCACAACTTGTTTTTCCTTCTATTAACAGATAACCATCACAGGCTCAGGGAGATGCTCCCTTGGACAGAGGTCCATGACAAGATTCAGTCCTCTGGATATGCCACTTGGCATCACGGGATGCCAAAGACTAGGACAGCAAACATGAAAGCCAGGACCCCTATACAAACCAACAGACCACATGGATGGTGACTGGAAAGCTATGTGTATCATATCTTAGATATCTCAAATACAATGTGCACAATATTAGTCTGAACATTGCATGGCATTTTATGATGTGGTTTTATCTCATGATTTTGGGCATTACATATTTCTTAAATGTGGAGAGAGTTTGATTATATCTTCCCACAGAGTTGGCTTAATGTGTTGACACATTTTTCCATTAAAAATGTGGGTATATGTGAGGAAAGCATTCGTTATTAGTCAAATTAAGCTTATATATTGATGAGGGTGCCTGGGATCTCTTTGCCACACATTTTCATCATATTCTTTCAGGCTCTTCTTAGTACACTGGCATGTCTCTTGGAACAGAGCAGAAACGAATACAGGGCAGGCATTGTCTTGTTCAATTTTGTATCCCTGTCATACTCAAGGCTCTAGTGGTTTCCATTAAGGTCTCCCAGAATACATAAGTGTAAAAGTTAACATATACAAAACTTAGATCCCAGGCCACTTTATAGAACATAGTTTAATTAGGTGGTACACTTAGCCTACTTCAGAGATGGCCAGCCCTTTTGGTACATGGAATCTCTTGTCTTTGTTGGCATAGTAACACTGTTGCCATATTACAGTGAGAAAACTGAGGCTTTAGGTGAAATCCTAAGACTGGCAGGATGGAATTAAACCTGGTAGACAGTAGGCCCAAATCCCCAAAGTGAGTTCAAAAGACTAGAATCTCTATGAAGAGTCTCTAAGCAACCCTAGTGCCCTGCAAGAGTTTGCGATCCACACCTTTACCATCAAGTGTGGATATGTTTTCCTCAAAATCCTATGTTGAAAACCTCACTCTGAGTGTGATGGTATTAGGAGGTGGAACTTTTGGGTTATAGTCAAAGTTCCACAAATTCACGAGGATGGAATTCCCATGAGGAAATCGGTGTCTTTACAGAAAGAGGCCAGAGAGAATCAACAATTCTCTGCTTGTTCTTTCTCTCTTTCTCCTCCTCCAGCCCCTCCTTACTGTCCATACCAATCCCCCACTCCTTGACCTTACAGTACATGGTAAGTGAGCATCTCTTCACCGGCCACATGAAAGGCCCTCATTAAGAAAGCCCCCTCCCTGCCATTCTGATGTTACACTTCTGATTTCCTGAACTATGCAAAACACTGGCTGCTAAAACCATCCAGTGACCTGAGGTGACTAATACAATGAAGGATGCAAGGGTGCGGTTTTCCTCCCTCCTCACCTTTCAGATCAAATCACACATGCCTTGTGAAAACCAGGCTGGAATGACACAGAAACTGACAGTTATTCAGAATGTGCCACAGAGGAAGGGCTTCTAGTGTAGACTCCAACACTTTGGTTGTGTGACAAGGGATATTTGATTACAACATGTGGTTCTCTCTGCCCCTGTCTCTCTCTGTCTCTGACTCCCTCTCATGGGATTGTACATGTTAGGTAAGTGCTCCATCATTGAACTACACCTTGAGCTTCAGTACTACTTGTTTGTAAAAGGGAGAGTTTCTGACACTGAATATTTCTCTAAGTTCTGTGCTTAGTTGGGAACCAAAATCTTTTCAGCGACATCTCAAAATGCTTGTGTTTAAAGAGATTCTTTTTCCCCTAGCACCTTCATGTGAATTTGCAATTACAAATAGCCTCATATGACAAACAAAGAACACCCATAATCCTCATAAAAACTCGTAATCCTGAAACACAGCAAAAGGAGAAAGAAAAACAGTAGTTACCATAATGGGCATGTGGCTGGATGTCGTTATAACTAGTAAAAGGGTATGGCTCTGCCAAGCACGTATGTCCATACACTCCAAGATTGAGTTCCCATTAGATATTTGCACTGGATTTGATATGGAAATTGACCCCTGGGTGATACCTATGTGACCCAATGAAGAGCAATACTTGTTTAACATATAATCCTGAAACACTCATGCAAGTGGCCTAATTATGCTCAGCGACAATGACTCGAGGGAAACACTTCCCAGCAGGGATATCGGGGCTATAGTTAATGGGAGCACTTTGGGATGAATAGTTATTCACTGGCCCTTTTTGGATAATGGGACTTTATTTTATGCAACTCCTATGAGAGTCACTCAGCTCAACACTGAACACGTGAACAGTCATTGTTCATATCTTTATATCAAATATAGACAAAGGCTGATTGATTCATCGTAGGCTCTTAATATTCAGTCTTGAATGACTGAAAAGAAATTTAAAAATTAACTACATTTATTAGTATGTTCTTGCCATACTTCATCAAAAAGTGGTTGTTAGGAAATAAAAATGAACATATAACTATGATATTCTCCTACTAAAAAGTCCTTTGATGGTGTCCCATAGCCTGCAGCATAAAGTAGAAAGTGTTCAGTATACCGTAGGAGTATATGCATGGTCTGACCTAGACTACATCTTAGATTCCATCTCTCATCACACTGACAAGGGGATGACCTTGTCGTTAATTACAGTTCAAGTAACAAACCTTACTGTATGCCTTCTATTCTTTGATCAGACTATTTGCCTGGAATATCGTGTTCCTATTTGGTACCAAAATATCTTTCAAGATTCAGCTTCATGAAGTCTTTCTTAATCTACCCATGTAGAATGAATCATTCTGCCTCCTTTTGCACTGCTCACGGATTTCATTCCTGGATCTCCCATCATCTTACAGCACCAAACAGCCACCCATCTTCTAATAATGTGAACCTCACTCCCTAGAAATATAGTCCTAAGTTGGCTTTCCAGGCCTGGCATCTGCCACAAGGCCTGGGTCATTGCACATGCACAGCAATGACAGTTTGAATAAGCGCACTGATGTCTCTTTACCTTCTTATGCCCCAAGAGTCAGGAATGCACTGTAGAGAACTGCTTTTTCAAACAAAAAAATAGTAGGGATTTTTTTAAAATATGAGAAACTTTATGATAGTCCTTCGGACAATATCACTTACAGGTATGAAAGTCTATCAGATAATTGGATGAGAATAAAGCTACCCCAAAACAACAACAGTGCTGAGATCACATAAGGCAAACACTTGGATGATGAGTCCAAGCAAAGCTGATCTTCAGGACTGATCTGTGTTTATCAGTAAAATGGTAATTCACTGAATATTAACTATTCGAACAGAATTTGAAACCCAAAAGTGAGGCTTCATTTATACTATGTGCTCTCCTTTCAATTGAGTGTAGATTGGTTTCTGTCTCTGTCCTTATTATTACTGAGAAACATCTCCTGAGTACTTACTATGTGACTGATGGCTTTAGTAATACACAAAATTAAAATATCTGACTCTCATGTCTCATTTTTTCCTTTCATTTAGTAGTTATTTTCATATTGGGTATTTAATGAAAATCAGCAATAAGAATGTATTTTATTTTGCTATAATTAGAAGACTTAGTTTTATGCATGCCCTCATGCAATGGGTCACAGAAATATAAGACTTCATGTCTTATCCTTGAGTTACAGTCTAAGATATAGCAGTTATGTTACACGAAACATCTTACTGACTGAATGAGGTATGTCAGAGTCAACAAAGTGCTTCTACAGCCATTTCTTCTTGTTCTTGTTCTTTCTCCTCTGACTGACAAGTGTCTTCCCTTAGCAAGGTTTGGGGTGAGAAGGAGTTCCTGCCTGCTTCACATCACTCATGGTAAAGAAGAGAAGAGAGCACAAAAGTAGTGGTCAGCTTCATTCCCACTCATCATATCCATGTTTTGAACTAAAAGCACACTCTTCAAGGGTCCTTTGAATTTCTTTGAAGCAAGATGTTATTTTATATCCAAGAAATTGAGAAGAACATGTGAAAACCAACATGGACTTCCTTGCCAATTGGTGACATTAAAAAAATTAAAGAAATCCTCTGGACTTAGCTTCATCTATAAAACCTGAAACAATATTGCTGCCTAACGTACTTAGTGAAATTTAAGAAGCCCTATGACCTATTAACTGATGGACTAAGCTGTGACAATGAGATTGCACCTTAGGGGTTTGGCAATCTCCTGACACTCCTCTAATCTCTTCAGCTGACTCTCTTCATGATATTCTGGGAGAGTCACCCCCACCTCACAATCCTTCTCCCTGATGTCCCTGAAAAAGCCCTGTCACAGGAATTCATGGCAGAATCTCTGTCAACCAGCTGTCAGTCCCAATGTCCTCACTTATTGTGGGTGTTTCCAACAGGATTTAGCCTCCACTTACTGATATTTTTATTCTGTCTTGTGTTTTCACCCACTCATAATATGATTATACTACTCCCTGTGTTCTTTCTCCATCTTTCTCCTCTGTACCCATTTCGGAAACTAGAAAAACTAATCTCTATAATACATTCAACTCCTGTCTATGAAAATAATGCATGGATTTAAATGCATTTGTGAGGAGATCTCTTGCCCTATGATAGACTTGAACAAAGTCATCTGGTCCAACACTGCTGATTGCTACTCTCTTATCTGCCCCAAAGCTTATTTGACCCAGTCATGCCACACAACACTCAGTCTTCAGCAGATATTGATAAATACTCTTTCTTTGCTCCACCCTCATCAATTAAAAAAAATACCAATGGCAAGGAAATAAGAAGATGTGAACTTAAAATGGAGAGGAGACACATACATGTCACTGTGCTGTCTTACAGAAGTGAGTTTCACTCAAGACAGAGAGGGCATGGCTGGGGAGAAGAAGGAACAGAAGGCTCTTTTCTCTGCCTTTGGCTGGAAATAAACTAAGAAGCAGCTGAGGAATGGAGAGTCTAAAAACACGAGATTCCCCTCACTACTACAGGACTGGAGAGAGAGAGGGACATACGATTCAAATGTAAAAGGAGGCAAAGCTGATAGGAACTTTACTGATCAGAGCAGTATTCATGGCGGATCCCCCTGTCTGCTGGCAGCAAAGGCCATGTCCCTGTTGTTCCTTTGCAGTAGTACCGTTCACTTTCTTCTCCTGATTCCTCCATTTCTTTCTCTCTCCCTTTCTCCTATTCCATCCATCCTTCCCAGACTCCAGTTTCCAGTTTCTTTTCTTCTTCCCAATTCTTATCATCAGGCAATCTGTACATACATGCTGGGAAATGAAAAATTGGTTGCTATGGAATGATATCGAATACAACTCTGGGGGGAAAATGTGTTTGCAGTTTTTATTAAGCAGCAACATGAGCTAAAGAAGATGATTTATGGTAATGAATCATATTAATCAACTAAATTAATATATCATTTCAATGATTCATAGAGTAACAATAACAAATAAGAAATCGGACTTAAAAAATACCCTAGCCAGGTATAGGCATCCAGACATAAATTAAAGATTAATTTGTAATCTACTCACACATTAAAATCAAGGACATTATTTCATCATTTCTTATCAAATATGCAAAAATGCAGTCATTCCTGCAGGGATTCTTTCACTCTTGAAAATGGTGCTTATAGTTCATGGTGTAAACAAAATAAACATACACACACACACACACATATATATATATATCATCCATTTTTATGCTGTAACAGTATATGAAACTGTATTTCAAGTGTACATATATATTTCAAGTAGACATAACTAATAGCACCATAATTTTGAGAACAGCTTGTCTAATGTGGCAGGGACTGGCCATGTGTGTTTGTTCAAATACAAATGTAAATTTGAATAAAATTATCAGTAATCAGAAACCCCTCCATCACAGTAACTACATTTCTGGTTCTTGATAGTCAGGTGAGGCTTTGTACCATCTTGAACAACGTAGCTATTTCCATCATGGTGGAGAGACCTACTGAACCTTTTCTATGGCAACAGTTTAAGCTGGATAAAGATACTATGAAAATTTTCTAATTATTTCCCATTTTAAGTCATGTAGACTTACTGGTGTAATTACTTAATGATGTCTTGCCCCAGATGGACTACAAATTACTAAGAGGGACAACTCTACTTATTATCTGTGAAGACAAATGCCCATTCTACCCACTCTTTCCTCTGCCCATGGAGAACCCAGAAACCAGTTACACCCTAACATATGTGGAGATTTTTTGCCTAGATGAGCAAATGAACTCCATGTCCATCAGCTGAAGAAACTGTGAAATTAATTGTGTTGACATCCACTTGGGCAGAAAACAGTTAACCCAGCATGACAGAGTGACAGTGATGACTGAAAACTCAGAGGCTCTCGAAAAAGTTGTTTTCATTTCATTATGTCTGCTTTGATAATTATAACCCGACTCATCAGTCTGGAGTCGAACACCACGAATAATCACTTTCCTGCATATTTTCGAAGGAGGAAGCATAATAAGGTAAAATTTACAGACTAATTTATGACATTTGTGAATCTATTTTCAGGAAATGAGAAACTATGATTCAGGAGGGGGATTGGAATGTTCCCTTTTAAGTAGTATCTTTCTCTCAGAGAAAAGAATTGTGTTTGAAATTATGAAAAAAAAAACCTCTCTCTTACATAGAACAAACAAACACAATTAGTACTTGTTTAAACCTAGCAGAGTGTTTCTATCATGCCACTTGAATTAATTTTCTTTAATTTCAGGAAAATGTTAATATAAGAAAGCAAAAATTGTCTAGTGAGGTTTAGTGAGGTTAAAAAAAATATGCAGTTACAAAGACACTACCAGAAAGATTACATAAGAAAAACAAAACCACAAATATGAACACTAATATATATGTAATGAAATCACCATGGGAGGACATTCTTCTGTTTAAAAAGACACACATTGCCTGCAAACAGATGACAAAGCGCTAGGCATGAGTCTCAGTCATCTCCCTGAGATTCTGTCCTCAGTAAGTCATATGTCAGCTACCACTAAGTCAGTTCACTAATCATAAAATGCGGTGAACAATAACAGAAATAAAACCACCAAATCCCTGCCAAGCACAACACAAAATTAATCAAATAAACAAAAACCTTTAATAAAACCATCTGGCTCAATTCTATTTTAGGTCATAGCAGCTATAAATGTCACTAAAATAAGATTACGAACAGCGCAGTAACTGCTCTTAACTAGACTGGCTTACAAGAAATTAGGGCCAACAAACTCTACCGCCTGTCATTCTTTCACCAGTAGAACCTGATCTATAGAAAATAAGCAACTTGCAGTGGGTATTAACAACTGAATTATGTGGGAGAAACGGCACTTGAGAGCCCTCCGGTTTATTTTTTGACTGTGAAACATTGGGCTGTAGGTGGTTTTGTAGAAACTCAACTAAAATGCCCATCTGCAAATGGAAAATTTACATTTGTTTGTAAACTTCCTAATTAAGAAACACTGCCCCACCCTTCCTTCTGTGCCCTTAAAGATTTGCAGGATGATGAATGCTAAAAACAAACAAACGAACGAACAACAAACAACAACAAAATCACTAGAGCCCTACTGTTGACCAAGTTCCTCTCTGAACACAGCGCTCAAGTAAGGCACAAAGATCCCAGCATTGTGGTTCCACTGGCTTGGAGCTTTTCTCTCTCAATCTCTCTCTCTCTTTCTCCCTCCCTTCTTCCCTCTTGAATGTTTGTTTCTGTGTTTATTATGTCAAGTAGTTGTTCATTTTATAGCTCAACACAATGTCTGAAGAATTTTCATGTAATGTGAAGCAAAGCCCTCTCGTCTTCGAAGCTTTTCCTGGAGAGCACAGTTGCTCAGGCGAAGTTCAAAATAACTCAGGCTGTAAGAACTTCTGAGACAGCCTGGGATGTGATTAACCTGCAGTGTGACTGACGCTTGTCTACCTTAATTTCCTGTTTGAGAGGATCGCTTTTTTTTTTCTTTTTGCTTTACCTCTATAACTGCCAACATTTATGTACATTACACATTGCCTTCAATGTTTAAATACTCTGACAATCATACCTTCAGCTCTAAGCTAAGATGATAGTGACTGCAGGAGAGAGAAGAGCTGTTTCTAGGAAGGGTAGGCTTCGACACACTTCACAATCCACACTAGGGCTCTGACTTTCCATAAATACTCCATACAAAACTTACAAGAGGCTTTTCAAATTAGAATGCAAGCTTACCCCACCCAATAAAGCATAAGTCACATCCCTCTTCTCTAGACATCATCTTCTATCCTTATTTGCCCATGCTGGCAAAAATGTAGCAAGAGTATTTTTTTCCAGCCTTTTTAATTACCAAAATTCAAGTTGCTTTTAAAATATCATAGTCCCTCTTGAGATTTCAGGAGAGCTGGGGATCACCATGGCAATAAGAAAATGGTGCCAGCGTCATCCTGGCATCAGCCTGCCACACAGCTCAGGAGACCTTCGCATGGGAGAGAATTGAACCCATATAAAAAGTAGGCATGCTCCCTTAAATCCTGTATTTTGGGAAGAAAATGATAAATTTCATGTTACTCAAGGTAAATAAGAAAATGTTGTAACCATATGCTTCCCTCTAATATACACAATTAAAATGCAATATCAATCTGCTCTCCTGGTACGTAAAGTAAAAATGGAAAGTTAACAGACAGTGGCCCACATACGTTGCCTGTGTGCCAGCTTTCCCTCACTCCATCGTGCCTCACCGATTTTTCATGAACCAATCTCTCTCAGCTCATGGAATGTGGGAGTAGTCCCGCTGTCTCCCTTGATTCATGGATTTGCTCCTTCACTCTTTCTGTCAACATTTCCTCTCTACCCCAACATGGTAGGCAAGAAAAAAAGTGACATATCCAGAATGACACAGATGCTACAGAGAGAGAGAGAGAGAGAGAGAGAGAGAGAGAGAGAGCAGTGTGTGTGTGTGTGTGTGTGTGTGTGTGAAATTGAAAAAAGAGAAATCTGATCTGAAACATTTCTGGTCATACATATTTCAAATGGGGTCACATAACCTGTACTGTAGAAATATCCAAGAATAATATTGACATATAACTTTAAAAGCAATAGTATGTCGGTCTGTTTTAAAATAAAACTAGAACTAGACATAAAGCAATATCTCACATAATAGGTTGTAATATACTATTATGAATTTATTATATATGCACATAAACATTTTAAAATCATATCATTAAGTATATAATATAACATAAATTATACCATTAAGTGTATAACTATAGCATATAATACAACATAAAATATGTAAATTCATACGTCTTGATAGTATTATGATACCATTGTTTCTAACTATCCCCACTGTTCTCTCTTGTTTATTCCTCTATATAGAGCATTTTTTCCCTATCTTCTTGGTGTAATGGAACCATTTCCAGTATCCAAAGATATGATAGGTATTCATTTGGTACCCTATAAGCATGGGTACCAACCTCATGGGTTCAACCTCAGCTAAAAGACACCCTTACACCTTCAAAGGAGCATGGGCTGAAACCTTGAAGTTTCAGTCTGGGGGCTTTCTTTTAATTTGTAAGCTAGATTTGCACAAGCTTTGAGAGGACCTTGAAATGTGGGCTAGAGTCCTCTGGTTTCAACAGTGTTTTATGTCTTTTGCAGGTGAACTGACAGATAGATTACCTTAGATTCCTCCTTTAGAAGCTAATGCAAAAGATCTGATGGAAAAAGAGAGAAACTTTTAGATGTTTCCTGCCATTATTAGAGAAAAGGTACAGAAGAAGTAATAGTGAAAATGGGGTGTGGTGGTGCACACCTTTAATCTCAGCACTTGGGATGCAGAGGCAAGTGGATGTCAGCGAGGTTGAGGCTGGCCTGGTCTGCAGAGCAAGTTTCAGGACAGCCAATAGAAACCCTGTCTTGAAATACTACCCTTACCCTAATACACACACAAAGAAGAAGGGATGGTAAAGATCAATTCAAGGAACTCAGCAGAAACAAGTCCAAGAGAACCTTAAATCTTACAACCAAACTGCTGGATTGGAGTACTCAGAGGAAGCTGGGTAGTGAACAGGAAGAATGGGAGTCCAAGTTAAGTTTCCCACCCCTGAGTCTGAGGTTTCATAGACACTCAGGGTCCGTGCTTCCTACACTTCACAATAAGACACATCTTAACTTTTTGGAGTGGTTGTGAACCAAACTGCTGGATTGGAGTACTCAGAGGAAGCTGGGTAGTGAACAGGAAGAATGGGAGTCCAAGTTAAGTTTCCCACCCCTGAGTCTGGGGTTTCATAGACACTCAGGGTCCGTGCTTCCTACACTTCACAATAAGGAACATCTTAACTTTTTGGAGTGGTTGTGATTCACTTATGTGAATGTCTCATACAAAATTAGCACACGCTCAGTGTTGCCATCCCTCTAACATTCTCAATAGCTGTCAAGTCTTCTAGCCTATAACTTGACATCCTAACGAAGAATGAAAATAAGACCAGGGAATGCTGGACAGTGTTGCAATAAAACAGCTAAGTCAAAGGGGGAAGATTAGACAAGGGTGGAATGGGCTGGGATGCTTCTATTAACTGTATTCTTGGGAGGTTTGAACATTGTACTAACAGTTCTCCTGAGTTTCCAATAATCCCCCCACATGCCAGCTGTAGTGGAGTCTTTCCTTCCTTTATTTTGTGGCGGATGAGTGAAGGGAGACATGGGGAATTAAGCTAACCACCAGCTTGTTCATGCTGAGAATTTAAACAAGCTCCTATTTGTATATTACAAACATGAAGTGCAAACATTCCTACCTATCCTGCATCTGAAGTTCAATGTCAAAACCAGCCTTTCGTTTATATGTCATGTTTCCATTTAAGAGACTTCCCTCTTCAGACACAAATAAGTCTGAAGCTGTTAAAGGAATACTAAATGACTGCAGAACCCCAACTGCTTCTCTCTTTATTCTCCTTAATGAGAACAGCAATGCAAGGGATATTTCACAAGTGCTGGAGGGCCAGTAGTTCTTTCTTTTGAGAAAGTAATTTGTTTGGAAATTAACCTTTTGTTTCAGGATATGTCTATTTGCTGTGTATCTTGGTGATGTATTTTATGTCAAAATCCTCAATCAAGTGTCTTCTTCCCCAATTTAGTTAGTAAATAGGTTTGGTTTTCCGGGCCTCAGTTTTCTATTGGGTGAGATATTTCTTGGCACTTTAGATTTCCTTTGATTCCAAGTGACTAACACAGATGAAATGTAATTTTATTCTTACAGCAATTTGATCGAGTTTTACTAATTTCTCCTTTGATAACCTTAGCTCCTGATAGCTTTTCTCTACTTCCCTTTATGGGTAAGGGAAAGGATGTCATACGACACAGTGGCTGCCCAGCTAAAGGAAGACTGATCTGATAATTAGGTGCTCTGATTACTGGTCCTTGGAATTGATGCTCTCCAAATGAAAGATGCAGAAAAATCCTTCTCAATTTTGTCCTGTTCCCTTCTGGCAGTTTCAAATGAGCAATTTTAGTTTTTGGACCATTCCAAGATCTGGAACCATTTTATTTTCATTTGAACTGGGGTCAGAACAAACATAATGCGTTTCAACCTGCCAGAGACAATCACCCTTCCTTTTCCCAGTTGTATTTGTAAGTAAAATGACAGCGGTTTTGATGTACCAGAAATACTGAGCCACAGGTGACCTGATCAGACTTTCTTCTCAGTCATCAAGCAAAACATATGACAGGAGCCAATCACTTTTTGGAATTAGTTTTTTTTCTATGTGAAAAATACTGAAATATACAGTGTAATTTATACGTAAAAACATAAATAAATTACATATTTATATAGAATAGCTAGCTAGGCATATTGTTTCTGGATTGAATGTCTTAGCTGAATTTGATTTCTAGCAACTGTAAAAAGGATTTGCATCATGACAAGTCAGACTTTTAGGACCATAGTCTAATGCTGTATGCACATGTGAGTTAAATGAAGCTTTACATTTGTATAGGTTCTGTATTTTAAAGATGAATATAAAGTAGCATTGTTTTATTGAAGTTAGCATGTAATATATTAAAGCTCAGAGTCTATGGTTATTTTGTTCTAAGCAGGAACTAAAACGTCTATATGGGTTGGCTAAAGACAGAAGGCAACACAAAACAGCCACCTAGTTTTGTATGATATAGTCTTAATATGGCCTAATTTTAATAGGCACTATATCTAGGTAGATTTCTAATCCAGTGTCAGAGTTCAGGGATGAATCCGTTTTCTACATTGTTCCGCTTTGAAGGCAGGAAGCCTGAAGCTTAAAGGCTGAATACATGTGTACAAAGTATAATCATATATGAGGAATGAAGACCACGCCCCTGCGTCTTTCTGTGTACATCGAACCGTCATCTAATGACAGTGCATGGTTTCAGTAGAATGGTTTCCAGCACTAGAGCACCATGAGTACTTTGCTTAGATGAAAGAAAAAAAAAATCAAGCTTCTTTCTTTTAAATGTACCAAGACACATGCCAGAAATGGTTGTGAAAAGAAAATGCAAAGATCCACGTTAGCAATACATTCCCAACGTCTAGGAGAAATGGCTGTGCCAGTGACATGTTTTGTGTCCTCTGGAGTATTTCTATTTCAGGCAAACCCAAATAATATCATATGTACGTTATTGTCTAAAGGCAGACTTAAAATTCAAAGTGAAGGTGACAACCAATATTTACATCTTTGTTTTTACTACCAACTCCTAGCCTCTTCAGATTAAGGGAAACCTAGAGCCATGAATATGAACCAGAGCGTAGAGTTCTGGGATAGGCTCATAGCTACATGCATGCTTACAAAGGGCATAGGACTTCCAACTACGAAATGAAATTCAAATGAAGTCCTATCAGACAAAGCCTAACAGGAGAGACAGAATCTATGTGTGGAAGGAAATGATGAAACTAGGGTAGATGAGGAGGTTTACAAGATAAAGCAGAGGACTGATGAGCCCTCCAAGGCTCGCCCCTGCACTCCAGGAACACACTCATAATTTTATCAGAAAAAGATACAGAGGGGTAGACAAATGATTTTTAGTGATTCAATTAAAACCCAAAGTTATCATTTTTATAATAGCTTGCATGTAAAAGAAACTTCAGTTTTAATAGCAGAGTTAATTCAATGCGGGTGAGTTTGGCATCCATCCTATCTGCTTTTGATTTTTCAGAAGCTGGGGTAGGACCACGTGTAGATAGCTATTTACTTCAGGAATAATTGCTAAATGAATCAAAGAAATCTCATACTTCATACGATGAAATACTACGCAATTACTAAAATAAAGTTTTCAAAGCATGAAAAAGCACCATGATCGTACTAATTTTAAAAGTAGGTTACTAAGCAATAAGCATAAATCTTATTATATTAAACCTTTATAGTATTATATAGAAAACATTTTAACATATTTTCCATAACCTTGTCTATTACAATTTGACAGAAACATAAAGACACAATTTGTATTCAACTTCTATACATACTTTGTTTAAAGTGTATAAAGTGTGAAAATAAAGCAAAATTAAAATTAGGAAGCCTAACTTTGAATGCATCTTCATCAAGTGTATGGCAAGTATCGAAGCTTCCAAATTTAAGCCTATATGAGTGACTTGGGTTTGGTAAAAGAAAAATCCATGAGACAGGCAGAATGAAACCGCATCTCTGAGGCACCATTTATGTGAGTAAAACAACTGCACAATCAATGTGGAATTTTATGGGTAACCGATACGAGGATTGAATTGATGGTTCTAAATATGCTGAGGTGACAAGATGCCAGGAAGGATCTGGGCAGCCTTATATCTTAAGTTGGTTCCTATAAATAGCACAGTCAGGGAGACCCACAAATGGAGAATTACAGTAGTCTAGACTTAAAGTAATAAAGGGGTTTACCAACATTTCCACATCATTCTTGCTGAGCAGGGGGTTCACTTCCAGAAGCACGAAAGGATGCTCCAGTCACAATCACAGGGTGCTTATCCATTGATGAATCAGATGTCAACACGCCCCAAAGGCACTTACAACTTCGGGATGCTTTTAAAATCACATTCCATAAAAGGCTAATCAGAAAAGAAGACTGACTCAGCAAGCACCGAGGCCAAGGGATTGAACTTTGATGTGATTTTGATCCGGTTACGTCAGACTGTGTGACAGCCTGCAGTTCTCCACCTAGATAGCGTCCTCAGGTAGAAAAAGTTGACGTCTTTCTTCCTGGGCTGGTATGCTCCTTAAAGCCCTGTATGGCTAGACTTCGGTTCCTTCATCTTTCCCCCTGCTTATTTGTATGCTTATTCTCCCAACAGTGTACATAAAAAAGCATGTAAATTGCTAAGCATTATGAAATTATTACTTCTCATTGCACCACTGTCACAGTGAAGCCAAGCAGGAAATACATCCCGTGAGTTTTTCCGTAAATGGTTTTTAAGAACAGCGATGACTCTCGCTTTATAAAGGGCTGCCTACATGGAAATCACACGAAAAGCTTCATATATGTAATTTCTGTGCTTTGTAGTCTCCTGCAAGGTATTCACTACATCTGACAAAGTTCCATCAGCCAAAAGCAAAATTTCTTTGCCAAAGGTCATGAGGATACATTCCTGATTGCATAATACTGCCTATTGAAGCTAGTGCCAATCACTGAGTAAACGGTCAGCAAATAAGATGCCTTCAAGACTGTCACCTGAGATCTACAAGAAGCAAAAAAGACTCACTGAAAATTCTGGTTGATTGGAATAATTCCTAGCCCATTTGAATATTCACTGTAAGTCAAGGGTCTGAGTAATAATTGTCATATATGCCCTATAATAAAATACATACATACCCTTGCACCAAATACTCATCCTTCTGACTGGCAAATTAAAAAAAAAGATTTAAAAAAATAAAAAGAAAACACCAAGGAGCAAATGTTTATATTGCTGATTAAATCTGGAAAAAGAGAGGTTCATATACGTCAGGCAAGTTTTTATTTTGAGCCTTGTGAAAGCTTTTATCATGACAATGGTTATTATGAAGTACCAAGAGAAGGCTGGTGTCTAAACTGTTTCTCAAATGCTTTCGCAGAGGAACCCTTTCTCTCTTCGCCAGACTTCGTACTACTACTAGTTGGGTTTGCTGTGAATCACATATTTTCAAAGTTTACCATGGGGAAGTGAGAGTCATTGGAGCCCTTTGGGCTAGTTCCCACACACACTGCTAGGCACTGATAGGTGTGGGAAGTCCAGCCCCCAGGAGACCTCTGGTTCACTTACATATCGGATGGTATCAAGAATGAGTGCCTTTAAAGGAATGTGTTGATTTCTCTAGAAGAAAAGGAACTGGAGGATAGGGGAGGTTCAGAGCTACGATGTCACCTACTTGGGAGGTGACGGGGGGGGGGTGGTGGTTCAAGTTCTAGTCCTCTCTGATCTATAGAGAATTCAAGAGCAGCTTGGCCCCTGTCTCAGAAGTAAAAATAAAGAGCACCAAGACCTAAGTTTAATCTCCTGGACCCATGCAGTAGAGGTAGAAACTGATTTTTGCTAGTTATACAGACAAACAGACAGACAGACTGATAGACAGATAGACACACACACACACACACACATACACACAAACACACACACAGGTGGGCTAGAGGGAAGAAATAAACATATCAGGTAATTTTAAAACGTATTAGAAAAAAGACTATTGACAGTACAGTGGCAGATTTTCGGCTACTATACGTAGGCCTGTAGCACTGTTAAAGAAAATGAAGGTAGAAGCAGAGGAAGGAAATGAAGGAATGATGTGGGAAATTTTGCTAATAAAATTCCAGGTAACAAGGACAGACTAGGACAAATCAAAGAGAAATTGGTGGGAACACCAAACTAATATGTTCAAAACATGAAAACACTGCTTTAAGTGTTAAAAACATACAAAATCTACCCTAAAATATTATGAAGATAGAACCATTTTGTCACTTTTGTACACACACGAACAGAAAGAACAGAATAATATGGATGAAAACTCCAAGAAGATACAGTGAAGAACTCATTGCTACATTAAGCTACTATAAACTCTTGGTTTCCAAACAATGCAAGAACAGTACAAAAAATACACGTATGTCATAGGGATAAGAAGCCCAGCAAAATCTCTTGAGTAAATCACTTAGATCGTAATTTAAAATCTATTAGAAATCTATTTCAGGAAAACAGATCTTTATAATGTACATGCATATACATTTCTAAATATTTCCAGAAGGCTAATGACGCTATAATATCACCCTTTTGAAAAAGAGTATTAGACGTATCTATTGGATAACTCATGGATACTTTTGAGTACCATTTAAGGCCTCTAAAACATAAGAACTTACTGCATAAAGTTTTAATGTTTTTGTTTTAGTTTTTGTTTTTTCAAGACAGGGTTTCTCTTTGTAAATCTGGCTGTCCTGAAACTTGCTTTGTAGACCAGGCTGGGATCCAACTCACAGAGATCCTCCTGCCTCTGATTCCTATATGCTGGGATTAAATGCCGCCACTGCCTGGCTATATAAAACATCTTAAAATGTTTAAAAGTTTATAATGTCTGCATGTGAAAAACTAAAGTTAAGAAACTATTTAAGAAAGACATCAGCAGTTAATCTGATCAGCAAAAGTTTGCACAATTTAAAGTTGTTGAGTAGCTTTAAAAAATACAATTGAGAGCTTCTAGCACAGCATAATCACGAAGAAATTTCAGCAGAAAGTGAATAATTGGAGATAAAGCATCTAAGGAGAATTCAGTAGCTATAACAGATAGACACACACATACAAACAGTTCTCCTTATGTAGCACAGGGTGGCCTTGGATTCATTATGTAGCACAGGCTCACCTTGAACTTGTGACTTTCAGCCTCCAGAGTGCTGCAGTTATAGGTATTCATCATTACACACAGCTTAAAATATAAATTTTAAAAATAACTACAATTACTACTTATGTCAGCAAAGATGACAAAATGTCAGAAACTGTGAAAGCGTTATCTTTTATAGTGGCAATTCAAAATGTTTCTACTTTTATTGGTATACTATTTCTAAATAACAGAACTCAATTTTGTAATTATGAATTTATAAGGCAATAAAAACTATTTTTAAGCTTAAAAACTATCTCCTATTTTAAAAGACATATAGGTAGGAAGAACATTAATCCAAATGTTTTTGAGTATTATTTTTATATAAATGGAAATACACAGTTTATCAATATATATAAGGAGCAAAATATCAATTTAAAGATATTTATTTTGGTAAAAACAATAAAAGCAAAACAAAAAAATGAAGCCAAAAAAATCTACATAGGTTTCTAATTTTGTTTAATTTTCCTTGAGTTTACCAAATGTCCTTTGCTTGCTGAAAGGACTATTGTGTGTTTTCCACAAAACACTGGATATATTATTATATAAAAAGGTGGGGTTTATCATCCATATGTCTATTACACAACTCATAATCCTTTTGGAGTCCTGGTATAACTTTCACAGACACCTGGCCTTAAAAAGAGCCCAATTTCATCACCAATACGAGAGTCAACAATCAGTGAGTGATCCCTTTACTCTGTAAGTGGACAAATGACAGACCTGTGCCTTGTATCAAAGCCAGAGACAATATACATTGTTTCATGGAAAGAAGTGTTAGAACTATTTTGTTTGTTATATTTCTTGGACGTGTGAAGGAAAATTTCAAGAACACAGGAACACAATGAATTCAGTGTGACCCAGTAGTGAATGAGAAGCAGAAGCCCACACTCCACGCATGGAATAACCAGCCTTCCCTTGATTGTCATTCACAAGGCAAGAAGCAATCTTTGAGGATCCTACTCCATGAGTTCATCAGCTCTCTGCAAAAGTTTCTATGCATAGGCATCATATATCTATTTAAAATTATGAATTATACTAGTATATGCTCACAGCTGCCCCTCCCCCCATTTTTCTTTTCTGTTTGAGCTTCCTACTTGATTACAGGAACAGAAACAGATGAAAGAGATAGTCCGTAGCCCAGGCTCCAAAGGATGTCTCATTCAACAACAACACTTTCTTGCATCAATCTATCGGTATAAAGAAAATTGTTTCCGTAGCTGCATAGATGCCTTTTAAATGAATCTCACTCAAAACAACAGACTTGATGAAAGGGCAAAAATACTTTCACACAGTCTGTCTAGAATTATGGTAAGTTATACTGCAGACGAAAAGGAAACTTGATGCATGAAATTCAACATAGGTGCAGAAACTATCCTATCTCAAAGCAGCATCCAGGCTCAGGGTATTGGCTCTGAACAGGTGGAGAAGTGTGATACAGAGGACATAAGACAAAACTCCACCCAGCCAGACACCGGCCTTCTGGTGTATCCGCCAGTCCACATTTTCATAGTGCAGGGATGTTGCACACTCGTCCTATTTATGATGAAACACACGGAAACTCAATTCTCTGTGATGGTGAACAATAGAACTGGGGATATCACTCACTTTCCACAGATTGAAGCGGTCAGATCACCTCCTGCTATTCTCTGCCATTTTTTTTTTTGGAATGCAGTTGCCTCTCTGGTCTCAGCCTGTGCCTCTCATTACTGGCAACAGAAGTGGGTGCTGAGCCCTAGCTCCATGCTCAGGCATTAAATCAGACCTTTGTCCAACACCAGTTCAGGGGTTGGGGAGCAGGAGGAGGGGGGGGAGAGGAAATTTCCCTTTCCTGGTAATGCTTTCTGACATATAAAAAGAGAAAATAGTTACACCTTTCATTGCATCGCTGTGGGGAACTAATTTGTTTTGACACACTAAGAAGTAATCTGATGTTCATATTTATTCTGAAAAGACTGTATTAGCTAAAAACAAGTTCCATGCATAAAACTACTGATCTATAATCAGGCATGTATATCTGCTGAGAATTCTGAGGTGTTGGGAATTAGTGCATAAATTTCTCTCTAAAGGCATCTAATCCCCATCACTTTGAATCTTTCCTGTTTCTTCTCTCTTACATGATTAGCACCCAGGACCCAGCTGTCTGCAGGAACATATTTTACACTGTATGCAAAACACTGGCATGCACTAATTTGACCCACTGAACTCATGCTTCTCCTTTCAAAAGGCCTCATAATTGGCCTTGATTGAAGAGCTATTCTAATACTCCTCTCGGCAGTGACAGTCACCGAAATGCTTCTAAGCCTCAGTCTGGCTCACGGCAAGCCAATGTACCACCTTGTTTATTTATTTTTAGTTTATGAAAAGCTAATGTCCAAGATTCTTTTAAATGTTGGAAGCATCGAATGCCTCTGCACAGTCTCCAAACTTAACAGAGGCCAAGGGAAATGTTATGGGGCCTGAAGGAGAGCAAAAGAAAGAAGGGAAGAAACCCCTAATGAAACCACGGTGAGCGGTAAGGGAGCTGAGTTACAAGTATTCAAAGAGATGAATTGCATTAACCCTGCCCTTCCCTATTATATTCACTGCCCACTGGAAACAACAACAGAATTACTAAAATCCCACACTCTCTAATGGGATGGTAATAGGATTCCGAGGCCATTAGGGTAAAGGCAATCCATATTTTACAGTGTAATAAGCCCACACTGAAGTTGCTGTGCCCCTCCCCCCCCAAGAGATCAACAATTACCAGTTTAACATTACCAAATCCACAAGTGCTTTCAAAATTGCAAAGTACTCCTCTGTTAAAAGTCAAAGGTCTATTTTGTAAAGCTGTACATATTTTTTGTGAAGTAAAATCATTTAAATACATGGAAAGAATGTTTTCTTTGCTCTTAGTATCGATTATTATGCATTCCCGAACATTTGGAAATGAATACTGTGATTTATTATAAGGAGGTCTGTAGTTCTAAAGTGGTGCATGTCTGTTCAGGTGGTTATAGTCCCCCTTTAAATAATTACTCTCTTTCTTTAAAAACACTCTCTTACTACAGAAGAAATATTTAAGAAGTGCTATCAGTGTTAAGTCATTGCTGGTAATGTGGCAGAGGACATTCTGTGTCATCAGGATACAGGTGAAAAGGGGGGAAAGGAGCTTTATGGGACCCGGTGTGGAAGCAAAGAAAGAGGGAAGAGATGTGTGTCAAGATCGGAAGAGAAATTAGTCGGGAACTTAAATCACTTGACGTGCATATTGTCGGAGGGAGAATAAACTGACTGGCCTTTCACATTTTCTTTTATTTTTGTTTTGCTGTTTTACTTAGCTACTTGACAATTTCATCCATGTATAATGCACTCGGATTACTCTTTCCTCTCCATTCTCTGATCTCTCTCATTATTATCACCCCTCGTTTACCACTCCCTTTTTCAGATTAAAACATTTTTAGTTTGTTTATGTAATTTAATTATTGTGCCATTGAATCAACTTTTACATTGTATTGGTTATAACCCAGAAAGACATCAGATCTTCAGGAAAGCCTAATAGATGAAGAGCATGAGTTATTATTAATTTCTGGGGGCTCCTCTTTTTGACTCCTCTGATAGAACACTGAAAATACAATCCCTGATCATCCATAATAAAGATTTCCAACGTACATGCATAGCTTGAGTTTAATTGGGCATGTTCAAGTTTCTTTCCATGAATAACATACAAATAGGTGGGGACAATCACATTTTATACTCTTCACAAAACATACCTTCAGACATCAACAAGACACAGGAGTGACTGTGAGCTACGTGACACAGAATGCTGAAGGTGATTAAAATAACAACGATGAAATGAAGACGGTGCATCTAAATGCTTTCTCCACATCAGCGTGCCTCTCAGGAAACACCTTAGCCCTGCAAAACTGTCACTGAGTAAAAAAAAAATCATAAAAGATCAAAACTTTCCATGTCTTAATTCCAAGTTCATTCTGAACTATATTGCCAAGTATCATGAGACTAGCTTTCTATTTAAAAGGGTGTGGCTTTAAGGAAAAATGGCTTCTTTTAAAGATCAGAGACACCAAATGTGGGATGGGTGCTCTGAAAACAGCTGCATGCAAGTACTGAGCTGCCTACACATGCCATTTACAACGTGAGAATGTGGCCTCTGGGAAATCACATGTGAAGGATGAGCACACAGGTGGCATGACATTCAAAAGAGACCTGACAGCTACATCTACTACAGTCTTTAAATTACAAGCAACTAGGGATAGCAGCATGTTATCAAACACAAAGAAACCAAAGAACTTAATGAAACTTTTGAGAGATAAGTTTAGAAAGGAAAGAAGACAGGTGACATTTGGTGTGGTGAGAGGTACAGTAAGTGACATGATTCCCCTAGACCCAAATACAATGAAATCAATATACATTTCTTGTGTATTATCATTCTGTAGCTCTGAGTACCTAGCAAATTTCCTGATCGAGTGGACACATGTCTGAAAGTGGTTGCCATAGCCAGAGTCCAAGGTATTCTTGGCTCAGGAATTCTGGTTTCCATGGTTTGTTCTGCTCACTTGGAACGCTATGCTGGGGAGATATGACCACCACCTTCAGACTCCTCTTCCCGCTCAAAGGGCTTTATCTTTTATCATAAGCTACATGAACAAAGGATGAGGCTAAAGATGATGATGACGATGATGATAACGATTACAAGGAGTGAATGTATCCACCCCTCTAATAGCACAGGTGTGTTCTGGAGCTCAAGGAACTATTTCATGGTAGATATGAAGAGGCAAGCACAAGGCAAGACCTGTGATTCATTGAACCTCCCCTGAAATTAGTATCGAGAGCAAACACAGGGATCACTGCCTCTTAGTCTCTTTAATATGAGTCCCTACCCTTGAGTTTATAGAAGTGATGTGATTATTTATTTGGTCGAGTCATCTCCATAACGAAATAAATGTTATGCTCCCATTACGAAGCTAGAGGGTTGTGCTACCACAGTGCACAGCTAGTCACCACCGCTCCTATTTTCACTGAGCTTCTGAGCTTATTCATGTTGGTGGAAGGACAGGTAGCCGAGCATCTGTATATAACCTGAGAGTTTTGTACTGTTAAACTGTTCAGAATCGACATCTGTAGGCGAGACCTAGTCAGGGCAGACTTGCAGGAAGAAGGGACATTTAAGTTGAGACCTCAGAGGAGCTGTCTAGAAGCCAGCTGTTGAGAAGACCAAAAAGATGAGCACTATTGGTGGCTTCTGTGCTCTAACCCGTCCTGAGGATCTTCTGGAGGGTAGGATATAGAATGCAGATACCTTGGAGGGCAGATGGAGGGTCCCACAGGCATGGGAAGTGATACATAAGTGGTATCCACCTTTACTGGAAACTCTTCAAGGGCAGGATATAGTGTGGGTCTCCTCATTTAAAAATTGCCAGCAAAATAAGTAGATTAGACACTGGAAGTGCTCCTTTAAGATTTACTTATTATCTCTCTGCAATGCCTGGGTGGTGACTGAAAGCCAGTGTATGCCTAAAATGCTTTTAAATACTGTACAGAGTCACTCTTAAAGCATTTATTAAACCTTTTTTCTTATGCAGTAAACACTCCAAGAATGCATATATTAACCTCAATGCCTCTTCCCTGATCCATAAGGGGCATCTGATCATTTTGACCACACCCTCTTACATACTTGTGCTTTCCAACCTTGACTTAGAATATGTTACAGAGGAGTCTGAGCTAAGAATGCAATCTACCACAATACAAATAAACATGGGAAAAGCTTATTGAGAGATTGGTTCCAGGTCAAAGTGCTAACATTTGCAAGACATATTAAGTTCTAAGCCAAGGCATATAACCTCAATTTACAAGCTAATCATTCATTCTCAAAATCAGAAGAAATCTGAATCTACACAGAACTGTCTTCTTGTATATGAATGATGTGTGAAAGGTAGTGACAACTTCACTCTCAGAGAGCTCATGGCTACATCCTTTCATATTCTGTGCCTTTTGAGCTCAAATTATCCACAGTCAAACTTGATAGGCACGCTCAGCAATGCAGCAATATCCTGGACTGTTAACAAGTGCAGCCTCATATAAAAGTAAATCACAATTTTCTAATGCTTTCTTCAACATTTAGTTCATAATAACAGATAAAACTGCAGAACTCAACCATTCATTTCTCAAATAAAGGGGATTGACATGGCAGCTCAAGTAGAAACAGTATTTGGGGTGTAACCATCAACGTTTAAAAACAATTTACTCTTCTGTTCTAGTAACATTTAAAAAAAAAGTTAAGACGAGTGAATCACAGCCTGTTATAATAAAGCATAATAAAGTAATTAGAGCTTGGGTTTCTATCAAGGTTTCTTGCCATGTAAAATGTTCATTTATCTGAAATTTGCTTAAAACAAATAGATTAGATTCATTTCATGAACAAGAATGACATGACTTTTTTGTTAACACCGATTAATGACTTCAGTTTCTAATGTCATTAGTCGACTATCATCATTTTGCTATTTGAAAAATGGTTTCTGGAATCTGTGGGTCTCCTCAGAACATGAACGTTTGCCCATTTCTTATATTCTACTGACCTCTAGAGACTACATGGGTGTGTATATAAATCACATGCAGTATGTGACTGTGAACACATACATTTCCCTCACAAACACCATGCTGACTGCGAACAATTAGCGCCCGATTATGCAAACCCATTTCATTTTGGAGTAATATGTCAATCTTCAGCTTTGGAACCTATCCTCTGCACACACATTTTGTACACATGTCTCTGTAATCCCAAGCATGCTCACAAGACCACCCTTGTGTTCTTCACATGTACAGGAATCTCAGAGCAGTGACCTTCAGACAAACGGATTGGATCTTTGGATTGTGACCCGCATCATCAGAGGATGTGATAGGGAATCCAGACTTTCCTGTCTAGATTTTTCTTAAATCCAGATTTATTTTTAGTTGGGACTAGGTCATTTTATGGGGAAAATCTTCTTCATATCATAGATGCTGTAATCTTTTTTTAAATCTCCTTTCCTGAACACAGGAAGAATATAAAATATGAGGTACCTCATGAAGCTCAGGTGGCTTGCCTTGGCGTTCTTTCCTTGTTTTATTATTATTAGATACGTACCAAAAAATCGAACATAAAATAACTTTTAATTTCAGCCTAGATCACAAAACCTCTTTAAGAGGAATGTCAGGTCTGTGGGTAGAGCTAGTACTACACTACATATTTAGAAAAAACAAGTTTCTGGGTTCAATTCCCGGCAACCCTACCTCAAACAGTTATGCCTTATTCATCTTGGAATACCTGGAACAAATTGTGGGGAATTAATACTATCAATTAGGGAAAAATATCTCTCAGTATTATCCAGAACTATGCCTATACCTTTTACCATCTTTCCCTCCCTGTCTATACTCTCTGAAATTAAATACAAATGTAAACATATAAACATGTATTCTGTGTGTTATATATGCACATAGATAAACAAAATATAGATGCCAATGATGCTGCATCTAAAACACTATGCTCAGTTTGGCCACTGGTTTTCTTTTTGCGTGTGTGTGTATGTGTACGATGTGTGTATGCCTATATGTATGTGTGCTTGATCATGTAGATAACTGTGGGTACTCACATTGTACATAGCATGCTTATAGTGGTCAGAAGACAACTTAGAGAGGGGTTCTCAACCTTCCTAATGCTGCGATCCTTTAATACACACAGTTCCTCATGTTGTGGTGACCCCAACCATAAAAGTATCTTGTTGCTACTCAATAACTGTAATTTTGTCATTGTTATGCCTTGTAATGTAAATATCTGATAGGCAGGATATCTGATATATGAACCCCCTGAGGGTCGCAACCCACGGGTTGAGAGCTTATGAGCTAGAGTGTTGTTTCTTGACTTCCTTCATGTTTTTCGATACAGTCTCTTTGTTCTTAGCGGTATTACACACTAGGCCAACTGGCTTGGGGGCTTCAGGGAATCTCCTCTCTCTCAACTCACTGTAGGAACACTGGGATTACCAACATGCATACTACCACACCGAGCTTTAAATAGGTTTCTGGGATTTGAACTCAGGTCCTCAAGTTTTCACAGAACTTGCTTTGTCCTGATCCACCTTCACAGCCCACAACTATTTTTTTTCTAATAATTCTTTTATGCTTTCAACTTTATATATTATATTACTGTTTAAATTCTCATTTAATAGAGACATTGAAGACTATTTGGCCATTGTACTACATCTGGTTACACATGAACATTTAAAAACTAAAAGCAAATTTCTTTCTAACATAGTCCATTTTAATCTAGTGATAAAAGAGTGTTTTTAACGCACTAAGGAGACAATACACTTTGTGCCCTTTAGCCTGTTGTGTCAATTATATTATATAGTGTGCATTTTATCACTTACACAGCATTATACATTTATAACTAGAAAGAGCTTGTGAATTTTGATTAGGTGCCTCAAAGCACTACCAATTGTTAAGACTTGAATGTCCTAAGAGAGACGACATAAGAGAATCAGACATTGTTTCATGAGAGAGTACAGGACAGTAGGAGATGTGGCTGTAAGATTTGGAAATTGTCCGTTCTATAAAAGAAGAGGGTAGTGGTGGGGCGGGGGGGGGTGATTTCTGATTTCATGATAATATCCACTAGAGAGAATCCTGACTCCATTGTACAGATGTGTGGTGAGCTGGCTAGTTCCTTCTACAGTGACATACAAAAAGGAGTCTATAGTTAGGCCCTTTCTGGGAGGCTCAGTTCCACTTCCCATCTTTTCACCATTTCAGCCAAAGTCATGTCCAAGAATCCCAGAGGCCATCGGGAGTGCTAAGACCATCAGTAGGTTAACTTATTAAAAAAATAAAAAATAATAATAATTCATGGAGAAATAACTAGCAGCTTGCTAGTGATGGAAATGGAGGAGGGTTGGAGGCGAACTGGACTATCAGCACCAATAACCTACTTTTGGATTTAACACGAGAAAAGTATGCTAATCAAAATTCTGATCTAATTCAAAAGGTACCCTTGCTTGATCTGTGTGGCCTTTTAAAAGATCTGCACACCCCAATTCCCAACTAGTTAATTAAAATGGGTAGTTAGCCTCCTGGGAGAGGAGGGGAATTACATAAGTCAAAACGACACTCCCAGAAATTTGATCCTATTAGGTTTGGTTGATTTGTTTTATTTTATCTTAGTGTTTTGCTCCTTTAAAAGGCAGAGACATACAAAAAGATAAAGTTAGCTATCATTTGTAGCTAGAAAGCGATCTCCCCCAACACTGAAATTTAGCAGATAATTTTAGTAGATTATTTCAAAAAGTGGACTTTATTACAACCTTCCATCTTTGAATGCTATTCAGTGGCTTGGACTTCTCCCTTCCATATCATTAGCAGAGGCGCTAATGATTAGACAAGTGTTTCACGTTAGGTAGTTAGAGAGAAGACAGCGTCAGAGAAGAAATCTGAATAATCCCTGTACTGGAAAATCAAACCCTGGATAATCAGGACTGTACTGTACAGGCAATTAGGATTCCGTCCAGTTAAGAGAAATTTGTAATCCGTTCAGTTTCAAGCCAGAAAAATCACATTTTCTCAAAAACTTGTATTTCGGCCTCCGATGGCTTAAAAAGTTCTCCTTACTAGATTGTCTCCAATTACAGAAATCCTTCCCAAGCACAAGGCTGCAGAAGTATATTAAATCTGCAGGGTATCGTGTAGCTGGTGGTTTTACAGAGTTCTACGGCACACAGAATCCAGATGCATGGTGTAACACTGCCGATGCAATTCACCACAATCTGATAATGCTGCTTGTTCAGATCATAAGAGTTGTCTTACACGGGGCATGTGGCTATGTGGGGGGGGGGGGATTTGCCTTTCAAAAGAAGGTTCAAAATAATAAGTAAAAGGAACTAGCAATAAATTCATATTTGAATATTTTCCCCAACTTGCAGCCTTCCCTTTGCACCACCAGCACATGCGCGCGCACACACACACATACACACACACACACACGAGAGAGAGAGAGAGAGAGAGAGAGAGAGAGAGAGAGAGAGAGAGAGAGAGAGAGAGAGAGAGAGACAGGTCTATAGTGGATATCAATAGATCTCTGACTCACCCAGCAGTAACAGAAAAATGCAATTATCATAGACTTGTGAGCAGGACAAGCTTCAGCCAAAACTGTCAGACTGAAGTCAACAGAGAAATCTACCTCACCTCAAATACAAAGATCAACGTTGGTAAAGCATCGAAATGCGATGAGTCTTTAACAAAGGAACAACAAAATAACAATAATAGGATTGTATTAAGGTACATACATGTAGTGAATACAGGGCTGCTTGTGCTGTGGCATGGATTTTTTTTATTGCTGATTTTCTTCCTAGATAACTTAGAATCCTATGCAAGTATGCAGAAGCAAAACAGTCAAATAAGATATCCAGGAGAAAAGAGGTGGAAAAAATGTACCTTGAAGGATGAGACAATAATTTCTAAGGCTTTGGGATATATATTTTTTCCCTTGAATTGTAATTCACTCAAATGTATGAGTGATGCCTTTTGTGTCTGATAATGTCAAGTGTGAATGTCATGGGCAGCCCCCCAGCTTTGATGGTATTAAAATGGCGGGAAGATGAAAAGCTTGGAAAAACAAATGGAACAAATTAAATTAAAGTGGCCAGAGGACACAAGAAGTCACTCATCTGCAGCTTGGTTCTGAGGTGATAGTGGTGATCCCGTCTACTTAAACAGGCTTGCAAAACCAGTATTTCTGAGAAAAAGTGGTGTGGCCCTCTTCTTTTTCAATTGTGCTAATGATTCTCTTAGCTCCCTCTCATTGTGAAGTCTGCCGAACACTAGAAAACACCTTATAGGTTTACACATAAATTTACATTACATAGTCAGACTAATGTCTATCACTGTGGTTGTCAGTCAAGTGTAGTAGGCATCAAAGAGTTCAAGGTGAGGTGTTCATAGTTTATAGAAAGCCATTGACAACACAGGCAATTTAGGAAGGCAATTAACTCTAATAAATAAAGTATATACCTTCTCAGAGAGATGGAAACTCTCAAAGATCACACAAATCCATCATAATCAATGTCAGGAAACTGGAGATAAACCCAACGTGGATTGTATCCAAATAGCAATAGCACAGACACAACCTTACATCTTCTAACCTGTGTGCCTCATCTTTAACAAATGGTGAAGGTTTTCCTTACAAGGGTATGAAATAAACATATGTATACCAAATCTGTCTTAATGAGGCCATGACATCTACAATACGCACTAGAAATCGCAGTAATTACAATAGCATTCACTTTCACCCCTCTCAACAATATTTCTCAACTCTAGAACCTGGGGCTGGGCTAATGCGATATGCTCTGGCCTCCAGCTTTGAGGCCAGGCATTCTCCCCTCTTCTTTCAACAATACCCCTTTAAAAGTAAATTAATACTGAAGTAGCATTAGTAGCTCCAGAAGGCTGTAATGTAATTGGAGAAGAGAGGTCATCTAGACAGGGGTTTTAGAGAATCTTGGGGAAGACTTTGCTGCGTGAACTCACAATTTCACTCCTTCTTCACTCTCATACCAAGTTTCCACTACTCTACAAACTTCCAGCTCTCTTTCCCATGAGTATCTGGAATTTGTCTGGTCGTTCCAAGCCCACTCCTGCACCAGTACCTGTCATTGTCTGGGATCTCTGTTTCCCACATGATCCATATGATAGCGTTATCCCAGATTATTTCATCTTTTCATCTTCTCACCTAATTCAAAACATCCACCTAACCTGCCCCAGCCTCTTTTTGCCTGCTCTGCTGAGGAACAGAGGGAGGGCATATTTGGTATAGCCACCAGGGCTCTCCATCTACTGTTGCTTCCATTTCTAGAAAAATGTCAGTGAGGGGCAAGCATTTCTCACTGTGAGGTAACACTGGGCATATTTTATTCATGGTGCTTTGGATATAGGAAGCACTTTATAGATGCTATGGGGGAAAACAGAGCGAGAGATACAGACAACTAGTAAAGCAAAACCAGAAAATATAATCACCCACAAAATGTAAGGCTTTACTTTTTAAAGAAAGAAACAAGCCAACTACTACATGCCAAACAAAATATGTACTTAAATCAAAAGAAAAGAAGCTGGAATGTCCTTACCCCAGTGGACTTCCAGTGCTAATTGCAAAATAGATGTAGCTGACACTCATGCCTTCTAAATATAAACTCTCTTTCTCTCAGAGAAGAAAAAAGAAAAAGAAATGAACTGTGTGTGTGTTATATTAAAACATCCTATGGACCACTTCACACCTTAAGAATGAAAACTGACAAAGAAGTACTTTAATGCAACAGGAAAATCCACCAGTACAGAGCCAAGTCAGCCTAAGGTAACAAAATTCAAAAGCTATCCAATGTGGGTCAGGCTGTGGTTCTGTGTGCAAGTGGTTTTGTGATGCCCAACACTCCTCTTATGTGAGAGAAAAAAAAATACACTTCCCTTCTCCATTGAAATTGGTTAATTGATCATATCTAAAAATAAATATTCCCATAGACAGAGGTCATTGGTTGCTTGAAATTGCATCAGTTCATGTCTGGGTACTAGAATCCTAGGGTCCCCTGGGATGTCTTTGTCATTTTATCAGAATGATTACCAGCAGAGCTGTTCCAGTGTGGGTCCCCTCAGCTCCTGGCACTTCTATTTGCTTTTGCATTTCTATTTTCCCCATCAAGCCTAGTGGCTTTTGCTTTGTCAGTCTGGCAGTTAATATCCAATGTTAATTACATTTCCCATTCTGAGGAAAATCCTATTGGGCTAATTTTTCAACATCATATAATGAAAGAACTTCAGTGACAAACCATGTATGTTTTTGATTGTTTTTTTTAAACTGGTACATCTATTAAGAACTTAATATTCAGTGGGAAAACAGTCTCAGAGCAATGAAATTCTATTACTTTAGAGGTTGCATGCTTTTAATTTCTTAATATTTCATTACTTGTTGGCAACTGGTGCATATTTTTATAATGCGTTTGATCATTACTCTTCTCGGGGTATTCTATTTCAGTTCTTCCTCTGACATCATATTTGCATGTTAAAGGGTTTTTGCATTCAGGGATGGAATGGTCTGAATAGCAATGTGCAGTTAACTTGATTTTTTTTAAAAACGGAAAACAGCAAACAGACATTATATATAGGGAACAAGGAGAACAATATCATCATTTCCAAATCCAAATCAAGTCTGAATAGCTTTCTATAGAATGTCGTAAAAGGTAATGATTCAATATCATTCATTAATTAGCAAATTAGTTTGGAGAGAAGGGTTCTGTTTCTTTGCTTTTTATAAGTCTACTGTTTTTCTTCTCTTTCCTGTGGGGGGAAATAATCTTTTCTTTGCTCTCCAGCAACATCTACTGGAAAAGCCAGAAAAATGCTATTTATATGAATCAGATAGTTTGAGTAGGGATACCATTGATTGCCATCTACCTAAAGAATGCCAGCTGAACTGCATCTGGCTACAGTGTAACTCCACATCTATCTTACTTCTAGTTCCTTCTTTAGGGGAGAGACAGAGGCTCAAGTGGTGGTACATGGGCAAAGTACAGTTTAAAATTTAGTACTGGCTCACCTTGAAGAAGTCATTTTCACACACAAAAGTAGAAAGTACATGTGAGAAAGATAATGCAGTGCCTGGCTGTGTCCTCTCAACCCTTATCACTTATTAGAGATATAATCCTCATATTCAGAGCAAACACCACCACCACCAACAACAACAACAAAGCCCGTCAATATTTAGGTACACCAAGAGTCAGAAAAGAGTTCATTCAAGAAAGCAGTACAGGGAAGGTGGAATTCGTGGAAAGCTACGTTAAGATTCTGTGGAGTTTCTTAAGTTGAAGAGGAGAAATGCTACTGTGAGGCTATTTTTTTTTAATTTGCCAATGCCCACCCAAATGTCTACACGGCATTCCACAGCAGTCTCCTCTTTCCTGGTTCATATCTCTCACTGCAATTCAATCCACAGGAAAAAAAATTATTTTCAGTTTGCCTACACCTGCACCAGGACCTTCCCAGGAAACTCCTACCAGCAATAAATTCTGAATATTGTCATCTGACCAGGGCCACTGTCCACTTGTTCCCCAATGGCCAGTACCGAGCATGTCCTCATGTCCTCTCCAGCAGCACCTACACAAGCTGCACCTACAAGATAACATTAGGTGGGTCTGGCAACATAAAACATGACAGATCAAGGTGCTAAACAGCCAGTCCAGTTTGGAAACTAAGCAAGAAAACATACGATCACGACACAAACGCATGAAATACCTTCTTCTCCGTGTGCGTGCTTAATTCCACAATGCCATGGGAGAGCAGTTCTTTCTAGGGCCAAGCCTACAGGCATTGACATCACCTTTCCACAACCCATTCCTAAGAAGCATTCTCTTAACCGAACAGTACACTTTTAAGGTACTTCCCCTATGCCCACCAAAGCAATTTAGAAACGAACTTACATATGTCAGGTAACGCTTTTGTCAAAAACCTTGGAAGATTCGGATTCCAGTCACACCTAATTTCAAAAGTTGCCCTATTTGTATTTTGATTTTTCCATTCTTAAGTATCAGTTAATTCATGCCGGCCATAGTTTTATTTTATTTTTTTTTAACAGCAGAGGCAATGGACACAAAATCCACAAAGAGTGAGATTAACGGCAAATAGCCCAAACTTTAAAACAACATTTGCAGACACAGAACCCCTGTGCTGAGAGATTCAAGCATAGAGCATATTTTCCATTTGTTCAATGTGAAAATAGACAGGAGCCGTTTAAAGCTTCATCCCAAAGCTTTTAAAAGGAGGAATGCTATCAAATATAATCCAGAATTCCCATTCATGGCGCACAAAAGGAATGCCTAGTAAAAGCTAGTCCTAGTAGAGGACCGGACTACAGGTATTCTAGATTTTGGGTACTAAATCAAAGTTCCGACTTGAGTCTCATAAACACCCTCCTATGTCATTAAGGGGTTTCAAATCCAGAAAGCTTTATTCAACAGCATTTGCAGAGTTAACTCCCCCTCCAAACTGCCATAACTCAGTTCTCCTAATTATTTACTGGATGCATTTCTAAGGCATGCCTTCACCTGATGTTTTAACTTCATATTTCATTTGGGACAACACTTAGTCTCCATTTAGGAACCGTCAACCTGCGGCAGGTTCAGGAGATTCAAGACGCGCCTCACCCACAAGAGCCAAAGCCAAACACACCCAAGCAACCAGACTTAAATAAAACTCTGCTTTTTGCCGATACCTCTGGTGAGAAATTATTATAAAAGCATCAGAAGTTCAGGTTGAAGAAAAATTTTAAATGTCATCTGTCTCCTAGGGCTTAAGTCCCGGAGTTCAAAAACAGTATCAATTGAATTATTTCCCCCCTTTCCTTAGCTGTTTAGAATTCAACATAATGCAAAGTGCTATACTGATCAAAAATCATCTTTCTCATCTCTCCCTTTAAATAAAAGGGAGGAAAAAATCATTCCGTATAAATGCATTTACTATACAAATCTATTTTCAATTGAATTTGCTGCATGCTCTAATTCATCAAAATTAATACAGGTACTTTCTATGTTAAACAAAAGGGAGCCGACTGAAAAATCGGCTTCTGCTGCAGATGCCTTTCTCAATTACAAAACGGGTGAAAACAGAAATTTAACTAAGCCAGTCGGTCAAACCCTCCGATCGGCGCTCTTACCTGCCTCGGCTGAAGGCTTCCTTCCCTTGTTAGCAGTGTGCAGCATCGCTAGCTCGCTCCAATCCTCACCACGGGCTCAAATTACACCGCTAAGTCCACCCCCTCGCCTTTCCCCCTTCTCTGCCTTTCTTTTCTTTCTATTTATTTTTTTCTTTCCTCTCCGTTCTTTTATTATTTATTTATTTATTGCCAGCAAGAAAAAATACTTATTGAGAGTGATTAGTTTTTTGTTGTCCCTTTTAAGTCCCTCCTGCAGGAAGGAACAGGGGAGCAATGTGACGCCACCTTTTAATCTTTTGTAAGAGTGAAAAGGCAGAAAAGGAACGCTCGATCAAGCTGAGCTGCACACATGACTAAAACTCGCAGGAGACGCTGCTGCTTGCTGCCTGGCGAAAGCACCGCTAGGCTTGAGTGTAAGAACAGAGAAGAGAGGAGTCGATGGAATGTGACAACGTATGTGCATCAAAGGCAGGGGGAGAGAGAACAATGAGCAAGGGAAGACAGCGAGGAGAGGGAGAGATGGAAGGAGAGGGAGGGAGAGAGAGGGAGAGGAGAGGGAGAAACAGGAGAGAGAGAGAGAGAGAGAGAGAGAGAGAGAGAGAGAGAGAGAGAGAGAGAGAGAGAGAGAGAGAGAGGAGAGAGGAGAGAGGAGAGAGAGAAACACGCACACACGGAGAAAAGATAGAGCGGGGTTTCAGGCAGGGGACTCTGAGAATAAAGCCACAGTGCGGTGTCTGGCGGCTTCTGTTTTTATCTCAGCGAGCATGATCCGCGGCCTCTCTCATTTAGAAACACATCCGTGTATCTTCCAGGTTTGAAAACTGAGATAATCGCAGTGTGTCTCTGGTTTTGTCTGATTGGCATTTAACTGTGCAGTGTACCTGTGATTTTTTTAAAGGATGCATTTGTGTGCAATTTATTTCGAATATTTATTTATGTAGGCAAAAATGAAAGCTGCTAATTTCTACGGCAATTTGCAATGTAGTTTTACTGGCAGATGGAAGTCTACTTACCATAACTGCTGACAAACTGCCACGGGTAAACAAAAGAAGAAACAAATGCTTCGTCTTGATAATTGTCTTTTTAAAAAAAAAGAGAGAGAAAGAGGGAGAGAGAGCCCACCCCAAAATATTAGCACTTGCAAAAACAGTGTTTCTTGGCTCAAGTTTAAAAAGGTGATTTTTCTCCCTTAGTTTTTAGAAATACAGGCACAATAAAAGGGAAGACATGATGTTTGAAGGAAAGGTACTGGGAAAGAGGCTATTAGCAATGCACACACCTAAATTCTCCCTGGTTTCCCTCCAAATGTGATGACTGGTGGCTTTCTGGAGTCCTGGGGCAGAGCTTTCTAGTCACTATTGCCACGGACTTACACTGCATCTTCCTGCTTCCCTGTACTATTTTAAAGAAGGTTCCATTTTAAAAACAAAGTGGCAAAGAAATGATTTGCCCATTCAAATCACTTCCAATGCTGCCTCACAAGCTCTGTTCCCTTCCCACTGCTCTCCTGCCACATGGGGGCCAGGATTACACAGTTAAATTCCCTCAGTGACCTCTTTTATAAGGATGTAAATTGCTGATTCCAAGGTCAAGTATTTGCTAGAAGTTAGTTATTGGTGAAATGACTGCCTGTTTTCCCATGGTAACCTGAGCTAACACAGAAGTGAGCTAGCAAGAAGAGGAGACGACGCCCAACCTTTTGATGGACCATCTCCTTAAAATCATGTTTTGTTTTGTTTTTTTTTTTACTATTATTAGAAGGTGAATTCCATCTACCCAAATTAGAACACTTGCCAATTCAAAAAGAAAAAAAAACTAAACAACAATAAAAAGATAACTCTAACACTCCATCTTTGCATTTCTACCACATTATAAGAATCTGTCCATGGACCCTCAGCATCTTGTAGTTTGGAATTCCTGTGTGAGCAAGATACAGAATGAGAACTGGTCCAAGAAGGATAAAAAACCTCTTGCCTGCCCCAGTCACAATGTTGTATCCAAAGTGGGCCTGCTTAATCTTGTTAAAGCCAGAGCATAATTCTTTTTCATGCTCTGCCCATAGGAGGATATGTGTTTTGCTTGGACCCAAATAAAGAAGTACCCCTGCACTCAGATGAAGCTCTGCTGATCATTAAGGCGGTACAGAGAGTGGAGAACACACAGGGGCTGAACAGAGCGTAGTTGGCCAGAGGACAGAGTGCTCGGATGGAGACTGGAAGGGATGCGGCAAGGCCCCGCTTTCCGAAAGGGATGAATTCCAAACTCTCCACGGATTTTTTTCCAGAGCATATTGAAAGCAGCAGCCTCATAGTGACATTGTTGATATAGGGTCTATAGTTAAGATTAACTTTATACAAGAGAATAAGCGGACTAAAGAATTTTCTGACAAAGGAAATAAAGATTCGGCTAAAAGGACACATCTACTTCATCATCATGGAAGTTGGGACAGGGGAGACTGGCTTATTGAACAGGGCAAGCAAATGACAGTCAATCAAAGATAAAAAGAAATCAAGTCAAGGCAAGACAAAAATATTTTTTAAAAAGCCATAAATGGTTTTCAGTGGTGCTCCCCATTTTGATCACATACGCAGTGAGCAGGTAGGTACATATCACTTATAGCTTGTAAATAAAATTTTTATTCAAGATCTCTTGAAAGGGGAGCACTACCAAAGGTTACTATTTCTAACTGGGGGGTGACTTTCTATGGCTGACTTCTCTGCAAGATAGCTTTGCACTTACCTGCTTAGACTATTCTGGTGTTTATGATCCCAGTTTTGGTACCTAGGCTGCCTTCCTGGGATCAAATCTCAGCCCCCAGCTACCTGCTTGCTGTGTGACCTTGACCAAATCATATCCTTCTCTGTGGATATGTCCTTCTCTTAAAATGGATAGGAGTCTATGTGCCTCCTGGTCTGTCACTAGGAATAAAGGATGCATGTGTTGTGGGTGAAGTGTGTTCTTAACACACAGCACATGGTTTGACATGGCAACTTCTGTATTGTTAGGAAATCCTCTTAACTCCTTTAACATTTTTTGAAATGGAAAACCTAGTATTTAATTGCCTCAAAATGGATGACACATCAAGACTTCTTTCCACTCTGACCTTCCTTATAGGATCTAGTTATCGACGCTGCCCTCTGGATCTTTCTACTTGAATAACATGCTTAAAACCCAAGAAGTTCTACAACCAGGCTGGTGAGTCTGCCCTCAGAGCGAGCTTTCTCTCCAAACGTCCCCATCAGCGTAAAATGTAAAGATCTTGGAGACAGCCCAGCTACACTTATTTCCTTTGTGTTCAATCATTCAATTTCCAGCACCCACCAAACACCACTCCCACATTTTCACAAAGGTCTTATGGTTTCATTTCCAGACCCCCAGACCCATCCCAATTTCTGTGCTGTTCCAGCGGGGTTTTTGTTTTGTTTTGTTTTTTCTTTTCTTTTCTTTTTCTCTTTTCTCACTGTGCAGCCCTTCTCTGTCGGTGCTGAGACACATGCAGAGTACAGATATGAAGGATCCATCCTGAGGACATTGCCAGGGTCCTGCCAACTCCTATAGCAGATTGTAACACCATCTCCTTTCCTTCTGAAGAAGGCACTTCAGATCTCAAGGAAGGAGAGTGACATTATTCTAGGTGTGACCTTGAATCAGCTCTAACATATAAAACAGCTAATCTGTGGCAAACCAGCACTTTCCCATTAGTGCCCTGTTAGTAGAGACACCTCTCCCCCGTCACGACACAGCTTATTGAAAACAACCATTTGAAGAGGTTTTCTTTCTTCTCCAATTCATCCCTCACAAGCCAGAATAACCTTCTTAAAATGCCACTTTGACTGACATCTGTTCCCAATAGTTATTGATTGGCCAATTGAAAGTCTGTTTTATTTCATTATCTTACGTATTGGCTTAAAAAAAATCATCAAAGGTTCACAATTCCTCAGAGAATGAAGTGCAGATTTCTTTGCTGCACACTGAGTCATCTCTGTGGTTCGACACCGACCAGCCCTGTAAATGTTCCTCTTTCACTGCCACGGTAGATCTTCTTGTCTCCCACAGCCCCAAACATCTGCAAGCCTTCCACAGCTGCCCAGGAAGCCCTGGTGCTCCTCAGAAAGCCGGCCCCGCCCCGCTCACCGCTGCATATTTAACTGCAGCCTCTTGATCTAAGACCAGAACAAGTTACAAGTCCTCCAAGAAGATGCCCTTGACCTTCCCGGTTTACAGCAGCGAAACTGCTTTAATCACAGTAGCTATCCGAGGGCCCCAGGAAAGGTGGCTTACATCATAATTAGGAGCTTGGCTTTGGACTTTGCCCTAGGTCCAAATCCTGACCCTGGAATTTGCTTCTTAATTGTGGAACATTGGTTAAATACTTTCCTCTCTGAACCTTACTTTCCTTGTCTATAAGATAGGGCAAGAACGTTGTTATCTAATCCAGGCTGAAGAATGAGCACACGTCTCAGTTCAGATCTAGAACCTACACAATAAAGAACAGTTAGCAATCATACAAGTGCCCTCTAAGTCAAAGGGTCTCATTACCTCCAATTTCTAACCCTCACCACAACCCACTGAACGGCTGTTATTAGAACCATTTGACAGAAATGGAACTGAGGGCTACCAAATGAATCTGCTAGCTGTCACTTGAATAGCACAGGGCAAAGCCACACCCCTTGTCTTTCTGCCTTTTAGGTTTTGACAAATCCTTGCCACTCACACGCAGACCTTACCAGACAGCATGTTAGCTTCTCATGATTTAAGTTTTCAGGTTGTGGACGATGTTTCTAATTATATTCCAAATGAAAGGAGAGTAATACTCATGTTTGAAACATCTCTGCATCCTTACTGCCTTCCATAAATCTTTAAACAAAGTAGCTTGCTTACTTGGTGAATGTTTGTTGCCTGCTTGATCATCTGTGCTCGCAGGGATTAAAGTTTTCAACCACATTTAAATTCAGGGACACTATTTTGTGAGGAAATGGCTTCATCCTGAACCATCATTCATGAACACCATCATAATTATACAAAAAAATATAAAAGACAAACATTACATATCAATGAGCCAACAGAAATGAGTGGGATCCTCTTAGGAGAAGCTATAGGAAAGAAATGTTCATGGACCTGGCTCCTCTTGTGAAAATGTACCCCTCAGGCCACCAATTCCATGCATGGGAAGGGGAAGGTTAATAGCTGAAAATCATCCTTTTGAGGTTACACAGAAAGTCAAGAGTAAGCACTCAAACACTCACAGCATTTGGTAACCTTTAATTCTTCTTGTTAAATAAAAGCAATAATTACCTTCTCATTTATCTTCTCTCTGGATAAGTCGACATAATTCTAAAACAACATGGGTCGGTGTAAAAAATTCAGGCAACCAGTATGCTTTCCCATGTACACAGCACTGAGCAACATTGCTGAATTTTAAACAAGTTGAATAAATGCTTTAAGACACATGTATACACACACAGAGAGATACACACATAAGCCTAGTTTGTAATGTATTTGTGTATAAACAAGAAAAGAAATACTCTGTTCTCCCCACCTATAATAATCATTGGTATAAATGTTTGCATATGCTTCAGGAAGTGAGGATTCTTTTACTGTTATTTGCTTCTGTGTTCAGATGAGGCATACAGTGAGTGCTAGGTACCCATAGGTTTGATGAATGAATGAGTGAATAGTGAATACACCCCCCCAATTTTTGCCTTTCTATACTCTGTCCTTTTTATATGGTTTGTTTGGTGAGATAACATGTTATTTTTTTGTTCAATATAAAATTCTCTTAGCCTCAAAGAATCCTTTTTAGATTATGTTAGCTCATGGTAAATGCTCTTTTCTCAAATTTCAAAGCACCCATTGCCTCGAACATTTTATTACATATGATTTCACAATTAATCTTACCTTGCCATTGAGCATGCTAGATTGTTGGTGGGCTATTTTTCTCCTAATAATTCTAGGTCACTTTTACTGGATTCAAATCTTATTTCCCACACATTGATTTCAAGTTTCCTGAAAAATGAAAGCACTGTTTCTTTTCTCTGTAATATATATTGCTATACCTTTGAGTACTACTGGGTATTTAGGATGTGCTTATAAAAAACACGTTGATTTGGCTTTTACACCTAACATCTTGAGAGGTATGCAATTCTATTCTTCAAATATTATGGAAAGAAACTTATCACACAGTGCTCAGCCTTTAAAATTTTGCTAGAATACAGTGGGGATAGGAACAAGACTGGACAGCATTTCTTCTAGCTGATTTAGCATAAGGGTAGCCTAGTCCATTTATGAATACTTATTTCAATATATGTTATAATGTTATTTATCTCTATGTGAGTGTGTGCGTGCCTGTGTGTGTACGTGTCGGTCATAGGACAATTCACAACTTGCAGGAACAGATTCTCTTCCTTTACCCTGTAGTATCCGAGAATCAATCTCAAGTCATCAGGTTCCCTAGCTGAGTTAGCTCATTGGGCTCCAGTGTGTGTACATTTGAGCACATGCTTTGAATCAAACACTGTTTAAGAAAGCATCATAAGTACCTCATCCCATCAAATTAAGACTCTCATGGAGGAAGCATTAGTAAGTTGGCCTCTGGAAGAGCATGTCTCTACCTCATCATTTATATATTAGTTGCAAGTCAGCTCACACTGACCCATCAGAGACTAGTCTTCAAAGAAAGGTTTTTGGATTCCAATAGGTCTTTGCTGTGGGTCATTTCTGCCTCAATTATACATTCATCTCTTAAAGGAGGTTTGTTTTTCCTTAGGGTGACTATGACAGGAAGAGAACATGGCCAAACAAGTCTTATCCTAACAAGCCTTTCTCCTCTGACAAAAAAGAGCTTTCATAGGGAGATTTTTTTTTCACCCACATAGTGCTTCTGTCTGTAGTCACTGTAGACTCATGCTAGTGGAAGTTTCTATAAATGACTGCTTTTCAAAAGGAAAATAACAAGCATTCTCCAAAACAAAACAAAAATAGAATGTAACCTTTGAAGTTTCAAAAATGTCCTTAATGTATCTTTATTCATAAAGATAAGATAATTTGTGTCCATTTTCATATCTGCTCACAAAATAGAAATGAGCACATAACATAATTAAAGGTTTGTGTTATAAATAGTTTTCTTAAATTAGCTTATTGAATTGTAATTATGTCATATCTTATTTAGCCAATTAAAAGCAATTATTTTGCTTATGGTATAGTGAACATTAATTACCATGTTCTGGCATCTTGGCTCTTGTCTATGGAGCAGAAGTCTGTCTTGCCTATTTTTCCATTTCTGTCTTGCATGGTGATTTGAACAAGCCCCTAAGGGAAAACCAAAGTAGCAGCAGCCTAATCGTAAAGCAAAAATGGAAAAGCCAATCAGGAGAGAAGCTCAAATCTCTTCTTCCTATGGTGGACCAAATAGAGATGGCCTCAATGAAACTCTAAGTAAGAATTTATGTTCCTCTCCATTGGGTTGAACACAGGCTTTGGTGGACTGTTTAGTTCTTGTTACTGATGTTTTTCAATATGGAACATTTGAAAGCACCCAACCAGAAGTTTCACAATGATCACAGCCTTGAACGTATTCATCAGAAAAACGCATTCACTGCTATGGGTTTTCTTTTCACCATAACCAGTGTGCTGCGCTGTTTGCCAGCTTCTTCAATACTCTCACCCATGACAATCACAAAAGCAATTCACAACCTGACTTATCAGATAGTTCTGTTTTACAATAATCTGGTTGCTATTTGTAAAATCCAGGATAAAACAGTGCAATTTCTGATGTTGAATATCTGAAACGCTCTGGAAGCTGTGCAGGCGAGATACGCACTAAAATTTGTAATGCGATGGAATTACAACAGACAGACATTCTGGAGGGTGCACACTCTAGTGCGTCTCCGGGTATATGGCATTTTGTGGTGTTACTTTGGAGATTTGCAAATAAACTCTGCATGTAGACTGACCTTTCCTTCAGTTTCTCTGGCCCTGAATTTAACTCTTGCATTATATATTTCTTTCAAAAAAAAAAAAAGGAAAGTTCTCTTAAAAAGAATTATCCATCAAAAACAATAATCACCGAATTACTGTTTCTGGAAGAAAACGAGTGCAAAGATCTCAAATAATTTCTTTCACAAGCGGGGCTCGTAAATCCTTCTCTAGATGCATTATGAAAGCAACATCTTTCTGGTGAGAATTTAACATACCACCCCCCCCACATACACACACAGAATAGTGATTTTAATGGCTGACAAATCTCCTCTAAAATAGGGCTTACACTGGTAATAAACAAACAAACCACTTTTCTAGTGATTAAGCTATGCAAATGTCAAAGGCTACTGCCATAGATACCCCTTAAAGAGCAGAGGCATGGGTTCAATCCATGGGGGGTGTTTTTTATAGCCACACATTACTGCATGAAAGAAGTGGGAATGACTCGTACCACTGAGAGGCAGCAGAGTGCAATAAAAAGTTAACATATTTCAATCCCCAATCGAGCACCATCTGAATATATGACACTGTCCAAATTTTACACCTTCCTCAACCTCTCTATCCAATAAATGGAACTATCAGCTTCCAGTTTGTGATGTGGTTAATAAAATGCATCAGCATGCTTACGAAGGCAGAGCTCTTAAGCTTCTCTTTGTGCAGTTAGGAGTCTACATGTACTTCAAGAAAAACAATATATATATCAGAAGCTATATTGGAGATGCCAAGTGTTCTGAAGACGGCAACCATCAATTAATAAGAGTGATGTAATGAACCAGTCAGTAGTCCTGGGCTGGCTGGAAGAATTAACACTGCTAGCCTCTGCTGCTCTGAGTGCAATAGCGTGTACTCTGAAGATGCTCGATAAATATCTGCTGCTGAGGATATTGACAGGGCGCCATGTACAGCCGCAGCACCGAGAGAATTACCAAGTTTACAATTGTTCAGAAAACTCATTGAATAATTACTGGCAATAAAAGAAACCTCACCCTGACCTCATTTACTTTACTATGATATCATCTCATGCATAGTAAGAACACTACCCCAGTCTCTGGAAGTGGAATAGCCCTGTCCTTCCTCAAGACTTGGGTGAATAAAAATAAGGTCAGACTGCAGGGGGAAAAAAAATCAGAATTTACATATTCTTAACATTTTCATTGTCACCTCTCTGGTGCAGCCCACTCTCCTTTCTTTTCTGGATTATTCTAAAGCCTTCCAATTGTCTTCCCTTGTCAACGTTTGGCTCCCTGTGGCTGACTTGCTAGGACTCAAATACACCCTACCCTTTCTATGTGTGTGCTGTATGGTTCTCTCCTACACTGGTTGTGTCTGGAAAAAACGCTTCGGTAAATGGGGAGTAATACAAGCAAAGGCATGGTAAACTCTTGAGCAGTTGGACTTGCACTGTGGAAATGGGACAATGGCCATGAAAGAACTTTTCCTTGTCTCCTAAAAGATGAAGAACAATATGGAAAGAGGGTCAGCTTCTTTATGGAATCCATCCCTTACCTGACCTATCAGTGGGATAGAACTGGGTAAATAAAGGCAAAACCAGCAAAAGATACTCTGAGGGAAAAGACCAATGTTTGAGATACAGAATCATGCGTCAGTTCTATTTCAAGCCGCCGAGTTAGAATGTAGTTGGATATATAGGGGGGATAACTGAAATGAACCTTCTAGTGATCAGCTGCAATTTAGTCGCAGTGCACCTTTTTCTAATGAGAATCACAATCTTCTCTGCTAGAGATAGCCAAGAATTCCTCTCGTCCTCAGTCTCTTGAATGTTTCAAAGACTTGTTCTGATCGTCCCTTGTGTTACCAGGTCTACACCTTATCTGTCTTTTATGTTCTTCTATTTAGCCGCACAAGTTTATAGAGCTTCCCTGAATCTGGATCACTCTTGCTGGCTCCTAATGCATTTCCTCAATGTCATTTTTACTGGACACCCCAATCAGCTAGTTAAAACTTACATCATGCGTCTCCCCCACATCACAACTCCTCTGCATATGACATGTGCTCCATAGACTTGATATTTCCAAATCATTATAAAGTTAACCAAAGTTAGTCCATGTCTGACTGCTCTCATCAGAATGCAGACTCCAAGATGGTTTCCTAATGGATGCTCACATCTAGAACTTTGGCTAGTATGAATGAAAGATTTGCCAGGTATTTGATAAATCACAAAGGAAGCTCTTTTAGGTTACTATTCCCAGAGTTACATATTGGGACTTCATTCAGTGATAAGGGTAGAGAATGTTAGCCAGCTAGTGTAGCTTACACAGACACTACTTGGCAGAACATAGAAGGAACCTTAATGGCAAGGAGGCAGAGGCTCAAGATGATTTTTTGAGATGTAGGAACCTGGCATCAGAGCAACTTTGTAGGAAAGCCTATGGACTAACTCAAGCAATGCAAAACGAGAGGAGTTCCCAGAGGCTAAGCTAGATCATTTTATTAGAACAGAAAGTTTGTTATGTGTTTGTACACCCCCACCCACCCAGCAAATATTCCAAAATACAAAAGAAGTGTATCCAAGGCTTTGTGTTTTCATACTCTTATCAGGGCAAGAATATATACCAAGCCAACACTTACAGTCCTACAGCAAGGCCACAGTTCTCTGACATTTGTACTCAACTTACACAAATATCACAAGGTTCTTCGTCCTTTTTTTAGAGGTTGGCTTCTGACTGATTTGACTGACCATGAAGTTGGAGAAGTACTTGCTTCTTCTTCAGTATGTTAAATTTTATTCTTTTCATAGGAGGTGTCCATCTAGCATACATGACGTTCATCCTGGCTGGACAGGATTCTGCATTCATCATGGGTGTGTGTGCTTTAGCCTCCCTTAGTGCAGAACAGATGAAACCCTGGAGGGCTTAACTTTACACCACAGCCTCAATCTGGGTGCAAATCTCTTTAGAAATTATGTGTCTTCTTGATGACCCATTCTTCGTTTTTTTTCTCTGATACTCAGCAATTATATATTATCCAGGACCATATTTGTATTGTTTATAGCAACCAAGCCAATTGCTAGGAGGGGAAAATGCCTTTTAGGTCAACTAGATTCTTCTGCATGTAGAATAAAGGATGTTAGTTTCTTAGAGCTCTTAATATACAACTCTCTATGTTCAATTTTCCTAAAAGTGAAAATTGCCAAGAAGCAAAGAATGTGGGAGATGTATGGTTGGACATTGCTGTGGCCTGGCACGCAGGCTGATGGATGGAGCCCTCTGAATCACTGGGAGCACTTGCTAACTCTACCATGGCTCACTGTTTCAGAGCATGGCAAGAGCCATTCCTGTCCAACAGTACAACTCTGCCCCCATCCCCTGCACTTCAGCTGCTTCAGTTAGTAATTGGCCTTTTGTAGAACCCAAACAGCACCAGGCACAGCTCTGATTTCTGCCTAGCCAAATGATGAAGTTGAAACATGGTGCCAGGACTCAGATTTGGGTAACGGTTCTAATGCATATATTTTAGCATTTGAACCCACTTAACATAAAATATTTACTTCAGGATTTGCAGTGGGGGAAATGTCATTTAAAAAAAATCTTTTAGCTTAATTACCAAAGATGTAAATGTGGTCTCACTTGCGGAATAAAGTTTCTCTTAACAATGAGGTGTAAATTGGTGTCTGCCTAATCTGTTCACAGTAGGAATAGAACCTAACACTCGCCTCCTCACCCTTGGTTTTGCAATAGTACCTGGGAAATTAATGTGTCCTTGGAAGTTCCTGCAGCATTTCTGATTTGTTAAGAGAAAAAAAGAAAGCTAGACATTTCATGCTGTATCCTTCTACCACTTGCAAGGACATTTATTTTACATTTCTAGCATCTGTGTTAAACTGTGGACTGAAGGTACACTGTTTGACCTCAGTTTCCAGGCATTAGGAGTTCACCCTTCTCCAGATTTTCCTCTGTCCCATCTTTTCTGGCCTCCTGCATATCCTTAGATGGAGTGAAATTAATAGGGGAACCAGTGTGTTATTTATACAATGACCTTGAGCTCCTGGGGGAATTGAAGGCGCTATTCTTTCACTTACGATGTTTTACATTTCAAAGAGCCTAGCTCTCTTTGATATTAAAGAATGAAATGTGCAATGTAATTGTTATTGTTTTATGACCTTTAATAGGTTAATCAGGCTGCATCAGGTTTTCCACTGTGTGACTCGCTCCACAAGAAATGATTTGCCTCACAGTAGATGGATTCTGACAAAGGGGGCTCAACATTAATATTTGAGGGAATGACTATACACTGGTGTCTAAATCCTGAAGAAAACACAATTACTTTGCTTACCTTAACTCCTCCATGGGTAGCAGAGAGTCTGCCAGCATTTAGTGCTATTGACATTTTGGGCAAGATCATACTTTGTCCTGTGTGCAGGGGTGTCTTATATCCCAGGACATTTAACAACAAAATGGTTCTCTATCCATTAGATGCCAAGAGTAGTTCCTTCCTCCTCTACCCCATTCTGCTGAATGACAATGTAGCTTGACTACCCAGTGCCATGTTTCAAGAAATAATATCTGCTACAATTGAGAAACATGAGTCTAATAAAAAATGGAGTGGGGATAGGCAGGTCTGGAATATACTTATTTAGAAGTATACTCTGCTTAGAACCCACTATATCAAATGATAATTAATATAATAGTAGCCAAAATTTATCAAGAACTCACCATAAACCAATTAGCACTATGCTGATGGCTTTCAATGTTGGATCTCATTTGATCCTCTTAATAAACCCATGTGACAGTAATTATGTCTTGTAACTTACATGTAAAGAAACTGAAGTGGACAAGGATGTGAATAATTTACTCAAGAGCATTCAGCTGGAAAAGTAGAAGTGCTCAAATGGGTACATGTTAATCTCTACTGTCCCCTTTTTGTTTTAGTCACTGTCTTTGAGGTCATAATCTGAGTATGAAAATATTTATTAGGAGTTGATTGAGTACTTCTGTGTTCAGGAATATACCTACATGCTAAACAGGTCCAGACAAATATATAAAAACACACCCCCTTATAAAAAGGAAGATACATGTCCTCAAGTAATATATGCAAAAAAGTATAATACAGAAATAAATAACTGGCACTGGAGAGTTCAGATTCGGAATGTTTTAGACCATCACTTTTCAGGCTTAATGAGACTGGAGTCATCAGGGTCTTATTAGAGTGCAGGTTCTGCTCCCTGAGGTGTGAGTTGCATGCAGCCTGGGTTTCTGACTTTCTAACCAGGCCCTGGGCAAGGGTGCTCCTGCTAGGAAGACCTCACTCTAAGCATATAGCCTTTATCGCACTGGGAAATGTTGTTTCATGCCTTTGAAAAGTGAGGTTCCACAGTGTGTATCTGGGATGCCAAGAAAGCACCAACACAGAGCAGAAGGGGGAGGAGGAGGAGGAGGAGGTGGCAGGGATTGCCTTGGCTGTGAGAGCCACACTTGTCTCTCAGCCCTTCACTTGGAACATCTATGCTGTGCCCACTTGTATCCACTGCCCACATATGCAGCTAAACATCTGCTATTTTAAAGGACAAATATTAATTTGAAGTACAAAACACCTACCCACCAAACATAAATGGTTTCTGCAAACACATTTTCATGGCCAATTTTATACTTTTGGAAGATAATGCTTCTTTCTCATATATATACACACATATATATGTATATATACATATATATATATATATGTATAATCTTTTTCATCGCTACCCTCCACATTCTTTGTGACTTGAAAATAACTGTTGTGCTGTGTCTATCTAAGAGTAAGTGTAACAGGGGTAAAAAATACATGTGGGAGGCCAAAAACAAGAGGACTCTTAATCCGGCGAATGTCACAATTAAAATGACAGTTATGGGGACTGTAAACTGTGTCGCCATTAATTTAGCTGTGCTTAAAAAGACAGAAATGGGGTCATGTGATAAGCATTCACAAAGAAATGGTTTGGGAACCCATCTCTACTAATGGTTGTGGCCTCTTTGCCCAGACCACAGTGACCGCTGGAGATCACAAATTGTTTTGTGACATCTGGGTTTGACCGTAGGTCGTAATGAAGGGGATGCATTTTGAGTCACTTGGCTCTCTGAACACATCCAGCTAATTCTCTACACACAAGGCAAAGGGGTTGTACCAGAGGAAAGAGTTGCTGGGATGTAGAGATGGACCACGGTTAATGTAAAGTCTGAGAGGCTGAGGGGTGGAACCAACCAATTACTGTTAATATTTTCTACTCAGATGTAAAGTGGGAGGTCTAAATAGAACCGGGCTGTGTGTGTCTCAGGATATTGGTATCACTGCCACTCAAACGGTGCTCAGTTCTGCCTGTGAGTGTAAGCTATGCATCTGCTCTGTGCCAGGTCCTGGGTTATGATGATTGACACTCTGCCACTTTGTTCTCGAGTTTACATGAGATAAAATGTTTGCCATTCATGAGCAACTGGTATCATGCTTTTATTTGGTATTAAGAAGACTAGCCTCCTACTGACTACCTTGATATTTATTTCTATTACTTGATTGTGTTTACTTGACATATAATATTTTCATTAACATCACACTTTTCTCTTGGCTTCCTCCTAAGCAGCAGGATCTGTAAAACTGTACGTTTAGAGCACTTCTCGGGGCTGAACAAACTGATGGCTACAATATTTAAGTAGACAGATGTGATTACTGAAAGACGATGCCTTCTCCAGGTTTAGGAGAGGCTCCTCTCACCCAGCCAGTGCTAGATAAGCCAATAGGACTCCCTCACAACCCAACCATGCAAAAATGTCAGAGTTGGCAGAGGCTGCGTCTTCCAGCACTGTACTACTTACTACTGTATTTTGGACAACATCTGCTCCAACTTGCCAGAATCCATTCCTTTAACTGTTCTGCTTGAACAAACCACCCAAGCATTCTGTCTTGAGCTTCTGCAGAATCTTGTATGTAGTTAAATTAAAAAAAAAAACTAGTCCTTTTGTCTCAGATGTCTGGCAAAGTAGCTGTGAACATTACATCTACAGGGTAAAAAGCAATAGCTTCCCCAGGCTTCTGATTATTGTGTAAAATGAACGCCATGTACGTAGTTCTCAGACTAAGTCAAATCTTCTCAATATAGAACTCTTGCCATCCTGTGGGTGACAATCCTGTGCATTGTATAGCACATTCAAACAGCCTCACCCTCTATCCACTAGATGCCAGTATCAACCCCCAAGTCGTGACAACTAAAGATGCCACTAGACATTGCATAATGTTCTCTGGTGAGCTGAGTCACTCTCTGTCGAGTATAACTGGGCTAAATGAAGCAAAGCCCTCAAGGAACTCAGGCTAGCCTATGGCCTACGGGCTCTACTGTTCATTGCTTTATTAAGCAGTTAATGTACACTAGATGTTTACTTCAGAACTTTAAGCCTACTCCATGAGTGAACATTTACATGATGCTGAGAGTTAGACCTCACTGAAATTCCCATTTTACAGATGAGAAAAATAAGTATCTGAAGAGAAATAACTTTTCTGTGAACCACCATTACCACAAGCAAATCTAAGATTCTATGCCAGGCCACGTTCCCAGAGTCCATACTTCCAGGCTTTCTGTATCCTAACAGCTGAAGAGGGGGAAGTCTCCTTAGACATTAGCAATGAGGAGGAGGATGAAAAATTTTATAGCTCAAAATATGTCTAGGATTTTCATATTGAAGGTTGCATTTTAAATAAAGAGACCAACAATGAAATATATAAGGTACCTGAAAATACACTTAAGACCATCTATAATTAGCATTGCATTTGCCAGTGGTTTGTACATACATACAAACACATATGCACAGATCTTTGCATGTATGCACTAGTACCCCCCCACACACACTTGTACACAAAATTCTCATAATGAATAGAGAGATTAAATCTTTCCCAGAACTGGTAAATGTTAAAAATATAACAGCAAAGTTAACATGTTTGTCAAAATAAATATACATGGAGGCAGGGGAGTTGATGTATGCCTTAAGTTCTAGCTATTCAGGAGGCTTAAAGGGGAGTTTTATTTTAGGCTAAGAGTTCAAGGCAATCCTGAGAAATATAGCAAGTTCCCCACTTATGAAACAAAAACAACAAAATAAACTAACAAACCAAAAGAAGACAAGAAAAATGTGTTTTCCTATCCTTAGCTAGTGGTGTAAATGAATTCAGGGGATTACAATACTGTACAAAGGTGTGTGCCTGTTGGCTTACTGTAGAGAGTCGATGTGGAAGGTCAAATATGTTTGCTGATATGGCTGTCTAAAGTTGGGGTGATTGGGATGATGACTAGAGTAGTCTAGTGTGGTGTGTGTGTGTGTGTGTGTGCACTCCGTTGTGAGAGACGGAGAGACAGAGAGAGAAAGAGAGCGAGATAGAGACAGAGACACAAAGAGAGAGAGACTTCTGATGTCCTCATCTATGTTGAGGCTTTGTAGTTGTACCGGGGAGTCTTCTCACTTCAGTGTTCTAGGCAGTCAGTCTGTCCTAGTCATTGGCACACACGAGCCTCCATTTAAGACTCTGAAAAGCTCAGACAACATCAGAGCCCACTCTGACCTTGACTGCAAGCTAGATGCTGACCTTCCTGGCTGTCTTTTCCTTTCCCAGAAGAAAACAAAACAAAACAAAACAAAACAAGAAAACCAATCTGGTCTTTGACATTTTGGCAAACAAGGTGTAAGTTTATATAAGCACACATATATTGTCCCCCTTGACAAACAAAAACACCTAAGAATCAAAGTCAATACAACCAGCTTAAGCAAATACAAACACACAATTCTGACATGGAATATGTATACTTATATATGTTTATTTATGCATTCATATGAAAGAGAAACAAATACAGGCTATGAATAACAATTCAGAAAGGTGCTGGTCAAACCTTTCCCCAAAGTCCCAGAATCAAGGCTAACGTTGCCTTATTAAGTTTGTCATTGCCGAACTCAGAAAAATGAGAGCCTGTTTGCATTTGACCGAAAGTCTTTGCATTCCTACCAGTCTGAAATAGAAACTTGCAATTAAATCAATTAAGGGATGAAAATCAAATATTCCATTAAAATCTAATTTTCCTCATATTTGATTGGTCAAAACTTGACCAAGCTGGAAACAGAAGAGAGGGGCGAAACGACTCCCAAGTCTGAGACACGGAGAAAAGGAAACTATTCAACATGTTCACAGCAATTGGAATCACAGCATTTTCTTTCGCTTCTGCTCGTGTGCATTTAGCCATTAGGGGTTCCCCAAACATCAGCTTTCAGAACTAATGCTGGAGACGGGGGAGGAGAATATCAAGGTTTCTTTCTCCTCTGCCTTCCTTTTGCAATCATGTCCTTGAGGTTGCTTTTGCTCCTTACGGAATTAAATAGGCTAGCTCAAACTCCGATTCAGACAATGCCATGTGTCTGGTGCACTCCAGCATGTCCGAAATTCTTTTGCTAAGATCGACAGTCAGATTGGCGCTGACTGTGTTTGCTGATTCAAGGAGTTGCAGAGGCCGCATGTGTTCAGGAGGCATTTCTTCTCAGGAGCAAAATGGAGGACTCAGCTCTTGGGGGTCAGGGGAAAGACCATGCCAACTGACTGGATTATTCTTTCCCCATCTGTTCTTTCAGGTGACATGAGCTGGCTTTTTCTACACCAGCAATCACCCTGTGGATGGAAGTTGGGGTTTTTAAATATGAAGTAGAAAAATGACCCCATAGGCTGCAGGAACAACAGAATTACAAAAAAAGAGAGAAGACAATAGCTTACAAGAGAGGTGCTTATCTGCCATTTGTCGGGCTTCAGGATGCTCAACAGTCTCTATCAGATAAAATATAGCCGAATGTGAATATGTAAAGTATAATATGAAAGTGGACAGGAAGAAAATGTAAAAATACTTCAAAGACCAGTGTTTCAATTTTTAAAGAGAAAGGTGCAGCTGGTCGGTCTGTATTTCTCAGATGGCTTTTTCAAAATGCATTTGCTGAAACTATTTTTAAGGCCAAACTGTTGGGATCTTCTTGAGAGCTGTTGGTTATTATAGCCAGCCCAGAACTACGGAAAAATACAAAGGGCTGTGGAGGCTGTGTGGGTGTGTGCCACTAAGAGCAACTGTACGTGAACAGGCATTATATGTACAGGCAAATGTTTACATACATGTTTGTATGTGATTCTGGACATGTATTTGCATGTATTGATGTATGCATTTAACGTGTTTAACATGCCCGTTTGTGCTTGTGCCCACCCATAGCTGTGTTCTCAGGAAAAGGGGCAAAATGTGTTATAGATGGGTACCACTACTCCCAGAAATGTAGGGGTTTGATCCTGAATATTTAAGCAAACAACAACAACAAAAAATCATTTGTAAGAATTTGCTTTGCTTTGCCACTCACGCTCCTCCAGCCCCCAGGCATCTGTCTTCTATTAGCAGTTGGAACAGGTTGGAAGAGGAGGAGGAGGAGGAGGAGGAGGAAAAAGGAGATAAAGGTTCCTTTAAGAGTAAACTGCTATTAAATCCTGCCGCCCTCTTAGCCCAATCCATGTTTTTGTGCCTTTCGGTGGTGGTCAGGAATACAGACTCTGCAGCCAGATTGCTGGGCTCTGAATCCCAGTCCATTTATTTAGAAGCTCGGTAGCTATGAAAATGACTCCAGCTTACATTTTCCTCAATTTCCTGGTCCACAGCATGCAAAGGAAACACAAACAAACTCTACCCAGCACAAGAGACACACAATAACAAGTCACTAAGAACTGTTAGTACTTTAGACCCTTTTTCTTCACACCTAAGCCTCACACTCTGCATGTACCTGTTGATGCTTTCGTCACCCTGTAGTAACTCTGAATGAGCTGTCCCCTGTGCTACCCAGAGTCATTTAGGTGATTCCACCCTCATCGTGAGGCCATAGAACCCAAGCATCTGGATCGGGTAACTGTCAGGACCCTGAGGAAAACAATGATCAACCCCCCTTTAAAAGCAAGCACTCAGATCTTCCTGATGCTTGGCTTGGTCATCATCTTTAATATCTGCGTATTTAGCTTTTGCATCCAGAAATGGCAACCTTTCTCATCGTGAGTTAGTCATGTTTAAAATGGGCCCAGAGCGATGCCATGTGTAGTTCAGAATTGAGGTAAATGGCTGTTTATTATCCGTAAAGAGTTGGAGAGTGGTCCCATGGGTAGAAGTGAGCAAAGGATACAGCTTTGGTGGCAATTCTGCACAAAGAGTTAAATTATTCCAAGGGAAACCACGTGTCCCATTGAATGACCCCTTGGAGCTGCTTCCCATGAGAATCAAGCCTTGTTTGGGGACCTCCTCTCCACATGCCACCCTGATGTCAGGCCTGAAGAGAACCCTGACAATCTGACAGGAGATCCCCCATTCGCACTCTGCCTCCTCATCTCAGGGAGACACTGGGCTCTGTCCAGCCCGCCCTGCCCACCTGGAGCTCCGAGGCCCTTTTACTCACAATACTGCTTTAGAAAAGTCTGTGTGAAGAAGGAGAGTCTGGTATTTAACTCCATCCATCAATGTCAGCCCCTCTTTCCCCTCTACCCCAACAGCTTGGTCCGTTTTCGAAAAGCTGAATAGTCTAAATGGACGGATTTTGTGTTAGTCTCATTAGAAAGGGAAATTAGCCAGGCTCTGTTCAGCTGTGCAGAAGGCATGCTGATCCCGAGAGCCTGATCCAACCCCCTGCCCCCAATCTTTCCTTCCTCACCTATGATGTTCAGGAGCCTCTCCATGTTGCTTAAAGGTTCATTATCCTGTACTTTAGCTTGTGGTGCATGCAAAGCTCTGTGTACCCATATCCTGTCTCATTACCCAGCCCAGAACTAGGTAGGCATAGTTCTACCTACCAGTGTGAGGCTCGATGATTTCTACTACTCTCCACAACATGCCTGCCACATCCCTTCATATAGTACGAGTTTGCTTTTGATCAGCCCGGGGCTATTGGCTGACATAGTCTCCCACATGTTGGTTCCCGCATGCCACTCCAATGCAGTTTCTACTACCCTGTCCACAGCCCTGAGTTCTTACACTATGACCTACCATCAGCTAATGGGGAAACTCCTGCTTCCTGCTGCCACGATGCTCAACCCCCATGCCTCTTATATTTCACACATTTATGCTGCTCATCCTTTGGGTTTCGGCTCATGACTCACACTTCCTTAGAGAAACCATCTTTGGTCATATCCTGTTTGTTTTCTAGAACTGAACTTCCGTCCTTGAGAACTGTTTCCTGAGCTTGTGGTGATACTTTCATTGTTTTTGTATGATTAATGCTGTATTCCTTTTCTAGATCCTGCTTTTGTGTCATGTCTTGTTCACACACTCATCCTCATTTTGGCATACCTGACTCCAGCGTCTGTCATGGTGCCTGAATCGCGAACAGGTGTTTACTAATCCTCTGTCAAATGTATGACTTTTGTGCACCATGAAGGGTTAAATTGTTAATGCTCTTCAAAAATGCATTGCTCCTCTTTATCTATCACATTTGGTCTCCCTAGAGATAGCAAAAGAAGAAATTTCTTACATACAATAAATATTTATGGCACACTTAGTGAAAGACCAGGCTTAAAGAGACAAACGAGGCAGTCTTGCTGGGACAGTGCATCATCCTCCAATGCCCCTGGCCATCAGACAACCTTTTTGTTGGCAGGCTTCTGCCCAGTGCTACATTGGCCTCTTAGCTGGGGAACAAGGACCAGAGAACTTCTTTGATTTCACTACCCTTAGCAGCATTCAGCCTTGGCTAACTATGGTAGCTTCCTGAGCCATGCTTCGAAATTCAGAGACTGAGATTAGAAGGTCCAGAGAATCAAGACAAAAATCATGAGAAACAACCATAATTCTCGAAAATAACACTAAACGATAAGGCACATGATGACAATTGGAACTTCCTGATGAACTCAATGGGAATACCATGTCTCTGTGACTCTGCCTGATGTATGTCTAAGAAAATATATGCTTATGGTGGTGTGGGGGGGGGGCTTCAGGACTTTATCCTGCTTTGATTAACATAATGGCTATTCTAGGCTATTTGAGACACGTAAGCTAAGTGTTTTTACTGACTAGCCTAGCACATTCTTTTGTGATAGCTTTGCTCAGATGATGTCCTGGAGACACTTTCTAGTGCACTTGAGAATTTCGATTAATAAATAATAAACGTAAGTGATTTATTGCAGGTATTATGCTGTTTCTTCCCAGAAACTCTCAACATGGCTGTTCAGTGAATGCACAATCGGGGAGCAGTCATCAAGTGTCTGTTGCCTCCTGTGTCTCTCTGATAAGAGCTCAGCTACAGCCTCCTGCTTCCCTGACTAAAAGCCTAAAGGTCAACTAAAATGGGAGCCCTCAGAAACAGGCCCCAGGCATCTCCATTGGTAGTTCCAAATAAAGGCAGTCACGGGACCCTGAAAACTTCAAAGAAATGAGCCCTCTGCCTCCCCCCACTGGAAAAGGTACACAAAAGAATAGTTGGGGCCAGCCATTGAACCTAACCCAAATTCATGTCAAGTACTCTGTGAAAATAAATAAATTGAGAAGGAGATTCAGCAATCACCTTCTCAGTTATATATTATTTGGATTCATTTTTGTATTCGATATGTGTGCATTCTTATATGTATATCCATATGGGAGAATTTATTAATTTCTTGGGATATAAAATATTCAATAAACTAATAATTTGCCTATAGATTCTCTTATTAATTTATTGTAAAAATATAACATACATACTTCTGTATTTACTATTATTGACTACTGATAATAGATAGATATGTTATTGGATAAATAAATGAATAAAATAATTTACAAACTTTTTTTTGCTTACAGTTTTTTAAACGGTTTAATCTATTTGCACCCTTTTATGAGAATGAGAATATACTTCAAGAAGCAATCTGTATTCTTGCTCACCCTTCATTCTTAACGGCAGTGGAACTTCAAGAGCCATAAATGACCACTACTTAACCAAAACAGAATGTTGTTTCTGACTTGTTGGTGGAATAAGAATAGTGATGTGGGTATTTTGCTCCTAATAGGCAAGAGTTGCCAGAGAGCCTGGCAGTGACATGATTCAAAGCCCAGTGTCTTCAGGGCACACTGAAGTTTATGCTGTGCACAATACACTTCAGGAGAGTAGCCAACTGACAATACATACACTTGACTGGATCCCAAAGCTAGGTATATCCACTGTACCATATGCTGGTTCCTTTAAGTAACCCATTACACAGAAATTAAATATCATGTGACAGATTGTTTTGACAGTGGGGGAAAAAAAGAAAGCAGGACAGAGTGGGAGAGATTTAATTTTTTAAGAAATGCATTTGACTGAAGGCAAAGCATGAGGTAGATGTTAATTTAACAGATGTCTAGTTTTGCATCATCAGCCTGAAACGGGCAATTTCTGGCAAGCCTTCCCACCACATCGCAACACAAAATCCTCTCAAATCCACGTGGATCTGCCTTTCACAACCTTCCAAGTGAGCCATTTTCATTCAAAGGAAAATGCCTGAAATTACCCAGGGAAGATGCTAACACCTGGCAATAGTTTTGAAGGCGGAGCCCATGAATGCGTGGAGGTATAATGGAAGGAAAAAGAGCTCACAGCAACTTTTCAGCCGAGAGAGAACACAGAAGGAAATGTATTCACAACAGGAAAACAGCTAACACATCACAAAGTTACCGTGTGATGAAACACACCCATATGCTAACTGGTGGGGGCCTTTGGACTGTAAATAGATCACACAAGTCCATCAAATTGAAAGTTCAATCTATGCAAGGAAGATAACTCAAGAGCCATTGTTTTCAGGCACCTTCTCTTTGTAAAGACTCACACAACCACATGAGATTTATGTATGCATGAACCATATACTTCAGAGTCATGTAAATACCTGATTAATATATAACTGAAGAATAGCCAACTTGAGTAACAGTTCAC
>CM053757.1:25765072-25825575 GCA_028658305.1 Pachyuromys duprasi
ACATGCCTTTATTCCCAGGACTCAGGGAGCCAGAGACAGGCAGAGCTCTGCGTTTGAGGCTAGCTTGAAACAGAGTGAGTTCCAGGACATCCCTGTCTTGAAAAACCAAAATGAATAAATGAATGAAGAAACAACAACAAAAAAACTAACAGTAGCAATAAAAGTGGCTAATACAGAGACAAACCTCAAGGTTAAGTCCCATTAAAGTGACCATGTGCTTTGAACATCTTGTTAGTTGTAGTTGTGTCAAGTATGAACAATGTAACTGGGGAAGTTGTAGAGCTTCTGTATTCACATTATCCAGGCAGTGAGACCAGCGTGACAACAGAGCTGTCATTTATGGGGAAGGGGGATAGAAATATGAGCTCAATGAGTTTAAAGTGTGTGATAGCACACTTAAGTTGACAGAGAAGTTAGCATGGTCCTTGAACGTGAAAGCAAAGGCTGGGGGAATATCTGATTCTAGGTTGTCATTATTCTGCCTTAAAGAGTGCCTCCTCTCTATTTTAATGCCATTCCTGCCAACATCTCTCCGTAGGACACCTAAATCATGGCACTATCAGATGTAGGCACCCACTCCCGCCCAATCCTACCTGCTTTTTCATAATTGAGGATTACATCTCAAAGAATATTTACCTTCTGTGCTACCTTCTGTCACTTCAATGTTCCATTCAGCAGTTAGAAAAGGCATAACATTAGTCATCTGAGGGGAGATCTGAGTTAACCACTGCTCAGACTCCCATGTTCTACGGTTCCTGGCTACATCATGTCATTTGTGGCAGACACTCCTAGGAAGCAATGACTCACGGATGCAAAAATACTAAAAGTCAGATGTGTATTTCTGAGAGTTAACACAAAAAGAGGACATTAGGTGTCTAACTCTACAGCACATGATAGGAGTCACTTATCTTTCAGGTGTTCTTCACTGGGTGTTCAACTCCAGCATGGGGGGTCAGTATATAAAGTCTGGAGGGAAAATAATGGAACTCAAATCCATTTACCAGGCTCTAGCCCATGAATTTAGAGGCTTTCATTTCTCTGAGTCTTCTGTTGCCATCTGTAACATGCAGCTGTACTTCCTAAAGCATCCGGGTGTTACGAACAATGAATAAACTGATTTCCACATAACAAGCACCCACTAACTTTGTTCTATTACAGTCATTATTTCACATTGTGACTACTATCCTCTCCTTCGTGACAGTCCACGGTTTTCCTTAACAGTATTATTTCTATCAAGGGTATAGATAAGTTGTCAAACCTCTAGCACATGGGCCAAATTTACTAACAGCAAATGTAGAAACCATCCCTGACTGGCAGCCTCAGCAGTAGATAGAACTGACATGCTTGTGCCCGAATTCGGGAGATCAAATGCAGCTTAAGTGCGGAGTATTTAAACATGGCCTGGTAAAAGCTCACAAACTTAGGATGCTCCCATAAAACCATAAAGACGTAAATATTATGTGAAAGCACAAATCAGATTTCAGTGTACATGGTTTCTGTTAATGTCTTTTTTTATTATATTTGATGTGTAATGCACTACCAGAACATCATATGTTCTTGAAGATGTAGAAATGAACTATGATGGTTTTCTTTATCTGGAAATGCTTCCAATTAAATTCTTTTGAAAATGATTCTTTGGTAAGACTCCTCTTCTCCATGTTTGACTTTTATACACTCAGGTGCTTTGGCGTTTTATTTTAAATATATTGGCTGATCTTTGCTCAAAATACTGTTTTTTTTAAGGTGACCATTTAACATGATTATCAAAATGCCAAATTGCTTGAATTAAATCTTAGAAAAAAAAATACATGCCAGCATGTGCTAAGCATTAAACTACAGGTTAGCCTGTCAAATATCATGTCATATAAGCTTTAGAATGACCTATAAAGTAGTATCATTATGCTTGGCTACTGGAGACACTAAACTCAAAGAGAATAAATAACCAGAGCATCTAGCTTTGGTTTAAACCTAGGCTCCTTGAGCCTCAAGTCCTACACATTTTGTATAGCACAGCGGTAACAACAAGCTCAGGCACTGAAATCAGTTAGTAGCATTTAGAGAATATTTGTATTAACTTTCCAAGGGGCAGTGAACAATTGCCATATCATATTGTGGAACTTGGGTGAGGTGCTAGTCTATTAAGAAAACTAAACTTTCATAAAATATCCTGTGACAGGAAGCATGGAGTTATTTGAATACATGTTAATTTTATTCTCCAACTCCATACACATCCCTTCACAGTACATTTTACTGCTTGCCACTGTATGTTAGGCTGCTATATCTGTTTTCATTTAAACATTTTATGTCTCCCTTCAGAATATCAGCTATATGAGGGCAGGGATTTGCTTTACTACTGTGGACTCCCAGTGGCTGTCTTCCCACAGGCACACAGTGCACATTTGCTGAAAACATGAATGAAAGATGAATAAATGAATGAAGACATGGCATAGCTATATATAAACTACACGCAGACAGGCCTAAATGTTTTAAAAGCCAAAGCCTCATGACACAAGAGATATAATAGAATAAAAGTGCCCCTGATGAGTTCCAGGGCAGATGATGTAAAATCAACCCTCTCCACAATTGAAACTACACACACCCCATTGTAGCTATCAATATTTTCATGCTATAATATGATATTTTAAATGTGCCTCTGGTATTATTATGCTAAATGGCACCATTGATTTTTTTTTTTGCAATGTAATAGGATACTTTAAGCTGCATAGCTCAGGAAGACATCCTCCTCTGTGGCTTTTCCATCATGACATACAGAGGTATCACACCCTATGCAGATACTTGTCTCCTGGGTCCCATGTCCAGAAGATCACTAAACCAGCAAACAGTTATGCTTCTATTCACACAAGAGGGTCAAGTATATACAACCATGACCTCAGAGGCAAGTTCAGCTTTTTGATGGAGTTACTGAGCCACGACTGATTGAAACCTAGGTAGACTTTGCAAATGGAACTCTGTCTATCAAAAGGGGAAGTAGAAGTCCTAATGCACAATACCTTATAAAGTAAGCTCATTTGGAAATAGAATCCCTATAGACATAGTTACTTCAATTAAAGTAAGATTATACTAGTGAGGGCGAACCTTTAATGTAGTATATCTGATGTCATCATACAATGACAGCAGAGGAGGAGACTGCCTCACAGGTAGGCCATCAAAAGAAATAGATCAGAATAGTACAATTCCAAGCCGAAAGAACACCAAGGACGTGGCAACAAAGCACCAGAAGCTAGGCAGAGCCCAGAAAGGGATTGTCCTTTACAGACTTCAAAGTGAGCACGGTCCTACTGAAATCTTGACTTTGGTCTTCTAGCTTCTAGGATTATGAGAAAATAAATTTCTGCATTTTAATCTCCTCATTTTGTGATATTTCATTTTGATCACCCTATGCAATTGCTGTAATAGAAACCGCACTCTGTATAGGAGAGAAAAATGTATTTTAGGATTATGTTTAGCCCACCAAAAGTGATACCAATAATCCAGGATGTCTTTTCCATTTTTTGTAATGATGATGACACCATGTGGAACAGAAAAAAAAAAGAAGAAAAAAAAAAGAAAAACAAAAGCCAACTACTTGATGCTTCTTAGAAAGCCTGAACTCTGAAGCCACACATGCACCCCTGCAGACCATAAAGCTTCTTCCTGAAGGGCTTTGTTGTCCTGGCCTCAGGACCATTTGATTCAAAGGTGCTAGATGACATCTGGGAAAAGGCACCTGTCATTTTCTTGTTGATGTTAGTCATGTTGCTCCAGTGACGTAACTTTCTGAACTACTACATCGAACCAATCACTGTCCACTAAAGCTCAGAAGGGATTACAGTCCTCCATTGATCCCAACCCAGTAAAATGACTGCTCTGTTGACCCAGAAAAGCTTCTGAGTCTGTGAACTAATACTCCACAGGAAAAAAAGCCCTCCAAGTCATTCTAGCCATCTAATTTTTCAATGCAAGCCCTCTAAGACTGACAAGAAAAACGAAGAATATAACGACAAGTGTCTCAGTTACTAAAGCAAACTAAAAAGTGAACAAGATTGAGCCATGGGTCTCCTTTGCTTCAGAGTCTCAAAAACTAATCCCCCAGTCACAAACCCAGGTCTGCAGCAGCCAGCCTGCCACAGCCACCTTCCCTTCTTGTCCTTCTCGTCCATGGGAATCCACAGGCCACTCTGGCCAAATAAATAGGTAGGCTCTTTATTTCTCCCTCAGCTTCTTCAAATATAACCACCAAGTCTCATTCTCGGCTCTGTAACAGAGCAACTGCTGAGGCCAACTTTCCCAGCCATCTCCAGTGGATCACACAGATCTTCCTCCTCCAGACTTCCCTCCTTCCTTCTGGTTGATCTCAGCCCAAACTCCAGCAGGTGCTCCCTATGATCTCACAGGACGCTCCTCCCAGGGAAGCAAGCAGTTAGGTTAACTGCAGATGTTCACTTCTCCCTCCATTCCTTCAAGTCCAGTCCCCCAGTATCATCCCCAGCTCTGTAGTAGACATTCTGCTGTGGCCTTCTCTCACGCTCCACCCTGATTTCCAGGGACCAAGAAGATCTTGGCAGAATGCTTTGCTCTCCTTCCCTCCTACAAACCCCAGGCCCCCCTAAGCCTGTGCTTATTTCTAAGTCTCAGATACCAATACCTATAAAGATCCCAGAAGTATTTCCTACTAGGCCACACACAGCTGCCACACTCTCTTAAGAAACAGAGAGGGCAACGGAAACCAAGGACAACAAAAACAAAAACCACCACCACCAACAACAAAAAACCCACTCACTTAATGAAGACAAGACCAGATATCAGCACCTAGAATTACAACCTTTTGGAACCCAGATGCCTAGACGCTGGCATAAAAACACAATCAATAACAGCCAGGACAATATGTCTCCACTAGAGCCCAGCAACCCTTACACAGCAGGCCTTGAGTATTGCAACATAGCTGAAGCACAAGAAATAGAGCTTAAAATAGCCTTTATGAATATAATAGAGGTCCTTAAAGAGCAAATGAATAAATTCTTTAAAGATATCTATGAAAACATAGAGAAGCAGTAGAAATGAATAAATCTGTTCAAGACCTGAACATGGAAATAGAATCAATAAAGATAACCCAACTGAGAGAAATCTAGAAATAACAAATGAATGAAAAAAAATCAGGGAAACAACTTTCACAGTAACCTCAAATAATATAAAACATCTTGGGGTATCTATAACCAAGCAAGTGAAAGTCTTATATTATAAAAACTTTAATAGATTGAAGAAAGAAACTAAAGGAGCTATCAGAATATGAAAATATTCCCCATACTTATGTAATGGTAAGGTTAACATAGTAAAAAATCACCATGCTACCAAAATCTATCTACATATTCAGTCAATGCCCATCAAAATTTCAACACAATTCTTCACAGATCTTGAAAAGATCATTTTTTAAAGCTTCATATAGAAATACAAAAACCCAAGATAGCTAAAACAATTCTGAATCATAAAAGAACTGTGGGAGGTATGACTATCTCAATTTCAAGGTGTGCTATGGAGCTTCAGTAATAAAAACAGCATGCTATTGGCACACAAAGACATCACAATGAAATCAAATTGAAGATCCAGGCATGAATCTAAATACCTATGCACACCCAGTTTTTGATAAAGAAGCCAGAAATATACACTGAAAAAAAGACATCTTCAACAAATGGTGCTAGTCAAACTTGAATGGCTACATGTAGAAGAATCCAAACAGATCCGTACTTAACACCCTATGCAAAATTCAATTCCAAATGTATTAGTGACCTCATATAAGAAACAATGGCACACTGAACCTCACAGAAGAGAATATGATGAATAGCCTTGAACTCATTGGCATGGGAAAAGATTTTCTAAACAGAACACTGTTAGCACAGTCACTAAGATCAACAATTTACAAATGGGACCTCAACTGAAAAGCATCTGCATGGCAATGGACGCTATCATTCAGACAAAAGAGCAGCTTACAGAATGGGAGACTTATTTTTTAATGAATTATGCATTCGATAGAGGGATAATATAAAAATATATAAGCAACTAAATAAAGTAGATTTTAAGAAAACATATAACCCAGGAGCCTACCACAGAGAGCCTCTGAAAGACTCTACCTAGCAGTGTATCAAAGATATTAAGACTCATAACCAAACCTTCGGCAGAGTGCAGGGGATCATATGAAAGAAGGGGGAGTTAGTAAGACCTGGAGAGACAGGAGCTCCACCAAATATATCAGGGCACAGAGGTCTTATATGAGACTGTTTCTCCAGCCAAGGACCATGTATGGATATAATCTAGAACCCCTGCTTGGATGTAACCCATGGTAGTTCAGTATGTAAGTGGGTACCCTAGTAAGGGGAACAGGGACTATTTCTGATATAAACTCAATGGCTGGCTCTTCAAACCTCCTCCCCCACGAGGGAAGAGCAGCCTTGCTAGGCCACAGGAGAGGACATTGCAACCAGTCCTGAAGAGAACTGATAAGCTAGGGTCAGATCGAAGGAGAGAAGGACCTCCCCTATCAGTGGACTTGGATAGGGGCAGGGAGGAAATGCGGGATGGATGGGGGGATTGGGAGAGAATGAGGGAGGGGGCTATGGCTGGGATACAAAGTACATAACCTGTGATTAATAAAAATAATAAAAATTTTTAAAAAGGGGGTACATATATATACATGGAATCTTCAAAAGAGTAAACTCAAATGGCTGAGAAGCACATAAAGGCATTCAACATCCTTAGTCATCAGGGAAATGCAAGTCAAAACTACTTTGAGATTTCATCTTATACCTGTAGGAATGGCTATGATGAATAGATCAGTAACACAAGTGGTAGCTAATACTAATAAGGATGTGGAATAGCGGGAACATTCATCGTTGTGGTTAGAGTGCAAACTTGTATTGCCATTACTGAAATCAGTATAGAGGTTCCTCAGAAATATAGGAATCAACCAAATTCAAGATATAGTAGCTATACTAACTCTTGGACATATACCCAAAGGATGCTTCATCTGTCTCAGAGACACTTGCTCTACCATGTTCAATGCTGCTCTTTTCATAATATCTGGGAATTAGAAACAAACTAGATATTTCTCAACCGAAGAATGGATAAAGAAAATGAGGTACATTTGCACAATGGAGTATTATTCAGACATCAAAGCAATAAGATCATGAAATTCATGAGTAAATAGATGGAACTAGAAAAGTCATGCTAAGCGAGGTATTTCAGGCCCAGAAAGACAAATATGATATGTATTTGTATATATTAGATGTTAAGTCTATGGAAACCAAGCTGCAATACATAGTATCACAGAGGTTAGGTATAGAGTAAGGGGCAAGCAGGGACAGATAGATCTCATTAGGAAAGAAAGATAGACTAGGTAGTTATGGATAGATGGGTGGCAGGGTGAAGAGGGGGCAGGAATAGGAAGATTTAAGTGGGGAGGGGAGGCAGAGAGGACAAGAGGGCAAAGGAGAAAATATAAGAAAGATACAGCTAAAATACAGGGTCCTAAATGGCAATGACCCCAAGATATCTTTCTTAAACTTTCACGTGTCTAAGAATCATCTGGCAAATACAGTAACAGAAGCAATAGGACGATGCAGAGGAGATCATGTCTCCATACTTGTATCCTCTCTTGCGCAGATGCTCTGAAAGAAGTGTATTAGAACCTTCTCTTTAATATGCAGAACATTTCCTGTGACTGCTCTTCTCTACTTGTAGGTATGGTCAATTTCTTACCTCTTTCAAGGGGTTTTAGCTAACATAGTGGGAACCCCCATGTCCTGGAGAGAGAGCTCAAGGAATTTTGGCTTACTTCATGGACTGGCTGCACACCCTCCCATCTGCTTTGAGGTCAATCTCCACCCACAGCTTCCCTAAATACAACTTGCCTACATCCCTGGTAAGTTTCAGGCTGAGTGGGCATACTGAGTACATGGAGTGGCCAGTGACTAATATACTTTCCAGGACACCAGCTTTCCTATTCTCCTCCATAATCATCACCCAGCACAACTATTTATAGTTGAGAGTATATGATCACATACTCCTGTGATGCCATTACTCTTGACTTATGTTTCAGGCATGCAAAATCAATAGAATTTAAAAATATTTTCCTAATGCTTATTGTTTCAGAGAAAAATATATTAATTCTGCTTGCAGCCATCAGAGGAATTAAATAGGAAACATTAGGTCTTCCATTAAAGCCCTATTTTCAATCTCTTTAATACTTTGCGGCATTGTTTCCCAACAACCTATAATGCAATTTGAAGTATGACCAAATTTTGATGCAGATATACTGATTCTATGAGCCACGTCTACTATTTACGTCATTGAAGTTTGGTTTGTGTGTGTGTATGTATGCGTGTGTGTTGTTTTTGTTGTTTATAGGTTTTGATTAAACTTTCTGCCTCTCTGAAACAGAGAATTTGTTTCATTTAGAGAAGAAATTTTGAGGTTTGCAATTTGCTCCAACTTAGTCCTCCAAGAATACCTCACCCTCTAATTGTTTTTAACTTATAAGAAATAAGCTCCCTGTGGGACTTAATGAGTTGCCCACCATCAACTCCACAGGATATAATCAACAAATTTAATATGTATATACTTAATGCTAGATCTGACAGCTGTGAATTGTAAATAGAAATTTGGTATAACAGAGATTTTTACAAGAGAAAGGAAGAATAACATTTTTGGAATTTCCATTAGCAATAATTTTTACTGACTACTTATTTATTTCTCATTTTATTAGAGAGAAGAGATGCTTTGGGGCATTTGGGGACAAGATGGAATAAAGTATGATGATAGAAGGACAAAAATCTCCATTGAGGTGATTTTATTTTAGCATCATTGATCTTCTTGTCCATTTAATTCATGATATGTATGGAAACTACTACTCTTCCCAGTTCAGAGGCACTCACTCCTCCATCTAGGACACTCTGGGAGGAGAGAGAAAGGGGAATTACAAGGAAAAAAGCTACCTTTGTTTTGCATCTAGGTAAGGATAAGACTAGCAACACTACTTGCCTACTGTGAGTCAGATATCAGGAGACAGGCTTTCTGTAAGTAATCTGATTCATTATTATAGGCCCCAGTTGGTTTAGGCCTATGAAGAAATTCATAATTCCTTCATTGTAAACTGAAGTTCAGGAATGTCAAGTCACTGCCTAGCATCTCAGACAACCAATGAAGGAACTGATGCCTGCCCACTTGATTCCAAAAGCTACTCTGTTGTAGGCTGATATTTCACTTTTGTTCAGGGATGGGCACATTTTTTTTCTATAAAGGGCAAAGAGGGATACAGGTTTCAGTCAGCTCTGTTCAGCTCCACCATTGGACTACAAGTGCAGCCTCACAAAGAACACAAACACATGATCATGGCTGAATACAAATAAATCTTATGCTTTTGGACAATAAAACCCAAAGTTATTTGAATGTTCATATGTAGGATTCATTGTTCTATCTGATCATTTAAATGAAAATAATGTTTGTAATCTCTAGCCATGCAATGACAGCACACATGACCAAAGAAAAACACTCAAATCTGCCATGGAAGTACTGGCTTTGGAAGCACTGTTGTTAATTCCTTAAGCATCGGGAGGTTATGAGCTAAACTTTATGAGCAAACAACCCTGGGTGGATCTCCCACCATCTCTAAAATGGAACATGCTCTTGACAAACATCTGGTTCTTCAACTGAACAGCTAGCTTTCCAGTGTTATCCTCCTTTCCTTCCTTGCTGTCTTTTGTTCTTGAGACCAAATTTCCTCCATTGCTGTAACTTAAATTTATTACAAAGAAAAATAAAAGTTGTATCACTTAAAGTTACTGTACCTTAACAAATGCACCGGAAGTGGCAGTGCTTTTGCATGCATGGAAGCTCAAAGCCTCAGCAACTCCCATGAGCGATTAATCTTCTAACACTAATTAGATATTTGCTAATTAGCGTCTGATGTGTGAAATGAAAAAACATTTTGAAGCTGAAATGAATAGGGTCTAGAAAGATAGGGCTATATTCCAGTTCCCCCTTTTCCATATTATTATCATATTTCATAAATATTAATAAGATCACATGATACCAGCCGCTCTATAAAATTATCTCTCTGAATGAAGGCTTTTGTTCGCTATAATAGGGATGTGTCAATATTTTGCATATGGAAGAAAGCACTCAATGAAGGAAAACATTTTTCCCTCAATGTTAAAGAGATGTCATGTTTCACGAATCACTTTTATGCTTGATCATCCAGTCCTACTTTCTCAACGTAGGCCTCTTCTTCCCACAAAATTGGTAAGAAAACCCTTCTTCAAGCCAGTGCCCTCTTCCTTTCGTATGCTTTAATCTTACCTTGGTTTAAAGAAAACTTAACAGAATGGAAAATATTTTAAACCTGTGCTTCTGTGCTGTGGAAAGCAGAAGTCATTGTAGAATGGCCAATATCAATGAGAAATGTGTAAAAGAGAGACATTTGAGTTCCATTAATTGTGTGTGTGAGGACAATCCTAAAAATACTTCCACATGCCACTGCTTAAAAAACATATAGAGAGCTAAATAGAGATTTCAATGCTTATGTCCTACATGCAGGCTATAATATTTAAGTCATAAATATTAAGTCATACTGTATTCTTAAAATGTAACATTTTGATTTGGAATATTGCTCAAGCGAAAGTCCACATTAAACATTCCCAGTTCTCAAAAGAGGAGACCTATAATAATAAACTATTTCAGTCAGTGTGAGTTTTTTTCAGAAAGCAACTCACCTGTGAATACTGGTCATATCACAAATTATATCTAATTACAGCATTGATACAGTAATTTGCAATGATAGCTAAGCTCAAGTTGACAAAGGTGACATTGGAACATAATGACGATGAGATTATCATTCTCCTAGGCTGACATTTTGTGATTATAATAACGCTGATCAAGATTATTAACACCATAATGGAGGAAGAGCCCCAAAATCTACAGAACAGAGATCACACTAAGATGAACAGAATCAGAGCTGAGCTCTCATTTTCTCTCCTGCATCAGTATGATTTCTCTTCTAGTACAGAATGAGGCACGTGCCTTAGTCCGAGAGACCCATGGAAACTGCAATTGATAGACAGCCCACCCTATCCACAAACACAACTTTCTGTTTTTCAAAGCTGGAAAGAGAGGATAAGGTCATCGATGCCAATTTACCCATTTGCACTGGGGATTGTTTTCCGATTGGCTTTGAGGTTGATGGTCAGCTCCCCTGTGCAAAATCCCAGAGCACTATCTGTGTTGGGGCTGCCAGGATGCTCAGTGAAATCCATGGTTGATCCCAAAGCTCTCAACTGTTGTAGACACCAAGCGAATGGGAATAGTCTGGCAGACATTACCGTTTCACTTATCGTTAAATGAGAATAAAACCAGACAGCTTTTAATTACCAACAACAGAGAAATGAGTCAAGGGGAATCATACTCAATCAAGACATCACCAGTCAATCCAGCAGGCTGCCTGGCTAAACTTGGGAAATGAACCATGTTCACTACTTTGCTCAGATGAGATTATTTAAATGGTATCAGGTTCAAAGTATCTAATGAGACTTGTTACTCCAGCTGAAATCCGAATCTAATTTCAAACAGTGATGCTAAATGTGTCTCAATTATTTGAAACTGCCTTCTTGACTATACGTATAATTTTAAATTTGTTTTGCATCAATCTATGGACTTTGGGCTCTTAAATTATCATTATAGATACTCACCTGGAAGCAATTTGCAAAAAAAATAAAAAAGGTTTCTGTTATTGGGTAGGTCAGGTTCAATTGTCCCATTTGTCAATGCAGCAAGATATGAAGTGACAGATTTGGACTATAATTTCTTCCTCCTAATTGGAAGTTTCCCATTATCCTATACTGTCCCACATTCTGATGCTGAAATATTTGAAAAGATTCTTCCATTCCTTAAAATGGTAGCTAACTCCTTGTTTTACAGCTCAGTCAAATATCATGGCTTTGTATTCAGTCACTTTTGTCTGCAAGAAATGTATTGAAGAGGTATATTTCAATGGGACCAACCTCATGTCCTCAATATCTGATTCTTCAAAAAAGCCTTCATTTCATTTGCAATTTCAATCCATCTACATTCTAAGATAATGAAACCTACCCAGGACCTAATAGCATCTTTCCTCCCAGAAGAAACCATAACTTTATTCTCTGAAACATGCATGGGAAGATGGAAGTAGACAAAGGAGCTAGAAAGGATTTATAATTGTACCCACAGCTAGTATCAGAGATAGAAAGTCATGTTCCTGTTTTGGAGGTAAGAAAGTCCAACATCAATGGGCTGACAGACTTCATGAGTGATAAAGATCTCATTCCCTGCTTCTAACATGGTGCCTTTTTGCTCTGTCTGTTGAATCAGTTAAACAATGGGCATTCACATGGCAGAAAGCAGAAGGACAAAATGATCTAAGTTAGTTCTTGTTAAATGCACTAAACCATTGATAGGGCTCAGCCCAGATGACAGTCCTCCCAAGACAATCCATCTCTTAATATCCCCATGTGGCAATTAGGTTTCAACAAGAATTTTAAGGACCATACATTTAAATCCAAACATGGGTTCAGTGAGCATCCAAATGATCTGTATTTTCTCCTGGCATCTTTTCTTATCCATGCCTTTGCCTTTTCAAGCAATGTTAGAATTTCCTTTCAGCCTCACTACCATTTTTTGTTAGATTCACCATATTTTTTCCTCATTTCCTAATTTTTCCAAGGCCCTGACACTCATGTAACTTTTTTTTTTTGAGGTACAGAAGAGGAGCAAGGTCAATTTTTACTGACCATGCTTGAACCACCAAGTGGCTTGAATATCAAGTGATCAGATGTCTCCAACTCCTGATGCTCAACACTATAAGCAACAGATCTGGTGGTCCTTACTGGGATTACATGGATAGATACAGCCAGAAACAGGGACTAGAAAGTTGTCTGAGCTCTGAGTTTCACTCATTGTACATCTATGCAAACAAAAACCAGATAGTTATTTTCTTGGATGAGGTGATTCATATAACCTAAAATTGTTGAATGTACGATATGTTGCTACTTGTCAAACACAGAAGAGATCATACACTAAGAGAAAAAGAATTAATCTGAAGGAACAGGCAAATGCTAGATTAAAGGATCTGGTTTTGGTCTTCATGTGTTTTACAGAAGGTACAGATGACATCAGGGACAGGGACTCAAAGGTAACAAATAATTAGAGAAACAAATGGAACTGAATGGAAAGGAAGTGGAAATGTCCTTAGTTAATGAGGGTTAAGCAAACACTAGTACAACATTCCTTGAGACATTTTCTATTCTGTACACTAAAGCAGTCATGTTAAAAAAAAGATTCTATCATGTGCCTTTACTATTCAAATACCCTTCATATGTTTCTCCCTAAAAGTTAATAAACTTCTGGTTGCTTCCCTCTGACACACGACAGGGAGATTCCAAAATATCACAAGGCAAATTAGAAATTCAGATAAGCAATCAATAATTTGTTTGGAACATACTTACAGTAAAGTATAAATGCTCTTTATATGAAAATAAAATATATCTAGGCATCCTGCATTTTACTTGATAAATCTAAAAACTCAATGGCATCTTGCACCCTGCTCCAATCTGCCTTTGTACATTTCTCTAAAGTGTTTTTCAGGTTCTTTGAAACACAGAAGGGGTATTTTTCTTGTTCCTATACCTGGCTCACCCTGCCACTTCCCTCCAGAACGCTTCTCTTATTTTTCTCTCTCTACTTAGCTAAGTACTATTCCACAGTCCTCCAAAGAGTAGTCTTAGTCCCTGAGAACTTATTGCTTTGAGACATCTCTATTATTCTCACTTGACACTTGGCAAACAACCATTACTTTTTCCTAAACATTTTGACAGAAATGGCAGAGTGGAACTTTTAGCTGTTATTCCTGCCTGACCACTCAGTCAAGCTCCGTATGTCTTATAGACCTACTTGTTGATTCTTCAAGGCCTGCTGTTTCCATCCTCTGGGTGGTTCATTCCTTGTCTGAGATCACCAGTGTAGCAAGTGACAGAATCAGAGTTTGAAAACTTGATAAGTACCATGTTAAGTGTGGTACTTGTTGGATATGCCTCTAATCCCAGGAGAAGAAGATCAAGAGTTCAGTGCCAGTCTCAAATACACAGTGATTTTAAAACTCAAGTGGGCTACATGAGACCATATTTCAAAAAACAAACTTGAACAACAACCCAAACAAAAGCCAACAACAATAGCAACAGCAACAACAACAATAGCAAGAACAAAAATACAACTTGGATTACAATGCTATTCTGTCGATTTTCCTCAGTTTCCCACCAATGTGTGTGAGACATCAGATCTTCCATTTCATTTCCTTGTCCTTCATTCCATCTCTGCTGACCAAGAACCACTATCTACCCAGTTTCTCTTCATATAGCATCAGAAGCATCTCCTCCATGCACAGATCTCAAGCCTGTCAAAGATTCCTTCTTAACACTTTGCATGTAAGTTGTGAGCCAGGTTTGGTGGTGCACACCTGCAATCCCAGCAGAGGCAGGCAGAGTTCTGTGAGTTCAAGGACAGCCAGGTCTACAAAGTGAGTCCAGGAAAGCCAAGGCTACACAGAGAAATCCTGTCTGAAAAAATAAAAATACGAACAGCAACAACAGAAAGACTTTGAACCCAGTCCCTCCAAATTCAGCAATGACTATGTTGTAGGTGTATTGTTTCATTTTAAAGATGTCAATTTCCTGATTCCAATATATCATTTTTTGCTAATATTAGACCCTTTTATTTAAGCCCTAGCTTTAAATATTTCCAGTTTTGTATTTACTGGTTTGCTCTGCTAGGATCATCTACTTTTATGTTCAATAGTTAAGGGCTTCTAAGTTTGTACCCACAAACTACCATTTTATAATTAGTTTTTCACAATTCTCATGAGAAATTGCTAGATTTTAGGTTTAGAAGGAAGATCTCAGAGTTCATCATGAGTAATATTGCTGCCCATTCATTTTACTGGATATACATTTTATCTGCCTACTGGGTAGTCTTTGAAAGCTAGAGGTACAGCTGCACATTTTTCTTTTATCACATCATCTAGACAGGATTATTTACTGGCTTTCAGAAGACTTTATACATGTATATAAGTGTATCATGTTATATGTGTGTGTGTGTGTGTGAGTGTGTGTAATACAAGTTTGGATGCCTCAATATGACATGGAACAACTTTCATGGTCCTGCACAACCTAATCAAGTTACTTATTTTAAATATGGAGTCTTTTATCTTAAAATCAGGAAAATATTGTCCCCTGTCTAATGTCTTGATCAAAAGATGGACTGGGACCATAAAGACCACTCCAGGCAGTTAAGTGGCTGTGAATGAAGAAAATTCAAAGTAAAGATATATATAATTTACCCACTGACACTCTATTAGAGAAAACTGATCATCCCTTTACCAGCAAGCATCAATTTCAAATAGCCTCTTGGTTATGGGTAAGAACTTGTCTCCATGTCCCATTCTCAGTGTTGGGACCTCATCTGGCTTTAACCTATACAGGTCTTTTCTATGCTACCAGGGTCTCTTTGTGTTCATATGTGTATCAGATAGTATTGAGAGAAAATCGTCAGCCACTATTCAGAATCTGACATAGTCTAACTTACAGTCTAAGTGAGTTTGTGTGTCTTGAAGTGAGGTTTACTCATGTTCAAAATATGAAGAGAAACATAAGTTCTAACGGCTGCCACAAGATAACTTACTGATCATTATTTACTAAAAGAAAGGGGAGACAAATCCAGTGATGTTGAAACTTCATTTACTTACGACTAAGAAACCCATTTTTCATGAGCAAGCTAAAAATTTCAACTCATATAAGGAGAAAAAAGAACAGCCAAGGCTGGAAGGATGAGTTGGCCTGGAAATAGAGGTGGGATGGTCAGACAGCTCAACATTTCAGTTCTGGAAATTTATTGTATACAGCATGGTGTAGTAAACGATACATGCTTTAATATGGCTGAGTAGATCTAACATACATACATTTGTGGGTGAACGCTTATGCCAGTTAGTTTGATTTGAGCCATTTCACAGTATTCACACATCTTGAAATACCATATTGTGTACAGTAAATACATCTGATTTTATTTGTTAATTATGCTTTAATAAAGCCGAGTGAACAAAATAAAATGAAAAGCAAAAAAATAAATTAATCATGTATTCATAAAAAAAGAAATTAGAGACTGTGACTTTTAGAAACAACTTCAAGAGAGACCATAGTCTTGCCCATGGACTATTCGATCATGAAGAGATATACATAATGTGTGTGTGTGCATGTGTGTGTGTGCATGTGTGTGTGTATTATGTGTATGTGCTTCCCCAGTGCTGGTGATAGAACCCATGGCCTCACATATGCTAGTTAAGCACTCTGCCAATGAGTTATAACCTAACCCCATGTATATTCTTGTACATAAAGTAAGGAACTCTCAGAGAAGTAAAAAAAAAAAAAGTACACAACCCTCTCAGAAATATAGGAAGCCACTGTTTCAGCCACTTCGAATGTTTAACAAGATTTGTAGACAGAATATTAGATGTCCTGCGATGCTCTGGTGTCATTTATTTGAAGGCAGTAAGTGAAACCTCTTTAGGCGCCTGTGCAGCTCATAGTCATGGGCTTGTATATTGCTGTTTCCCTCTTTTCAGCTCAGTCGAGCTGTGTACCCTCTTCAGTCTCCTGCACTCCGACGGAGGAGTTAATGCAGTTAGATTGCTCGTGGGCTTCTAGCGGGACCACTTCAAATGATATTACTTCCATTTGCGACGTGCATCACCAGCAGCGCTCACATTTGAAGGGAATAGTAAACAGACATCTAAGTCGGCTTGCCGGAAGAGAAGGCCCGCTGCCCGCTAAAAAGGAAGCCAGCAACCGGCCATGAATTTGTCAATTTCGTAAACAGCACAGCTGTGTCACTCTGGACCACACCTGATTGGGACTCTTGCGAGGCACAGGACTGTTGTGAGCTCGCAGGATGTGGAGGGACCTCCTTCAAGGATCCGGAGTCAATTTTGACAGTAACGGATCGATGTAGGGAGACTGAATGCTTTAATCAGGGCTTTCTGCTGATAACTACCTTTTCATGAGGAAATCGACTCTGTGCCCAGAAGGACCAGGCAAGGACCTTCCACACAGAGGTCCTTGAAGATTAAGAGATGCTGTGGCTAAAGAGTCAGAACTAAGGAAAGGATATGTGATGTTCTTCACACAACTCAGTTTCATATACTTGAAGGCAACTTCTTGGGTAGCCCTTCCCAAGGGTTTTATTCCTTACATAAAAAACAAACATCAAACAAAAACTAAAACAGCAGCCTTCCCAATTATCCCCATGAACAACTGGTTTTAAAAGAACATTCTAGTCTGTCTTGGAAATAAAACACGATACAAGCAATTTAAAAAAAAATGACATTCATTGTGCTAATGTAGAATTCTTTCGAATGGTTCCAGATTTCTGAGTTTTTCTGTGTAACTCAGTGAGGGACTAGCCATCAAACTTATTTGGGACACATTCTACATCATTCACTATAGGAGGGCTTTGGCCATGGCAATGATAATGGGACATTTTTTTCTTTTAATAACGTGTATGGATCAAACTTTTTAGAATATGATTGGTGTGCTTTGAATGAATATGCATCTTCTTAGGCTCAAAGGAAGTGGCATTATCTGAAAGGATTAAGACATGTAGCCTTGCTGAAGTAGATGTGGCCTGTTGAAGGAAGTGTGACCCTGGTGGTGGGCTTTGAGGCTTCAAAAGCCCTAGCTGGGTCAGGTCTAGTCTCTCTCTCTGCTGCCACAGATCCAGATGTAGAACTCGCAAGCGACTTTTCTGGCATCATGTCTTTCTTCATGGCACCATGCTTCCTGCCATGATGCCAAAGAACTAAACCTCTGAACTCTAAGCCTGCTCTAATTACATGTTTTCCCTTATAAGAGTGGCCACGGTTGTGGTGTCTCTTTACAGCAATAGGACACAGACGACCACATTTTAACTGGCTTAATTTTGGAGGAGTAACTATGACTTTTCTCTCTTCACTTCATCTTGATTTGTGATCATCAGAGAATCTGCAAGGGGTGGGGGGGGGCACAGTCATTGCATACTGAAGACTTTTGTCAGCCTTTTAGTGCCATTGCAAGTGGCACATTCAATATAGAATTTTGGAGGAGAGAGAATATGTGTGTAAGAGTTGTGTGTGTGTGCACTTGTGAGTGCGTATGCAAACATGCATCTGCAGGCATTCACATTTCTTGGGAATACCTATGTGTACATTTGTTTGTAGGTGCACAGGGCAATGGGTGTGGATGCAAAGGCCTCACTCTGCACCTTACTATATGGGACAGGTCATTCATTAAAACAGGAGCTCGCTGCCCTAGGGTCTTTTGGCTAGACTGGCAGCCAGCACACTCCGCTGACAAGCCTGACAATACAAGGGTGTGCAGCTTTCCACTCTGGTCCTGCAGATCTTAACATGGGTCCACAAGATTGTACAACAAGCACTGTTACTCCCTGGCCCATCTGCCAGCCCCACAACTTAACAACACAGTGAATGTGTCCCTGTTCAGTCCTTTCCACATCAGTCTACTCCTCTGATTCTGTACTCACCAGCAGAAACCACTCTCTTACTTAAGTGTACACATAGACTGCTTTCAAGAGGCATGGGCTCTCGTGAACAAGCCACCCTTCAGCTCAGCTCCCCCTCTCACATCGACTCCAGGAAAGATGCACAACCTTGGCATCCCTACAAGATAAGGGCATCCTTTCATATTAAAAAGAAATACTGAACGTGTATTAAGTTACAATTTGGAAGAAACGATACGAGAAGGAGTCCTTTTCACAGCACTGTTGTTTGTGATGTAAGGGTCCTCAAACAACCCCTGAAGGCTGGGCCTCATTCTTGTCACATGTAAGTATGAGAAGCATCAGAGGAGACTGGGTCCCTAGGCGGTGGGCCTGCCACTGACCAGAAAATGCTTGCTGGGCTGTCGGCACCCTCTCCACCTCAGGCTCCAACTTACAGAATTGGAAAGTATATCTTCCATTAACTCACCCAGGAACCCAGACCCGTACTATGACGGAATAGATCAGCAGATGAGAAGAGGGCAGCCTTGCCTAAACACACTGATGGTCACTATCATGACTGGCATTTTTTGAAGGGGGTTATTAGAGAAATCTTTTTAGTAATATCTTTTTGAAATTATAATATAATCTCATCATTTCCCCCTTCTCTTTCCTCTCTTCAGTCCGTCCTATGTACCTCGTTGCATTCTAAAAATTATGCCTTTAATTTATATACATGTTTGTAAATATGTATATAATATACAAATATATATTCTTAAATGTATAAATACATCTTGTTCAGTCTGTACAATGGTACCTGCATATATATTTTTTTCTTTAAAAGAACTTCTAATTACCAGACTCTGAATAAACAAGTAAATTTTAAGTAAATGAAATTTTTAGGAAAATAATATGGGAATATATAATAGAGAATTAAAAAACCCTTACCACAGTTCTCAGTTATAAAGAATGGTCAACAGGTAGCTAGAGTATTCTTACTCCACTCACAGGAGAAGCAAGGGTTTGATGAACTCTAGAGAATCCATTACATGATTTTATCAGAGACTAATTACAGATAATGTAATACACACACACACATGCGCACACACACATATATAGTGAACTATGTATATGGAGTCTTTATTGTGTTTTGGATACTAAGTACTGTATGGTGTGTAATGGGTTCAAAAAAAAAAACACTTAGGAATGGTGAATAATTTTCTCCCCTTCCAGAGATATATAAAAAGAGCCCTGTGAATCCTAACTAATTTAGCATATGACAGATAAAATAGTTAAGAACGTATAAACAGGCTTCTAAAGTAGTAACTACTATACCTCAAGCTACAAGAAGAAATTACACAGACCAAGATTTAAAAATGTAGTGAAACTGATACAATGAGCTAATAAGTGGGATTTCAATGTGCCCCCATATTTTATTCTTCACACCACATTTGATCCCCAATACTCCTTTTTACCTGGCAGCAAAGGGTAGGATATTCAGTCAAATATGCTCCATCCCTGGCCCATGAAATCTTGCAGGCCATTTTGACTTCTAAATGATCTGGGGCACTGGGAGGGATGACCTTTCTTATCAAAGATGAATACATTTCCCATTACAATGCACAACTGTTGTACTGCATCACTCAGGATTGGTTCCTAATTCACAGTCCTCCAAATTTTCAGGTTTTCACTGGACACCTTAATTACTGAAATTTATCTTTAAAAAGAGGCAATATAAAAGTTGTCAGACAGATGACTTTATGCAGTGATCAAAGCAAAATGTTGAATGCTTTCTAAGGGTTTATTTAAAAGCATTTAATGGACCTGAACTCACATATCTTATGCTCCCTGCAACTTCCCTTCAAAAAAAGAAGAGGTTTGTCCAAATGGTTCAGGGAAGGGATACAGTGTCTTGTTATGGACAGATGTTTGTAGAGAGCAGAAGATAAACTGTTGACACTCCTGTCCCCAATACACCAAAGATCAATTTTATATGTCCTTTTCTCTTTAGAGGAAGGGACCCTAGACATATATCGTCTTAGTCCAGGTTTCTCTTGAGGCAACAAAATGCCAGGACCAAAAAGCAACTCAGGGAGGAAAGGGTTCATTGGGCTTAAACTTCTATATCGCTATTCATCATCGAAGAAGTCAGGACAGGAATTCAGACAGGGCAGAAACCTTTTTTCTATTCCTCTGGAAATCATGGCATATTGTGGTTTTCATAATGATATACCATGCAGTCCCTAGAAACCTACGTTAAAACTTTTCAGGAAAACTAACATATTTTCCATATTTAAAAGATTTATTAGGCAGCATGTTATCCTAGACATAAATAGTGTGAAAATATGTGCCAGTGAAGATGGTGCCCTGTGTAGGCAAAGGCAAAATAGAGCCAGCTATCAAATACAGAGGAAGAAGAAAGCCTAACCTTTTAGGGATAAAGATACAGAAAGGCAACCTTTTGGGGAAAGTATATTGGTATATATAAAAATACTGTTTAAAAACTATAAAAATAAAAATACTGACTGCCAATTAATCACAAAGTACCAACAAGCTTCAGAAAGAAACATAGGTGGTTCTCTCCAAGTTCCAGTTGTCATTACTCGTTCTGATTACATAAGTAGTGACGTGGGCTTGTTACAAAACATGCAAACTAACAGAGAGCTATGTATTCTTACTAACCAACTGTTAGCAGTCTTTCAGAATAGTCTGTCTTTTTTCCTCTAGCTATGTTTGTATTTGTAGGTATATATATATACCTACATATATATATATGTATTTGTATTTGTAGGTATATATATATATATGTATTTGTATTTGTAGGTATGTATATATATATGTATTTGTATTTGTAGGTATATATATATGTATATATATATATATTATTGTTGTTTTTTGGAGACAGTAAATTTTTTTTACAATGGTAACTGATTGTGCGCATTCAGATTTTATGTAATTATCACAGTTCTAAATTCAACTTTCTTCCTATTTATTCAGTCAGTTTTAATATCTGACTCCCGCAATAGATATTTGATGTTGCTCAAAGAACTAGACACCACCATGCTAATGCTCAGAACTGTTCCTGCGTTCTTGTGGTTTTTTTAAGATCCACGGATATATTTTCTCCTTTCTTGGTTTGACCACTGGCAAGCGGGCTGTCTTGTGAATATGCATAAGGATATAATCACTCCCCAAAGGTGCTTCCTGATAATTAGGAGATAAGATGTACACCTTGTTGTCTGTAATGATGTCAACGCAAGTAATAACAGTACACGCTTTATTCATCTAAGAGTGTCAACCAAACTTATAACAAATGAGAATAATCTCCAAGAACTTAGCCCATTTTCCTCTCGCCATGCTCTAAGACGACTATAGCCAGCTAGAAGTGTCAAAACATAGATGATTTCTATAGTAGACTTCCTGGTGTGAGACTATAAAAAATGTCAGTTTAGAGACACTTGGTGTGAAATCATTGTCAGTGCCTGAAGTGGAGGGAAGGTTAGAAGTGGTTCTCCAGAGCTCAGGCTCTGGACTTGAGTAGTACTGTAGTGCATTTTATAGTGAGAAGTAACCCATGTGGAAATTCCCTTATTGCAAGCATCTTCTTTTCCTTAATCTTTGTTAAGGCACACTTACAAATTCTTTCTGATAGCAAGTCTCAGTGGAGTTGAGCCATATGTTCCTCTTTGGTTGTTGGAATAGTTGACACTTTGAGGCTCAAGACCTATAAATAACTCCCCTAGGAAACACCATTCTATATAGAGAACCTGACCTAAAAAAGAAGTCTGACATTTGGATATTGGTCAAAATATTACTCCTTGACATTAGAATATGTCATCACAGTGTCATAATATTGTGACACATGGTGGTGTCACATCAGACCACTTCCAAACAAAGCACTCCTCTAAGAAACCCAGTGATGCAGATTTGCCGCATTCAGATGAAATCCTTCCTGATATTCTAGGGTGGCGAGCAGCTTGAAGAGAGGGCAGTGTGTAATTTATGCACTTCATTTGGAAACAGGCCAACACAGTTTGGGAAGATCCACACAGAAACTGCTCATCAAGATGATTAACAAACACAAACAAGGGAAGATTCTTGTTAACAGCACCAGGTTGGGGAACACCAAAACACTGTGTTTCCCATAAGATATTTGCAAGACTAGCTGTGGGCACCACTTCACACGTGTTATTATTTATGCTGCTGGCTCCTCACAGGTGGGGTGAGGGTTGAGTTTATAGCAGAGAGACGTGGCTCTTTGCACAAGCCATTATTTGTGAGAATGGGAAGTTTTACATTGTGGGGGAATAGCTGCAGTTCAGATGAGATGCTCATGAGAAGCTGTTAGAAAACTAGCAATGGCCTCAGAATCCACTATCAAGGACTTTTATCTAAATGTTAAGGAAGTGGGGTGCTACAGAACTGCTATGGCATTTTTGAAAGCCTTCATCAGTAATTTGTTTCACAATCTATCTTGCTACTTCAAGGGATGCCTTCTGACAGTCAGCCTCCTCCTCATTAAAAATACAGAATAAGCCCCATCTGGACCCAATGGCTCCAAACTTTTATGTAAGTAGGATTCCCATACAAACCGCATATTACATTTTGAGAAGTCTTACCATAAAGAAAGGATACGAGTGCAAATTTTACCAAATGTTGGGAATAATAAAGATAATATTGATAAAAATTTCTCAGAGATAAAAATTATTATGTACTTAGAACGTTCTAGGCACTCATCCTCTTCTGAGCCCTACGTAACTACTTAGCCCTTTAAGTATCAAAATACATAGGGGGAAAGGTAATATAATTAATGTACCTTTCATATGAGACAATTGATGCTTATGAATTTGTTGAAGGCCAGTTATTGATAAGAAACTGGGCAGTTGCAAAACCTTCTACTGTTAAGCCAGTAGTTTAACAGCCAAAGATGAATGGAATAGAGGGGACTTATGTCAAAATTTTGGCCTAATTCAAAAGTGCTTACTGAAGTGATAAGAGGGTCAAGGGAATGTGAATGGTGTTGTCTTTCACCCCAAAAAGAATGATAGCCAGGATAATTCAAAAGAATACAACGTAATAGTGAAATATTAGGCAACCCAGGGCAACCATTATTTCCAAGCTATTCAAGTGACAGACAACATTTAAGACTTTGAATTTGGATCTTCCTTTCATGATCATGAAGCATAGTTGATCTCACTGACGAGCATAAAGTCAGAGGCAACATCTTGTCAATTGAAACGTTGGGCTAATGCTTTCTTTCCTTCTTAAGAGAAATGGCAGATGCATTTTGGGAGCTATTTTCTCAAAGCAGCAAGGTCTCCCCCTGGTCAATCCAAAATAAATATTATTCTATTAGGTACTGAAGAAATATTTGTTGAGTTAATGGATATGGATACAAAGTGCTCTCTCAAAGGTAATTTTATTCTGCTTTTCCGAGATTGCATCCTGGCAGCCCTTGCAGGGAATGTTGCCTATTTGTCACATGTGCATTTTCCTCAATAAGCCAATGACAAACACCAGGGAACAACACAAACATACAGATGCAAAATCCAGATTTATAGCTCTTCCTCCTAAATTGGAAAATCTGACCAGAGACGAGAGCTTGCACTCTGTGTACTGCGCCCAGTCAACTCTGTCTGGGTGTCACCCCCAAAACCACAACACATCTTACCAGTCATTTACGGGGGTGTTAGTGCTAATTATCCATTTGATGGAATCTGGAATCATCTGGGAGAGGGGACTCTGGGCACAACTGTGGAGGTTTATTTTGATTACCTTAATTGAGGTGGGTGGATCCACCTGCTGTGGGTGTCATTTTCGCCTGTTTGACTTCCCGGAACGTATATATGGAGAGACACAATAACCACTCCCTATTCTTCTCTTCTGGCTGTGCACATGAACAGCTGCTTCAAGCTCTAGATGCCTGGTTTCCCTGACCTGATGAACTGTGATCTGGAACTTTGATCAAACTAAACCCTCTCTCCTTTAGGGTGCTTTTGTTGGGATTATTTATCACAGCCATAGACAAATAAATAAAGATACTTATTACCGTACCAGTGATGAGAGCAATTGGTCTAGGTCCTAACCCCTGGGATCTGTAACTGTTATGCAGAAAAGTGAAGAGTCCTTATTTGTCAATAGGTAAAATAGATATAACCTTGTAAAGAAAGGCCTATCAGGGCTAGTTGGGTGACTCTGCAAAGCTAGTACCTGTATTTGTGTATGAAAGGCAGATCAGTATCACCCAAAGTATACCAACAGTTCCCAGAATCTGGAAGAGAGCACCGGGGAACTCTGCCTCCATAGACTAATGAGGGAGTCTCTCTCTGAGGACATCTGGGCTTTATACTCCTGGCAGAGAATGAAGAATAAATTGGTGTGTGTAAAGCCACCTAACATTTTGCAATTCATTTCAGTATACTATGCCAAGATTGTCCCAGCAGCCTATACACAAAGACCTCCACTTCTTCCAGGGTGCAATCCCCCAGAGATGTAGTTTTGGGGCAAGATTGGCATCTTCCAAGGCTCTTAAGATCTCCAAATCCAGAGATTTGAGTCACTCTAAACAGTTAGAGTCACTCATTTATTTTTAAATCTCTGCTGAAGCGCTGCTATCTTAATATGGAAAGCATGGATTCTTGGATAGATTTGTCTTTTTTTTATTTCAAATTTTGAGATTATACACTAACTTCATAAATGCCATAAACAATGAAATGAAATGTCTATCAGGAATGAGATGAGCAAAAAAGAAAAAAGAAAATAAAAAAATCATGAAAAGAAAAGGCCTACAAGTTGTGTACTCTTCAACATTCATTTTATAAGTAGGCAACGTAGACCCTAAGAGAGCAAATGAGGACCCCCCCCCCAAGACCATCCAGATATTCAGGGCAGAATCAAGATAAACTGTCTCACAGTTAGCTCATTACTTACTTCACTTTCTCTCTACACCTTTCAAAATTACCAGCATTTACTCACACTTCTTAGATTATTGAAATAAAGTGTACTGTATGATGCATGCAATAGAATGTCATGTTTGTTCAAAAGTAGTGTGGACATTCTCTCAATCCATCAAGGGAAATACTCTTAAGTCCATCTCCAAATATGACTTTTTCTAAGCAAACTCATTTATCCAGGACATTTAAGTCAATTCATATTTAACTATAAAAGGGTCTTGTCATGATGTAAGTAATGTTTAATGCAGTAAAGAGTACAGATATTAATAAAAATTGGAAGAACAACTCAACTAGTGACTTTTGAAGGAGATGAGAGAAATGCTGGAAAATGTGTCATAACCCATTTATTAAAAGATTAAAAGGCCTTGAGAAAACCTGAATAATTAGGCTATACAAGTTGAGAATTAAACACTGAGTTCAGGTGCCACAGGATAACATATATTAGAACTGTATACCGATGTTTGTTTTAGGGAAGAGAAGGAGATGGGGAAATAAAGAAGGGAGAGAGGGGGGGGAGGAAAGGAGAGAGACTTTTGATTAATTTTATTTTTAAAAGTGATTTTTTAACAGTGATCACAGACACTTCAATAAGAGAAGAACTGCCTAATATGTTGTCATATTAGCAAACTTTTACACCTTTCTGAGCCTCAGGGGGTCAAGTCACATTTGGTATCTACTCTGCATAAATTTCACACTCCAACACAACAGAAATATTTTCCTTAATGCAATAATAGAACTCCCTAGAAACTCATGGAGTCTATATTGCTGTAACTAATTCAGCAAATAACGATTTTTTTTTGTAACCAGTCAGAAGCTGATTCTCCAGGACTCAGCATAAACCAGCGTGTGACAGATGCTTCTATGTAGTTCATGAATGTACTCTGTTATCTCTGGCACTTGTACTTCTAGCCATGCAGCAGACTTCTCTTTACTATCAATGCATATAATTTTAATGCAAAATTTGAATCTTATTTGAGCATATATTGTCTAGGATTCAGCGGGCCCGAAATAAAACTATTTCTTGCCTCAAACATGTGAATAGCTACATCTTTGCCTGATCTTGGTTCAATCAGTGCTCAAGGGTTAATCCACTCAACAAGAAAAGTTGAAAGGCAGTTTTTGGCAAGCCTCACCTTCATTTATGTATAGCCTGGATGTTGCTAATTTATCTCTGAAGCCTATGGGTCATGGCATATAATTCCCTAGATTGTCCTCTGCAATAGAAACCACAATATTCATCATTTCAGAATAGCCTGGCCTATGTGAACATGTCATTGCCTAAATGATCCATCTTTTACCTTCATCTCAGGAACACTGGGCTCATAACTTGAGAATGAGCCCTGACTTACAGGTAATCAAAACGAGTCATAGTTTAGCACATGCAGAATAGAAAACTGAGCTAAGCCAGTATTTCAGGATCTTAAACTTGTACTAGAAAAGGATTAAGCAGTTAAAAACTTAGCACTGAGGGTAAGTCAAATTGAGAGTGACCTAAAATTGTCATAAAATAATATCACCAAGCAGCAAAAGGAAGAAGACAAACAGAACACACACAGCAGCCGAACCACACATACCACAGACAGATCCTGGAGTCTATTTTACAAAGATCTGTGTAAATCTTTGGTGTCTGGAACAATCCAGCTTTAGAAGATACTAACTGTATGTATGATGGGTTTTTTTCCTTCATCTTCCTCATGTATAATGAATTGACTTTTCATAAATTTCTATAAATTATTCTAAGACAGAAGCCTTCTCATCCCTTACGGATGGAGCATAAAGACTTTGTCTTTCAAATGCAAGTATGAGATTACCTAGAAACTCAGCATCCCTCTGCAAATGCTGCACCATTCACCAGGTTTGATAATGTGCTATCTGAGCTATCTCCCTGACTCCTGCAGAGATCCTGCTGTTTCATAAGTACTTTGTGTGATGTTATGTTATCTTCAGCACGAACGTGCTGACGCATACAGCTCAATGGGACATAGTCTAGCTCAGATATTCACTGGCGACAGAGACTACCAAAATACCCCAAAGCTCCAGTGTATGCTTCCCTGCTGGTTCTCACTAGGTATTTTAAGGTGTTGGTTGATGAAATATCTAGTACCGTTCACTATAATATTAACTTCAATTAAATATTTAGGCTCCATTAAGCCCATGTTCACAAAACAGTGGGCCATGGTTCTCATTTCCAGTTTTCAAAGGTGATTCTTCAGTTTCAGAACTTAAGAATATGTGTCATACTAAAGTCACAACTGACATTAGCTGAATGTTTAACTTGACATCATGTTTCTTAGAGTACCTCTATATAAAACCAACTGGTGTGTAGATGTATATTTGAAAAAAAATAGTCACATTTTAAAAATTTGACAGGGGCAGTCACTGGCGTGAACTCGATTGCCTGCCCTTTGATCACCTCCCCTTGGTGGGTTGACCTTACTAGGCCACACAGAAGAAGGATCCAGACTGTCCTGATGAGACCTGATAGGCTAGAGGTCAGATCCTAGGGGAGGAGGATCTCCTCTATCAGTGGAATAAGGGCAGGACACGGTGGGGAAGAGGGAGAAAGGGTGGAATGGGAAGAGATGAGGGAGGGGGCTACAGCTGGGATACAAAGCGAATCAATTGTAATACATAATAATAACAAAGAAAAATTTTAAAAATGATCAGTCACAACAAAAATAATGATTTCAGTTTCACAACTCGCTAAACTGGCTGAACTGCTCCCATTTTTTTTCCAAGCCTGTAATTTAAAGCTTTAACTTGGACATGGAGATCACTGATCTTAAGACACCATGAAGGCTTTAATTTTGAAAAGAACTTAGTGATTGTAACTGTTGAGCAACTGGTTCCAAGAGCCAGCATGTGAGCAGCACACAGCCTGCTGTTTCATGGCTGCTTTGGTGATGTGATAGGAGCATGTGTAGCACAAGTATCTTGATATATACATCTCAGTGGAACCTAGCCTACCACACGTAGAATCCTTATTCAATGAAATGTTTGGTTTGGGCATTAGCAAGGGTATTCTCTGTTGAATGATTCAGTGTCTTAGAAGTTCTAACTGAGCTGACACGGTTGTTCTACAGAAATATCAGTGGGGACGTGGGGACAAAACTTAGAATCAAGGATCTTACATGATCAACCAGATTGCAGGTGCTTAGTGACTTGCTATGTGCACAGCACTAGGATAAAACCAGCGGAAAAATACCATGAAAGCAGTACATGTGTGTTAGCTGAGGCTTTAACCTGGATGAGGACACAGTGCAGGTGTGTACATATAGATAAACATTTGTATATATGTATATGTGTATACATATGCGTTTGTATACGTCACACCACATAGGCTAAAATATGAAGAAATATATTTTATTTATTATAAATGGGTTGCTTTTTCTGTGTCAGAGGAGGGAGAAAAATGTGACAAACTTGAACCTTGTAATTAATGAGCAAAGTGTGAATGAACACATTGGTTTTTCCATACTCACTATACAAAATAGACAAAAAAAACTTACAAAATATCACCAGGGTAGTCCATATGACTTCCCTTTTTCAAGACTTAATATAAGCCCAGCCAAGCTGCTGCTCCTCATGTAATTGTTAAGCCCCAAAGAACTTTCCTCTCCTTATCTTCCCAGGATTCTTTGTTACTAGATTCATGTGAATGCAGTACACTGCTCAACCTTTTGGACCCTTGTGGGAACAATTTACATTGCTTTTCTCAAAATATTTTAAATAGATACTCTTTTGTTGTTGAGGGTCAGTTAGCAATGATATTTCTAATAGCCTAGTCTTTAGTCTTTTTTTTTCTTTTGAGATACGGTTTCTCTGTGTAGCCTTGGCTGTCCTGGATTCACCTTGTAGACCAGACTGGCCTGGAACTCATAGAGATCTACCTGCCTCTACCTCCCAGAGTTCTGCGATAATAGGTGTGCACCAGGTTTCTAGTCTTTTCCTCTTTTAAATAAAAAAATTAGTACCCAGCAAAAATATAGAGAGAACATTTTTCCTTAATGTTAATGACAACTTTAGCTCAACATTAATGGTCACTGTACTTTTTCCCCTTACTCTGGTCATTAAGGCTGAATTTTTGTGTTGGTTGGGAAGTTAGTAGGTGATTAATGACATATCACAGACAGGTCCCTGGCTCACTTGTGGAGTATTCTACAGAATGTGTGATCATTCTCCTACCCCATAGAATAAACTTACCCACCCTTCTTGCTAACTCCAGGTAGAGCTCTGCACTATGCCTGAACATCCCAGAATGGGTATTTCTGATTTTTGAAGATGGAACCATGGAGAAGGGATATAATACTGACCAGACCTTGTGTGGGGGCAAAGAGGAAGGAAGCACAAAATTCAGACACATTTTATTTATACTACAATTGGGTTATCAGACAGAAAGTGAAAGTCTGGATTTGGACATGAAGTAGAGGGAGGGAGGCATGAACTTAGATGGAAGTTCTTTGGTAGAGGCCATGTCTGACATGTTTGAAAGGACCCCTTCTGTCTCACCCACTACATGTCCCCAGCTGTCACTTTGATGGAGATAGCAGACATCAGTTGGCAGCTAAGTTGAACCCTGACAACCTTTGTGAGGCAGCACAAACAGTCAAGGAATGAAACAAAGCAAGAACCTACATATTTGTTTTACTGTATGCATTTTTCAGTGTTTCCAGAAAAAATGCTTCCATTTGCCAGCGACCCAGAGGGGTATAAATGAAGATGTTTAATCATACTCTTCAATAGAGAGAGCTCCCTTAATCCAATCACTGATTAGATAACTCTGCAGTATTATAATAATCAACTTTCAGTATATCCTCTATTAATGCTTGCAACTATAGCAGTTCATAAGCACCAGGAGACATTTATTCATTTACATAATATAGTGAGAGATGGTCACCCTTGTGAGACCATCCATTATGTCCCGGTTCCTCCCTGGAAGTCTTTCAAATAGGTACAATGATATTGAGGGCCATTTAATAATTACATGTCTAAATGACCAAACTTAAAGGAAATAAATACATGCAGTGACCAACGCTAACTTAAGTCACTACATTATAAACATATCTAGGTATTACCAGTGACATGAGGATTCTTAGCTCCCTCTTGGAGCAAAAAGTACAATGGTGCGTCTGTGACACTAGTGTGTAAAGAGGGCGAGTATTAATGTAGACTCTCCTTGGAACGCTATTAGTTTATGTGGTGACATTTTAAAGTTATTTCCCCGTCTGTCCCTTCCTGGTTAGCCACACCGTGGCGATTGCCAAGGAGAGAAAGCAGTGTCTGATCCGCAGCTTAAAAGAAGTTGCTGAGATTCCTGTTATGAAATTTGCAAAAGTTTAGATAATTCATTCAAGCCTGGCTTTTTTTTTTCCTGTGCACTTTTCTAAAGAAAATTTAAAAGTGTCAAAAATACATATCTTGTGCTCATTATTAAATGCTAAATACCACCGTGTTTTGAGCTGCCTCGTGGCCATTAGAAAGGAAACAGGTGTTCTGATAGATTATAAAGTGTGAGTCAGATGATGTGCAGGACGGAATTTTAATGAAGCTGTTCGTGCAGAACTCTGACTGGCCTCTTGAATGTGATGCTCAAGCCCTGAAAGTAGTCTTCAAGACAAAAAAAAAAATCACAGGGATACAAACCAGGAAGCACTCATTAATAATCAACAAGTAAATGGGATGCAGGAAATCATTATATTGAGATGCCTTTGCATTTCAATGCAATTTAATACAGCATTAGCCTCAGGAGAAGGTGGGCATCATTTGAAAGGATGTCCAAGTCTTTGTATGTATGCAAATATAGGAAGAATGCTTTTTAATTGTCATGTTACATTCTTAGTCAAGATCATGCCCAAAGCCAGGATTCTATGTGTAGCATTTCATAACAGATGTGGGATAGCTATGGAGCATGGCATCAAAACATCACCATCAATTTCTTTCATCGGGATTATACCCAGGGTTCTGTAAGGAATCTACTTCTCTGTCTTTTCTCATTAAAATGTCTTAATAAGATACATACGTGAAATTTATTTAGAATAAGTTTGTTTTGAGTGTGTGATGACATTTCAAAAGTAAGATCTAGGCTGCATATCTCAAAGCTCTTTCCATGTCAGGAAGCAGAGACTATCTCTTAAGTAAGTGGCCTTTTTCATGAACAATATGAAATTTTGTTATATGTTCAATTATGGGCCTGGCCCATTGAGGCTCTGGTCATTCTAAGTGGCCAGATCTCACATATCTCATGGCAGGAAGGGAACCAGTCTGCAGCTCTCTTTCTATTACAGAGTCAAGAATACATCTGTACTGTGGGTTCCACAGGCTCTGACTTATCTTCCTACCTGGTCCCTGGCTCCTTCATTTTCCTTGTCATCTAGGCCTAGTAGAGGCCTTCCCACCACTCCCTAAAGGATATAAAAGTCAGATATTTTCCTCTTAAGGATTTTTCTTGAGACTCTCTTCTAGGTCTGCTTGCATCCTTCTGTCCATGCTGTCTATCCCCTCTACTCTTAACATCTCTTAATAAAGCTCCTCCCTGGGTTTTAAAGGGAAGCTTCTCCTTCCCTTTAAGAGCCCATAATACTCTCTTTGATACAATGTATGGTACATCTGAGTACTCTTCTACCTCAAGTTCTTATCATGGCTCCCATGGTCAAAGGCCTTTCTCCTAATAAAACTCATTCCTGAAAAGTTAGTGTATTTCAGCATCCTTCCTCAAACAATGAAATCCTTTTGCCAACATCTTTATTCATTCAGTGTTCGGTTCCTTCTACAGATATCTGGATCACATCAGATTACTGTAATCTCTGTCATCATTTTATTTTTGAAAACTTTATGTGTATGGGTGATTTGATCACAAATATGTCTATGTACCAAATGTGTGCCTCGTGCCCATGGGGAAGAGGGAAGGGCATAGGACCTCTATAACTACAGTTATAGATTATTGTGAGCTGTCATTCAGGTGCTGAGAAATGGAACCTAGGTACCTTTGTCCCCTTAACTGTTGAGACGTCTGTTCAGAGACCCTCTCTTAAGAGACTGTTTTATTTGTATCAAGGGTGTAACTACATAGACATTTTGGTACATTCTTGCCATTGTAATTCAATCATTATCAATATACAATTCTGGAGAAAAATGTACCCTGAGTCTAGTACTTTAGCTATTTTACAACAAAAAAATTACTAAACACAATTTTCAAATGAATAAAACTCCCTTTGGCTAAATAAATGCAATTAATAAGAAAATTGAAATGTACATATTTTTATTTGTCCCAAGTATTTGTAGAAGAAACCAAATATTGGTTTATGATTGATTTATCTATCTCTTTCTAATGACTTCTTTTTCCCAGAGCAAGGCTCTGAATCCTTTCTTCTTGGTATCCTGTGGTATAGTACTTTGTCTCCATAGCCAATGAAATGACCTACATTGCTAACTGTATGAATGAATGTGCAGTCAAAAGACATGATACAGACATCTGAATTAAAACAGTAATAAGAATACACAAAAGGCACCATACAAAATGTGTCCTAAATTATGCCTCTTGAATATATATATATATATATATATATATATATACACACACACACACATATGAGACTTGTAAATAAATCAATACTAAATATAACCTACACTTATTTTCTCATATAAATTCCTATTTCCCCATTCCTTCTGTTGCAAAGATCCAGTAATTCTACCTATAGCCTACACCCTGAGAGTGCCAGAAGCAGAATCATTACTGTTCCAGATGTGCTCATATGCAAACAGTCTGAAACCTAGCTGTGTTTAAGTTTCATGCTTAGATGCACTTTGCCAATGACATTATCTACCAGATTTAAAAGAAACTCTGTTTCATGTGGACAGGAGCCAGAACGACTTTACTCTCATTCTTATATTTTCTTTTAAGTTGTTGCTGGCTCAGGGTGTTTTCCTTACTATCACAGAGACACAGCTCACATTCCTACCTCAGCACATTATTCATAGCACATAGCTACAATAGCACATGCTGCCCTATTTGTAGGCACTGCACTTGCTCTGGGTCCATGCCAAGGTGAGTTCAACTTGTCAGTCCTTGGGGTCACACAGCATCTCTAGGAATGTTTCAGACACCTCCAAAGAATTCTCTTGTTCCTCTGCAACCTTGCACTAGCTTTCCTAATAACTGCTTTCCAGGTCTTATTATTAATTACTGCCATTGTCTGGCTTACAGAAATACTGCGTTTGTCACCACATTTCAAACCTGGATGCACCTCTGGGAGTTCTTTTCGTGTCATACTTGCAACAGCCATTTCCTGAAGTTCTGAAGAACTTAAGAGTGCTTTCAGAGGGGTTCTTCCAAGAAGCCACTGGATTCTGTCTCCTCTCTATACACCAGCTAGGTCCTTTGAAGAGGAAAAGCATGGTGGTGTCGTCTTACTTTCTAGAGTCTGTGTAATATCTTGGACAGGTGCACTAATGCCCAAGGGAGATTTTGGATGAATAATAGGAGAGACTGGGGTTGAAAATGTTCAGGCATAGTCTGCAAGGTCTTGCGGCCCCTGAGCTTAAGAGAAGGAGCACAGACATGCCAAACAGATCACAAGAGCTTTAGCTGTGTTTCTACCCGAAAAACTCTAGCACCAATTCAACTACAGAGACACCCAGGAGAGTAGGGGCTTAGTCAGCAGGATGATGGCTGCAGCCAAGTCAACACAAGGGCTAACAATAGGATGTCAGTGAAGGATAAACTGCCTTTCCTCCCAGAGATGTGGCTCCTGAATGTCTACGGTGTGATATTTTGAGAAACTGGAGAGCCTCTGTGGAATGGATGAGGAATCACAGGACATCACTGACTTCCCCAGCTAAGAATAAGTATGCTTTATCAGAGCTGATAAAGAACAAACTCGGTCCATGCCCACTTGCTCTAACATAGCCCTTCTAGAGGCTTCTACCACTGGCATGTCTACCAAAGCCAGAGCATAACATGCCAGAACACTAAGAAGCATAAGTAGTGAGTCTGTGCAGATGATATGCATATTCAAATGGCTCAGATGGCAATAACTTATTGTAATACTGAATGTCTAGTACCCTTATTTAAGAATGAGTTTGTTGTTTCCCATCCTTTTACTGAATCTGAGTCTATTATTGAAATACTATTCTGTGTTTTATGGCCTCTGAACATCTCTAAGTAAAACACATTTTAATGTCCAAGTAGGTACAGGCATAGTTGAAAGAGGCCTTTTCAACCCAGCCCCCACCCCAAGTCCTTGGGTCATATAAGTGACATGCTACTAAGGAAGACAAAAGAGTGCTCGAAGTAAACCGTTATTCTTTGCTTTCTATCAAATTAAATTAAAGCCAACAAATGGCCTGAACCTCAGTGGAATGAGTTACAGATTGTATCTCATGCCTATGAAAAATGAGACTTCAGGGAAACCTTTGTGTTTCAACTCTTCCACAGTAAAATCCTATCTTCAAACCAGTCACACCTAGTCCCATTTTCTTGCAAAATCCAATCCTCTATCACATCTTTATTCGTGTACTAATCAATTATCATTTAAGGGTACTGACAACCAGAAGAACTACCTTACGATTGCTCTTATCATCCTTGCTTCAACAGAAGATATAACACTGCAACCTAGCCATTTACAAATTATAAAAGAGGGGAAAAAAACACAAGAAAACCACTTCATAAAAATAGACACCATAAAGGTTCAGACACAGGGAAAAAAGTTAAATTGCTTTCACTAGGGTTCCATTCTGACATCCCTGCCACTTGAGGGCAATGGATAGGCCATATTTATAAAATAATTTTATAACAGTTCTCAGCTGTGTTCAGAACCTAAGAAATGTAGTTAGAAAGCTAAATATATTGCCAAAGAAAGATCAGGAAACATAAAGCTCTCTTCTCTTTTTTGTTTTGCTTATTTACATGACTGAACAGGACTGATGATAAGTTTTGTTCTGGACAGTGAGTCTGGGGCAGGCCGAGTATAGGGTTTATAATCTACAGAATGTGAAATAAATATGACAGTTATTATACCCTGTCATAACCCTTAGCATCCTATGTGAGTGTGCCCATGTAAAAATGAACTATTTTGACACATTGCTGATCACATGCCTTATTGGAAGCATTATTCAAAGTACCTGTAAAGGCTGGCAATGACTCACTTCCAGAATTGCTTCTATTAACTGCTGCCTCAACTGAGAAATTGTTTCAATCCCACACCTCCTAAGAAAAGGCAGAAATGAAGGCTTCTCTCCACTTAATAACCTTGACTCTCACTTTAGCGAAGTGGACTAAACATGTGGTTGGAACTATCTAGCTGGTGTACCCTCTCTGCTTTTCTTTTTATTGCTCACAATAGACATAATTAATTGATCACCACTAATGTTTTACCTAGCTGATCTTATAATGATCGTACCTAGCCTACCAGACACACAAGAGAGTTATGACCCATGAATAGAACCTTGCAATCACAATTCTTGTCCATTTCCTTCTTTGTAGAGGGGAAGATTAAGATTCAACAAGGAGAAATTAATTTCTCTTTGCTACGAACACAATGACCATCTTGACTGCTACATTCATTGCAACCCTGCCCCCATCACATTCCGATTTCTAAACTGCTGTTGGAATTGGTAGAAAAGAAGCAGTAAGACTGATCAGTTAGGGAAAGGGTGCTGGCTCTGTCCTAGGGAGGAGAAAGAAGAAACTGTCAGTGGGAAGCTGTTCCTTGCCATTCCATCTCAGGACCAGAGGACTCCACTTCCCCCTGATGGTCTAACTCATCTTACACATTCTTACTAAAATTTCTACACGCTGGACTACTCCCAATCGCAAGCAACCCCTTCCACTTTGACTTCCAAGTCTTTCATTTGTTTCTCTGGAGGACAATTGAGGTTGATTAGTGCAGGCTTTATTTCCACCTTACCAGACTATGTATTACACCAGGACTTAGGCTTTCTTATGTACCATTGAACCGATGTTAATTTTTCACAAATGTACTTTTCTCATAAGGCACATGAAAACTGTGGGACAAATGGCATAGATAAAACCACAGAAAATAGTGAAGATACTATCACTGGTTTGATGTCATATTCAAACAGAATCTTGTGTCCTTCTCTAAAGATATTTTTAGTATCCTACAGCATAATTACTTGGCATCCATCTCATCACAAATGAGAAATGATAGAAATTATGATTTCATTATTGGTACTTTAGAACATGATGGAAAAGAGGATTACAAATGTATATAGCAAAATGATGGGCATGTAGCTGTTGTTATCTAGACAATGTGAATCTAACTGTAGGTAAATTTCCTCAGTCCAAACACAAAACAAGATTAAATAAAGTACAAAACTAATGTCAATTAAGATGTCAGCTTCTCAAAAAAAATTATTGAGATGTTTTTATATAATGCAAAAATTCTGGCCCTTGCTTATTTTCTTTCCCACTCAAAGTGTTCTTCAAGAAGTGATGGTATTTTTGTAGAGAATAAAGTGAGATTTACACATAGTTAGTGACAGCTTGCTTTCTTTGATGTAACTTAAAATTTGACTAGATACAGAGCAACGTACCACAGGGATGGTCATGAATACAATATTATTTCAAGAACATTCGTACTAGCGGGAGCAAGGTAAAGCGCTTTTAAGAGGTGATCCTGTCCTGTTGTGCATGAAGTAGCAAGTGTAACTTTGAAATTTTCAAGATGAAGTTGCATATACATGCATATATGTGAGTGCATGTAATATATATACAGATATATGTATATATAACTGAGATATTTCAAATTAAAGAGATGCAATTTGCTTTTAAAAAATAAACATCAGTTAGACAAGACACATAGTTATCGAGAACCAATTTGAGCTCAGCTACGCTGTAGAGGCAAATCAACCTGAGCCACTGGATTACTTTAGAAAATCCCGCAAATGATCCAGTGCCTGTGGGAAGACAGGCAGGCGTCATGGAAGCTAAGTATCATCCTTTCGCCACCTTCATTTCTGCTTCAAGCGTGACTGTCACACACTGCTTTTCTAGTTTATTATTTCTATCCCGTGGCCTTTGGAGTCAAATCAACCTAGGTCCAAATCCTAGCTCTGCTGCTCAGTAGCTTTGAAACTATCGGAGGCTACTCGACATCCCCAAGTCTAGAATGAAGCAATACATAATGAGAACATCTTCACTTAATAGCCTCATTGTTTCAAATTATGTACAGTAATACCTGCAGAAGGTGTAGCATGGTTCTGGCACATGATAAGTGCTCAATGGATGTTTCCCCTTACTACTGTTATCACTAATAGTAATGACCTCTTCTAGAAAAGTCAAATATCTTTAATTACCCATTAAATTTCAAATTATTAGATTCTCCTGTGTGTAATTGTTACCAATCAAAATATCACAAGCAGGTTAAGAAATATAACCCCACGAAAGAATCGACCCAGAGTAAATGCTTTAATTAAGTGGCAATTAAAGTATCTACCTTAAAACTTACACTTAAAATCCACCTGTAGAGTGAATGCAATTTTTCAAGTTAATCCCGTCATTGTGACATTTTGAATGTCCTCAATTACTCCAAGTAAAGGAAAACAATCTCTAAATAAATCTCCCATGTGAGGAAACAGATTTGATGGCGACTCAAGGGGGAAATGAAGCATTATTCTCACTACAATTAGAATTTTTAATATACATACTTTAAGGACAATTAGTCTACAGTCAATAGATATTACACAATCTGACAGTTATGAGCAATCTCCCGAGGTGGGGAAAACAGAAAAGAAGAATGACCTTTATTTGCCATAATGGAAAACAAAACTCCCTGAACATTAAAAGAAAATGTCACATATTAGGGAAATCTTGTGCTTGTGGTACTAAGGCATATACATAAATTTGAGAGAGAGAGAGAGAGAATCACACAACTACAATTTGTTTGGTAAAGTGGACAAAATAAAAGGAAACATCCACCAACACTTTTTAGTTTAATTTGTGACAGCCCGTAATTATGGCCTATTTCTCATACACAATGACAGCTTACGGTGCGTGCCTCATAATGGTGTATTTGGGATGGCAACACAAAGGATGGCTGCCCCACTCTTCCCCCGGTCTCTATTATTTTCTTTTCCTTCTCCTTTCAAAGACTGACTATGTGGAGCCATTAGGATGTGGTTCATAATTTAATTGAGCTGAGGTTTACACTCATAACTAAACAATAAAGTTAAAGTAATGAGTTTCAATCACAGGACTGTAGCACATGGTTTAATTTACATAGATAATTAAAAATCACCACCCCTACTGTCCTTCTTTTGTACTTGAAGCTGTACTAGCAAGATAGCTCAATATCACCAGTACCCCCTTTCCATTAAAGGGAAATGGAGAACCCACAGAGGGTGTGGGGAGCCATTTTAATCTAATTCACCAATCCCCTTTCAAAGTTAAAAATGCTTAAAGTGAAATGCATTTAGGCCAATTGTTTTTAACTTTCACATGAAGATTATTCTTATAATTAAGGGAAGTTTAACACACTGGCTGGCTACACCCTTCCGCACAGAGCATCACATCTGCCTATCCTTTCCCCGAGTGTTCCACAGGAATTCCTTAGTCAGCTTGCCTTGGGTCTCTTTCTGCTGAGTCACTGGCTTTTGCTGTGGGCAGTAATTTCTCATTCCACTAATCACTCACCGGCTACTATTTCACTGCCAGAGAGTCCCATAGTGGAGTGACAAATTCTAATTTTATAGTTGAAAGATAAAGCCTACACAGGAATAATCTGTACGGATTTCATATTAAAACAAAACATACATGTGGATTCTAGCGTTACCATTGCAGTAATTGTTATTTATCAGTAAACTTCTTTACCCAACCATCTACAACAACCTGCTGATTGCTTTGGTTTTCCACAAGCTTTCCTTGAGCTTTGCAACCAAAGTTCTGGCTAAGCAGCCTGATACTGTTTGACAGAATTGAAGGGGAAGCCATCATTGCTGATGACACTAATGCAACCATTTGCATGATGCTGCATGGGCCAAGCCAGAGATGAGATGCCTACATTCATTCTGAGTTCTCGGTCTACAGTTGCTGACAGGTAATTCTGAATCCTGCTTTACTGTACCTCCCACATTTCAAGAGGTTGAGATTTTTATGTAAACGATGTGTGTGGTGGCATATAGAGTATGGACATCTTTGCTAGATGACATTGCAATTTTAACATTTTATTAAGTAATTACACTTATGGTAAGTCACAAAACAATAGTAAAGAGTGAGAAATCCTGTTTTAATGGCTAGTGATGCAGAGCTTAAATCCACAGCCCATACCTAATGAGATGCTTAGGCTGAAAAACTGAGTAACTAAAATTATTTGTAAGTAATGTTGTTGAAGAGTAGGTTTTGGTTAAAAATGAGTTTTCTTTTGATTTTCTGACATATAGTTGCTACTCTATCTGAAATCAAGACATATTTGTCAAGATTACACATAGCATGTGGAAAATCAATAGGTGAATTCTCACACTTAGAGACAATATATGCTAATCTACTTCAATGAAAAAAAAATTCTCCTGGTAGCTTTTGTCTCTTTTTGCATTAGCAGTATGGAACAATAATTAACTGAGGTTTTCTAATAGAAAGTTGTTTAAGTCTGATGGTTAATTATGTGAAAAAAGATTTAATAGTCACAAACAAACTAATCTGTTTTTAAACTAATTTTTAAAACTAATTTACAAAATTTTAGATGTGTTTAAACAGTGAGTTCAAGATGGTTGATAAGTTTTGATCACAGGAACTCCTGTCCAGAAAGACCTTCAAACACTATAATGCACTTGGTCCTATGTATATTTTTTAAAAATTCATTCATACTCTATAATGAGAAATTAAGAATTCAATGAAGGGAAGCAGCTAAATGGATGGTTGTAAAGACTTCTTTTGTTTTTCTATACTTGCTTACTTTAATAATGGGATTTGGACACTAGAAAATGGAAGAGAAGTCAGGCAACCCTTAAGTGTCATTATACCAAATGAATTCTATGACTGCAAATGTGACTGGATTGCTGAGTATTATTTACTAAAAATAGTTTTAAATATAACTTCAGATATCAGTGTATTTGTATGAGTAAAATACCAAGTGATTTTCCTTTACTGAACGGCATTGACGTGTGGTTCAGGTGTTTCTGTTTCCCGCTTGAACTGAAAACCGAGTTTCACAGTTAGTTGTAGTTAGATCGATCTTTTCTAAATTATGCATAATGCAGCCTTCCCAGAAGAATCACAGAGATGTTCACAAATAGGCAGAAAGAGTAACTGCAATTGTATAAATTCAGTGGCCCCGTTACCATTATTCTGACCATATTCTAATAATCAAGTTGGTTGCATGGATCCTAAAATCTTCTAGAATTTCTACGTGGAAAATCACACAAAAGCATAAGAACACAGGATGGAGCCAGTACTATACGCCAAAGGATTCCAGGCCCTAGCAGCCAACCCTGTGTCATCATTTCTGCCTGGAATGCCTCTTTTCACTTGTCCCATGACAAGTGCCCCTCAAAAAGTTTGCAGCTTGATTTTAACCATCAGTTCCCTATAAAAAAATTACTTCTGTAGGAGATCTAACAATTTCTCACCCCCTCCTTCATTTTCCTTCACAGAGTCTGTGAAAACTAGTAATTTCAAATCTTGCTTGGGTTTGAAATTTATGTCTGCTGTCCTGTGGGTTGATACATTTATATAGGAAGTGAATATTTTCTGAAAGAAAGAATGAATGAATGAATGAATGAAAGCTCAGTTCATGTCACACCCACCTCATACATATCTTTTGACACATCTAGACTTTATACATATCGACATTTTTTTCTAATAACCTATTTACCCTTCATTTTAAATTCTCTCTCTCAGCTGGTTGACAAAGCAATGCTTTCCTTTGTTCTCATATTTCTTTTTATGTTTTTTTTTAAGTGCCTGGGTTTTAAACAGTAAACCTCCAAAGACCTAAGTAATAGTTGATACCATCACATATTCTCTGCTCTCGTGTGAAGCCTCACAAAATAATATAAATGGAAGAATAATCATGGATATTATAAACATGTTTTGCATTTGAGTAATTTGCACATGTTAAAGATTTGATGTAACTAATAATTCATCAGCCTTTTCCACATGCAAAGCAAGAAAATGATAGCATCAGTTTGAATATCTAACACAATGATGGCCAGGCAGCGTTCAATCATCCATGTTAATGGAACAGATGCAATCATCCCCACCAATAAAGGCAAAGCTTCCCTGTGCCTCTGATTTCTTCCTCCCATCAGTCCCCAGAAGATCTGATAAAAGGTGGAAAGATGAAAACGCCACTTCTCTTTTTCCCTCTGGCTGGTCCCTTCCATTGTGGTCACTAAAGAATATGAGGAATGTCCTTCAGAGAAAAAAGAACAAAAGATAAAGAGAGGGAAGAAAGGGACAGCGACATAGGAGGGTTGGAGTAGAAGGATCATGGGCTGGAGGCCTCTGCATTTCAGGAGGACTTGCTGGAAGCTTAAGAAAAGAAAAAGAAAGGAGTAGGAATTCTGCTCTATTGCAGGACACCTGCCAGCCATGTGTGTGGTCCTGGGTTGAATCTCTACAGAAAAAAAATTTTTTTCTTTTTAAATCAGATGGAAACCTCCCAGAGAGTAACATGTAGATTCTATCAATACATTCTGAGAGACCCCATGGGGAATTTTATTTGGAAGACATTCTTTATTACCTAGCAGAATTTATAGTAGCAGGAAACATAGTGGCATTATTCTTGCTTAAGCTAAGCAAGTAGGGATAGGTCTAATCTCCATTATCCAGGGGCAGCAATGTTCAGCAAAGTGTCCAGGATTTTATGAACACACCCCTATCTGCAGAGTAACTCAGTGTTCTAAGTTCTTCCATCTTCAAGTAGTTAAAGCAATATTTCTTTCAGTGAGATGCGTGTAATTTTTCATTATATGGTTTCAAATCAAGCTTTCGTCTTAGAAAACAGAAACAGAAAATCAACATCGTGAAGTATTATAGATTTTGCATGTCTAAATAGCTGTGATGAATTAGTCACAGTTACAATGAACTGTAGAAAAAAATCTACAGGCAATATATTGCTTTTGCAATTTTTATATTAAAGTAAAAGAAAACCCTCAAGTAATATCATATAATAAATTATTGTAACATTGGTTGGCGGTAAAAGTAATTTAAATAAGATTAATTTAACAACCTTTAAATATCAATAAGTAATAAATATCTTCATGCATGGGGGTCCACATTTCACTTTATTTAGAAATAATGAATAATGCCAGTTGCCTAATATAACCCTAATAACAGAATAGGAATCCTCTGCACTTTAATAATTTCCATTAGAAGAAATCAAGTACCTTCTTCCATTTGACAGAAGCTGCATCTGTTCTGTATTAGGAAGCAAATGTGCAGAAGTTCCCAGGTTAACTTTGCAAAGGAAAAACAAAAGGAACCCTAGCAAAACATGCCAGCAAATCGTGTGATTAAATTCAGGGCCCTTGCCTTTGCATTGAGCACTTCTGAAGCCTAATGGGAAGCTGCTGCCAAGACTTGGATCCAGTTTGCTTTTGATGGTGAGGTTCGGTGCCTTTGGTCATTTATTTAGTATTATTTTCAACAGCATTTAGCTTTTGTTTTTAACATGCACAGTAGGAAGGATGGAGTCTCCTAACTGGAGTGGTTGTCTCCACTCCAATCCCAGTTGTTGTCTTCTTCCTTCTCTCATATGTTCTCTTACTCCTCCTTTTTTTTTTTACTGTCTTTTAAATTTTTATTTATTTATTTATTTCAGTTTATTTACTTTGCATCCCAGCTGTAGCCCCCTCTCTCACTCCTCTCTAAGGACTCAGTTTCCGCAGAGTTACTCTCTGGGTGAAGAATTGTTGAGCAAGAAAAAGAAAGGTTCAAAATGTACGTGTTATGTGTTCCTAACGACTTTTCATTCAATGCTTTCATTTATTTATTTATTTATCACAATTTGTTCACTTTGTATCCCAGCTGTAGCCCCCTCCCTTGTCTCCTCACAGCCTCACCCACCCTCTGTCTTCTCCTTCTATGGCCCTCCTGATGAGACCCGGTGAGGCTAGGCTCAGATAGAAGGGGAGAAGTACCTCCCCCATCAATGCTTTCATTTTTAATAGCTATTTGTGATAAGTGCAATGATTTTGCATTGTGGGACATGGAGAGGATTTTCTTTCCCCCTTCTAAAAATTAAACATTTTTTGACATAGGATTTCAACATGTAGCTGAGACTCTCCTGGAACTCACACACTTCCTTCCTCAGCCTCTTATTGCTGAGATTATATGTGTGCTCTGGTATGCCTCAAAGACTTATTTTTAATTTCCAGCTGCTTTTCATACTTCTAAATGTCTAACAACAAAACAGAGTACTTTCATTCCTGAAAGGCAACAATGTATAAACCCACAAATATTCATAAGCTTAAATTTGTAATTGCTCCTGCCTAGAAAGAGAGTGGAAAGGAAATCTAGTTAGGAAATTCAGAGCAGGGAGATCATATATTCAAGGTTTGCCTGTGCCAGACACAGTGCTGTATGCCTGTGATCCCAGCCTGTAAACTCAGGGAGGCAGAGGCAGGCAGATCTCTGTGAATTCAAGGCCACCTTGGTCTACAAAGCAAGTCTCAAACAGCCAAGACTACACAGAGAAACTCTGTCACAAAAAAAAGGAAAAAGAAAATAAATTCATGAAGGATACAGTCTTGCATATCTTACATATATGGCCTGCATGGAGCAAAGTAGTGGGAATTACTTAATTCAGGAACTGAGGATGAGGGACGGAGAGCTGGGGGTGAATCAGTGGTCTGTACTGCCGTGGGACATGTGTAGTGAGCCAAACTGGGCAGCTGAAACAAAAAAGGAGACGAAACAGGTGCAGGAACTAAGTCTTGAGAAGCTGAATTTAACGCCAAGCCTGAAAAAGAACTTAGAGAAAAGGGATGGTTGCTTGCCGTGGGTATTAAGAGGGGTGAAGTGGACTTTGAAAAACAATTTGTTTAAACAAACCAAATATGAGTCCATTGTAGATATTAAGAAACAGATTACGTTGATTTTTAAAATCCTATCTCTTAAATTATTAGATAAGTGATCCATTGTTACAGCTGCCCTCAGAGGTAGCCCGTGAACACTCTGGAAGTGTAAGGGCTCTCTCTTTATTTAGTGGACATGTCAGTGTCTGACACAGAAATGTACAGCAGGAATCCTCACCTGAAAAAGACCAAATAACCTAAGGACAAGACTTTATAAAACAGTGGATCCCAACAGAGCATCCAGTGACATTAACTAAAACCAGCCATTCAGCTGCATGCCTTTCCAGCCTGATCGTAGACAACCTGAAAAGAGAACCAACTTAACCATGCAAACTCAGTGTCCTATTATGACTTAAATACGACATTACAGAGAGACATAAAACCATGTAGGAAGGAGCTAAAGGAAGGAATGAAAATAACGAAGCTCCTCTGCGTTGTTTATCCAATGAATATTAAAAGTTGTAGCTGAGTGAAATAACAGTTAAAGAAAATGAAACAAATAAATAGATTGGAAAAACTGTAATTTGGAAGTGGCATTTTATTTGTGTCTGGAGCATACACTACATTTTTCTTTCATTAAATTTGCTGCCTGCTGTTTTCTTGTATCCACTCATCCTATTAGTTCCCCATTCGCAATTTGACCACTTAGTCCTGATTCTTAAACAAAAGAGAAGAGGCAGGTTACTGAGGCTCATTCACCACAGGCTGCAGATAAACCAAACTCAGAGACACCAGTGTAGTGACCATCTCCTGCCCAGCCCCCCTCACAGTCTGGCACTATCTTGGGTGACTGGACATATTCTGGACATATTACAAGTGAAAGGTGGTTAGAGTTTGCCTCAAAATAAATATTCTTAGCACATCTTAGCCATACCAAAAATATCTGGAGCAAGCACCATGACCTAGTAATATATACAATCTTTGCTTTCAAATTCCCTACCATCTTTGTCAAATGCCAAGTTTAGAAAACTACCTCCTCTTAGGGAGTTTGACAACTACACAAACAACAGTGAAAGCCAAGCAATCATTAATTTTATAACTTATTAAATATTCATAAGATTGATGCTCAAAACCAAAATAAAATAGAGGGTGTAGAAAAATCCAACTCTTAATGGTTTCTCCAAAATTTCCTGAGAAAGAAGATGGTTGAGTTAACATATTTTCTAACTGTTTCAATGTGGTCAAGACAATGAAGGAGCCTGCGTCACCTTCACCATTAGTGCCCAAATGAGTATCATAAAAGTGGGCGGTAGGTGGGAAAAAGGACACGAAAGAAGGATGTGGGGTGTTTGCGTGGGGAGAGCAAAGTGTGTATGAGGTGACAGATAAAAATGTACAGAACTGAAGCCCAGGACCACCAAAAAGGTGCAAATTAAATCTCCAAGTGACCTGTGCCCAATCCTAGCGCCACGTGGGAGGGTGACAAACATGCACATATGGTTGGAGTCTACACTTGTGGGCACCTGATATCGGTTATTTAGTGATGATCGTCATAGTGGAGAACATGTACAGAGGTTGCTGCCAAGTTTAAAGGTCTGGTCTGAAAGGCAAGCGCTTACAATGACTGTAACACCCTGGACACCAAGAGGCTAGATCATGGAAGCTGGTGCCTTGAACAGAATTAAAAACAAAAATGATGCTTCAAGGCATGGTGCTATACATATTAGAGCAGTTTGCGGGTGTGGGAAGAGGTGAAGCAGAAGATCGGGAAAGTAAGGAAAAGAAAAATACAAGAACAAAATTAAAACAATGCTACAGCTTACGTATTATCAGTAACCCCAAACCTAGGTTTTAAGGCTTGGGCCTCAGCCCAGAGCACTAGTGAAGGATGATCAGTCCTTTAAAAAATAGGGACTAGTAAACGATCATTTGTCACTGGGCATGTGCCCTGGAAGGACATTATAGGAACTTGATCTCCTCTATTTTTTTGCCCCCCACATCCCTCTCTGTTTCCACATGTGTTCCCACCAAGACGCCTTGAGTCATCATGCCCCAAAGCAACTGAGCTGATGATGGAAAACTCCAAAACTGTTATAATAATGGAAAACTGAAACAAGTTATGGGAAAGAAGAAAAATCCAGGAAGAGAATCTTGGTCTATGGCCTCTGAGAACAGATAGACAGAAATTATTTGGGGGTGAAGGGGAATTGTAAGCAGTAGCCTGCAGGGGATTAAAATGGTCAGATGAAGTAAAAAAGAGATTAGGGCATTTAGTAAGATCCAAGTTTAGATATCACCTTAAAACATGAAGGGTTACATCTATAGTAGCAGAAGCTATCAAAAAAAAAATTAAAGCTGAAAAAAAAAGCCACTTATGAGTCTTAGAGAAAAACAGGAAGATTTTAAGATTGGTGTGACTCAGTTTTCTTCTTTCCCCTCTGCCAAATGCCAAAAATCTCTTCTTAAAGTTCCTTTGATGAATTGCCTTTTCTGCTGGATATGAAGTTAGCATTTCTGGTTATTCAAATTCCCATTGTGTCTCACCATGGTCAATCCCATTTCCCCCCAGAACTTTCCCCTTATTTTCTAGATATAACTAGGAACCAGGCAGAAAAAAACAAAACAAAACAAAACAAAAACAAAGTAGCTTCATCATACACTGCCTGCCTAGAATTCTAACTTTAGCCTAGGCAAAGAAAAAAAAAAAAGGTGAGGTTAAGTGTCTGCCCACTCTACCTACCGTGTTCTGACCACTCAGTTCTTTGGCAGTTGTGCATTCTTTCTGTCTACTGTCTTCTTGTCTACTGTTCATTTTTTCCACAGATTTAAAAAAAAAAGCTTTTGATACATTATATGAAAAAGTTAGTGACAGTCCACACCATGGACCAGTTTTACATCAGGCTGCACTGATAATGAAGAGAGAAAGTACTGCTTGGCAAGGTTAAAATACTCAAGTATAGAACCAGATATTTATATTTGGGATTTAATATTTATTTGACAAAATTCTCAAAGGCACAGTGGGATAGTGGCAGCTAAGTATGACTTTCTACAGAGGACAAGGTCATTTCAGTGTTGTCACTTGTGTTCCAGGCCTTGCACAAAGGCACCTTCCCCCTCTTTCTTCACTCTCTCCACTCTTATTCCTGTCAACTTCTCCATTCTCTTCTCTCTTTTCCCCTCTCTGCTTCTCTTGAATACCCCTCCCTACATATACAATTCCTAGAATATAAGCATTCACAGTGTATCTGATAAACACATAGTCAGCTCAGCACCTCATCCAACACCTAACCCCTAGAACACATGGACATCTATACCTTTGAGACACATAGCTCTTTCAGAGCACACACATTTCACAGAACACATATTTGCCCAAGAGCCCACATGCATATATATTTTAGCATATACACACTTGGCTGGATCAAGGCAGAGGAGAAAAGAAAACCTGCCAGTCAAGGTAAACCACCTTAGAGATCAGGTCAGACCTGCTCCAGCGATATCGTTGGCTAATTCAAGGTAGCACAAAGCTCTTGGGAGTGCCATCCCGGAGTCATCTTTTAACTTGACTTTTTTCTTCACGGGAATTTCAAAGATGTCCCCGTAGACAGAGAACCAGAAATGAACTCAAACATGCTCATCATCCAGCTAGAAAGCTCTTCAGTTGAGGACCATCATTTTTCTATTCTAGTCCTTTGTATCTTAATTCCACACCGCAGAATTTTGAAACAAAGTTGAGAAAAAGTGTCACTGTGTGCATTAATATATCATTAGCCAATTCTAGAACAAAAGTCCTTTTTTCTGAATAATCTTACCCTTGCTACTTCTAGCCCTTGCCTTCCAGTTTGCCCTAAAAATCCTTTTAGCTTCTTGTCACCTAGGTGGAATTCCCTCTTTCTCATTTCCCCTGAACTATTAGGCTGCTTGTAACCATGGAACAGACCTGAGAAGATGTAAGCTTGCACTCATCTGATGGCAGAGCAGGACAGAATGTTTCTTGAGAAAATGCTAAGGAAAAAAAAAGATGTGTCCTATCAGAGGGAAAAAAATTATCCCAGGAGTCTGAGGAAAATAATATAAAAGAAACAGAAGAAGTAAGGCTGGTGGACCAGGAATTAGTTGAATGACCTGAGAGGAGTTGGGAGAAGAAGAATGAAAGTCTCTGTTTTCTGGAAGCCAAGATACTTTTGTCATAATTTAGGAACTTTCAAGGAAAAAAACAAACCAAATTAAAAAAACACTAAAACTTTCTCAAAACTGTTCCAAATGAAAATTCTACTTGGCTTTAAAACAAACACAATTAATGGGATGTTTTAAAATAAGCTTTCTTTCTCATAGAGGGGATGTCTCCATTGTTCTCCACAACAATGCTCCTACGCAGGCCAGCTTCTCCTGAAACCAAGAAGATGGGGAAATATTTAGCTGGAGAAATGCCTGAAAAATTAGAAACATTAGAAGATTTTGTTTTTCTAGTTCATGTTTTGTGATCGGCTCCGTGGGGAGAGCTCTTCATCTAGAGAAGAGCTTCTTTGCCTATTTCCTCTGTCTCGCAAATATCTCTGCTTAGGATGCAAGAATCAACAGCTGCACAGCACATGATATTTAGAGTAGACGGTCAAGGCTAGTGACTCAAGGAAAAGGGTGAGTCTCTGGCTGAAATAAGCAATTCCTGAAATACTCTTCATAGTATTTTCATCACCTTCTGGAAGATAGGACGAAAGACATGAAATCTTGAGAGTCTGAATCTAGTGGTAGGCACAGGACAACTAGAAAGTGTAATGAAAGATTACAAAGGCGTTCACTGGATCTCAAATCAGGTTACAAAGCAAGACAATGTCAAGAAACATTTAAAAATTCCTTCTAAGACTTTCCACGGTCTATTTGTCCAGCAAACAGAGCTGTAAAGTTACAAGAAAAAAAAAGAGTATGTGCATATGTGCGTGTGTCCTTGTCTGTGTGTGTGTCTGTGTCTGTGTGTCTGAGGACGGGGGTAGGGGGAGCATATACAACAGCCACCAGTGAACTCCTGAAAAGAGTTGTTTCCATGTTAACAGTATAAGCCTTATTATGGCAAGAAGACTCCTCCAACCCCTGTGTCCCTGCTACCCATTTGCTTTGCCTGGAAGAGAGAGTCATCATTTGGAACTGATCCAATCTAAAAGGAGAGTTTACAATATTTGGTCAGTTACTATGAAGAATTTTGATGTTCTCAGGATCCAGTGATCTAAGGACAAATGTGATTTTTTTTTTTTTAATTAGAGTTATACCAGATGGACAGGTAGTAGAGTCCAGTGAGTGAATGCCATGTTACAATCACATTTGTCATTCCTGTGATAAGGACTATTCAAACTTTGGTTCTCCACATGTACTCTTCAGAAGAAACAACTACCAGCTGGGGACACTTAATTACCAAGTCACCCTGTCCCAAGCCACTCACCCGGTGGCTACACAATAAATATTAATTAAGTACTACGATGAAGAGAACTGTTTTCAGGAGTGAGGCAAGTCTGCAGGTTAGCTACGCACTACCTGCCCATACACACCACAGGTAGAGGAGGCAGGCAAAACTAAATTTCTAATTGAAATGACAGGGGGTCGTTAGGTAACAGAATATAATTACCTATGCTGGAATTTGGCCAGAGCATTGGGGTGTGTGCCTCCTGATTTTAAGAAGGAGGTCATGATTGCACCAAGGCAGATCTTCAATCCACGCTGACATTACGTGACAAAACTGACCGTGTGAATGTCAGGTTGTCAAAGGTAAATGATTGCCCACTACTATAATGCATTACTGCGTTACCTCCGTGAAAATCTGCTTCGTAGGAGATCATCTTCTTAGAATAATTCATGAGAAAGAGCCTGAGAAATTAAACCCCGGTGTAAGCCAAGTATTTTCACTTTGTGTTTCTCAGCAGTGAGGAGTTGCTAGGCCCTGGCAGCTATCAGTAGCTCAGGGAACACCAAGAAAGAACCTGGGGATCGAGTTACATTGTTACTGATGCTACCACCTGGTCCCCTGGACTTTGTAAGATATTCTTACAACAGTTTAACACTGACTTTAGCTTAATCACAGGAAAAACGTGGTGTCATGAGAAAGCAGTTTTATTTCTGATCTTACTCTTCTTCAGATATAAGTGACCACCTACAATGATTAAAAATGCCCGGCGATTCTAATTATGCAAATACTTTTGATAGACTCTTTCAAATTTAAATTTTACGCTGTCCTTGTTTTGAAATCTGCAACTGATGTACTTATGGGCTTAGTTTATTTTCCGAGTCTCTCTAGGAGTGCTGATTTAAATTGCTCCATTTTTTTTTTGAAGACTATGAGGGGGGAAATCAAATCTACAGATGGCTAGCATCTGTGACTCTACAATGTTAACATGTACAATAATGCGCACGCTCTAATTGAATACAAGAATGTAACTCAATCGAGGGTCTGCGCTAACAGCATCACGTGACAGTGCAGCTCAAGCAATTAATAGACAGCAACAGAATCTCTCCACTGCATCCTACCAGAAAGGGGCATTTTTCTCAGAGGTTTCTGAATCATAGTTTTCTTGAATTGCACCTGTTACCAAAAGAAAAGTCGATTCTCTTTGAAGATCATGCGACGGCCATTAATCTTTTCTGAAAAAAGGAAGTTTTCCTAAAGAAAACAGGACGGCCTGTAAGAGACAGAGAGAAAGGGACGCCTCACTGTTTTTGAGCTGAGTTTGGGTGTCTGTACCATTAACTTTGTCTACCAAAATCCATCTCAACGTGCAGATCCTTTCGGTGTCATTTTCAAAATCGAAGGAAACATCAGAGCTGAAAGGAGTAATACAAAGAGACAAGGCAATCTTCTGCAGCTACCGGGCGTTTCTCCCCGCTGCTGATAAACATATCCTTGAACAGTTCAGAGAGCTAAATGAGGACGGGAGAATTTGTGAGTATGTCGAGCAACGGCCTGAAATGAATCACATCACAATCACAGGGCTACCCTGGAAGTACCATTTGTGCCCTAACCTCATTCTAAAAGGACTCCTCCTAGCTCACATTTAAAATCCATTCCAATTGATTTAGAGGGCAAGATCATTTTTTTTTTTTTTTGTGGCACGTTTCTCTTTTGGCTTTTTTTGCGTTAGGAATTCTCTTTATTCTCTGTTTGTACATACATAGCAGAGGAAGTACAAAAGGACCTATTTAATATTTTGGGAAATCTTAAAGTCACCATAAAGTTAAACCTGGCTTTCAAGTTAGAAATATGAGTCAATTGTCAACAACTGAGCTGAAAAGCACCATACTGAATATCTGATATATATATATATATATATATATATATATATATAGTTTTCAAATTCAATTTTTATCTTTCTTTGTTTTTTAGACACTACAATTGTAATAGAACCAAGCAGTCCATGAGTGCTTTTGCTTTCTTTTCAAGTTGCATCTGATGAAAACCATTTTAATACAAACTGACAAGACAAAAATTTCACTGCAGGGTTGCTGGGTTTCTCAGCAGAGCCATATAAGAGAGAGATCACTGTAAGGATGTATGGAGAAGCAGAACTACAGGCACCTCTGTGGCGTACCGCTGAGTTATTTCCTGACACTTCTCTTAAGGTACATTTCTTCCCAACTCTCATGATCAAAATTTCCAGAGGAAACTCGGCTACATTCTGGCAAACTCAGCTTGGGTCACTCATCTCATTCTTAATTCTAATTATCTGTGGCCTGCATGGGTGGTGAGTTCATAAAACCTACTTCACTCCCCCATTTTAAACTTCATTTTAAACATTATGACAGGGTGTGTGTGTATGATGCTTGTGTGGGTAAGTGTCAGGTATGTGAAGGTGTGTGCCATATTCTGCAGGTGGAGGTAAGAGAAGGTCTCTGGCTTTAGTTTGCTCTTTCCACTTTTATGTGGGTTTGGGAAACCAAACTCACATCTTCAGGATCTCAAGGCCAGCGTCTTTACCCAGTGATCCATCTCAATGCCCTGTGGCTGACTTCTCTTGTTCAACCCATAATTCTGCAATGACGACTGTGCTAAAGATAGAGTTACTCTCACGGGCTGAGGTAAGACCTCTAAGCATTTTGAAGGACAGCTTCCTTTTTCTCTCTCGCCAGTTTCACCTTGATGTTTGTGTCAATTCGGGCTGTGTGTACTCTCAATTACATACAATTTAATTAAAGTAATGCATTATAATACTTGGAGTTTTTTTTTTTAAGGAAAGCAGCAAGATTCCTTTCCTGCTACATGAAAGCAGTAAAGTTGGCCTTAGCTTACAAAACTGACGGTAGCATTGGAAAGTGCTAACCTCATGGCCTTCTCAACAAATGTGTGTGGTGTTCATTTTGAACAGCTCTAGTAAAATACCTCATATTAAAAAGCTCCACCACTAGAAAGATTGTATATCATCTAAATAAATTCATTGGCCTTTGTGGACTGAAAATGTCATCCAGGTTCAGTTCATAAAATTTAGAGGCTGTATATTAAAATTATTATAATAGTCTAAATGAAATCTTTAAAAATGTGACTTATTGCATTTGGTTGAATATATTCAGTTTTTCTTATCCTGGTGCTTTTATCTTGGGTCATCTGCTCAGTCCAACTTGAAGTCTTGCTCATAACGGACTAAGGTAGATGGAAAAATGGCATATTGGATTTTTAAAAAGAATCTTCTCTTTTCCTAACAAAGAACAGAAAAATTACACGTACTGTTATTTCTTCAAACTTTTACTTCATTGGAAACCATAGTTCCCTTCACATTTTGGCTTCAAATACCTTTATTTTATATCTGTTCCTATACATAACGCTTATCCCCCCTCTCTCAATGTCTCTATTGTATGCTTCGGAAAAGTACTTATCAAACAAATAAAGGAGTAAATGAAGAATCATACATAGTCAAAAGGTTTTTTTAAAACAAAAATGAAAACAAAACCTGGCATACAGAAACCTTGAAATATTTCTTAGTTTTCCTGGGTTGCTTTAAAAAAGTCCATCATATTAGATCCCTGGTTAAGAATTTTTTTAAATATTTATTTATTATGTATAGTTTTCTGTGTCTGCATGTACACCTACAGGGCAGAAGGTGGCATCTGATTTCATTGTAGATGATTATGAGCCAACATGTGGTTGCTGGGAATTGAACTCAGGACTTTTAGAAGAGCAGCCAGAGCTCTTAATCTCTGAGCCATCTCTCCAGTCCCGTTTAAGAATTTTATGGCAACAACTTATGGCTGGATTGTTCAATTCTACCCATCTTTCAAGAAAAAGAATCCCAAAATCTTTTTTTGTTGTTGTTGTTTTTGATGAGAGTCGCACTAATTATTTCAGCTAGACACCATCTCTCCTTTTTCTTTGAACTTTAATTCATCACCAAAGTGACATATGAATGCCACTCTCTCTTGTAGATAAGTTCTGCCATTTTCTTAGGTAGCTCTCTGCTCACTCTCTATATCGTATTTTATATTGTTTGTTGACATTCCTTCACACTTCAATACCACAATAACACTATATCAAGACCACATCTGTTCTTTTTTATATGCATACATGCCAAACAAATAGACTCCTACTGGATCCCAAGTCCCAAGCATGCATTATTTACTCTTATTTTATAGATATGTATGCTCAGTATTTTCTCATTGGAAAAAAAAATTCCTATATCAAGTGATTCATCCTTGTTCCTTCATATTTCACTATTTTCATTCATTGAATCCTCAGGCACAAAAAGACATTTTTCCCCCCAGGCTGGAATTTGAACCTAGGGCAACACACCACATCAGGCAGTTTCTTACCACTATGTTATATATTCCTAGTTCTCATCTTTAAAAGTTAATAGCAGTAGTAGCAATTACTCAGTAAGTGTTTACTAGATGCCACCAATTGCTAAAGGTATTTCAAGTTCTACTTTATTTGATCCTTATAAGAATTCTAAAGGTCAGATTGTGATCTCTTTTATTTTCATATAAAGAAATAATCGCTCAAAAATTAAGTCATTTTCCCAAGACCACAATAAGCTAAATAAATGCTTCAGGTCAAACAGAGGCATTTGTAACAATAAAGGCATTTCAAGTGATAACCTATTGAATATGAAAGCATCACAGACAAAAGAATCATATACAAATAAGTACCATGGGATCCCATCAATCAAAAGTTTCACCGCTCAGTTCATAGAACCTATGCTCAGCCCAGGTTCTGAAAGTATTCCTTCTATTACTTCCTGGTTATGATCTTTCCCTGACTCCATTGTAAATTTCCAGGCAGAAGAAACTGACTGTCCAGTTGCAGGAGTCTTCTTGCAGTTTCCAGAACTGAGTATTGGATAGTTCAAAGAACTGGCCTTTTAGAACATTCTGCTGACTGTCCATTTCAGTATGTTCATTCAGAATGTTTCACCAATTTCTGTTCCATGTGGGGTCATAAAGGAAACCTCCCCTCCCCTCAGTGATAGACAGCACCACGCTCACTGAGTATATTTTTATGGAAATGAAGCATCCCCTGGCTTTTTTTCTACTCTCTTATTTCTACAATAATATTTCTGCATGACACCCAAGACAGCATAATGGACATATATAAGCCTGTATGCAAAGTTTTAAAAACAGTCAAACAAATGTTATATGAGTCTAAATATAAAATATAACTAATGATTTGCTAACAATCTTCCTAATTGCAATATATATTATTAAATAGATGCTAATATCCATTGATCCTTGCTTTAAGCAAAGCTGTGCTCATATTGTTGCATGCATTATCCTATTGCATGCTTGGCAGATACCATGGTACAGGAGCCATTGTTAGTGATTTTAGTAATTTTACTTTCGAGATTATGAAACCAAGTCCCAATAATGTTCTGGATCCCTCAAAGACATTGTAGTAGCAAACCAGAATAATAACAATAATGATAATTATTATAGCTTCCGTTCCTCTAAAGTCTAGGTTCTTAAACATTAATTACCTTACAATATCTCAGAAATATAGAATTAACTATATAAAATGGACAAATGATTCACTACATGATGCAATTCAAAATTCAAGGATTTGTATAACTGTACAATGATTAAAATATTTCCCACTTATCTCAGTCTCTCACTGTACAGAAAACGATAAGTTTTATGCTGAAAAAAAGAAACCCAGCTTTAATCTTTAAAATACTAATAATGTCACAGCCATAAAACTTTAAAAATATACATCTTTCCCTTGATTTCTTTTTCTTTTGTTATTTACATCTTTTCAATCTTGGTTTATTCTGCTTTGTTAAGGCAGCAATAATGTAGATAGCATTACCATGGCTATTATATGATCCCAATGATCCCAGGCATTGTGTTCATTCTCTTGATGTCTTTTGACCTTTGGTATTTTTTTTTAATCAGGTGGTTGGTCATGTGTGGGTGGGCAAAGGAGGGAAGGGATGAGCATATAGGTGAATGGTTGTACACATTTAATTGGGACTTTTAATAGAACGTTTTGTGGATTGTTCAAACAAGAGAGTGAAAAGCTGGGTATCCTTGACAACAGTCTAGGTATATCACAAAACAAAAGAAAAACCAGAAGATTCACAGTGGGAGATCATAGCAGTAGATCATTGGGATAACAGCTAACAGCCCTTTGGTGAAAGCCTCAAAATGTGAAATGTTTTTGTGAAATATACCACTGCTGCTGGATCATTACAACACTTGAACAGAGGACATTAATGATTGGCACAAAGACTGAAGAAAGAGTGTAAAAAATGAGTTTGAGTGTTACATTTTCTGGATGGTTGGAAGTAATTATTAGAAGCAGCACCACTACAGACAGATCAGTGAATAAGGATAAGAACAAGCTCTTAGTACCCATTAACTCTGTATCACTGACTTGAACTCTCCATGGATAAAACAGGGTTAATGGTTTTTGCTTTATTTAACTCACAAGCAATTGAAAATCGTTCTCAGGACCGTTGTGGGATGCTGTGTGTCTTCTTATGACATGAACACAGAATTCTTAGGCATTGCAAGGTGATCTAACAACAGATATTTACTGTTTGCCTCCAGGATAGTTCTACCTCATTCCATTAGCAGCTCAGAACTTCTAGACATGCATTCTCCAAGTCTTATGCATGAACTGTCATCTCTCTCTTTGCTTATAAACTGCCCCTGGATGAGGCCAATGGTCACAGCTTATTTCTTGGGTCATCTTGACTGATCCATGACATGGGTACTGAACTCTCCATTACCACCCCAAATATCTTTCATTTGTTTGTTTGTTTGTTTGCTTGAAATAGGGTTCCTCTGTGTAGCTTTGGCTGTCCTGAACTCACTTTGTAGACCAGGCTGGCCTCAAACTAACAGATCCACCCTCCTCTACCTCCTTGAGTGCTGGGATTACAGGTATGTACCACCACAGGCTCATCCTGCATATCATGACAATAGAACTCAATGTGCAGATTTGAGAAAGGGAGAGATACCAAGCCCGAAGGACAACATTGGGTTCCTAAGGCTAGCTACCAATTGTTGGGATGACTCCCTTTCATCTCAAAATTTATTATATTTGCTTTTGTTCAAACTGAGTTAGAATTTTGTCATTTTCAATATAGAGATACTTAATTAATGAATCAAGAAACAACTTGCATTTAATTAATCTTGGTTAAATGCTATGCTTGTTAGATTTTATATATCGGTTTTGCTCAAATATTTACACTTTTGTCATATGCCATCTACTAATTTTGGAAGAATTATCAATAATACAACAGACATTTTGTGATTATGGGCATACATAATTGCTCCTTTCAATAGATCTTAGTCTCCTATATGTAAAACAGAAAATATTAATTCATCAACATGCACATTATACATTAAAATCTGGGCAAATGACATACAAGCTCCTCTCATCAGAGAAGACCTATGAGTAACAAAAAGAAAACAAGAGACTTAACTCAGCACAAATAGTAAATAGTAAATCCCACTTACAAGCTAGAGTAGGCACAGGTACTTGACAAAAATGTGGACCTTCTCAGATATTAAATACAAACTTTAAGTGTCAACACATAAAACTGTTAATACAATGCCAATTATATTTATTCATTTATTTAAAAATGTATATTGAACATGTATGTTCAGCCCGCAGGGTATAGATCATTGAACAAAATATAATAAATTCCTGCCTTAATGGAGTATACAGTTAAGAAACACAAGTAAGTTAATTGCATAGAGTGTTTGAAGATGCTAAGCACCACAGAGCAGAAAAAAGCAGGGCAGAGGTAGTGTGGATAACCTGGAGTCCAGTTTTGTGATTTTGAGCTGCTTTTAAAACCTCTCTAGGAGCAACACACTAAAGATCAAAGGAATGAGTACATGGGAAAGGAGTTTCATACTTTTCCTGGGTTGGGGGAGAGGGGGAGGAAGTAATCCAAAAACAGAAAATAGGAGGTAAAAGCCAGAGTGGAGGTGAGCGCTGGGTATGGATTCACAGGGCCAGCAAGGACAGAAGAACACTAGAACAGTATATAGACGGAAGGAGAGTAAGAAGAGGTCAATGGTGATAGATTGCACAGGTCACTGTAGGGATTTAGACCTTTACTTTGAGTGGAACAGAGAGCAATTGAAGAGATTTGAAATGAAGGCTGACAGGGTTTGATTTATCCTTTCAGAGGATCATTCTGGCTGCCATTTTTGAGAATAGAGATTACAGGGGTCAAGGGTCAAAATAAGACAACCTCTTGGGAAGGCTGATAAAGGCTTATGCATGATCCAGCGAAGCAGGGACAGAGGCTTAGACTAAGGAAGAGCAGGGAACCTAGTCAGCAGTGGTTAAATGCCTAAAATATTTCTAAAATATATTAACTGTGAGAACTGGATATGGACTGTTGGCTTGAGGGCAAGTCATGAATCAGGAAGGACTCTAAAGATTTTGACCTGAAAAAACAAAAGGATGAAGTTATTCTTAACTTGGATGGAGAAGGCTATAGTAAGGGCCATTTGGAAGGTAAAAGCAAGAATTCAATTTTGGGCATGTCAACTGTGGGATATTGATTATCCTTCAAGTGAACATATTGAGTGAGCAGTTGAATATTTAAGTCTGAAGTTCAGGGGCAATCACATGTGAAGGTGGGTCTCATAAAGTAGATGTAGAAGACTGAGGTCACCTGGAGGAAAAGGTTTTTTTCCAGTGCAGAGAACGTTTCTAACAAATGAGGAATAGTTAACATGAAAATGTCAAAGGGAAGATTAGGGAATAACAAAAGAAAATGAGCAAGAACATTCAGTAAGCCATGGTCAAACATCATCCTAGAAGCTGAGAAAAGGCAATGCTTATTCCAAGGGAGAGGACGTGATGTGATTGGTCAAGTGACTTATAACTCCTATAAGAAGAGACAGAAGGAACAACTGGATTTAGCTCTGGACATTATTAACATTGGAAAAGTTACTTTTAATGGAATAACATATTCTGATATTTGTCTGCAGTTTCAAGACAGTGAGATACAAAACAGTGGACTTAGATAATAATGTGGTCCCACGATGAGTAAGGGAGAGTCAGGGTCATAGCTAGAGAGCAGAAGACAAAATGAGCTTTAAAATATCTTATAATATAATAATTTTATTGTCAATATTTAAGAAAGAGGGAAGCATTTATGATAGAGAGAATAGAATTCCTGGAGTGAACATTAGAGCAAGAGGAAAAGCATTATACAAATCTTACTTGGAATTTGTATCCACTGGGTGTGCTTTGCCTGCCCTATTCAAAGACCATCTGAGGAACCTATTAGGTTTCAGGTAACCTAATTCTCAGAATATTTTATGATATTTTACCTTTTATAAGCACAAAATATTAGGTTAAAAATTTATGAGAAAACAATGAAAATTTGTATAAATTTCACATAACACGCTGTCACAAAAAAATATAATCTAGTTAAATGGACTGAGGACACATTGGCCACATAGATGAGCGAGCAGTATTCCTTCTGAGTTTTCAAGATGACATGAGTAAAGGATGCCCCTGCACTTGACTGGTATTCTACATCTAACAGAGACTTGCTTGGTGGTGAACCTGCTATATGATTTAACGGAATTATTTTTATTTGTTTTTGGAAGACAAAATGACTGGAAAAGTTTTAAGCATGATTTCCATGCATAGGGCTAAAAATATGCACCTATGTATAACAGACATACACATATAATTATATATATCAACATGTTTATAACTAGTCTACAAATTATTGCTATGCATACCCATTATATACATATACACACAGTGTATAATTGAGCATACAACATTTAAGTCATTCTATTTCTGAATCAAGCTAAAATCCTTTTGTTTCTTTGAGGACTTCTTCACACGGGTAATTTTTCTTGTGGATGTGCAAACTTAGACACCATCTGGATAATTTAAATCTGTAAAGAGAACATCTAGAGTGACAAAATCATAGGTCCCAAAGCAAAAGTAACTTGGAGTAGGCTACAGGTGGTCTGTGACCTTTAAGACACACATACTTTCTACAGATGACCCCTTGTACCTCTGTATGGCATGATAAGGCACCAAAGGCTTCACCCAAAGCCTTATGAAAGTGCCATTTTTCCTTTACGGAGATACGTTTCTCTTCCTTTTCACAAGTGAACAGATGGATATTTTCATGAACATTTACACATAAACCTTAATATTGTTCATAGATGTGTGTGATTGACACACTTGCCATCTTGAGTCATAACCATGATGCTTGCCTCCAAGCAACCCTCCTCTTGTTTCCCCAGCATAGTTCCCTACCAACTCTAAGTAAACTAAATTACAAGAAGGGTGTGCAAAGATGCACTGCCAGGTCCTAGCACCAGGGACATACCTCCCTGACTGGTATCATTCCTGCTCAAGTTGGGAACATCTATCTGTAGCTGGACTCTTTGCTATTTATTGGATTCTTTTCTCCTACCTGCTTACACCACCATTATTCTTTCCAACCCCTCCCCCACCCCCCAATACTAGGTACAAGAGAAAGAGGTATAGAGGAGAAAGGGAGCATTGTCATCATTGGACTACATCTT
>CM053757.1:25826075-25851922 GCA_028658305.1 Pachyuromys duprasi
CTCCCTGACTGGTATCATTCCTGCTCAAGTTGGGAACATCTATCTGTAGCTGGACTCTTTGCTATTTATTGGATTCTTTTCTCCTACCTGCTTACACCACCATTATTCTTTCCAACCCCTCCCCCACCCCCCAATACTAGGTACAAGAGAAAGAGGTATAGAGGAGAAAGGGAGCATTGTCATCATTGGACTACATCTTGATGAGTAGGGGCTTTGAGTTCCTGGGGGCAAATTTGATCTTCATTGTCAGTATATCTTTAACCAGCAACAAGCAACTAGCAATAGCAGCAGGAGCAAGAGCAACAGGGGCAGCAGCTGCTGCCAGAGGACCTCTCAGGGCTCTTGCTTTTGTACACTGTCAAGAGTTTCCAGAATTCCAAATGTAAACTGTCTTTATTTGGCAAAAGCCCGCCCCTGCCACAGTATGAGAAAAACCACAATTAGCTGCTGCAGTCAATCTTAAGCAGCCCCATACCCCACACCTAGGATTATAACAAAATATGTTTACATAGCATTTTTTATTTTTAATCTTAAAAGAAACCAAAATCCTCACTTCATTTCCCCCCTTTTAATTTAAGCCGTTAATTGTACTGTGTTTACTGAGAAATTATAAACAGAGATATTTTTCAATGAACTAAATGTTTTTTTTTCAGATCTCAGTGACCAAGGTTTTCAGATTTCTCCTCCTCAGTTCTAATCTTTTGTAAGTTTTGATGATATACATACCTTTTGTTTCCTCTGAAAACATAAACAAAACCATGACCATAGTGGAAAACAGTTGCAGGCTTCCATTCTGATGTTAACACATCCTTAGGGCATATAGATTGATTTAATTCCACAGCTTTTTTTTTTTCTCTATAACTTAGTATCTCTCAGCTGCTGTTTTTTTTTTCCCTTTTTCATTACCACTCAGAAAGTTAAAAGTTAATACAGCATTATTTGGTTTATCTCTGGGGGTCTTTACTCTTCCTTTTTATTTTATAAGCGTTTCTTTTAAAGTAAAGTTTTATCTTTCTACACTGTTTGTCCTGTAGGATTGTGTGATATTCCCATAAATGCCAGTGGTTATTTTGTAATTTTGGGGAGACAGGGCTAGAGGTTTATCAGTGGCCAAATCTAGAGCAGCACTGTCTTTAGTGGCATGCATGAGATTGGTAATACCTAGTTGTGGTTGTTCTGCTTGCTTGTTATCATCTGGCTAACCAGAGGGAAATGGCTTGAATATTTTGCTGTGGGGCCTTGAAATGGGCTTCCCCATTTCACTGGCAAGAAGTTGTCTTGGATGTCCCTCTTGGACTTACACTTTTGTTCCAATGGTGCTCTTTGTCACAACCTCTGCAAATTCTGGGACACCTAGGCATTTTTTTTTTCTGGTTTATATCTCAAGAACCCATTGCTCCTTGAAATGGCTTGTTCTTTTCTGTGGCAGAAAGTGCTGTATTTCTCACAGTTAACAAATCAGGCATTTTGAGATCTGAGGCTTTTGGTGACTTGTTTATATTTTCTTTGCAAAAAGCCAAATTAAAGCACTGGGCATTTTGGTATTGAAGTCTCTTAGCAATAGCTTGTTTTATGATATTAGCATGATACTCCTAATAGCAAAGATCAGTTATTTATGTTATCCACTCATCCATTGGTGCTTCTATTGCCGTTAATGGTCTAATAACTCTTTGCATTTGCTTTTGCACACGCCAAGGTCTCTATGGACACCTGTCTCTTATCAGGGTGTGATATGCCTTTACTTACAGTTAAACCAATCATGGTAAGGGCTTCCTCAGAGTCTGTATAGTCTTATTAATGAGACAGAACATTTCCAGAGCTCCCCAACCTTGACTCAAGCTCTTAAGGCCAGAAGCAACATTGTTCTATAAAGGCATCATCAAATCAAGTATATACTTGGTGAGAGAAGGACCTCTCACCAAGAAATTATTCTTTAACAATATTCATTCCCCTTGCTTTATTTCACTGTTATATTCATGGCTTTCTCTCTCTACCACATCAACCGTTGTACCTACCAATTGCTCTAGCACAACTGTTACCAGACCCTTCCAATTTGGAGAATAATTGTATTTTGGGTAGCCCAGTTCCTTGTTTTACATAAGGGGAATGCATTATATAGGAAATCGTGGCCTCTTTAAAACTCCTCAGATCTATTGTTTCTATAGGATGCTACGTTATACTATCATAATCACATACTCCAAGGCCACCCTTCCTCTGATTATGCAATTGGCTCAAGATTGACCCTTACTCTTGAAAACAGTTATTTGCCCTTCGTGGTCTCCCTGTCCTGCTAGCCACACACCTGGCTCCCTGCCCAACCTAGAAGCTGTGGGAACTTAAAACCAAAAGTGTGTGGCACTGGTCAGGGCTGCAGCCTCTCTTCTATCCCAATTTGCTTTCCTCTTTCATCCTGAAAAAACTCTTGCTCTCTTGCCCAGTCACCAGTTTTAAACACTTTTGTTCTACCTTTTTCTACCTTTTGCTTATTTCCCAAGCACTTCCACCTCTACCCATAATTTTTCCAGTTGCATGGTCCACTCTGCAACCTTTTCAAAAGTGAGAAAACAGAGTAACTCTTTCAATTTTCCCATTTCACCCCCTTTTGTTGTTGTTGTTTCTCAGATTCCTTCCTTTTCACCTACAATTTTTCAAACTGCTCAGCTGTTCTCCCAACATTTTTTTTTGAAATAGAATATAGGAAGGAAACTTTTTTTTTAAATAGAAAATTCCCTCTGGGAATATAGCTGGAAGAACCCAGTGACAGCAGTCTTAAAAAACCATTTTGCTGACTTCCTGAAACAGAATATTCATCCCTTCTCCCCATGCTATTTCCTTTATGGCTTCAGAAATCAGGTTTTCCATTCTGCCTAGCTGCACACCTGGGTGCCACTTGTAGTTGGACCTTTTGCTATTTATTGTGTTCAATTTTCTACCTCCCTACAACATTCCTTCCACTCCCTTCCCCAACACTATGTAGGTGAAAGGAAGCATAAAGGGGAAAGGGGGAAATTGTTATCATTGACTACTTTCTGCTGATTAGGGTCTTTGAGTTCTTTGGGGCAAATATGATCTTGAATGTCAGGATATCTCCAACCAGGTAGCCAACACTCCGGGAACCAGCAACAAACAACAAAACAGCAACAGGAACAGTGGCAGACCCTCTCAGGATTCCTGCTTTTATACCTTTTCATACTGGCTCAAGAGCCCCCAGAATTACAAATGTAAACTTTTATTTTTTATCTAGCAAAAGCAAGCCTCTGACAGAGATTGAGAAAAGTCATAGCTGCTATGGTCAGTCTGAAGCAGCTCCATATCCCAATGCTGGGATTAAAAAAAAATCATATAACATTTTTATGTTTTTAAAGAAACCAAAATTCTCACTGTACCTATCTGGCATTTCTGCCATTGTAGACTATGTTTGCTTCAGTAAATTTTCCAATTCATGATATTATATGCACCCTGAGTCTACATGCTCCTTCTCTTTAGGTTCAGACCATATTCAGATTGTTACATGTAGGTGTAAAGTTGCCCTAGAAAAGATGTGAAATATGACTGAGTACTTTTTCTTGCTAAGGCAACATACATAGATGATGGGGCTGCCACCAACATGTGTATAGGCTCCTCAACTAAGTGACATTTAGTCATTAGTCTCTAGTGACAAAACACAGTGAAGTGCATTCTTCCCTCTAGCAACTTTTTGTTTTGTTTTTTTGTTTGTTTTTTGGCCTATACCCAAACATCAGAACTAAGGAATAACAAAATATAGTTTTATAATAGAGTCTATGCTCCCTGAGCGCAGAACAGCATTCCTATGGATTTATCTCTGTGTCTAAAGCGAGCACTACATCTGGAATATGGGAGGTGGTCTCTACATGCTTCTGTTTATTCAATCACTGAGTAAAATTATAATTCTAGCACATAAAACTATGATCCTAATAAATTCATCCTGAAAATATTTGATCCAATTTCTCCTTCGGAAAATTGGACACCTTTATATACATATATATAATATTATATACTAATACATAATATTTATTATATAACATATGTCAGTATACATATACTAATATGTATTATGTATTACACTATAGATAGGTAGGTAGATAGACAGATACATGGATAGATACAGAGATACACAGATAGATCAATGGAAGGCATTTCAACAGACATTAGGAAAATATTCCTGAGTGTTTGTGTGCATACACATACGCACACACATAAATGTATACATACATATACATTTAACTTACATGAGTGTACCCAGATGACAGGGTTCATACAAAGTTTCCAAGCGTTATCCCACATCAAGAAAGAACATCCTTGTGAATCAGAATTAATCTCTATGTAGCCAAACAGGTACCAAGATTCACAGCGTGTGCTGTCTTCTCCCCCACTTTGCTCCTCCTTACCCCCTGCACTTGTTAGAGTTTTTAGGTATTCAGCTCCCCACAGGGCCTGTTGTTTTGTTCCTCAATACACTGCCCTCTGGAAGCAACAAAAGCCACTTCCCAGGGAGCTGTGAGATAGTCTCTCAGTAGCAGAGGTATATTTCCCTGCCCCCCCTCCTGCCCCAAATTCCAAACTCATGACACAGAAGCACAGTTAGAGATGAAAAATACGGTTCATTATCTTGGTAGCAGAGAGAAAAATGTTATGGCTTTATTTAGCAGTTGCTTTTATGCTTTTAAAACTATGTTAATTTCATTTTTTATGTAATTATGCATTAAATCATCTCAGACAATCGTGTGATTTGGAAATAAAAGTCCAACAAAATAAGTAAAAGCTATAATGTGACTTTTTTTGTTTGCTCACTGCCTTTTTGCAGTCTGTTCTTATGTTTCTCAGGCATTCGTGTCTCTGCTCCTTCCTGGGAAGATTAATATGGGTCTCACAGAGCCTCTTGCCTTCTTGTCTTCAGTTCTCCCTGGGCTCTGAGCTTTTCTCCATGATTTCTGCGTGAACTTTCTGTGCATTTCCAGCCCTGACAGCATCAGGACTTCTAAAGCCTCCTAATCTATTGGTCTCCTCTTCAATAGGGCCACCAGCTGGAGGAAGACCTCAACCCTGGGAGAGATGTTTAAGGAGACCCAAGTGTCATACAGGAAACTTGTGAGTGTCCAGTTACATAATCTCCCTGTTTTCGTACATTGGGAGTTTTTAATAGATGAGTGCAGTGCAGTGTATACAATAAGATTCAGCATCTCCGCAACTAAGTTTTCTTCTTATTTAAAGAAATGCTGGATCATTTGATATGTTGTCCTTCATCCCTCTCATCTTAAGCACTTTATGAGGGATGAAACTTCTGATGTATGATGATGAAGACTTTGGAACTCTCCAGTGGGGCCTCTTTGATAACAACACATTCATGTCTAATTTTACACACATTAGGCAAGTCCCTCAGCAGATATGGACAACTTTCCTTCCCATTCTCTCACCTGTGCCATGCTCATTGTAGACAACTGCAGAAAGGTTTTCTATTTGTTTTTAAAGGAATGTTTACTACTTTTTCAGGGCAACTGTAATCACATCCTTAAAACTACAAATACTTACTGTTTATATACTGAAGAAAAGAATCCCAAAGCCAGGCCTCTGGTTGGGTTGTGTGCCCCATGTTTCATCACATTTTCCTCTCTCTATATATATCCATGTACCTAAGTTTCCTCCCTCCCTTTTCCCTCTATCCTTTCCTTCCTTTCTTCCTTCCTTCCTTTATTTTTTTGAGATAGGGTCTCACAGTGTAGCCCTGACTGGCCTAGAATTCACAGAGGTCTGCTTTTTTTCCTTGTGACTAGTGTTGGGACCTAAAATATATACTACTATACTTGGCAGAAAATGCTCTCTCTCTTTCTCTCTCTCAGACAACAATCCTACTGGATTCAGAAGGTCTACCCTAATTCTTTACCTTCATTAACTTTGTGAAGACTGGCCTAAAATGCCACATTCCTAGGTAACAAGTGTGGCTACTTTAATATATAAGTTAGTATGTACTTATGCAATTCAAACCATAAGAGAATATTTGTCTTTGATATTAATATAATGTAAAAATATACTTTCCAAAGTCTAACATTCTACCAAATCATTAATCATTAACGTCTTTTCTATATTATGGTTTTTATTATGCATCCATGAGTGTATATTAAAGAAAAAATTCACTCAGCCCAGCTGAAGTATAATTCTAAAGACAGATAATATGTGTATGTACATACATATACATTAATGTATACAACAACTGAAGTATGTATATACAACCTTCAGTGAAATTTGCTTCTGCTTAGGGACACTATAAAATGTCAATTAAACTGCTACACTTTCCAGCTTGAAACTCAGCTTTCTACCTTAGGGAACTTTTGCATTCAATTTATTGTTAAATAAAATAGCCAACTTGGCAGCAGAGTTAGATTAACAAATTATAATGGGTGTTATTTTTTCTTAAAAAAATAAGGTGTACTAATATTCTTGAGGAATAAATCTGAGGGAGGTTACAGATTGTGAGAAAGGTCATTTATCTGTAACCATTTTAAGTGGAGCAGCAGAAAAAGAATGAACTCAGCCAGTTTGTCTGAATTAAACAGAAGCATAAAAGGAATTAGAGTAAAACCTAACAGTGCTTTGTTTAAACATTTCCTTTGATAACATTTACTATTCCAATAGGAGGTACTAAAGGAAGAATTCAAAAGTAGCTATAGAATGGAGTTTGTGTTGCTGGCCTCAAACGTATGCGTGCACACACACACAGACACACACAGACACACACATACCTTTTAGTTTAATCAGCTTGACTGAAAAGCAAATTTGTCTCATGTGGCTGAGACTTCCCCATGCACAGAGAAGTTAGGGAAATTTTCAAAAGACCACCAGGAAGAAGACAACCTCTTTTGTCTACTCATAGGTTTACTACTGGGGGGTTGGTAATAGAGTGTTTCCACACTTTCTCCTCGGGGACTGAGTTAGGTGTTTATCTAATTTACTCCTCACAACAATGGAGTATAGTAAACAGGGCTCCTCTGTGACAGGTGCAGAACTGGGGGAAGGTCAGGATTATTACAATCCTAAGCATCAAAGCTGCAGCTTCTCAAAGTCTGGAGAGTGGGAGGGGCTAGTAAGGTAGCAGAAGACTTGTTCCTTTCAAAGCCATCCGTATTCTTCAGGGGGCGTATTCCTCCTTCTGAGGAGGGAGAAGAGGGCTGCTGCTAACTTATCCAAGCGCTTTACATATATGAGTGCACTTAACTGAATGGTTCCTTCATGGGATGGTTCTGTGGTTAACTCTAACTTCTAGAAGCTTGAAAGCCTGGTCAAAGTCACACAATCCCAGTCAGAGCTTCCACACTTGCTCTAGCTTTTCTAAGACAAAGCCACCTCCATTTCACCAGTCAATTAATGCACTCAGAAAGTATGTTGATAAAAATTAGGGCAGGCTACCCAAACTCTTCAGCTGGCTAGCATTTTAAATGAATGAAGGCGATACATCATTTAAAAGATTTCTGAGAAATAGTCACTCCTAGCTGAACAATTTAACTGTGCGTCAGAAGGTTTTCATGACATTAACACAGTGTCAATAAAAGTAAAACCCAAAATACCTCAACAGTCATAAAACAGGGAAGCTCAGGTTATGGCATGCTTACACAAGTGTCTAACAGTCACCCATAAAAGTCATGGTAATAGGGGCTCAAGAGATGTTTAGTGATTAAGAACACCTTCTGTTCTTTCAGAGATCATAGGTGTGATTCCCAGCACCCAAATGGTGGCTCACAACCAGTTGTAATTCCTGTTCGAGAGCATTTAGTACCTTTTTCTGCTCCCTAATGGTCACCAGCATACACATGGTACCCATACATACATGTAGCTAAACACTCATACAAATGGAATAAATAATAAATTTTTGAAAAAAATGTTAACAAAGATTTTTAAATAACATGAAAAACTACTCAAAGTTTTACATGATATTGAATATGGTTTGCAGTATATAAAATAATTTGAAAACCATTTAGAACATTTTTATATTATTGAAGCAGCACAAATTGGTTTCATCTAGGTTTTGTAATGTTAGTTGAGTTTCTTTTACATGTTAGAGAACTAAGAAAAAGTAACACTCCAATTTTTTTCTCATTAGTATCTCATATTGTGCGATCAGGAAAAATCTTATTTTTATTTTTTTTGTTGAAAAATAACTATAATTATTTATTTATCTAACTCTTTATTTATTTATTTAAAAATATATTCACTTTGTATCCCAGTTGTAGCTCCCTCCCTGATCTCCTTCCAGTGACACCCTCCCTACTTCTTCCTCCCCTATTTCTCTCCCCTAGTCCACTGATAGAGGAAGTCCTCCTCCACTACTGTCTGACCCTAGCCTATCAGGTCCCACCAGGACTGCCTGGATCCTCTTTCTCTGCAGGCTGGTTAGGCCAACTCGCCAAAAAGAAGTGATCAAGGAATAGGTAACTGAGTTCCTGTCAGAGACTGTCTCTTCTCCCCTTACTAGCGACCCACATGGAGACTGAGCTGTCTATGGCCTACATCTGAGCAGGGTGTCTAGATCCTCTGTGCAAGGTTTTTGGTTAGTGCAACAGTCTCTGCAGTCTCCCCAGGGCCCAGCTTTTTTGGCTTTGCTGGTCTCCTTGTGGGGCTTCTGTCCCCTCTGTTTCCTTTTATTTCCCCCTTCTTCCAGAAGACTCCCTGCACTCTGTCCAGAGTTTGGCTATGTGTCTCTGCATCTGCTTTGTTCCCCTTCTGGGTGGAGTCTTTTAGAGGACATCTGTGGTAGGCTTCCATCCTGTTCCCTCTCTTTTACCACTTCATTTGTCTGTCCTGTTTTCCCTTCTGAATGAGAATTAAGCGTCTTCCTTAGGCTCCTCCGTGTTGTTTAGCTTCTTTAGGTCTGTAGATTTTAGTATATTTACCCTATATTATATGGCTAATATCCACTTATAAGGGAGTATATACCATGGGAGTCTTTCTGCTTCTGGGTTACCTCACACATGATGATCTTTTCTAGTGAGTCTATCTTGTACCCATCAAAATGGCTAAGATCAAAAGCCCAAGTGACAACACATACTGGAGAGGTTGTGGAGAAAGGGGAACCCTCTTCCACTGCTGGTGGGAATGTAACCTTGTACAACTACTTTGGAAACCAGCCTGGTGCTTTCTCAGAAAACTGGGAAAAGTGCTGCCTCAAGATCCAGCTACACCACTCCTGGGCATATAGCCAAAACATGCTCCACCATACAACAAGGACATGTGCTCAACTATGTTCATAGCAGCTTTATTCATAATAGCTTAGAATCTGGAAACAACCTAGATGTCCTTCAACAGAGGAATGGATACAGAGAGTGTGGTACATTTACACAATGGAATACTACTCAGCAATTAAAAACAAGGAAATCATGAAATTTGCAGCAAATGGATGGAACTTGTTTTCTTTTCCTAATTTAAATTTATTTTTTATAATTTATTCATTTTACATCCTGATTGTAGCACCTTCCTTTGTCGCCTCCCAGTCCTATCTTCATTCCCTTCTCCCCCAGTCCTCAGAATGGGGAGCCCTCCTCCCTTACCATCTGATCCCATCCTATCAAGTCTTATCTGTACTGCCTGCATCCTTTTCCCCTGTGGGGAAAATCTTATTTTTAAAAGATAACCCCATTGCATCGAGACATTTCCCACAATGAAATACCTACTTTGTGATTTGTGTACATTCAATAACCTATAAAAATTGGCAGAATGTCTTCTCTGTACAGGCTCACATCACAACTGTCTTAGACCTTGCAAACTAAGTGATAAAAACCAAGGGTCTGCAGTAGATAGTTTATAGCAAAAAATACACTTACAACATTCAAAACACAATACTAATAGCTGAGTATAAACCTTTTGTAATACATGTTGACAAATAAAAATTCTGGAATTCTTTGTGTATGTGTGTGCTAACTTTGTACTTAACTTGGGTTCAAAGTAAGGGGTCCCTGCCATGAGAATTTGTTGCAGATGTTTCCCTGTGAATGCTGATCCACAGTGATCAGCACTGATTTTACCTTACAGGAAGATTCTAATTCTTTCATCTTTCTATATGGCTTTTCATACACAGAGAACACATGTGGCAAGTGAAGTGCTGTTACTCCTCTACTCTAAGTTATGTGGCACCAGCAGTGAGGGAAAGACACAGTCAGATCTCAGTCACAACCGTGGACTATGCCTCTATAAAATGAAAGCCACCCCAGGCAGCATGTATATTAGTAGCATGGCTGTGTGTCAACAAAAGTTGATTCAAGGCACATCCTAACTATGAATTTCAAATGTCCAATTTATTATTATTATTTAGCTATCCAAATCATTCTTCCACTTTTGATGTTTTTTTGTTTTTGTTTTTTACTTAAAAGTGTAGCTTCTGGGTGATTTTAAAATAGCTTTCTTATTTAAGTTTTCTGGTTTTGTTAATTCTTTGGTTTATGGTATAAGTGTTTTTGCCTGCATGTTTATATGTGACATATCACAAGAATGGCTGGTGCCCCGAGAAGCCAGAAATGGTTACCAGATCCACTGGAACTGGAATTATGGATGGTGGTGGACCACCATGTTAGTACTGGGAATGTAACCCAGGTTCTCTACAAGAATAACAAGCAGTCCTAACCACTGAGGAATCTCTCTCCAGCCCAGTGAATCAGTTTTCTTTAAGGCGTGGCTCCTGGGATTGGTCTCCATACTATACTCCAGTGGAGATGGTTCCTGAAGTAAATGGAAAGTAGACATAGAGAGCAGAAGCATATGGATAGCAGAAATTAGTTGATGGGTTATTAGATAAAACAAAGCTCATGAAGTTGGGAGGGAGTAGAGAGAGAAGGGTGGATCTAGGAAGGAGTGAAAGGAAGGAGTTTTGGGTAAGTATGATCAAAATACATTGTAGGAGTTTTGCAAAGAATTAATGAAATATTTTTAAAGTTTCATTGTTTAAAATACTTCAAAATAACAAGGGGGCCTTAGTTATCAAAAGGCCTAATTGTGTACACAGAAGTAATACTAAATGGACTCAGTAATGTGTGTGTGTGCATGTGTGCACGGGTATATAACATTATTATAGAAGATAAGGTCATGAACTGGGGAGGCACAGAAGGAGGTTGGAGGGAAGAGGGAAGGTAAAAGTATTTGAAAACAGTATATTTGTAACAAAGTCTAAAAATAGGAAACATAAATAAAAATATTTTTAACCAATGGTAACCTCATTTTGACCTAATAGCTAACAGGACTTTAATCTAGGCCCTGATTTACAAGTAAGCACACATCCTCTATAAACTTCATGTAGCAATAATCTCATCACATGGGATAATCATACACCTTTTCCAGAAAGTTAGGATACCATTATGCAAAATTACTCATCTCATTTCTCTATGACTGATTAAAGAACATAGACAACCCGACACTGAAAAACATTGAAGAAGCATTTCACAGAAATGCTTTATAGAATCACAAGAGGAAAAAGCAAATTTTACTGTCCAAAGTTTATTACATCTTTCAGACTTGTGCAAATTTTCTATAGAGGTTCTAAGTTGTTGTGTATGATACTAAACACACTCATCATAATGTCTTTTTAAAGGAATATCATCGCATGTTAAGAATCTTACAAAGAGGGCTGGAGAGATGCCTCAGGGGTTAAGAGCACTGGCTGCTCTTCCAGAGCTCCTGAGTTCAATTCCCAGCAACCACATGGTGGCTCTTAGCCATCTATAATGAGATCCGGTGCCCTCTTCTGGTGTGCAGGTGTACATGCAAACAGAACATTTATACATCATAAATAAATAAATCTTAAAATAAGAATCTTACAAAGAAAAGTACAAAGCTGGGCCATTGCATATTTCTGTCTTATGTCTATGCTGGCTTATTCTCCATGAAATGGTTCTTTTTGACTTTAGTGAGGAAACCAACCTTGTTCTAATGGTATGGTCTGGGTTGTGAGCAGAAAATTAGAATGGGTCACAGAAGCTGTGAGGAGCAGAGATGCCTTTCACACAAGGCTCAGGACTTCAGCCATACCTTTGAAGCAATGTCCCACCCAAATGAAGAGTTTGATTTGTACATATTTGAATCCTTGCCTTTGCTGGGTAGGCAAATCAGTCACTTGATCCAGTAGTCACTACCTATAGGCCTGAGGTACCTCTACAAGTGGGAATTCAGAAAACTAGGAATTCAGAAAACATTTTATAGTCACTATCCTAGAAGCATAAAGATTTACATATATAATTCTTGTTTATCTCTTTAGGGGATAGAAATGTCTTCAACAAAGACACAATAGTTTGAGAATGAATTTTGTACCCTACACATCAGTATACAAACTTTCCTCAAAAAACAGTGAACCAGTCTTACTTTGTACAACTATTTGTAGGATGTGTGACAGTGGTAGAGAAGAAGTAAACAGTCAGATGGGAGATGCAGGAGGAAAGCCTCAGGTTGGGATACAGTAGTCACAAGTGACAGCTAGGTTAAGGGGTTCATGTGTCTGCTCAATAGGAGCAGGATTCAAACATGAACACATCAGAACCTTCTCAGTAAGTTTTTTTTTTAAATTATTGTGGATGTGCCTTGCTATTTTCCTGTGTATAAATCCTTGTATCACACGCAGGTGTGATGCCAGCAGAGTCCAGAAGAAGGCATTGAGTCCCTGTGAACTGGAATTACTGATGATTGTGACCCACCAGGTGGGCACCGGGAATTGAATCCAGGTCCTATGCAAGAGCAACACATACTCTTGACCACTGAGCCATCTCTCCAGCCTCCTATAAAAAACAAGTCTTTGGTAACAGTTCACCATATTCCTTGATTTACAGCAGCAAATGTTTCTGGTGATTTGGAAAAGTAAAGATTCTTGGGCTATCCAGGCTTCTTGACTCACAATCACTACAAGTGAGTTGAAATATCTGTTTTTGAAGCCACATGGACATCTTTGTATTAATCTATTAGAATGGACTGTTTCTTTGGTTCACGCCCCCTCTCTTAGAAACTATGAATATTTCTTTAGTTCACTCACTGCAACTAATGTTCCAACAATCTGTACAGACCAGAATTCCATTATGAGAAAAGGAACTTATAATTGTAGTCTCCTAAGAGGCACAGTGAAGAGATTCAGGAGAGTGACCTGCATAATGCAGAATAAGACACTGAATGGCAGTAAGCCTGAGAGACTATGAAAATTTTGAATAATCAACATAGAAAATTGGTATTTAGGCAGAGAGAACATCTCCCCATTTGACATATTCATATCTGCTTCTATAAAGATGATTGTCTTGGTAAACACTATCTTAATTCCAAATTATTTATTCACTTATAATCGAGTAGTTTTGAAGATAAATTTAGATAATACTTCTAAAAAATAATCCATGAACCAGGTATATACATCCAAATAATCTGGATGCAAATGAGAATGCTCTTTGACTCTCAGTTCGAAGGCTCAATCTATTCTCTCCCATTCCTTATGAATTTCTGGTATAGGAAGTTGGATAGGGGAGAATCCTGAATTTTGTACATTTACGTTTAACTGGACCAGACTAGACCACCTCCTGTTTAGGAGCTAAGAAAAATGCTCCATAAAAACTATTCATAATTCTGACTGTTCCAATGTAAAAGATGAGGCATGATAGCTGAGAGAGTTAGATAAATCTGGTGTGGGGTCAACTTCTTACTTGTGCGGATTATACAATTTATATGATCTTAACTAATTTGTACCCATTTATCCCTGCCATATTATTTAATTACACACTGGCATTTTCAATATCACACACATATACAGAATTTGTACCCATGAAGATGTGTGCCTTTATGCACATACAGAAATAATTTATATTTATGGTTTTTTTTACAACAGTGTAAACATTACATGAAAAAATGGATATCAACTGATTAGTATTGTACCTGCCTGACGGGTAGTGAGTTCAAGAAAGAGAGGAAAGAAACTAAAAAATAAAAAGAAAGCAAGAGATTGGGGGATCGGAGATGAGAAAGTCCAAAAAACAAATAAAATTAAGAAATCTATCTAAAGGTTTCTCCTGCTGCGATAAAACAGCATGACTTAAAGCAACATGGAAAGAAACAGACTTCTTTCTCTTACGCTTCCACATCACAGTTCATAATTAAAGTCAAGTCAGGAGCTCAAGCAGGGCAGGAATCTGGAGGCAGGAGCTGATGCAGAGGCCATGGAGGAGAACTGCTTACTGATGTGCTCCTCATGGCTTGCTCAGCCTGCTGTCTTACAGCACCCAGGACTACCAACCCAGGACTGGAACCATTCCCAGTGGACTGAGCCCTCCCACATCAATCCAGAAAATGTGTCACAGGTTTGCCTTTAGGCCAATTCAGTGGGAGCATTTTTGTCAACTGAAGTTCCCTCTTTCGAAACAACTCTACACCCTCTGTCAAGCTGATATAAAACTTGACAATAGAAACTCATATAACAAAACCGAGAAAGGAAAAAGATGAAAGGTGATTTACTCCTCGGATCTTCAGAAGCTTCACTTTCTTATCCTTAGCTTTTCTTTGTTATTACGCTGTATAGTGTGGTAGCCATGGTGGCCTCTCAATGCCTGACTAATCATTAGACTAAGCACACCATGGAGTCACCACAAAAAGGTTATTAGTATTTCATCTCAAGTCTGAAACTGTCAAGCTATATCCATCTGGTGGGTGTCGATAGGAACCCCAGTTCCCATTACCATATGTTAATGAAGGGAAACAATGTACATTCTACTAGGGGAAAACCCAGAATGAACAGAGCCTAGGGTCTACCTAGTTTCCTACATTTCCAGCCTCATTAAAACATGCAGATTGTATCATTAAGAAACAGTTGCCTGGCAGAGTTTTCTCCTGGAGTCCAGTTATAGGCTCATGCTTGGCAGTCGTTAATACAGCAAGTTAACACACCGCTCTAGTCAATGTAAAAACAACCCAAAAATTAAGAAAGAGAAGCAAGTTTTACCAGCTCTGTTTTCACTTGGGGGTAATTTTACTGTGTCCGGAAGGTGTGATTCTGTTTAAAATCCAAAAGGAAGGCACCAGCGATGTTTGTTTTGTCCTTCTGATAATATATAAAAAGTAAATAAATAAAACTTACTTGGAAACTTCAAGTCTTCTCAGAGCTTTCCTCTTCAATAGTGTGCATATGATAGTATACTTAATGTAGTAACACACATTACTTCTGAGTTTAATTCACTAGGTGGTTAAGCCTAGCTATCTAGACTAGTAGAGTGGTGGGCCTTAGAGAAAAACCTTCTAAGTGGGAGATAGAAACACTTGGAGGGTACAGGAGTTCCACAAGAGACCAACAGAATCAAAAAATCCTGGCTAAGGGGGTCCTGCAGAGACTGATGAATCAACCAAGGACCATGCATGCAGAGGACCTAGAACCCCTGCACAGATATAGCCCATAGGCAGCTCAGTCTCCATGTGGGTTACCTAGTAAGGGGAGCAGGGGTTGTCTCTGACATGGAATTTTTGATCACCTCCCTCTGGCTAGGTGGCCTAACTAGGCCACAGAGAAAAGAGAAAAAAGATCCAGCCAGTCCTGATGAGACCAGATAGGCCAGGGTCAGATAGTAGGGGAGGAGGATCTCTCCTATCAGTGAACTAGGGGAGGGACATAAGGGGGGTGGGAAGGGAGGGAGGAAGCATAGAACAGGAAGGAGATGAGGGAGGGGGCTATGGCTGGGATACAAGGTGAATAAATTATAATAATAATAATGTAATAATAAGGAAAAATTTAAAAAGAAGAAGAAAAAAAGAAAAGAACCTTCTACTATCACTTTGATAGATCAGCTAATTCTTTATTTCTGTCAAATCTTATCCTAATCTCACGGGTGAGTTTAGCAACTATCCCTCGTTAGGGAAGCCTCTCATTACAGCAAATGAAGAACACCACAGGAAACAACCGGACCCAATGTAGAGATTAACATGGGGGCCTAGAACCCACTGATACATCTATATAAGAACTCCTATATGTGTGGCTCAGGGAAAATCATGAAAGGGTGGGTGGAACGATTATAGAAGCCAGAAATCAAGGAAGTCTGCTGTGAGACAGTCTTTCCTAGAAATGGCTCAGAGACAAGACCAGAACAATGACCATGTCAATGGACATGCTAATGAAGGAGGAGGAAAATTTCACAGGGTCCTACAACTAAACAAAGAATGATAGGCAACTAATGACTGGTGGGAGAAAGGGAATTGGTCTCTCCTAGGAACGACCCTTCCTATTGTTTGCCTCTTACTGAGTGGTCATCTCCAAAGCCAAGTATTCACTGTTTTCATTTCAGTGGAGGGGGAAGGAAGAATATTTTCAAAAACGATTTAACAGCAAGTCCAGTGGACCTTCACCAATGAGCACATCTGACCTGAAGGCCTATCTTAAGAAAATTGGTAACTGCATAGGGACATGAGATGAGAGCAAAGTGATTTGGTTATCAAAGCAGTTCACAAAGCCTAAGATTTAGCAGTTAATGGGAAAAAATAAGTAAACCATGTCAGCTAGTTTTGCTGTCATATACAACTGTAGTACAATTTGGTTTTCTGTAGCATCTATGTGGATTCTGAGACTCCAGAAGGTTTCTGATGTCAAAACTGTTTTCATAAAGTTTGTAAATGATCATCCTTTTCATTGTGTTGACATTTGCACTGATGGGCCCAAGCCATGGAACTTTGGCAGAAGCTGAGACCGTCTCTCTGAAAAGCACTGGTATTCACACAGGTTTGCACCAGCATTTACTCACTGTGAAAACAAATTCCAATTTGAACAAAAACCATTCTTGAAGCAAAAATAAAAAGGCATTATCAATTTTGTTAAAACTTGGCCTTTTGATATGGTTTTAAAAATATAAAATGGGGTGTTATGGAAAATAGAAAGTGGAGTTCTCAGTCTGGAAAAACCACATGCAGGCCCTGTTTTGTGGGAAAGCAGTTGTGTGATTGGGTTGTGATTTCATGGAATATTATTTTTACTTTAAACATGCAAAGACAATTATGGCCATTCAGACTTGAGTATTTAACAGGCATTCTCTGTAAAATAAATGAAGCAACTTAGCCACTTGAAGAAATCAACCATATGGCTGCATTGTTGCCAGTGATCAAATTCAAGCTTTGGAGCAAAAATTAGTATTGTGCAAAGCTTAAATTTACCATCAGGAGCACAACAGCTTTCTGAAACATCAGAACTTTTCTGATGAGCTTGATGGTAATATTTGTAAATGTGAGGGGATTTTTTTTTTGAGATTTTATAGTGCAATGTGTCAACATGTGGGAGATCTGCAGATCTCAGGAACCAGTTATTTTCCTAGTAGCTATGGTCTTGTGTTACAAGATTCTGCATAAGGTGAAAGACCTCTCCAACAGCAAGAAAGGTCAATGGATTTTCCTGTTCTAATAAGAAGCCAGGACGAGGTCAATTGTCTTTATGAAACTCATACTTAATAGCTTTATATAGTCGCAAGAAAGGATGTCCACAATTATCACTTTATGAGAAATGGCTGTTCAACATTCTTTCTTTCCGCTTGCTATGTACTTAATTGGTGAAAGCAAACTTTTCTTCATAGATCGCAACCCAAACAATAAACTCAGATGTATTACATTATATATTAAAATATGCGTGGAAAGAATAACATAAAGCAAAAGAATGGTTCTCCCTAAACAACTTATTAAGTACTTAAAGGATATATTATTTTGAAATGGGTGTAGTAATGCTATTTTAAAATTAAAAAAATAATTAAGAATTAAAAAAAAAACAAAATTTAAAAAAAGATAACAGGCTAGCCTTGAATTTGAATTTGTGATTCTTACCCTTCTATCTTCTAACTACTGGAGTCCATTACTAGTTAAAACATTTTTCTGTTTTTAATTTTAGTATACTGAATATTAGTAAATATAGGGTATTTTAACAAAGTCTCCCAGGGTCAATAATTTGTAAGAAGTGTCTCCCAACTTTAATTTTAAGAAATCCTGTTCTGGGAAGAAACAATACTTTACTGTTTATTTAAATTTTAGGAGTATGGGTATTCAATACTTTAAGTTGTTATTTGAATTAAGTATATTTCCACATATAACTTCTCAAAGGCCACACACCTCCAACAGACTTTGCATATATTAGTTTTTATCTCTTATGATGTGATCTCGTAATTATTTTTCACTGCATTGTAAGCTTAGAGAAGATACATCAACCTGAGACATGTCAAATAATGACAGCTGTAGAAACTTTTAAGGTCAACTACTAAACTGAAATTAGCAAAAATGAAATAATAAAAATACAAAGAGAAAAGTGTAGAAAAAGTGTAGACTCTGTATCTTTATTCCCAATATTTGCAATGCTTTTAAATAAGCATGCCAATTAAAAGTTTAAATATAACGCTAAAAAGCAATGTAATAATTATTTACTCTGAAATTAAACATTTACCTCTTGTATGCGTAAAAAAACATTAACAGCTTTAATGGGTTCCTTGGAATAATGTTGACTGGGTTAGTGGAAAACTGTGCTCCAAAGCCCTCTGACTGAGGTGGGGATAAGGCTCCTAACACCTGCTCTGAGCTATAGTATTGACATGGGATAGAAATAGAAAGCCCAGCTCAAGTGTCTAAGATCTTTTTACAGCTTGAACAAATATATATATATATATATATATATATATATACATACATACACACACACACATCCCTCTTCAACTTAACTAATAATGACAGTTTAGACCTTGACTATTTCACTTAGGTATTTAAAATTTCTCATTACAGATTGGCAAGGAAACGCGTTATAACTTTGGGAGTTTCACCATTTTGGTCAACAAAGACATTTCCTTAAAAATCATGTTATCACACCGAGGATACATGAAATTTCTTCTCTTGCTATGAAAAAAAAACCTTTACAGATGGAAAATTTGAGAGGAATATAATTTGAGAAAGTGCTCAGACTACAGTTAGTAAGCATTTGATTTGGCATTAGAAGCCATGTCCATTGTAGTGTCAAAGTTTCCCATATATGGATGCCCCTTAACATTTCCTAGGGCCCAAGGATTACTCACACAAGATTCTGGTCATTGAATTTTCACATCAAGCCATAAACATCTCTCCATGATCACTTGAGAGTCAGCAGAACAACTATGAATCCTTATTTATTTTCAGAGTACTTTACCTTCTACACAACTGCCTCTCACAGTCTTCAATGATATGTTTATGGTGGTTTTTTTCCTTAATCTTGTATTAATTATGTAAGCACTTCTATGAAAATCCTATGTAATTGGATTAGGAAGGAATACCCATCCTTTTCAAATACTAATCCTTATAAAAAGCCCTTTTAAAAGTAAACTCCAAAGACATTTCAAAGAGCTTGTAAAAGTTGAAGACTGAGGGGCCAAAAAGATGGCTGAGCAGCTAAGGTGCTTGCCACCAAGCCTGACGACCTGAGTTTGATCCCTAAGTCCCACATGGTAGAAGCTGAGACTGCAGTCAGTCCTCCGACTTACACAAGAACATGGGCATCTCTACATGACCATGGTGCTCATCAGTGCACAGATACATACAAAAGAGATACATGTAAATTTTAAACAATAACAAAAATTTGAACAATAACAAAATAAGAAAAAAACGAGCTTCATCCCATTCTTAGCTCTTTAAAGAAACTGGTAAACAGGTCAAGTTGGTAACATGAACCAAAAGGACAAGTTCTATGAGAGTATCATGTCTAGGATTTAATTGTTCACTTCTCCCAATATAGAAACATTGTATTTTTTAAAAAAGCATAATTAACAGAAATAACAGCAATAGAAATGCTGATTCTGCCCCATAAACACTGTGGATGAGTGGTCACTTATTACTCGGTAATATGAAAATCTTACATGTTAGCTTATGTAGAAAGGTAGACCAGTACACTTACGCAGCTCAAAGTTACACAGATAAAGATGAAAGTCATTATGTGGAAAGAAAGCAAGATGTAGAGGAGGGGAAACGGCAAATGTTAACACACATATGACGGTCTTTATCATCTGAGAACTGATACAGCATTCATTGTTTTACTTCCTCTTTTTAAGTTACTATATTTGTTTTTAGTCTTCAATTCCCACCCCAATTTGTTTATTGTCCAGTGGGGACTTAGAAAAGTTATTACATTCCTCAAGGTCATGCAGAAAGTCACGTTGTTCTTGGGAAAGGGGCTTATATATTACACCAACCCAGCTAGGTCCTATTGCTTCCTGCAGTGAATGGGTCCATGTGGAATGAAAGAACGCTCTTAAGCAAATTCCAATTATGGTTTATTAACTTCACACGTAGCATTTATCTTGCAGTTTCCAAAAATAGTGGAACCAATTAAACTGTCTGTTTAGCAAGAAGGGATTTTTTTTAACTTTTAATTTTTCTTCAGATAAAGTCTTTATAAAAAAGATAAATGGAACCATAGAGATATGAGGAAAGGGGGGCCAGGGAGAAAGGAGTCATCACTTTCCAGCTTCCAACCCATCTCCTTTCTCAGCCAAGGCAAGTCCTTTTGTATCTCCCAGCCGAGAGTCTAACATCCTCCATCAAGCAAACACACCCATTTTCGCCTGATAGATAGTGCTAGAAATTAGTTATTCAGGACAGTAGCTAATTTGAAATAAAAGCCCAACAAATTCTAGTGCTCTGTCTGCTGTCAAAACAAGATTAAACAATTGCATGAAGACAAATAGTATGTTTGTAAGAGAAGGCTTGAGGACAGTATTTTACATTACACTAAAAGTGTCATCTGTAATTTCCAATCAGAGTGATTAAAAGCGAATCTTCAATTGATGAAAATCCCCCAGGGAACAAACTTTGGTGATCTTCATGCACTAATATGTCCCTGAAGAAACTGATGCCCAAAGGAGGGCCACCTAGGCTTAGAATCAGAAATTCCACATTGGGTTTCTATGTTGAAACAAACTAATAGAGGTTAAGAAATACTTGCTCTTGAAAACCAATTTTTAAAAAAGGATTCTGTACTCTCAGTACAGAATTCTGGATTATCAGTTTTCACAAACCACAGATGGCCTAAAGAGTAAGCAACAGGGATTTCTCCAGCTACTTCATTTGGGATGGAGTTGCATTACGAAGAAAAAGAATATCTGAAAATGAATAACATAGAAAGGGTTTGCCTTACATACGCAAGTCCCTCCTACATCTGCACCTCTTGACAGGTCATCTAGTTCCTTTGCAATTGTCCTGCAATGTTGTGAATGGGAGATTACTTTTTTGTCCCCTAGATTTCCAACCTAAAATCTCTCTTGACTCTCTCCTTGCTACAAGTTCCATGCTGGTATGCTATCATCACACAATAACCTGTCCAACAAGAGCAGTGGGGAGTCAGGGGGAGATGTCATGAGACGCATTTATGCTATGTAATCTGCCTCTCCATTTTGGTGAATGTGGATAGTAACCACCAGAGAGGTTAGGAGGTGTCAACTACCTTCGAATAATACAATTACTAGTATCTCATTAAATTTAACATTCGAAATTGTTCAGAACTGAATTTTGTGTTTTTGATTTTTGTTTCTTTGTTTTTGTTTGTTTGAGACAGGGTTTTTCTCTGTGTAGCCTTGGCTGTCCTGGACTTGATTTGTAGACCAGGCTGGCCTCAAACTCACAGAGATCTGCCAGCCTCTGCGTCCCTGACTGCTGGGGTCAAAGGCCTGTGCCACCACACCCAGCTCTGAATAATTTTTAAAAGCTTCCTGGTTTTGTTTTTTATTTTTTTTTGGTAAAGTTCAGTATAGCTGATTAAACCTGAAATCTTACATAATACACGCACCTTTTTTGCCCCCTTCTCCATTACTGCTGTTTTCATTTTTAATTTTAAAATGATGCCTGTGTTTCTTGCTTGGTATATGTATGTGGATACAGGGGTCTATGAGGCTAGATGAAGATGTTGCATCCCTTAGAGCTAGAATTATAGGTGGTTAGAGCTACTTACAGAAGGTACTGGGGACCAGACGTGGGTCTTCTGCAAGCACATTATATACTCTCATACTTTGACTCATCTCTCCAGGCCCCCGCCCCCCCCCATGTTCTTTTCATTTTAAATTTTAGTTTACCTTAGAAAGGTCCTGCTGATTCCTTTCTTATTAGGAAATGTTTAGAAAGCTTTGTTACACGGTCAATACCCATCCAAAAATATGCTAGCCATTACCCAAAGGGAAACAAAATAGGAGGACATGTGTGAGGCTAAATTGTGTGATTCCCAGCTTCTCCGCTGGGACAACTGAGAAAAGATGGCTTCTCACCCAAATACAGACGAGGGGAGCTAGACCCTGTTCTGAGGCGCTAACCCCTAACAAGAAGGACCACATGCTTTCTGAGTACTGCAATTTTTTTTTTTTTTTGAGAAGCCAGAGTTCGGTCAACTCTTGATCTCCTTCATTATTTGTGGTGATTAAACTTGAGTTTAGGGATTATAGAGGACACACTCAAAATCACTGCGGTCTAGCAGGGGCAAGAAAGATGAAGACTCTTCTGGCTAATTCAACAGTTGCCCTTTATCAAATTTCCCCAACCTAAGTTGCTTAATATTTCTTTCAGCTGCTTCCTTCAGGTTTTTTATTTTTTATTAATGATTTTCCCCCAGAATCCTGTTAGCAATTGGAAATGCATACAGAGCTCGTGCTATTGCTTTGCGTTTCCATGATGTCCCAAGGAGCATTCATGACACCATGATTTTTAGATTACCGAGAAAAGGCAACTCTACTGACTTGTCCAGGCCAGCCTCAACCACACCATCCCTCCTAAAATCATGTCCTGATCACATTATTTAGAAGATACTTTTTCAATTAAATTTTTATTTTTAATATTAGTTACAGTTTATTTATCTTGTATCCCAACTGTAGCCCCTTCCCTCATTCCCTCCCAATCCCATCCTCCCTCCCTTATCTCCTCCCTGCTCCTCTCTAAGTCCACTGATAGGGGAGGACCTCCTCCCCTTCCCCTGACCTTAGCTTATCAGGTCTCTTCAGGACTGTCTGCAATGCAGAAGATACCTTTAAAGCCTATGTTTAGAAAGTAGACATCTTTATTAATTTGAAAACTAAATAAAAACGGAATCAAACAAATTACAAATAATTTTTAAGGAAAATAACTCTCCTCCAACACTACCAACAACAAAAATGTAAGATTGGATGTATAATCTGAGAGCCCTGAAAACACCTTGATAGTAACTTTCAAAGTCATACTAGAACTTTCAAGACTCTACTGACACTTGAGGAACTATAACACTTGCCTATAATTGCATCGTAACTATATGAAATAAACAATTATTCTTGTCAACACAAACATAATTCCTGTGCTTAAGATCTAGTAATGATGCCTGTATCTTGAATATCATCACCTACTGTAAAACCTTTCAATATCGATGTATTTAAGTTTCATTACTGGCGGGAAGCTCAGGCACTCACTTGGTTCAATCCCATATTGAAAGTGTTAGATATAGAAATGACTGACAGAAGCTGTCTCTGTCTCATTTCATTATGTAATTCTTAGTGATGACTGTAACATACTTCAAAGATCATTTACTTAATTTTCATCTGAACTAGAACTTAGAAAATTTCTTATACAATAGATTGGATACAAGATTCCAGGTACAATGGCTACCATCTCAAATTTCCATCATTTATAATTTTCTTTAGCCATGCATTTTTATGCTGAGAGAAAACATCTTAATTTCATAGTATATTTCAATAATGCAATATTTCCGTTGGTTAATAAAAGTGGGCAATGCCTAAAAATGTAAAAGGCCAAAAACGAAATAAGAACCTAACTGGCAATATAAAAAATAATAGCAAAAGTAATTTGTTAATGACTAATGACTCATTTAACAGAGCACTTGTACGATAAACCTTGTAAGCACTGTCAAAACTGTGGCCCCAATTAAAATGTTGCACATAATAACAAATATTCCAGAAGATATCAGAAAAGCCCAAACTGACTGCAATGTGTATACAGAGTTGTGTCTGACATATTGCTTTTAATCCCCAAATTTAGAAAATTGATTTATAACATTAATTGAATCTTTACTTGGGAAAATAACAAATGCTTATCATAATCAAAATATAATTAAAAACAAATGGTCTTGCAGTCTCTTTATATCGTAGTTTATAAAATGTCATTCATGAATTGAAAAAAATATGTTTTTAAGTAACCATCAAACATGTTTATTAAAATTTAATTACACAAACATCAAAATGTGTGTTTTGATGCAGTGTTAAGACTAATTCCTGCTTTGATGACTATTCTATCATCCAAATTTCAGATTTAAATAAAAAAGAAATCCACCAACTTTTACTTTTATCTAAGTTGAGATTAAACTCTTCCAGTAAAGTGTGTGAAGGAATAATTTGATTACAATAGTATTTACAGTTCTTATGCAAATTTAAAGGCTCACATTTAAAATAAAAAAAAAACAAAGTTAACACTATAACATATCATTTACGCATCATTTAGGGGACAGAGGCCCTCAGGTTTAAAAGTGACATCATTCATAACAGAAAAAGCCAGCATGGTAGCATACACCTTTAACCCCAGCACTAGGGAGACAGAGGCAGGAATATCTTTGTGAGTTGGTGGCCAGCCTAATTTACATAGTGAGCTCCAAGACAGCCAGGACTATATACTGAGACCTTTCAAGAAGCCAAAGACATCAGCAAAAAACAAAATAAAAACAAATCCCGGTAAAAAAAATTCATATGTATACTAGAGAGGTTTCTCTGTCATAAAATTGCTGCAATTTTAAAGCATATTTTCTGTCTTTCCGTGTATTTATTAAATTTTAAAACTGTTGAATTCTTTGAGTACCACACATGGGAAGCTGAGATATATAGACACATACTTCATTGGAGAATCAGTGACTCATTGTCCTTTTTTCTATACATTGCATAAGTGGTAAAGTGACATCAAAGAAGCAGAAATCTGTATTTGATGGTGAGTTCCATCAGAAATAAAGTAGTGTTACATATCTTAGAAGAACAGAGTCAGACACAACTTTACCTGGTGGGTTTTTGTTTCTGTAGGAGTTGAGTTTCCTCTAGGAATGATGAGAACCAAAAATGATGCATTCATTAGAAAAAGTTCTCAAGTAAATGCAGACCCTCATTATTTCACTTAAAATTTTTTCCATCCATGATTTACATAAGGACTTCGGGTGTTCCCCTTCCATCTCCTCACTTTAATAATTTGTGATTCACTTGTTGCTTAATCCTGAAACTGTTACACACAAGGTCTCTGGTGTTGTAAAGTCAGATATTTTAACTGTAGGAACCGGGGAACTTCTAGAAGCCCTATTTGTACTCACAGTTTGGTGTTCTTCTAGTAAAACAATGCTCTAATCAATCAGGAAGAGAGTAAGCGCCAGGTTGTGGGGTTTATTTCTGATCAAGATTCTAGTGAACTTTGTTACCCCCACAAATATCCCCAAATACAAGATATGGCCAAATATTTAATCATCTATAAAGCAAATATATAAATAAAGCACACACATAAATCACACCAGGCCCGAAGAATAGACTACCACATAAAATTTTATTTCAGCTGATTCAGTATCATGGTGCTCTATAAAAGCTGCTCTTTCCTGCATTGTAATTCCAGTCTTCTCAATACAGCCAATATGAAAATGAACAAAGAACTACCTCTGGTTTCATAAAATTTAGGAGAGGATCTTTGGAGCATAGTTTAAATATCTGCTTTGAAGAGCTCTCTGAAAAAGTATGGGCTCACTCCTCTCTACCCTCCCCCCCAATGAGGGTTGCTATGATCAAAGTACACTGCACATGTGTACAGAAGTGTCAGAATAAAAGACCTTATTTTGTGCAATGAAAATCCATTAATGGACAATTTTCTTGAGA
>CM053757.1:25852422-25877228 GCA_028658305.1 Pachyuromys duprasi
GCTGGTGGACTTGGAGTGGGCAGGGAGGAGATGAGGGAGGGTTGGGGAGGGTGGGAGGGAGTGGGTGGGCTGGGCATGGGATGCAAAGTACCTAACCTGTGATTGATAACAAAAAAAAAAAAAGAAAATCCATTAATGATGTATTTCAGAGCTGTAGTAAACGCTTTCTTTTGCTGTAAAAGTTATACATTGTCTTACTTTTTTTTTCTGTAGTGTAAATTATGTTTTGCCAGAAGTGAGCACCACTTGGAGACAAATTCATTGAACTTTTTATTGATAGAAAATCAGGACTTATTTTCCTGGGTGATGCCTCCTGGATTATATCATATCTGCCTTCATTACAGTATGCAGCTTGGACAAAAGCTGCAAAAGTCTCCAATTCTAAAGCAGTTTTGGAGTCACTGTATTTGAGGCCTTCTTACATATCATCTATAAAGACAGTTTAGATGTCAACCACAACTGAAAATCTGTAATGTAAACTAAAATTTGGGTGAAACAGGTGGTTTACATTCTCATAATGGCAACTTGTATGTACTCCGAAACATTATTTACCATTAATTTATTTCAAGTCAATATATTTATAAATGAACTCTTTCATCGATGGTCAATAACAATAAAAATTTAGTCACCAGGGAAAATATGTCCTGTGAAAAAGTGTCTTATGGTAGGAGATAACAATATCTATTATGATTACAATAGTCGAGGAACAGGAAAGAACAGAATGCGGTGATTTGTCACACTGTGTATAATGAGATGCGTGTAGAGTGCGGCCTGCAGTAATTCAATTACTCTCACTTGTTAGCGGTTTGGGATAGAGGGTTGGATGTGAACATGATCTTATCCCTCCAAATGCAATGGGACTTAAAAGAATGGAGGTTCTATGATGACAAATTAAGAAAATGGTCCCTAGCCACAGCAATTGTCTATAGTAGAAGAACTGGGTGTCAACAGTGAAATGTCCAACTATCCTCAGAGACCCTAAAAAGTCCAGTGGGCCATGAAATGGGAACATGCCAGTAAGTTCCAGCTTTACCTTGTCTTTAAGTGTAAATGAACTATCTCAAATCCTGTAGAGTAGAGAATGTAGCCAGATTAGAAGGGTCTCACCAGAAACCAGACATTAGACCTTTCTGAAGAGAGGTCACATTCAGACCAGTGTCGTTAAGAACTAGAATGGCTCTGAAGCATAAGGGACCACCATCAGATTGTGGGGTGCCGCCACACCCAAGTCGACCCAGGGGCATAGCTCATGCTAGTCTTTAAATCACTCTTGAATTCGTTGAACAGTGAGAAAGGAAATGGACCATTAGAGAAAGAGAACCAACCACCTTGTTGCATTTTTTCATGAGTAAAACAAGTTGTATATACTTGTAATTACTCGTCACAGTTTCATTAACCAAACCACATGAAAAAAGACCTACCCAGTGCTTATCCAGTTACCCAATGAAAGAGCCACCTGTCCATATAGCATCAATGTGCAGAGAAGCTCAGCTTATTGTATGAGAGACTATACACCTGGCATCACAAACCCCTCCAATAATATGATATTACCCATATTGTCCTGAGTGACACAGACTGTTTGTAGGGGGTGGGTGGTGCCGCGTTGCAAGTCTCTTCTCCTGATAATCGCATCACTGTGGCATGATGAACTTGAGAAAGTTTATTGGGAATGTTATGCATCATAAGCTAGACTCAACTGTATATACTATGCATACTGATTATCTAAATTAAATCTGAACAGTTCAGCACATTTCTTGTAAACGCGAAGTCATGAGCCTTTTCTCTGAGAATTTACTCACACAGAAAGGGGTCTCCTGTTAATACTAGTAAAAGAGATCCGAAAGCTAAAACAATATCCAATCTTTTCCACAATGGCAATTGGCCATTGTCTCCGTGCAACGAAGGGCCAGGGTTGGGAATCTGGTGTCCACAGAGCAGATTCTGAAACGCTTTGGTCTCCTTTGCCCAAATAAGCCTGCTGTGACACTTCATCCTTTATGTTGTAATATTAAAACTGGTGTAATCCAGAGGCTTCCATAAGTAACATTGGATAATAAGGAACATAAAACACATGCCTAACATGGTATTCATGATGTTGGCTCACACCAGCAATTCATCATTAAGGGATTTTACTTTTTTCCCCCTTCCTGCTATAAAAACCATGTACCTAGATGGATGATTAGATCACAGCAGATGTTAACTTTTTTATTACTCAGTGTAGAAAGAGAATTCATACTTGTTGAAGATTTGCTAGTCAGTAATATGGGGCTGAAGATGGCATCAGGGTTTAACTGATTAACATTCCGTATTCCCTTTATGGAAGGGGAATGAAAGCAAAGAAAACAATGCTCATTCTCAAAGGTAATTTTTTTTTTCAGCTCATGGGTACTTTTCTTCCAGATTGAAACTCTTCGCTCATCTCCAATAAAAAGCAAGCCTCTCAAGAAAGACTGTTCTCTTAGTCAGCAATTAAGCCAGCTGCACTCGATGAACGTGAAGAAGAACCAACATGTCGGTTCGGGCTCTGTTATTCTCTCCAGAATGGAGGGTCTCCCTTACTACAGAGGTGTCTTCTTTTTCCAACTTGAGATTTCAGTGAGATTCAAACTCCAGGGCTTCCTTCTTACCACCACAGTAAACGTTCTGGATTCACACTTGGTTTGCTGCTATGAAAGGAAGCTCTTTGATTTTCTAATAACCGAGAAAGGTACAAAACAAGTAACACTCTTGTGAAGTGTAAATAAAACATGCATGGTGTGTATAAAGTAAAATGTCTCTTAAGATTCAAAATACCAACCTACACATTTATGGAAGTTTGCGTTTTGAGCTCAAAAAGTTATTTAAGGTGACATTGTGGATCAAAACCGGTCTAATATGTGTAATCCAGAAAGTTCTGGTTCTGCCGTTTGCCATCTTTGTGACATTGGACTGGCTTCTTTTATTCTTGTGCTTATCTTCCTTAGGGAGTTACATGGTTCATATTAGTCGCTGTATCTTTATTATGTACCTATGTATCTGTATGTACCTTGTATCTATGTATCTGTAGCAATGCATACATAGATATAGTTATAATCTGTGATAGCAATACTGAGATAGAGAATTAATGTTCAGTTTTCTGATCCTCATGACCCATAATCTATAGATGCTGACTTACAAAACAGTACCTTGTTATATATATGTTTTGTTGCCCCCATCTGGAATGCAAGTTTTACCTTATACTAGGATAAAGGAAAGAAAGCCTCAAATATCAACACAACTAGTAAATGCTCTGCATTCGGTGATGGAGACTTCCTAGGGCCGACTGTATTCATCACTTAACCTCAGCTCCCTATTATATATATCCTTGTATGGGAGTTGATGTGTTTGTGAATGTCTGTACATGTGTGCAAAATTGGTCTGTTAATTGGCTTTGAAAGTTGTTGCATCTGTCTCTTGAGAATCCACTGCTTTTGTAGCTACATAACTTGTTTCTATCTCTTTCTTACAACAATTATGCTTTACACAAGCCATTAATCTCTCACATCTGGTAAGCTTAAGTTGGTCTCAAGTACGCTATAAAACTCTACATGATCAATAGTCAGTATCTGAAATTACCAGGAATAATAACTTCTGTTATTATTCAGGTGAACTCAACAGACAAAACAGCCACTAACAAAGTAGAATTGTACTACCCGAAGAAAATTAACTTATTCATTAGAAGACTGATAGAGTTAGACTTGCCTTATATCATCCATTTATTTCTGCGATTTGGTGTCAGGGCTTTGATTTGGGATCTCTCTTTAAGATATAATTAAGGCACAGAAATCAAGTTATAGGAGTTTGAATATAATCTTATTGGTTGCCTATTTATGTAGATATGATCCTGAGGTAGCAGAGCTTAGGATCACATATCTTGTGAACATTAAATAAAATACCCATGAAAGGCTATTTGCTGGGAGGTTAGCACAGTGACTGTGGATAACGGAAATACAGTTTATTTCAGGAGTGTTAAGTGCATAAGTTCCATAATCCACAATTGATGAATTTGGAAACTAAATGGTATTAAAATAAAAAGGATTCCTCTAAAAACCCAGCCCAGGGCAAAAGACATAGACATTTACACACCTGGAATTCAGTAGATTGCTTTAGAGCACATTTGTTCAGTGGTGTTGGGAAACTGACATTGTCTTTGTGGGTATTTTATGGAGGCATTTATTTTTAGTTATACAGCTGAAACTCTCCAGCCCAATGAACTGTGGCTGTCTGCGGTGTATTCAGGAAGACAGAGGGGGTAAAAAACATGCTTTGCCATTAGTTCTAAAAATATCACTGACATGTCAGGGTCATCATCTCTATGTTAAGAACTGTGATGAGTTAGAGAGATGAACTCGTGTCTTTCACATTCAGCACCTTCAGTGCGAAGAGAAACTCTAAAAGACCTTTATGGATTTTTAAGTTAAATACACACCCTAATTCAAAATCTAAAACACACATACTTACAATAAAGTTATAGCTGAAAAAAATGGTGGGCAATGGCTTAGAACTCAGCTCTTCTTGGGAAATGAAAGTGATTTTGCAATAATGACCTGTTATAAAAATCTATAGTACAGTGCAGAAGGCTATATATTGCAGATATAAGGTTTACATATAATGGAGTCATATAGATACTGGATAATATCTCTTGGAGAGCAAAAGTGCTGAAGTTTCAGGCTAAATTTGACTCTAGATTTTTCAACATGGGATGAAGTTTCTTCAGTATCTTCAATTTTTACATGAGAGCATCTATATCCATAGCCCCCTCCATTTGACATATCTATGAGGAAGAGGGGGAGGACTACACACTCTCTCTACTGTTTTTCCTGTTTACTGATGTGACAGAAACTCAAGATGTTTTCATTTAGTTATGCTTATCTGTACATACAAGGAAATGCAGAGTGGCTCCTATCTGTTTATGAAGTATCAGCATTTACGTACTATCCACAGGAGGAAAATAGCTGGGAGACTTATTTTTGTCTACCTCTGGCTGTATTTTCATGGTATGTGTGTGTGTATGCCAGCTTACATGGATGATTAAAAAGAAAATCTGCTCTTAGAAAAGAGCAGGATGGCCACTCCTGTTTATTAATTAATTAACTCTCGGTCATAGGCCCCTCCCTCCTCTTCTTCCAGGCTCATCTTTCCTCCCACATCCCCTCTCCCCTATTTTTCAGAAGAGGGGAGCTCGCTTACACAGACACCCCAGCCCATCTATTCCTATGAGGACTCAGTTCTTCTTCCTCTCCTGTAGCCTTGTAGGGAAGTCCCATCAGGGGGAAGGGATCAAAAAGCAGGCAGCATAGTCTATGTCAGTAACATCCCCAACTCCCCTGCCCCCATTCCCCTAACTAGTGTGCCTATATGAATCTGCAGATGCCCAGGATGGCCACTCTTACACAAGGGCTGATGAGCAAGAGGAGGGTTTGGATGCTTATGTGTTGTTGCTGAGAATGAAAAATGGTGTAACTGTATGGAAAAGAAGACCATGGTTGCTCAAGAAACAAAGAATTGCTATTTAATTCAGCAGTACCCTTCTAGATATATAACTTCAAGAATGGAAAGTGAAACCTCAAAGAGGTATTTGCACAGTCACTTTAATTTAAAATAGCCAAAAATAAAAGGAAATTTGAGTACTCACCTGCAGATCAAAGGGAAAAATGTGGTATATCCACATAATGAAATACTATTCATCCCTTAAAGAAAAAGGGATTCTGACAGGAGCTATGGATGGACCTTGAAGATAATACAGTCAGCAATATAAGCCAGACATAAAAGTACAGATATTAGTCACTCCAGATATGTGAGATATCTAGTATTGATGGTAACACAAAGAACATGCAAGCAGCCCTTAATGATATACTTCAAGATAGTTGAAATAGTAAAGTCATATGTATTTTACTCAAATATAAATATACTAGTACATTTTAATACAAAGGGCATTTCAAAGATGATAGGAGAGTCTGGAAATAGAATGCTTGCTTTTGAATAGCTCAAGCTATCACTCACAGTAGGCTACTTGGGTCACATACCAAGGCTGGTTACATGTAACTGCCCTTTGCTTCTTCAACTTAAGGTTCATAGCACTTGCTTTGTGGATTTATTTAAGAATAAAATGGGTGGGTACAGTACAGTGCACTGGAATACAACTGTCCTGTAATAACCAGAGTATGTTGCTTTGACTCTCATTATAATTATTAGTTCTTAAATTTACTACTGATAAGATCCTGCTGAGAAGCCCCCAATGACACATGTCATCATTTTAGATGAAGTGTAGAAATTCTTTTGTTTGACAGTTTTGAACTTTCAGCTGTCAAACATTCACATTCATGACCAAAATGCTGGTTGCTCTCATCATAAATGAGAAAAATGGATTAGTTATCATTTTCCTTTTCATTGAGATAAACAACATTTTAAAAAACTAATTTAAAAGGCTGGAAATGTAAAAGGTCATCACAGAGGACCTTTGAGACTTGAACTAATGACGTTTGCAAGGCAAACACCATAGTAAAATGCTCTGTGATCCACAAAAGTAACACATTGCAAAAATAAGCAAATATTTAAATGAATAGATAGATAGATGATTCTGCTTTGCGATGATCATGTTTGAAAATGCCTGCCACTCAGGGCACATATATGTTTTGTAAATATTTTGCCTAAAAGTTTCTTAAGAAATTGGAGCTTTTGCAGTGATAACTTACAAAGGCTCTAGACCAAATGCTTATTTATTTAACAGAAAGAAAAGGAAAAGTTGGCATGTATTTTGTAGCTGTATTTGGTATGAAGTAGGTTGTTTTTCAAGTTGCTGAAGACTGGGCTCTTTTAAATAGCATCCATCCATTTTTTTTGCACAAGTCTGGGGAGGCACAGAACAGCCTTCAAGCACAGGCAGCTAATAAATTCGAATTATGTAAATCTAACCAGCCTTCACCTATGCAACACTGCTTTGTACCATTTAGAGGGATCTGCACGCTGCTACCTGGATCACTTGCTAAAGGAGCCGAGGCTCTCAATTTCCTTTGAAGTGACAGTGATATCAAAGCGGACAGAAGAGAGCCTTTCAAGATGGCTGGGAGGCTAAGGAGAAAGGAAGTCATCAAAATAAGTTTTACATTTTCGCCTAAGGTAAGGAAGGTCTCTGAGAAGCAGCCATCTGCTTTAAACCATAACTGGAAATGACAGGAAGGATGGAGGAGTACCCCTTCTTGTGCTTTGCTGTGATGACATCACTCTCCCTGGGAGCAGCCTGAGTCAACTACAGTGTCCCTGGGAAACGCGGCGTGACTTATGAATGTGGATATTCCAATATTGGAGAATACATACCTTTAATATTATCTGCATGAACCTGATGAACAGATGGCATAAACTAAAATCAGCTTACCACAAATAATTATACGAAATGAAAATTAGATGGATGAAACCTAAAATGCGATGCTTTTTATATTAAGTCAAAATTAGAAATAGATAAGCTCATTTATGTAACTAATAAGTTGAAAGCAGAACATCCATCTTGTGTGGAAAGAAATACTCTGAAATGGAAATTAATATCCCAGTGTACAAACTCTTTGAAGCGCAGTTTCCTCTATCTAGCCTATATTTGCTCTGAAATGGATGTTTTACTAACCCGCACAGTTAAAACTTTTGAAATAAAGGCAGGGAAGTCAGGAAGCAGAGTCACATCTGTGTGTGTATCCACAGCGATAAGAAACGGATTTAATAAAAATCTTAGACAGTGAAATAATTGAGGTTGGACTCAGTTCATTTTTATCAGCAATTATTAGGCACCTACTGTGTACAGTTTTTTTGTTACAGAGTGAAACAGAACTTGGAGGATTAGCTTAAATGACTTAAAGATTTTAATCTTCTGAACTCCTCAGAATGCTCACTACTGTTTGGGGTCCCAATCTGATTAAAATGTAAATAAGCATCAGGCTAGGGGTCCTCTCTTACAAACTCACACCCTGTTCTCTACAGAAAATTGTGATTTTAGATTTGCCAACAAAGAGATAACACATCTTCCTTTTTGTACCCAGACATTGGGGTAGCATCTCCTCAAGAAGTTAGTTAGTCCCCAAATTTAAGACATGATGGTATGGCTAAAGTAACCCATGACAAAAATTAATAGAGTCACTTGAGGTTCATTCAAAATTCATGATTGTTATGCCTTTTCTAATCTCCAAAGGACTATAAATTGGTGACCTTTCATCCTTTTCCTACCAGAGACATTCTGGATTATTTTCAGGAGAATCTATGAAATTGATTTGTGATAAGTGTCTGTTGGAGGTCAAGGTGCAGCTAAGAGCAGCTGGGTGTCTTTAGAGAAAAGGTCATGGCAGTTGCGTACAGACAAGCCTGAAAACTATAATCACCCTTGAATGTTCTCTTGGGTCAATGACAACTTAAAAGCTATATAAACCCAGAGAGATTTGGGGAGGCAGAGTACAGCCTTTAAAAGCAAGAGGCACATGAACTTGAATTATCAAAGATAACTGGGACAGCAGATCCAGTTAACTTCTTTATCAACTAAAATTAATGTACTGACAAATTAAAAGCAACAGTGAATTACATGCATTCCGTATCTGGCAGAGACATCACTTGGAAAAAAAATAAAAGGAGGATGGATAATGAAATGTTTTATTGTAATGTTCCCGGAGGTACACTTGAAGAATACACACATGCATGGGCACCCGGGGGCAAGCGAGGCCTATGACAGTTAGAAGCAATTCAAATTGATGGGTCTATGTTCCACTTGGAAGAAGGACATAAAGATAGGAAAAACAGATAAAGGTGGATGTCGGAATGATCAGAAAGTAACCTACAGACTGTACTCCTGCATTGCTGTTATACATATGTCTGTCAACCAAGACCAACAGACTCCTGTTTCGAGGAAAATGAAACTTGATGCATACATTAGCTCCCTTTTTCTTTTTGTAGGGTGTTGATTTCTTTATAGAAAGCTCCCTTTACTAACCCAGTCTGCCATCATGGACACCAACTCCCTGCTTGACTTGACAGTACCCTAGTGGTTCAAAAATGAATAGTGCCAATGGAAACATCAGCAACGTTTTGAGAACAGTGGAGTATAGGCCTAATGTTATTAGCCAAAACTTCCTGAGGAAGGCAAAGGTGACTGAGAGAGAAAATAGTATCAATAGTCGTTTGATTGGGGCGAAAGGGCAGGTAAAGAAGGAAGGAAGAGGGCAACAAAGAGGCAAGAGGGCTGCAGAGATGGCTGTTTTCAAGGACCGACATCCTGTGCCCAGAATGGGTGTCTTAAAACTATCTGTAGTCCCAGACCCACAAGATAACCCTTCTGGCCATGCACGCACACACACCCCCACACAGACACACACCCACAGGAGTACGCAAAAATAAAACTACATAGCAAAGAAGGAAGGAAGGAAAGGGAGGAAATAAGTGAGTAAGGAGTAAAAAGGTAAATAAGGGGAAGAGACAGAGAGGAGGAGTAGGTAGAGGAGATGAAGAGAAGGATGGAGGGGAGACTGATGCTAATGTCATTGTTCTCTGAGCCGTCTGTTGAGCCAGCTCCAAAGTCATCCATTCTCATGCCTGGATCTTCATAGCTATGTCAGCCAACACATTTCCTGCCGCACCTCTGTTGTTCTGACCTGCAGTTTACCTTATTTGAGACAGTAAATGCCCAGGATGCTCTAGTTATACAATCAGAGGACACGTAGAATGCCTATTGGAGGGGAAAAAATATGCTCTCCTACCTCTCTCCCCAGCTTTCTAAGAACAGATTCTGTTTGTACATTATGGGGGAGTGACTCAAGGGCAATTGCACTGGCTCCTCAGCCATTCTGTTAATATACCTTTCTTGGTGATCCTCTGTGACCCTGTAATACGATTATAGACATCGATGATTTATAAGAAGTGAAAATTCAATTGGAATGATTCAAAGTGACTTTGATAAACTGCAAACTAGGGGACATGCATATTCTTGAAATACACATTTTCATTGATTACCTATGTCCCTAAGCAGAGAAAAGATGGCAAATTATAATGGTTAAAGCCATTTCAGACAGGGATGGAGGAAGGCTTTAAAATATATTAGCAATTGGTTAGAGCATGACTCAACTAGTGAGCATTCCAAGATGAGGCAGATTTCCTACATACCAAAAGGGCCATTTCTTTTTTGAAATTTACACAGAGAAAATTGAATGCTTTGATGAGTGGACAGCTTAACTGGAGTTTGATGTTTTTACATTGGTTCAGTTTATATATCATAACTCCAGTCCCCAAATTATCTGATGCTGAATTAAGGGCCTGCATGGCCTCTTGTTCCTGCTTTCTCTCTCTGGTATATCAACTGCATGAGATTAAAAGGGAGATATACTGCACTTCTAACTGACTTACATTTTTTAGAAATGAGGAAATGGAGCAATGAAAAGATTTCATGTTTTACCCAAAGGTGCACAAAGAGTTAATGACAGAGTCATCCAGAACTTTGTCTTTTACTTTAATGAGATTCAAGGGTGTTCAGAATGCTGTGTTGTATTACCAAGGGGAAACGATGCATCCCTTTTTCTCAAATGATGGTGACTAGGCGTGCTTAACCATGTCTTTCTTCAATTAGAAAGGATGGCAGATAGGTGGAAGGTGTGTTTTCTGAGACAGAAGGACTGGGCTATTTCAAGAAATACGTGCAATAGAAAGGGGATTTTTGAGATTCTACATGAACTGGAAACCTTTTAAAATGCTATTTAAAAAAAATCACTTAACCTGCTGTTCCCAGCTTTTGTTTTATTCAGATACACAGGAAATAGAATCCTGCTATTTCTTGCTGCTGCAAAATACTGTCACACAGTCTCTATGCTGTTTTCAAATTCTCAGCTCTCTTCTGTTGTAATCTCTCTTCCTCAATCTGGGGAAATCTTATTGGGCATCACAAACATTCACCTTCTCACTCAGATCCTCACTCTGTACCTAAGTCCACTTATATTCCCACAGCAGTCAGCCACTAACAATAAGAATCTGAACTTATTATCTGAGAATTTGATTTTTAAAATCTCAAAAGAAGTGTTGGGACCATGCATTGATGGTTTACCTCTCCTCTCTGATGCTCTAGTGGGACATCCTCACTGTAGAGCAGCTGTCCTGTTGCAGTAGAAAACCATAGATTTCATGTTCTTCTTAGCCAATGAATGAATCTATCACCCTGGGAAGACTACAGCTTTCTTCCTTCACAACAAAAGAATAAGATGGACATTAATCTGCTCATAATTCTGACAGCTCTTTGAAGAAGCCTGTATTTGTTCACACCAGTTACAGGTGGCAGGGGCGCCATTACGAAATCTTCCATCGTCGAACCTTCTGATCTAGAGTGCCTTTACCCTCTTATGTTCAATTCAAATACATTTAGATCAGCCTCAAACTTTTAGAAAACTTGAGGAGAATCAAGCACATAACTAACAGGAAGCCATATTTACTATTCAATCAGATAATTAACAATGAACAATTAACAACAAAAAGGACAAAACAAATCTCTTTTTTTGCGTAAATCATACTGTTCACTTTCCAAAATGAATGTAGACAAGCCCTTGTGATCTGGTGTAATCCTTTTAAAGCCAACAAAATCCAAATCTCCTCTCCAAAAACTCTGAGAAAAACTACCCTGACTGTGTCTTCAAAAGCACAAGTGGGTGCACAAGGCAAGCACCTCCGAGAAAGGAACGACGTCATAGATGGTCCAGATAAGTGTCAAAACTCCTCAGAAAACCATCATAGGACCGGCACTCAGATCTGAAATATTCTTTCCAGAATCTTTTATTTAAACGGAGAGTTCATAATTACAGGGACCAATCACCACACAGATAGAATAAATATAAAGAATAGTAAGAAGCAGATTCTGAAAGCTGGTGAAGCAGACACAGGGGCCACAAAGACAAAGACCCTTTGCCCTGCTCCTCGTACTCTTCTGCCTGGCACCACACTGTCAAGTCACATAAAGCTGTAATTGAACCCATGCGGTATGTGCAGAGGCCTCATTCCAGGGTCCTCCTGAGTAACTTGTGTCTGAGTCCTGTGGGGAGCCCCTGACAATCTTGTGGTCAAGATATCATCACTTCAATATGAAAAAAGGACACATCAACTTACCTCCACAGGGAAAACAAAGCTAATTTAAATCTGGTATATGCAGGTAAATACGTCTGGTACAAGAACATGCTTATTTTTTCATTGACATCGTCTATAGAGGAGGAAATGCATTTTATGAAACCATTCAGTAACTCATTTTAGGATGTAAAGGTAGAAACCTGTAACAAGGTTTAAATGTGTGTTTTACAGTAAAAACAAAAGGCTGTGTAATCTTAAGAAATAATACATTAACAACGGATATCATCACATTAAATACTCAGAGCAGTGAAATATGATATGAATAGCAATATCCTAGATGGAAACAACCTTAGCGTTTGACTATTAAGTCATACTACCAAGGAAGGCATCTGATTTAGCACAGAATCAAAGTTGTGAGCACCAAACTGAGTTAGTGCCAACTGAGAATAGGGTGAGGTTGAGAACACACAGTCTGGTTTGACCTGAACCTTCCCAGAGATCATCTGGGCCCCATTAGTACGCCTCTCTCCTTGCGCTCTCCCCATGTGTTGTTTCTTAACACTCTCTAACACAGAAGATTCTGTGAACCTCCAAATATAGACACCCACAATATGTTTACATTTCTAATATCCTCACTTTCTCCATCCGCCCACTGTGAATTCAACAAATTGTTGTCTAAGTGTCAAGGAAAGCACAGAGTGCTTGAGGTGACTGAAACAGGAAATTAGACAAAGCCCTTGCTCTCATGGGGACTTATATTCTTACAGAGGAGAGGACATTACTAGACATGAAAACAAAAAGGGCATGTTGTGAAAAAATCTTAGCAGTAAGAAAAACATGGATGTCTGTGGTAAGAGCTATACTGAAAGGTGAGGGGTATACACGTGGCCCGTCTGCTCAGTGGATTTCAGATCATGCCTCTGCAAATTCCGAGAAGAGAGAAAAGTCCAGTACAAAAAGTTCCTGAACTAACATGAACTTGCAGCACTTAGAACTCCTTTTTTTCCCCATCCTCCCTCCTTCCCTTTCCCTTTTCTTTCTCTTTATCTTCACCCATCCATTTATCCCCTTTCCAATTTGGTGGCTGAATACTATGCAAACTTATTTATTTTCTCTTACAATGGCATTTGGGTTCTGCTCAGTATACACTTGAACTCTGAAGATAGTAAGCTACAAAAGGATATAAGTGCCATTAGTCAGTCAGTCACCACTGAAACCAATGTCGGCTGTCATGACAACCCAGGAGATAACCTTCACTACTGCCGAGGCATTGTGCCTGCAGAGAGCCTGGAGTCACCACAGCTGGGATGCTGGGTGGCACCCACCAGCCTTCATCTCTTGCTCACCATAAACTCTCACTACTATGGTTGCAGCCTGTTAACCTCTTCAGTGCCGGGATGTCAGGTAGCATCTGAACACGAAGCAGTGTTTCCATTCATTGTTGTCAGAACACCGCACTGTATCTTCCTCCTCTTCTCCAGTACTACTGATAAGTACTTCAGGAAGAAGAACTGAGCAAACATCATAACAACCTGCAATCTTTAGCTTCTAACAGCTAGACTGGCCACGTTAGAGTATTAGAACGAGAAACTAAGCTTGAAATTTGGGATTTTCCAACACTCTATTTTTTAAAAGAGTCAACCCTTAAAACATAAATGCAACAGTATGTACATAATTTGGCACAAATATAATTGCTTTCAAACTGATTAAGCTACATATAGAAGATAAGCATCCTTACAAGCTGCAGGTTCTTGTCTCTCCTTTTGATTTTTGCATTGTTCTGTTCCTCTTACAAAGAACTTGGCTTAGTAAATCTTCTTATAATCATCTTTCAGCTGCCATGGAAACTCATGTGCAAGTTTACCATCATGCATTATAAAGTGATATTACAGAAATTAAGAAATTCTAGTTTCTATTTATTTGAACATGTAAAACTTTCCTGGAATGTTTCTACAAAACCAGTTTCTTTGATAATAAATGCTTTTAATTTTCATTCTAACGTGGTATGCATTGCTCCCCGGTGCTATGTGTTGGCTGACAGCATCAGCTTTTGCACATCCCTAATCAAATTTTATCTAACAAAAAGCTGAACTAAGCATATTTGTTTTCCTATTTATAGCAGCATGTGCTTACATAACATATGAGATAGCAAGATGGTTTTTTTTTTAAAAATGGATCCAAATCTTAAAATGCATCCATTATGTTTAGTTTAAATAAAAGCTATGTTCTCTCATTAAACAAGAATATTAAAAACAATTGGAGACAGACAGAACCTTATTGCTTATTTTCCAACCAGTATAATCACTGTGTTCCAGCCACAATAAACCAGAACAGCATGCGGAAATGTACTGCTCATGGGGAAAATTTTCTTCTACCACCCGCCCCATTTGCACAATTACCCTGGCACTAAGTCGGCTCTCACATGCATGGTGTCTCTGGTCACACTAGTAAAGTAATGAGTCATTACAATGCAGCCAGTGAGGGCACGGGCAGGGGCCATGCCAGTGTGCTGCATATAAGCAGCGATTTCGCTGTATCAATAATTCTGACTGCCACTGGGAACCGCTGTAGCTGAAACAGATGTTTCATGTTGATAAGTACAGACTGGGAAAGGACTTTTCATCCCAGTGTTCATTTTTCTCTATTTCCACTTCCCATACCTGGCAGCGGCTCCTCCAGTACAGCTGTCTCTTGCAAGCCAATCTGTTCAATTCAGGCTCCTAGGTCTCATTTCATAAATCAAACTCAGCCCTGGACAAGCCCAGGATCTCAGAGTACCCTTTCTGTTATCCTCTGTGGAAAAGCCTCGGTCGCCGTAAGAGACGCTGGGCCAATTGTGCTTAAATTAGTGCACTGTCACAATTCATTAAGAAAGACAGCATGGGTAGGGGATCTTTTTTTGGTATCTAGTATTAACTGTTTGCGTGAGAGAGAGAGGCACATAGTAGCATTTTGCACAAGGCATTCACCTTCAAATGAAGCTTTTGGGAGAGAGCCCAGAATTTCCACAGGGAAGCAGCTCGGTGAGATGTGAATAGGGTCAGAGCTACCCCTTCCTATTTGTAGAGCACTTCCTACTCCTTTTGACTGTAAAAGAAACTTTACTGGCTCAGTCTCAATTAAGTTGCTGGCTCAAGTCTGAGTTGCAATAACCTGGTGATTTCACAAGAATCAAGGAAATTTGTTAAATTCTTGCGAGTAGAAGTAGATAGAAGTAAACATGCAAAAAAAAAAAAAACCACAATGCCAACAAAATTAGCCTCAAGCATATTTTAATATAGCAAAATACAGAATAATTTAACTGTATTTCCAACTTCCTTAGCTACATACATGCCATACAGTAACAACTGAGAAAGCTGCCAATCATTAGTACTTCTTACTGTTAGGGGGTGTTTCTAATTCTTACCTTTTCTTATTAACTGCAGATAGATAGACAGACAGACAGATAGATAGACAGATAATAGGGATAGATAATTAAATCTAGATTCAAAATATGAGAGACAATGTTTCTTGTTTCTTAATTACTCTTCTTCTTTCAGGCTTCTTCATCTTCCCTCATGTTTCTCTTTATATCTTTCTATTATCTGTATGTTCAAACTTATACCATGTACACGCGGGAAAACATTTGCTGCTTATCCAACTCTGTCTTACTTTGGTTAACATAACAATCCCGAAAGTCACACATTTTCTTCAAAATGACATAATTCCTTCATTTAGAAACTCCACCCTCCTCCCATTCCTCCCAACACCATTCTCTTTATACATTCCTCCACAGATAGGCATCTAGAGTGATTCTGTGCTTTGGATCTCCTGACCCATTCACCCACTACTCTCTTTAATCCATGCGTTAGCATATGGTGTGGAATTTGCTGTTCCCACTTTATGAAGTAGGGAATGAATGACGTTTACTGACAGGTTTTTGCAGTTTACTGAGTGATGCACAGGGAGCTTTAAACCTAGGTAAAAAAAGGATTCTGAAATCCCCTCACTGTGTCTAACTCTACTGTTTCTAATCTCCAGTAGGTGCGTGTATGTACACCTGTGTTTGTGTGTAAAACATTTGATGAGGTAAGTGAAAGATGGGGACTCTAGTTATATAACCAAAATTTGACATCAAATTAGAACCAACTTTTTATAAGAACTCATTCACTGCATAGCATTTACAGGTTTGAAGAGTCTCATGATAAAACATTGAGGAAAAGAAAGTTCAGGAAAACTGATTATGGGAAAATGGAGGTAAATTTCCAGTAGTGGTCACTCATTAGTAATGGACAGTAGTGTATCTCTTCCAAGATAAACATTTACAATTAGTACATTTCAATGGACTCAGCTATATGGAAACAACCATAAATGATTATCTTGCCATATTGGATGGTAATGTGATTCAAACAATGGCAAACAGAGAAAATGGGCCACCAGGCAATTGTTTTTACATATCTGCCTGGGTTTGAAGGAAATTCTGAGTGTGCTCAGAATGTTGGTTGTCTAGACTGGATGGATCTAACTCTTCAATGGTTAAGAAATGGATTGGGCAGCTGTCCAGCATCTTTTCACCCAAGGTGAAGTCCAAGATGAGTTCAAGATGATTTTTTAAATGCATTTTAAGTTTTTATACGTGCTTTTGCATTCCAATTCAAACCATTATTCTTTACTTTTCTCTCTCTCTCTCTCTTTTGGAAATCGTAATTTTGGCCAATGAGTGATCACACAAAGACATGAATCCGAGACTGTGCTGTGCACCAGCTGCCCTTCCATCCCCCAGACCGAAGCAGCAGCTGATGGTGTCTACCCCACCCCAGGGAAGATCACACATGTCACCACAGCGTTGTTATTTACCATGACACCATTTAGCCATGGCAATTAGCATGGACATTGCACCAAGAAGAAAGCAGGCCAGGCTGAACAGACTGTGGTCAAGAGTCCTAAAATGAAATGGCCACGCTCCATTTTTCTTTCTGCTCCATTTGTGGTTTCCAGGTGAGAGGTAGTTTGGACAGCCCCACCATGGAGTGAGCATCACCCCAGCCAACACCCTGTGTCTTCCAGATCGGGAAGCTTCAGATGAGGGCTGGGAAATCCCTGGACTGGAGACTGAAGAGTTAGATCACTTCTGCTTCTGTCATACCCCAGTCTGCTGCTTCTGAGCATGGGATACAACCTTTCAGCTAGTTCCATATGTAACATGAGTACAAGGTCATAATAAATGACCTGGCAGGATTATCAGAAGGACAGCATGTGTGTACAGGGCTCCTACAAAGCAGCTCTAGTTCTTTGTTTCCATGTTTTATCTGAGATAGAATTACTATGTCATTTGAAATTACTCCAACACTTGGACAGTATCAGCAAAGGCAATACAATTTTATTTACCTTTAATTTACACTCCCAAAGGTAGACTAAAACCTAATATATATAACATTATAACATATATTAACATTAACATAAAGTAGCTTCCAACTGAACAAATGATTGGACTCTCATTTTCCCTGGCAATAATGAATTTAGACAACATAATTTTAAAAATTGCTTTTACATTTAAGTTAAATTTGTGAGCATCAAAAAAATTTCTTTTGACTACTTCCTCTAGCAATACTATAATTTCCACAGCTACTATAAATATAACCAGGTAACAAGGATGGAAGGCCAGCCTTTCTAAGTACATGCTTAAGGCTCAGTACTTACCTTTGTCCTATATGTAACATTATTACACCCAAGTTTTCTAAATGGGGAAAGTGAGGGCCAGGCCTTTAAAGTGGTCTTTTGACCATTAGTGATAAAAATTTGTACACAATTCAGTTTCTGTTGTGTTTAAACTAAGTAATCTTGTGGCTATTTTTTCCATGATTATGTTTTTAGTATAGTAACTAGCTTTAATATTTGCTAACATGCTCATCTGTTATAAATGTTTAGTGAGCTCAATCCTGTGCCAAGCACTGAGACTATATGTTGGAAAAGACTCAACATTCCCACCCTACTTTCTGGTCAGCAGAATCTCTTATTAGTGTGTTCTTTGCAAAAAATTACTTCAAACAATGTGATCAAAGCTAGCTGAAGTTAAAGACTTGCAGGAATTTTTAAAAGAACACTATAGTTCTGTTTTATTTATTTTGGGTCAGTAACCTGCTTCTTCAAGTTTTTCTATACCCCCACACACAAAAATTTAGAGCATTGCTTTTTTTGAATTAGCAAAAATATTAAGACTCTCTTACCTAAGATCATAATACCAGTCACCATGAGTTGGCAAAACTCCAAAACACAATTATTAAACATTTATGTGCCAATGATTATGTTAGTATTTTAATGCTATTTTAAGTAAATCTTTTTGAACTTAATGAATTAACTTACAAGGCTGAAAAGACAGATGTTTTGAGTAATCTATGACAGATTTCTTGCCTCTAAATTAAACACTACACAATTCATAAACCATAATTTAACTGTCTTTTTTATTTTCAAAGTTAAAGAGTTACTACTTAAGATGAGCATATTTTTATGTTAAAAAGATGTTATCTGAATAATATAGTGGAAACTACAAAAACAAAACATATTGCTTAAATCAGTATTTCAAGTCAAGAAAAATATTTTCCCAAAGTACTTATGTTATAATGCTGTTTTAGTTGTTTATTTATTTTTAGATTTTTTTTGTTTGTTTTAGGTTTTTCAAGACAGAATTTCTCTGTGTAGCCTTGACTGTCCTGCACTCACTTTGTAGACCAGGCTCCCCTTGTATCCACGGAGATCTGCCTGCTTCTGCTTTCCTGAGTGCTGGGATTAAAGGTGTGTGCCACCATGCCCGGCTTATTATTTTAGATTATTTATTTATTTATTTTTATTTTAGATTTTTAAACTAATTGCATACATGTACATGTTTTGCCTGCTTGTACTTAAGTGCAAAGTGTGAATGCAGGGCCAGCAGGAGCCAGAAGAGTGACAGAATCCTCGTAACTGGAGGAACAGAATGGTGTCAGCCACCATGTGGGTGTTGGCAACTAGACCACCATCCTCTCTAAGTGTACCAAGTGCTCTTAACTAGACTAAGCTACCTCTCTAGCCCATAAAACTTCTTTTAGAACAAAAAATGTCTTATAAAGCTAGAGGTTTGTTACTAGTGTATAAACCATCACAAAACCTCTGCTAAGGAACTTGCTACAGATTCTTTGGGGATTCTAATGAAATAAAAACAAGAGGTTTCTCTACCTAGTCGCCAAGTAGTAATTTCACTTTATTACATGCAGTGTGCTATGGATTTCAGGCAACAAGACTAAAGACTGGCAATGCTTTTTGCATAGAATAAAGTTAAATTTTAAGCATCATTTTAACATCTCAAGCTCTGTTGAGCAGCTTACCTTTGCCTTTAAAGGGCATCACTAACGTGTACGTACAATTTTATTATTGTTCTGATAACCCTTCTTTTCTCCCACAAAAACTGTTTTTTTTTTCAATTCAGTACGTGGACACTAATATCCTGGCTATGGTTTGGCCAGCGTCACTAAATCCACATGGAACTTGTCATCACTTCCCAGACACGCACATTCTTAGGTATCATGACTCATTATTTCAAAGGACATAACAAGTAGAGAAAATGTGCTTCCGAGAGATCCTTACCACTTGAAAGAATATGCTATGGAATAATCAGCTATGTCAGGAGGCATGTCCTTCTTGATACAAATAGCCAATTTTCAAAGGCCATCAATCAAAGTGACCATTTATGCACTTTCTAACACATGTACACACAGCAACTTCATTTTTAACTTAGAAAGAATAATGTTTAGCAACTCATTCTTGTATAAGCAAACTGCGAAATGCCGGGGCAAAGACACCTGAATAACTGGGTAGGGTTCCTGAATCTTCATAACTGGCCCATGACAAGTTCTATAGGGTTGTTTACATAAATAGCAGATCTCTTGCAGCAATGGGGCTAAGGGCAAGGACACTCACTGAACATCTGAACACATTATGCCATTTTTCTTCCATCCTGTCTAATGATCTCAAGAAGAGCCAAACAATGAAAGGAGACTTTAAATCTCTTCAATCTGTGTTACTGATTCTTTATACAAATTTAAAGGAAATATGATGTGTTCAATTTACAGATTTAAATAAGAATAGATGGGAACATTTTAGTAAAGGAATATGAAAGGTAGTTCTAGTTACTAATTTAATAGAGGCACACATACATGTACACAAGGATTTTCACCAGCCTTTCTATAGGAAATAAATATATCAATCACAAATGACTAAGTATGTTTCACTTATGCAACATACTGCCATGCTATAAATGGTTAAAATCATGAAGTCTACTTATAAATCACTGTGACATGACAAAATTTAGAATACAGCATTTGTTAAGGACACAAGTCAGAAAATGATACGGCTATGATGAAGACAGGCTGGGTTTATACACACAGTTTTCAGAGTGTAAGAAAATGGCTAACAGCACCCTGCTTCAAAGAAGCATGAAGTTTCCTTTCCTTTTCGATATAACTAAAATTTTAAAGCCAAAACCGAAGGCTTAAAAGATTTACTCAAGGAGACAGACAGGTACATGGCAGAGAAGGCATCAGATTCTAGGTAAACTCAGCCACTGATGGACCAGCTGTGCCCCTTCCCTGGAGCTCCAACAGCCTTCCAGGAGAAAATAATCTAATGTTCTTCCATGCCTTAATCCAGCCCTGTGAAAGAGATCACAGAAACTATTTTCCAGATGGGAAAAAGAAAATGGTTTGGAAGAACAGAGCTGAAAAACATGCTCATTAACAGAAGATATCTCACACCGTTCACCCACACAGCATATAACCGATAGAGATAATACCCCCTCTCATTTCTGCCCAAGAGAAAGGGTTAAGCCCATGCCACCAGGCTACACATAGCAGGAAGTATCTGCAGATCAAGTTGAGAAGAAAATTACTTTGCAATTGATTTTTCTCATTAGAATATGATAAGAGGGGATTTCTGGGGTTCAGTTGATAGAAAACCAGAAAAAAATAGCTAAATAAACCCAAATTACATTTAATGAAGCACATGCTGATACCATGTTCAAGGTATCTGGTGAGTCAATTCCAAAGGCATCCATCAGTAGAGGTGGGTAGCAATTTTACTTAAAAAACAAAGAAGTGAAGGAGTCCAAAGGACAGAAAATTATTATCAGGTTTGGCTGGCATAGAGACAGCCCATGGCCAGCAGCAAAAACTATATTTCCTTAGAATATTATTTCATTTCCACTCAAACTAGAGTTTTTCCTTTTAGCATATAGTCAGCATTATGGGGAAAAAACTGCCTATAGGAAGACTAAAAAAAAGTTAATATTCAGGTAAATGTTAGATTAATACCCATGAAACCCAAAGGGCAATTAACTCTCCATCAATATGAGCAGTCCTGGGGAGATTCTATATGTGGATGAACACGTAAGAATTTCTAAAGCAGCTTGCTCCCCATTACCTGTAGGAGTAGGATGGGAAACAATATCTCTTGGGTCATTAGCTTGCTGGGAGGCTGGGAGAGGGTATCAAGTAGCTGGGAACATCCATATGCTGGTCAGGAAAAGCTAGCTGGAGTTCTGCTTGTGATCATGAATAATTATAAATGACCAATGAAATACAATCCAGCAGTGCTGCTATTCTAATGATCCACACACTACTGGCTTACCTGGACTTCTAGCTTGATACCTAAGTACACTGTTGCTACATTGTTGAGTGAGAGAAGGCAAGATAAGAGGGACTGAAGATGGAGCAGTTGGAACTGGGCTCCTCAACTCAGTATTTTGATTAGTTGTAGTTTTCTATAATGATCTCCATCTGTTGCAAAGATAAGCGTACTTGATGAGGGGTGAGAACTCCACTTGACTGTGGGTATAAGGATAAATATTTATAATGTTGTCAGGAATTCTGTTGATTTAGCAAAGTGGCAGTTGTAGGTTCTCCTCCAAGATCCATGACTTCACTAGCCCTGGGTAATTGGCTAGGTTTCCAGTGAGAGCATATTTCTTTCTTCCTGAGTGGCTCTTAAGTCCAATTACGTAACTACTGGTTACTGCCAAAGTATGTGTGCCATTACTGCACACTTAGGGTTACTGTGCCATGCGGTTGTTTCTGGAGTTCATAGACAGCATAGTTGAGGTGGGATATTGATACCTATCTCCTTTGGAAACTTAAATGTTTTCTTCTGATAACAATGAAAGCCAGTCTTCCATTTTGCACAAAGTTTGGTTATGAGTCTCTACATCTACCCTGCTGGGTAGAGGCTTTCAGAGGCCCTCTGTGGGTAGGCTCCTGTCTTGTTCCTTGTTTGCACCCTTTTCTGATGTTTATCCCATTTGCCTTTCTGAAAGAGGGTCCTCCTTGCTTAGCTTCTTTAGGTATTTTTAATATGATTATCCTAGATTATATGTCTAATATCCACTTATAAGTGAGTATATACCACTTGTGTCTTTATGCTTCTGGGATATCTCATTCAGGATGATCTTTATTAGATCCCATCATTTGTCTGCAAATTAAACGATTTCCTTGTTTTAAATTGCTGAGTGGTAGTCTATTGTGTAAATGTACCACAATTTCTGTATTCATTCCTCAACTGAGGGACATCTGGGTTGTTTCCAGCCTTTGGTTATTACAAATAAAGCTGCTACAAACATGGTTGAGAAAATGTCCTTGTTGTATACTTGAGCATATTTTGGATATATGCCTAGGAGTGGTATAGCTGTATCTTGAGGTAGCACTATTCCTAATTGTCTGAGAAAGTGTCAGATTGATTTCCAAAGTGGTGTACAAGTTTACATTCCTACCAGCAATGGAGGAGGGTTCCCCTTTCTCCACATCCTCTCCAGCATGTGTTGTCACTTGAGTTTTTGATCTAAACCATTCTTATGGGTGTAAGGTAAAATTATGAAAGAAGGGAGAGATAGAAATACCTGGAGGGGACTGGAGCTCCACAAGGAGAGCAACAGAACCAAAAAATCTGGGCATAGGGGTCTTTTCTGAGACTGATACTACAACCAAGAACCATGCATGGGGATAACCTAGAACCCCTGAACATATGTAGCCCATGGCAGCTCAGTCTCCAAGTGAGTTCCCTATAATTGGAGCAGGGACTGTCTCTGACATGAACTCAATGGCTGGCTCTTTGGTCACCCCCCCCTGAGGGGGACACAGTCTTACCAGGCCAGCAAAAGAAGACAATGAAGATTGTCCTAATGAGATCTGATAGGCTAGGGTCAGATGGAAGGGAAGGAGGACCTCCCCCTATCAGTGGACTGGGGAAGGGGCATGGGAGATAAAGAGAGAGGGAGGGTGGGATTGGGAGGGGATTTGGGAGGGAGCTACAGCTGGGATACAAAGTGAATAAATGGCAATAAATAAAAAAACAATAAAAATAAACTTGAATTATTTCTACAGAAAGAAAAACAAAAACATAAATAATAAAAGTCAGTGCTGAAGGCGGCTTTCAGTTTGAGTCCAAAAGAGGGAGTCTCATGCCTTGTATTGGGTTTTTAAGTAGTTTACAGCTCTTGAGGGGACATTGGCAGCCTATATGAGAAAATCTTACTTAAACTATTACCACACACACACCAACTTACATGCATTATAAGTATTTTTTAGGGAGATAGTTTATAGCATGGTTCATTATGACTTTTTGAGCTATTCTAATGTTATTTTACCCTACCCTCTCCTTCTTCTGTGTTTACAGAGGCCCGGGGATCATTGCAGAAGAGGAGATAGAAAGATTTTAAGAGGCAGAGGAACAGGGAATGTTTTGTGATATCATGTCTCCTAGGAGAGGTAGAAGGTACACTCATGAAATCTCACCAACACAGGTGCCTAAACATGATCTGAATAAAGGTGACGATGGCACACTTGCATGAGGGAAAGCTTATGAGGCCTCAGCCACTGACAAAGAGCTACACATAACTGAGAAATGCTACAAATACGAAAGATAGACTTCTTCAGGAAAGACCACACTGATTGGTTTTCCAGTACCGTAGCTCTGAAATATATACATACAAGCAACATCACAGAACCTGAGTAAGTTGTACTTTTATACTTATGAAAGTAACAACAATCAAAGAAAAAGAGGTCATGAATTTGACAGAGATCAAGGGGGTGGATGAGAAGGCTTGGAGGGAGGAGGAATGACCTAGGAAACCATTTCCGGCAGCTAGATGAAGAAACTGCACCAAGCAATGTTTGTCATCTCTCCATTAATGTCATTGTTCCAGTTTTACATTTCACTCAGCATTGAAATTTTTATCTTGGGAAACTCATTGTATCATGGAAAGCTATTAAATAACAGAAAACCATTTATTTTCATTAAATTGTTATAAGTAAAATGATCTCAATATATTATTGAAGAGACATAAAATTATGACCATGATATCTATAGTTATCTCATTAAAACAGGATCCAGTTATAACCTATAAAGGCCTGGCAGACAATTTTTAAATAAAATCTATTTGCTACAAATAAATTATGTCTGAAATAGCAGACTGTAGACACTGGGGGGAGGTCCCGGCTACCATGTACCTCAAGACATTTTTCTAGTTGTAAGAAATGGACATTGAGTGGAGGAGAAAACAAGCAACAGAACAGGAGCATGCCAAAGAGGACCTATGGGGGGTGGTGGTCAATATAGCGATGTATCAGAGCGGATATTAAGACTCGAGATCAAGCCTCTGACAAAGGGCGAGAGTAATGATAGATCTGGGGGAGGTTGTTGAGACTTGGGGAGAACAAGAG
>CM053757.1:25877328-25898443 GCA_028658305.1 Pachyuromys duprasi
CTGTTGGTGGACTTGGAGGGGGCGGGGAAGAAGGAGATGAGGGAGGGAGTGGGAGGGTAGGAGGGAATGGGGGAGGGGGCTACGCCTGGGATTCAAAGTACCTAACCTGTGATTGAGATAAAAATAAATAATTAAAAAAAAATGGTCAAAGGCATATACACAATCACGTAATACCTGCATACTATAACCAAATTTCAATTGGCAGCAGTGAGTTACAGAAAAAGTATCCTATCATCTAAATACGGTGTCAGTAATGATATGAAATGTAGTACTTTCCAAGAAAAATACAGTTAATGCTTCAGAGCTATCGGATAAGACCATGTGCAACACCTGTGACTTATTCTTGACTTAGTGAAAAAAATAGGAGTATTAGAAAAAGGAAGACCATGTTAGAATTATTTCTCTACAATAAAACGTTTCTCCATGCCGTTCTGTTATGTATCCACACATAATTTTAATCCATTCACAAATGTTGAAAACTTGGTATTATTATTGTTATTATCATTATCATTGTGTTTATTATTGATTTCAGAGGAAGCAATCATTCTAGAACGGATTTCAGGTCCCTACCATCACAATAAGAAGAGACAAGAAGTAATTTAGGATGTGGTTTTTGACATTAAATCAGAATTTAGTAGGAAGCCTAAAGTCATGCACATGTTTTAATCATGAGAGCATGTGAGACATCTAACTCTATAAATCACATCCCATCTTTTCCAGGTCTTACCAACAAAGGAAGAGAAAGTCCCCCTGATTCTACCCACAACAGCTATTCACCATCACAAAAAAAATTATCCACAAATGTGATTTCACTAAGGATACTTCACATCCTCCCCTCTTAATCTATCCTGATGCATTCTGCATCCTTGGGAAAGCTCCAGGCTTACTCTCACATGGTCCACTGGTTATCCTTTGGCTGTTGTCCTCACACTGCACTACATGGAAGTTTATCCAGGCTTCACAGAATGAGCTAGTTGTATAGTTGTCTGCCCACACTGCTGTTATTCCATAGGAAAGTCATTTGCTCTGCATATTTGTAAAGAACTGCGGTATGCTAGATTTGGAACCCAGAGAGGTCAGAAGAAGGGACAGCAAATGGCTTGGGAGATCAAAAATAGGATAGACATAAGAAGAGATGAACAACTTGAAGATTGATGCACAGCAAAGGATTCATTTCATTGCAGTTAGAATGCAGATTTTTTTTTCCTGGTGTAACTGAATTTGGAATGATAAAGGCAGACTATAAATGACTTAATTATCAGGTATATAAAGGTAAGCTACATTTATGTGGAGGAATATGACATGAATACTATCCTATCAAATATTAAGTAAATATTAGCAAGTGGCATGCGTGAGGACACAGAGACACACCTGAAGACACACTTTTTCTTTGTTGGAATTCTGAGGACTCAAGTATATTCAAAGGCCTAGCTATTGTATAGCCCAAACCTCCTGATTATAGGATCCCCCTTTCTGATAAAAAACTAGTAAGGTGTATATCAATAAACAATTCAAAAATTATTTAAGAAAAGAGATGGGATATAAATGTATGAGGGACACAAAGAATTCATCTAGATAAATATGACTTCACATTAAGTTGCTGGAACGTTCTTTCAAGGCAAGTGGTTCTAGCTACTGTTTCCCTTTTTTCTCTATAATGCGATAATGTAGTCACATGGTATAACCAGCTTTATTCTTCAAATTAATCAAAATGTAGATCTGTACCTGTATATTATTTCTTTCTCCATAGAGAGAAGAAATTCATGGAATGTGAATTAAAATGCAATATCATTGCAGGAGTAAATATTATCAATTATTTAAAAATCACGGTAATATACTCTAATATTGTAAACATTAGCGACTTTGTTACCATATTTTCATGAATACAGTGTCTGTCAAATACTTCTAGGGTCTTCATTATAATAAATCCATATAAAACTCAAGGGTTCCACAGTGTAAAGTCAAGAGCCCTGTGAATAAATTGTATCTTTCTAATTGTTGGAAGAAGCTTACAAGTTGGATAATCAAAGTACAATTCACTTTTGAGATTACATCTAAAATGGGAAATTATTAGTTATTTAACAGTAACTTGGGTTTGGTATTTTGAGACTAATATACTAATGAAAAATAAATCTTTTAGTTTAGAAATATTTCAATATATTATTAATTTTGATATATTAATAAATTACTTTAAATTTTTCCTACTGTAATAAGTTTATGTGAAGATAGTTTAAAATGTGTGAAAGGTAAAATTCCCATCAGCTTAATTAAAACTGAAGTCCATGTTAAATGTTTAAGTAAAGAGATAAAGAGATCTTAAGACAAATAATTCATACATGGTATCACATTGATAACTTAGTAATAAGATATTTTCATTAAAATAAGCTTCAGTATTGCATGGATGGTTCAACAAGTTTCATTAAATTGTACCTGTTTTGCAAATATACAAGTCAAAGGATTTTCTCATAACATATAATATTCAATTATAATTCTGTCAAAATATTATGTAAATTTGAGTTCTTTTTAACACATTTTCACAGTAGATCAACTGAATACAGATACATAAAGACTATGTATTTTCTAGAAAGACATCACTTGTACAAATATCACATGGCTCTGTGTTGAGATATTAGTTTTGATTAGAATCTAACTAGAAGGAAATAAAAAGTTAAAGATTCATTGCTTTCACTAGCTTATAAATAGAAAATCAAGAAATTTTAAAGCAGCAGACAAAAAAATACAAATAGAAAAAGAACTGAGGATGAAAACAGAAACAAAATCAATAAATCGTAGCCTGTGCCTCAACCCGCCACTGTTGCCCTTACCAAGTCTAAGTTGTGATGCTTGTTTTAAAGTCTTTAATGGCTGTTTTCTTCATTATAGCACCTAGCTGTGCCCAGTGCCCGAACAATAATGCAGCCTAAAACCATTGGCTCAAGTATCCACACAGAGCACAAACCTCACTTTCTCAGACCTCCCACCATATTTAATCTGTATTTAAGTTGATTCAAAGCTAACCAATGTCTTAAAAACTCATTTTTGAGCACAAAATGCATGAGTTACCTGCTGATGTTAGTAAATTTTGTCAAGACAGGAACAGATAAAAATACGCATATTCCTAAAATTCTAATCAAAGCTTACCACTACAAAAATTCAGTTAGTACTCTGACATGGGAAGTGATAATGGAGAACAAAGGAAAACAGAAACGTAATAATCCAATAAAAAGAAATGTTTGGTTAATAATTAACATTGATATTATTGTATTATAATGTAAATTAAATTATATTAAAATTATAACTTAATAATCTAAGACACTAGTAACTACTTGGATTTATTTTAAAAGATCAGTATTAATTTTTATTTATTTTATTTTCAATGCTCACCTGAGATTTAAATTTCATCCCTATGTTCTTAACATGAGACTAGGTGCTTGTATGAGGTAGTAAGAAATCACAAGCTACATTCCCCTCCCCTCCTCTTGACATTTGCTGAACATCAAATCTCACATTTTGCCTTCTTTTACTGATAATTCACAGAAGTGTGGAGGAAATGAGGGAGAAAGGGAGCATTTAAAATTTAACTGGAATAGAAAGCAAAAATAAAAATGTTTTTCACTTATGAAAAGCAGCACCAATAATTATTCAATGAATTTGGAAATCAACTCCAGCAGAGAAGTATATGAGATTCCTGCTGATATTGGTCATCTGAGAAATAATGATTTATTGCTGTTTGGTGTATGCTTACTTATGTGAATACAATTTTCCACCGCAGAATCAAAATAAAATAAACATTCCAACCGCTCGTGAGGTTTCTTCGAAGAGACGAGGAGAAACACATTGGACATTAATGAGTGTGTTTAGCAAAGCTGATTCATTTCCTGACTGTGAAGAGAACAAGAAACACAAGAAAACTCCACAGGGAAGCCACCTTAACCAGCTCTTACATTCGGGACGAAGAGGAAACACTCTAAGCTATGTCTCTAGAAATGCTAACGTAGAGAGACATTTGAGATCATTGCATGTTTGTTACTGCCTCACACAGAAATACTCGAAAACTAGTGATTTGCATTTAAATACCAGCTCATGTCAATGACAGAATATTTCTGTGAATATAAACCAATCGGTGTTCTTTCCAAAACTGTAAAAAATAAATAAATGAATAAATGAGTGAACAGATAGATAGATAGATAGATAGATAGATGGATAGATAGATAGACAGACAGATAGATAGCATTAAAATTCGGTTTTATGTAATGCAAACCTATCTCAGAGTGATAATTTAAGTGTAACCTATTGATTATATATATAGTTAAATAATTTTATTCTTACACTGTATTGAAAACATTTTCAGTTTTTCTACCTGAACCAAAAAAAAAAAAAAAAAAAGTCCTAAAAATGGTAAACAGTAGGCAAGAAGAGTCAGTCTTCTCCGACTTTAGCTGGGATAAACATATACAGTGACACATTAGCAGTCCTCTGTAGGGACAGCGGTGGGTAGGAAAGTACACATGCCCATTTCAAAGAGGGCACTAACCACAGAAAGGACAAGGGAGACTTGACAGCAGCAGCTAAAATATCCAAAGGAGCTTCAGTTACAAACCTCTTCTAAACTTTGCCTTGCCAAGATACTGTCTTATTTCATTCAAGAAATTTTCTTCCATCCCTAAACAAGGCTTTAAAATGTTTCTCTCCTCAATTCACCTACCTCTTGGAACATGTTTTGATCTCAGGCTTAACAATCCAAGGGGAATTTTTTTTGTCCTTTGCCATTAAGTTAAATATGGGGGAACCATCCTGAACTAGTTCATAATTCTCTTCTAAAAATATCTTCATTTCTCTCAGGCTGGTATTAAGCAATAAAATAAGGTGTATCATTTGCCTCTGAATGTAACGGCTCAGATAAAAAGAAATTAGTAATTGTCTTAATGATCTGCAGTCTAAATGTTATGCCCTTTCTATGAAAATTTCACAGTAATATTATGGCTAGCCTAACAATAAAGTTTCCTTATTCATTTGTTTTATATCTAAAGGTTTAACTCTATTTTTTTTTTAATATGAGAGGTTAGGGTTGCAAATTCTCAAATTAAACTGAGGACAGAATGCACTTAGTTATCTGGATACATTTTCTGTGCCAGCCATTCAATTACATATTCTGAATCATTAAAATCTGAGAAACTTTCAGGTTCTGTTAAGCAGTTGGCTTTTAAGGACCCAGGACATCTACAAAAGGGGGAGATACTTGATTTCTAGTTGCTATTACATAGATGCTTTAAATACTCTCCACCGAATAATATGGTGGCTGCTGCCTGCCTCTGAGATCTGCAGCTAAAACAATGTGAGTGAGTCTGGATTAACAATGGTGTTATTAGAAGGAACTTTTTGAGAGCTGTCACATTCGCGTTTAACAGGTATGTTATTAATGGGAGAATGTCCATCTTAAAAAACCCCTGAAGCCCAAATGTGCTTGGGGGTGCTGTTTGTTTGTTTTGATTTTTGCTGTGAGGGCAGCCCCATGGGGCCACTTAATAGGCTGTACCACCTCACACTTTCCCTGCTTATTCTACTTGTGATGGCACCTCCAGCCGAGAAGAGCTAAAATTAACAGACAGTAAACTAGACCCCCTGCCATCTCCAGAGGTCCAAATGCCAGGAATCTCAGAGAAAATTGTCAAAAAAAAATTCAGATATGAGAGGAGAGGAGGAAAGCACAAAATAATGAATGGTCTAGGTCAAAAAACCAAGGGGACATATAAAAAGACTTAAATGAGTACAGTCCTCTGTCAAATGTACACTGTAAACAGAAAATTTTGCCTGATTATTTTATTTAATATCTACCCAATGAGTTATGATGACCACAACAATACCCATTTTTTAGATAAGAAAACAGTGATTGTGGAAGGTAAGAGGCAATGTTAACGTTCAATCTTGGTAGATTTCTACAAAAATTATTATTATTAAAATGTAAATTATACCTCATCAACCTCTGTTAAAAATCCTTCCAAGGGAGTCTCAAAGACACAGAATAGATGTTCCTCATAAATCATGGCTTTTGACAGGGTTACCTCTGTCTCCTGCATCAAGCTCACCTACATTGTTAGATACTACAGAGTTTCCTTTTATATATATCCTACATTGATTCCTCTCACAACACATGGACATGCTGATCCTATGAAATGTTCAGTAACTCTTATGATCTATCTTCAGAGAGAGTTTTGCTGGCATTTGGAAGATCTCTCCTCTTCCACTTCTGCATTATCTCTTCTGCAGTCCTTTATCACTCAATAATTTTTCTTGTGTTCTTTCCCAGGTCAATTCCCCTACCCTAAAATCAAATTCTGCTGCAAATGGGAACTGCTGTCTGGGCAGCTGTATAGCTTGCCACACAGGGTAGGTGTTCAGTAAATAATCTGGGATGGATTCATTCACTCCTGACAACAATCTTTGGAGTAACAGAGGAGGTGAGCTTACAAATGAATTCTTGACTGCTCACTCCGTAGGGCTGCCTGCACAGAGAAGAACAATTAAAACAAACCCAGAGGCAAAATCATGACCACTTTTCTACACACTGACGATAGACCCTCATCCCTGCCACAAGCTGTCTTAATGAGAGGCATTGATTTTGAAGGAGAAGACGGCTGATTGCAAAGCAGGTAAAACTATGAAAAAGCTTTAAAAGGTATTTATATCATAGGGTTTCCATTCAAACATTCCATTTATAGACTTGCCAGAAATGAGAAAAAAGTGTCTGTGTGTATTAAAATACTTTGTAGAATGCAGAAAGTGACGGGCTTAACACTTTTAGAGCATAAGTGATGAAGAAGGATTTTATTCTTCATGGTGGAGGAATGTGAACTAACCGGGCCTTAGGGACACCACTGAACAAAGCAGAAACACCATCTCTTGAGTGAGTATCTGACCACCACTGGGGAAAAGATATACCCTCCCTGTGTGACAAGCCTAGCTTTGACTGAACAGTCATTCAAGGTAGATATCACTTATAAAGAAAACTAAGGACAAAGAAATTATTCCCCCTCCCAATTGTGCATTGTTTCATACTAAAGCAAGGTTGTTCCATTTTGAGATATGACCACTACATCCTTCAAGCTTTCAACATGACACACTGGAAAAGCATCCCAGGAAAATTAATCATTTGTTTTTGTTTCTGCAAAGATGGGTGTAAAACTTCAAATTCTTTTATTTTCCAACTTCAAAACTTATTTGAAGTGGTCAAATATGGATGTGATGTGATGTGTGCTTGTGTACGCGTGTGTGCGTGCACGTGTGTGGTGTCCAGAAGAGACAAAAGAAAGTGAAGAAAACCTCACATTTATCTACATAAGCATTAGATAATAAAAGAGGTGTCTCATTATTAACACATTTGAAGATCAAAATGAAGAAGAGCAACAAAACTATTTAAGAATTATACTAACCTGTAAAAGTTTGCAAAAACAGAAAAATTTATGTACTATGTTTTGCTTGTGACTGTTCACAGAGCACACTGACTAATGTACTCAAGCCTCATGATTATAGAAGATTCTGTGACCTGTTTTCTACTATTTCAGTGAAGTAATAATAGTACTTACACATACATAATCTTTGTGAAGACCTATCTTGTGTTCCTACACCATTTTGTCCTTTATAAGAAGAGAATATTTTAGAATAGAAATACTAAAAGTCATTTAAAGATTAATGTCAATAAAATAAAAATGAAGAGAAAATTATAAAGTTATGGAAAGGAACAGGACATCACAGTAGAGGCTGACGCCAGATCCGACTCTTGGTTCACTCCTCCCTTCTGCCTTTCCCCTTTCTCCACTTTTCTTTGGTCCCTTTCTCTTATCACTTCCTTTCTTTTTCTCTTTCTACCATTTTTCTTTCTCTTTGTCTATTTTCCAATCCCTCTCTGTCTTTAAGTAGTGTTCATTAATTAAAAGGAAAAAATAAAGGTTGAACAGATGAAGACATTTTGGCTGAATGAAACACCCATCACCCTCGAATTCCTCTGTTTTCTGCCTAGGATACCACATCCCAAACACATCTGTCCCTGTGAATTTTAGTATAGGATATTGAAAGGACAAGTTCTTTATGTGACATACTCATAGTGAAATCATCTTTGAGATGATCAATTATGTGTCTAAATAAATGTACAGCATATATTTTTCAGAATCTCCCTTGTTGCCAATTCTTATTTTTTTTGACATTTTGTAAAAATCTCTAAACAGAAAAAAATTTAGGTATGACAAACAGAACGCTTCAAATGTACTGACAATTAACTATATCTTGAAAGATATGAGAAGACAGTGCAGTTGAATATCACAGTAGCCAAACAAAAATTGGAACCAAATTGCAGTGAGCCTTGGAAAGCAATGGTTAAATGAAAGCATTAGCAATAAGTCTGGATAGGTTTAAATAAAATCTTAGCCAGCTTGCTTTTAAAATATTATCTCGAATAAAAGCTCACGTATTTGAATTGAAGCCATGGTGTTGCCTTTATTAGGTATGTTTAAAGTTAGGATTCAAGAAAAAAAAAGTGTTTTAAAAACATCTTTTTAATCTGACTCACTAGATTTCCAGAGCAATCAGCTGGAGTGCCACTCTTTCAGACTCAGTGCTAGGGTTAGGGATAAACGTGCCTCGATTAAGGAGCTGACATGGAAACACACCCCATTTTGAAGCACAAAAGAGAGAGTGGAGGAAGCAAGTGGTAAAGCTGGCGTCGTCTAGGCATGCCTTTAAAGAGTTAAGGTAACGGGCAAAGAGAAGTAGGCTGCCCCACCTCACTGTTACTGTTAGTCATACTACCAATAGTGAAAGGGGCAGTGTTAGGATGATTTCTCATGCGTGACAGGGTTTGCAGACGTCACACAATGTTTCCTAAATGTAAAAGCAGTGATGGAAACAGCACTACCTGAGATGGTAAAGGCAGCTAATTCACTGCCAGGCCCCATGCTCAGTCTTTACAAAGTCGTCGATAAGTCTTGTGGGAAAGCACATGGAAAAGGCGCTGCTGCCAGCACCCTAACCAGCGCCACAGTCACTGTCGCCACGGTGCTGACACCAAGCTTGACTTTTCCAAGTTCATAAGGTTCCTAAGGGTCAAAGCCAGAACGAGTAACAATATAACAGCATATGGCAATGTAATGGTGTACTATGTACTTTATTTCGACACTAATTTGCACATATTTCAAATGAAGTGACAACAGGCAGAAGGGGAAATCCAGGAATACACATCAAGCACCAAAAGGTGGGTGTGGTGAAGAAATCATCATCCTGAAGCTGATGGATGGTTATTAGACTAGGAAGTTCTCAGGGAGCTGTATTTGTCTAACACCCCTAAACCAAATTTAATAAGCAAGGCCATCCTAGGGCCTATTATCTCTACCATTTACAGGTGGAGGTCAAGAGTCAGGACACTTGTTAATCTCAGAATCCGTGCTCACACCGGCATCCCTTTCTGCTTTTCCGAAGATCAACTCACATGTTCATTGTAGTTTATTGGGTTGTTGCCTGGGTTGTTTTATCAGTCAACAGAATTACAGTTTAACTCTGCCCTCATCTGTCTTGGGAGGAGCGAAGTGGTATTTGGAAAGAACCCACAGATGCTTGCAACTCTCATATTTACATTTTCAACACTCACAAATAAATTTCTGAAACTGCACTGCAGGTGCTATAGGAAAACGTATAAAGCCATCTGTATTCCACTTGGACATTAACATCAAGTTGCACCGTGCAAAACCATATGATAACTATATTTCACTGGCAAATATTTATGGCATTTCTTATATACTTATAATAAAACAGCTTAATCCATCATTTCAAATAGATATGCACATATGATTTTTGTGGATTATACTTCTTTTATGAACCATTATAACACCCAGAGCTGAGAGTATGAAGCTTAAAAAACTCCTAAAATGGCAAGAATGTTTTCAATACTTATGGAATAATATGTTAACAAGTGCCAAAAATCTCTACACTGAAGCTGAACAAATTTTTTTACATAAAATATCCATCTCATATAATGAAAACATGACTTTCACAAAACAAAACACAGGGTAATTTCACATTTCTGGGGGGAATATTAAAAGCTTTTGTAGGATGTCTACTTTAATTATACTGAAGAGTGAAGCCTTCTTCAGGGATTGCTCTCCTATAGTTACTGTCTGGGTAAAATTCTGATCCTGGTAATTAAAAATAAAAGTGACTACAGAGAAGGTGCCGTTGCTCTACATATCAGAGGAACCAGTTACTAAGTTTTGTCAGAAGATATAAGTGTGAGCAGATCACCTTCAGAAGCGCCCTTCAAGGGGTCTTCACTTCCAACACTGGGAAGTGTGTACATCACCAGGAAGACCAGGACAGTCAAGCTCTAAGCAAGTCCTAACTGCTACATGTGCCATTTGGATAGAGGACAATGGAAAAAAGATGCTCGCTTGTTTGAAATGTTTTAGAGATGATGCAAGCAGAAACTGATTACTTCTCTCTGGGCAGCTTGTATATAGTCTTTGAAGAAAGCAAGGAGTATACTGGGTCAATATATTCAGGACCTTAAGAACAGGAAAATTAAGCAAGGTGGAAAATTAGTGACTACACTAGCCCCAGAGAGCACATTTCTATGGGGAGATGTTTTAAAAGAACATCTACAGTTACATATATCCTAATCAGACAAAGTCGTGTGTGGTAGTATTGGAGGTGATGCCCAGAGATTTCTGCATTCTTGGTAGCCACTAGACTTCTGACCTATACATTCAGGCCATGAAGCACTTGTATTTGGCAGCTTTATTTAAGACAGAATGATTTATAACAAACATGGAATGTAGGACACTTGAGTGATGGCTGGGCGGTGTTGGTGTTTATGGTGGTAGATGGTTGTGAGTGGGGTAAATACAGCAAAATGAATGACCTACCTGAAAGTCACACTTGCCTATAGATTACAGAATGCTTAAAACTGAACGTCACATACCGCAGAGGGTAAACGGAAATGATTCCGGGATGGCTAACATAGAGCACAGCACATCCTGAAGACAGCTGTGTTTTGATCTGCCTGCATGAGAGTGGAAGAGGGTGCCAGCCATCATGTTCCAGGGAGTGGTTCTGTGGCCAAGGAGAGCACATACTCAAAGACTTAAAAGGGGAATTATGTACTTTGTCATATTTCAAGGAGACATTAAAAAAATACTCTGGGCACATCAATCCTTCAGTGTCTTCATCTCTAATTTGCATAAACACTGTAATTGACAGCTTGTTAACAGTTCATTAAGAACACTAAAACCTGGTGATAAACAATGGCCTGCCAACAGCACACAGGACCAGACGATCTAGCCATGCATTTTATCCACCTTAGAAATCAACCTACTTTACCAACAGTCGGTCCAAAAGGTGGCTTTGCTAATCGATACGCTCACACACAAGCACTCAAACATGGCACTGCAAAGCGCTTATTAAGTCCTGATTAGCAGTTAATTTGTGTCTCTCGGCCGACTAACTTCTCTGAGTAAATGCAGCCACGACCCCTATTTTAAAAGTGCTAGGATAATTTTGTTCCAATAACTGCTTGTATTGGGAAGAATGCCGACTCATAAAAATAAACAGAAAAAAAAACCTAAAAGAAAATGTCAAATTCTAACAATCTCCTGGTCTTTGTTACAAAAAGAAAGAAAAGGTGGGTGGGTTGGGGGGGAGAGGCAGAAAATACAAGCATCTAGTTTCATGTATGGCCCTTTCCTCTTAGCGTTCTGAAATGGAATGTTTTCATGATTGCAGTTTGAAATATGTGGAAAAGAAGTCAAAGCTGCACAGGACAGAGAAATCTATTTGTGATCCCCTGGCAAGATACAATATAAAACTACTAGATGTTGTCTTTCTCCATCTTTGGATGAAAGCCTGATTATAAGCTCATTTCAGTTGAACAAATCTTGCTGGACTCCCTGCTGAGCAGGGTGTTTACATTTGAAAGCAGAGAGGTCTTCATTTTCCATACCTTCAGGGTGTGATCCTTGCTGCAAGGGCATCCTAATTCACAGAGGTACTAGGGGTTTGTCCAGATATTTACATTCAGATTTTAGATAGTTCATTTCACATCATGCCAGAAAACAAGTATTCCAGTAACCCCTGAATCTACCAATCTCTGCTGTCTTCTCCTTTTAATTATTTAATTCAATTATTTACTTTACATCCTTATTGAAGCTTCCCCCCCTCTCCTTTCCTGCCAGTCCCTTTCTCTCCCCTCCTCTTTCCCTATTCTTTTCCCTTTCTCCTCAGAGAAGGTAAGCCTTCCATGGGTATCAACCTGCCTTGGCATATCAAGTTGCAGTAGGATTAGGTGCATCTTCTTTTGTGGTTAGACAAGGCAGCCCAGTTAGGGGAAAGGGATCCAAAGGCACCCAACAGAGTCAGAGGCAGTCTCTTTTCCTGCTGTTAGGAGTCTCACATGAAACCGAGCTGCACAACTGTTAAGTATGTGCAGAGGGCCTGGTTGGTGGTTCAGGATTCCCCAAGTTCTGTCTAAAGTTTGACTGTGGGTCTCTGCATCTGTTTGCATCAGTTGCTGGCTGAAGCCTCTCAGATGACAGGCCAAATCTGGGACAAGCTAGAAACCTAGAACAATGGGAAAAAAAATCTATGAGGGTGACCCTAGCTAAGACTCCCAGCACAACAGGAGATGGTACCTGAAACAGCCATCTCCTCTAACCAGGCAACTCTTCCAATAAAGGAATTAGGACACCAACCCAGCCGCGAAACCTTCAACCCACTATTTGTTCTGTCACTGAGATGTGCAGGGGTAAAGATGGAGCAGAAATTGAATGAATGGCCAACCAATGACTGGCCCAGTTTGAGACTCATACCATGAGAGAGAACCCACGTTTGTAGTTTTTTTTTTTTTTAACAGAGAAGGGAGATAAGTCTCTCAAGAGCCTTTCCAATCACTGGATTGGAACTAACATGAGCAGACTGGGAGAGGAGAGTGGGAAATTCAAATCTATCTCAGCTAATTCTGAGTTTGCAGCTTAGGCTCTCTTAGATCATCTATACAAACAAAATTAAAAATATAAAAGCACCACACTAGGAGCAGAAGTATGACCACATAAATTATTCCTCCAAATATTTTGAAATAAGCCAAGAATTGAAAGCTACTTGAAACATGAGGTACACATCATTTAACGTATTAGATCCAGGCACTGAGATGTCGAAAGTCTCACAGCTTAACACATAGATGTGCAGATTTGCCTGTATAAATATGTCGTGAAACATTGATTGGAGAAAATGAGAATTCTTTTATGTTGAACTGCACTTTGGAAAACTCTAAACTATTTTCAAGTATTGTGAAATTGTTATCTATAAATTTATTTATTTTTAACTAGAATTCAGGGTATATCCAACCATAAGAGAATACCGTTCTCTGTTATTTCTATCCAAATACCATGATCACAACAAAAAATGTCAGTCAATGATGTTTTCCTACTAAAGCCACTAAGTATACTTTTCAGGAAGATTGAGTATATATGTAGATATAATTTATAATGATATAAAGTTATATTTTATACAAATTCCATTAATAATCGTATTCTGAAAAAATAGAACTTCAACAGTATTTTTTTCCAATTTGGTGGCCTTTCTCTGTTATTCTACACTGGATCTTGTCTTCATAAATTTGAAGATTGTCTGTACCCTGGTTCATTTAGTTCAGATCCACCTTGTACTTCAGAAATATAACCATATTTTCTATGTTCTTATTTTTTGTGTTTTAAGGTAGGGCTTCACACTGTAACCTAGATCGACACTGAACTCATGAGTTTCCTGCCTCAGCTTTCCAAGGATCAGAATTACAGACAGGAATAAACAACCCAAGCTCTACCATGTCCTTTAAACTACAAATGAATCCCTCTGTTCCTTTAGTCTTTTATTTATGAAACACATATTTGAGTGTGTAGAATAAACCAGGTCCAGTTCTTAGTAATAAAACAAAAGATGATACACCATGCTCACTCTCACCCCACAGCCTCACTTCCTGTCATTTATATTCCAAGGAGAAAAAAACAGATGCTCAAAGGTTGTACTATAAAGTAAATTATGTAGCATTTTAGAGGGTGGCAGAGCACAAAAATACAAAGGGTATTATTAAATAAAATGGGAGAAAGGAGAATGACAATTTCCAAAAATGGTCAGGCAAGACTAAAACTCCTGACTTGATGTGCTTGGGTGGGTTGGTAGGGGTCCCCTTTTCTGAGGACTAGGGGAGGAGGACTAGGGGGAAGAAAGTGGGAAGGTGGGACCTGGAAAAGAGTAGAGAGGGGCTGTGCTTGGGGTATAAAGTGAATAAATAAATAAATAAATGAAAACCAAAAGAATAAAAGCAAATAGTAAATATTAACAGTCTGTGTTTCCCTTTTCTCAGTATAAATAGTATCTATGTATTTGTATAGATTTGTATTCCCAATTATAACTTGTTGATTCCATATAATATAAAATAGAAATATATAATATATATTTTCTAGATAAATATGTCTATTTTCAGGACTGATCATTTGATAGTGGAGAACCAACATATGTGTTCTTCCCTGAGGAGGGTTTGGAGGGAGGAAAGGGAAGGGAGAAAAATTGCATTAAAATATAATCTCAGAAAAAAAATAAAAAAATGGGAAATTAGATGCATGGCTTTTCTTCTTAGTATCTAAAATAATATAATTTCAAGATGAAAGCTTTAATTGCATTGTAGAGAATTGTGTGTGTGTGTGTGTGTGTATGTTATGTATAAGTGGAGCCAAAAGCTATTGTAACCATATTCCTAAATCACACTCCATTTAATTAATTACTTAATTAGTTTATTTACTCTCAACAGATTCTCTCACTGAACCTGAAACTCATGAATTTAGCTAGGCTGGTTACCTTCAAGTTACACAAATCCTGTTGTCTCTGTCTCCTTGGTGCTGTGTCTACAGACATATTGGCCATGCCCATGAGTGCTAGGGATCTGAGATCAGGACCTCAAGCGTGTCTGTCAAATCCTTTTAGACTGAGCCTTCCCTTCAGTCCTTGGAGTGTTTATTTTTCATTGAACTTGGAATGTAAAAATTTGATTTGCAATTCCCATCCTTGAAGTTTTTCAGTCTTAAAACACTGAAAATTTTATTCTTCTCTTATTCAAACTGCAAAGGGATGAGTAAATTCAACATGGTATGTTAAGCCATTCTGTCTCTGACGTGAGTCCACTTTTTGAACCCTTGGTCAGGAGTTAGGATGAAAGTACTTTTCAGTCATTCTGAGATTGGCTTTTCAGAAACATAAATGAAATGCAAAATAATGCTCATAAAATTTCAACTTTGAAGGTCTTCTGCCAGCAAGATACTTACACCTTTTGTATCTGAATGTTTCATGTAGAGATATGGTATATTTTTTATAACATTAAAATACAAACATATATAATTTTAAGTGTGGATCAATTAACAGGGTTATCTAGAGTACTCAGATGACTTAGTTTCAAATGGAGCATTTTTATTCTTCATAATGTTCTAAAATGTGCTTCAAGGTAGTTAAAAAATGACCAAAGCAAATTACACTTGCCAATATGCCCATTCATGCTTGCTTTAAAAAAAAGTCTGATTTTTCCACTCCCCTCCCATTCTCACTCCTACCCCATATCCTCGCTCTAACCCTCATCCTCACTCCCACCAGCCAGCCTCACTTCTGCCCATCACCCTTATCCCCACCTCATCACCTCCATCTTCATCCCATCCCACGCCGCCTTTGCCAATTTTCATTTCCTCATCCTCCATCTTTCAAAATAAAGCAAACCAAAGTATTAAGTATCAACCATTCTCTTCGAGAAAACACATGAGGCCTTGCTCCTAGCTCAATATCTACCCCAGTGTGCAGTTGCTTGCTGAGGGAAAATCATTCTTTAGGGATGTAGTCACTAGTAGGTCGCCTATGCTCCAGGGACTGGCCCCACAGTAATACACATATGGACAGCACAAATTAAACTTAACAGGTTAGTTTCTGTTTTTTCTTTAAAGGGCTTGCGGTTGAGAGTGGGACATGTGGGGAGAGATCCAAGGAAATTTAGAGGGGGAACATAATCACAATACATTATGTACAATTATGAAATTTTAAAGAAAATAAATTAAAAAATACATGCATCCTAAAGTGCTGTTAAAAAGGAAAAAGAATATATGAAAACACTTTTGGAACACTTTGTGGAACAAACTGTTTATCTGGTATTATCTATATAGCTGTTTGAAAGCAGACAGAGCTCCATGTCTTCCAATTGGTCATGCTCCTGCGTCATGCATGCTTTGATCATTGTTCTGAATACTGCCAGATGGTCAGGAGCTTGTTTGTAACGTTTTGTTTTTCTTAGGTCATACGAGATAAGTTCATATGATTTTCTTGAGAATTTTCCAGAAACACGCAAAACTAACACAGCTGTGAAGCCACCAATAACAAGCACCACAGTTGGTTATGTTGGATGTTGGTATGTTATCAGTGACTGTTGGAGTAAAATACTGCACTGCCGAATGCATAATATTTTGATGCTGTTTATTTCTGTGAAGTAGTTTAATTTGATTGGGGTCTTGGTGAAGAAGCATGAGTATAAGCGTAAGTATTAAGTGATGCATTATTCGATGCAAATTAATGCAGTAAAAATGAATATATAAGTGCCAAGCAAAAGGTAGGGTCAGTCTCTGAGCGTACACAAAGAAGACAAGGGATGTGAATTACCAGGAAAATAAATACTGGTTTAGTCCATATCTGGTAACAGCAACACAACCACACAGTGAATACAATGTTTGCATGGTGCTTGATGGCTTCTTTGTGAAATCAGATGGCACACTCTTTGGATGCTGGCTCTCCTTCGTATTGGTGGGTAAGTTTGTTTGTTTTTTCACTTATGATTCATCAGCTATGAAAAGGGAATCATGCTGTGCATGCCACATGAATTAAGGCCTATAATGTCTGAAAACCATGCAGCACAGTGCTTGGCACACCATTCAATACATGACAGTTATAACTAGCTAATTCAATGTGCCAGGGAAGACCAACAGAGAGGAGAGACAAATAGTACATTTGCTTTGTAGGCTGAAACATGTATCAACAAAAGGCCCCCATGCCACTGGGAGGCAACAGGAACAGATATAATCAAAATTCAAAATATCCACCTGGCAGCTTCGTCTACGTAGGCTTGTTGGCATGGAGTTAGAGGTGGCAAAGAGATGGGCTAGAAGAGGGCATATCACTCCATGATCAGAGGGATGAAAGGAGGCAGGCAGGGAGGCTGTGGCACTGGAAGGAGGGCTGATCTGAGGGGCTGCTGGAAAAAGAAGCAGCAGGTGTCGGTGATAAATTGGATGCGGAAGGTGAAGGAAGAGAGTAAAAAAATAACTCCAGGATGAGAGCTTTGGAGAGGTGGAGAACAGCAGAGACGGTGGTGGGAAGATGGGAAGGATGGTGGCTACCCGTAGGGACACTGACTCTCCTCTGCCAATACTGTGATTCTGAGTAATTTGTATTAGAAGCCAAGAAAAGGGGCTGGGAGGGACAGTACACCCTGAATGCAACAGTTTCTCATCAACTCCGTTTTAGCACTTTGATATGAACTTATGAATTGAGGAAAACAGTGGCTATCACAAGAGAGAGGAAAATTCAAAGGAAAACAACTGCTTTGGGATCAGGCAACAGATCCTGCTTGAAATAAAATGAGGTGGGCTAGTACACAGCATGCTTTTATAAGTGGGTAAAAGAAAAGAGGTTTTCTATGTGAGTCTGCTTCGGACTTACACTGCACCCATGTTCTTCAGCCTTCTGACTCTGACTGTAGCCCAGCATTCATAAAGAGAAGAACAAAACAACAACAACAATAAAAAACAAGGAGCAAAAAGGGAGTGATCCCTCTACTGTACTGAGGTACTTCATGGCTATACATGTTTTGGTAATTTTGCAATCAATTTGGTTTAATGCAGTATAATGCCAGTGTTTGCATTGCCAGCTACTGTCATCATGAGCCTTTTAGAGGTATCTGACAGTCTGTTTATCTTGCACATAGTTGCAATGTAAGGGAAAAAAAATAAGATTGTTGCATTTTGTGTTGCTTAAAAACTACTGGTAATTAGGAGGCCTGCCTGTATCTAAATCAGAACAACCCCAGCAATGCTTTCAGGATTGGTGCAATGCAATCCATGCAGGAGAATTTACAGTGTTCCCTGAGCAGGGGAACTGTGCTACCAGATCACATTAACTTTTATCTCACCGAAAGTACAATTATTGTCTGCAACAGTAACAACATGGGGTTGTCCCATAAACCTATACAAAGGAATTGTCAATGCTGCAATAATGGCATCCATTCTATTTGCCTTATTCCTTGAAAATTATCCAAATGCCACTGGCCAAGAAGAGGGACTTTTGATTTCTTCCCCAAACTGCCACTGAGCTCCACCCTGCCCCATTCCTCTGCACACACATACATGCTCTTGCATACATATCCCTCAAACTATGGCAAAAGCAGGAACAAATTCCCTAACCCAAACTGAAAAGTCCTTGGCTCTCCAAATGACTATAAATTGCATGGCTAAGTGCATATGGCCCCAGGGCTGTCACAATTACTTCTCCCGACAATTCATCATAGCATACTAATTCTATAATATCATTACTGCGTCTCTTCTCACTGTACTGATCCAGCCAGTTAATTTAATCAACTAATAATAGATCCCGAAATGGATGCAAGGGGCCCTAGCACTTCAAATTATATTACTAGAGATGTACCGTGGTGTAGAGAATACATTCTTGCTATCCTGCCTTACCTCCACAAGTTACTTTTGCAAATGAAATAGGGGAAATCACCACCAAACATCCTAACAGAAATATTATAGCCATGGAATTTTCTTTCAAAATCAATATCTTTTTACTTGCTTATAATATATTAATCATATCAATAGAGGAACAATCCTATTCTTTCTATATACAGGGGTTTTTTTTTGTGTGTATCTTAATTAGGCATGAAACTCAAAAGATTTTCTTAGAGTAGCAGAAAGCCCAGAGTTCTATGGTGAAGTACAAAACGTGCCATTCAAAATGGATATTAAATTGCATTAAATTATAACCTGTTTTGCAACTATCAATGACAACTAGAAAATATTATTCTTTAACATCACAGTCTATCTTACATGCCACAAGAAGGAATAAAGTAATTTATTATGAAGAGAAAAAATTGCCTCCTAACAAAATACCATAAAATGTACATTAGGTAAAAATAAATGCTACACATAGGTTTGAGTCACCCACATAAGTGTAGTGTTAAAAGTTTAGTATTTTTAAAGTTCCATTCACTTATTAGAATAACTGTACGAATTTCATGTTTGGTGTTTCTGTAGAAAAAAAAATTCCTTATCTATTCTAGGGTTGCAACAGAGGCAGAAAGAGAAAGCAAGTGCAGCAGCCTTGCAGCCAGCTCCCAGCATACACTGTTTTGTAAAACTAACAGGCAGATTAGCTTTTGCTTCTCCTGGGGTCTTGGCAACCTACCTGACCTGCACACATTTGCAAGTGCAGCGAGTCCTGCAGTTACTGCCCACCTGACAGTAACTTAAACCCAAACAGGGTCCATTTAGTAAAACGTTAACTGATATTTTACTCAGCTGGGGTTTTCCATGGGTATTTCTAAACTCTGAGTATGCGATCTTTTTCCTGACGTTCCCCACTCCAGGCTTACTAATGCTTATTCTTCTACAGGGGTCATGTTCTCAGCCTGCCACGAGAAACTGGTAACCAGCAGTGGATGCCGAAAACTACATTAGCATGGATTAAATTTAGTGTACCTATTGGCCTATATTTCACCACACTAGAACTTTTCACAGAGGGACTTCAAAGAATAATCTGTATTTCTCATCTACTCCGGTTCACCTTGGTTAGTATCTTCATCCACCCAGACATAGCAATTACATACATGATGCCTTGAAGTGGGAAGCACCCTGCCCAGGTAGCAAGGGCCCTAGCCCTCTCATAAATCACCATGTATCACTGACAAAACCAACTTTGTTCGTTTTAAGCCTGCAGTTCCCAGACACCTGTGGCTATTAGGTTCTCTGAACTCTTCTCAAATCACTATATATATATATTTTTTTTTTAACAAAGATTCTTTAAATATGGAAAATTTATGCAACATGTTTATCATAATACTTAATTTTTACAGGTGCTTTTTGATACTCTGATTAATAATTTTATGAGACTGAATTATGTACTTAGAGGCTGTGACTTTAAACCTCTGTGTGGCATGCTTGTATTAGAATTTTACAGTAATGTGCATTTCCACAAAAGTCAGTACCTACCTGGCATGAATCTCTCCTCTGTTAAAAATAAAAAATAAAAGGTGAGAAAATTCCCATCATGATAACGTTTCTGTTCGTTATCTTGAGACTCAAGTGTAAATTCGGTAAAAATGTCCGTGCAATGTCACCCTTTGCTAAATGTGATTCAAATTGTGTTTACTTAGCCTAAACGCAAGGCACCTCCATGAGCAGTGTAATATAACAAAACAAATAATTTTCCTTCCATCAATATACAACAACTTTGTTCATCACTGGGAAACGTTGGGTGGTAAAGTATTGAGTGCTATGCATTTTATGCCTAAATCAATGTAGTGTCTTGCAGTTATACCACCTAATGTGTTTTTAAGTCATCCGCTACAGAGATCAATGTGATTCTTATTTGATATTCAGTGTTAAGTTAAGCCTCATAAATTTAGAATTGCACTCTGTTATTTTGATGGTTATATATTAACCACGTACTGAAAGTTTTATGATTTTAGACTCAGCCTGGCTGTAAATCATACTGCTTCTATACGTGAGGCATAGGGTCTGGCCTGATTTTTATTGCTCTTCTAAGAAATGGATGGATGGATGGATGGATGGGCAAGGAAGGTAAACCTATAGTGTCTTTGGATAAATACTTCAGGTATGTAACCAGTGAAGGCATGCCTTAGAAAATTCAAATTAGACAACTCATGGAAGACAGTCCTGTAGGCTCTGGTGATAATGCAACAGCAATGTATCACAAACTGACAATCTTTTACATTAGTACCCTCAGTGGCACGGACCTTGACCTCACCAGAGTTCATCTGTGTTCA
>CM053757.1:25898943-25934778 GCA_028658305.1 Pachyuromys duprasi
AAATGTCCTTGTTGTGTACTTGAGCATCTTTTGGATATATGCCTAAGAGTGGTATAGCTGGGTCTTAAGGAATCACTATTCCTAATTGTCTAAGAAAGCACCAAATTGATTTCCAGAGTGGTTGTACAAGTTTGCATTTCTTTTGCCACTTTTAAGATTCACGAAAAGAAAATTTCATGACAAAATATAAATAAATAAAATGTGGTCTTATACATAAACTTAGGTAGTAATAAATCTGCAGAAGTCATCTTTTCTCACAGAAAAAAAATTCTATAATGAGCTTCATGGGTATGTCTGCTAAAATATCCCTGAAAAGGTGTTTTCAAAGTTTTTATTTGATTCGCAAGATTGGTAATACCCTAATCAGTGGTCCCTATATAAGTCCATAGTCCGAGATCACTCAGATGCAGAGCTGGATGATATGTGTTATTCACTCTACTTACTGCTTTCAAAGCCTCTGGGGTAGAGCATGGAAATGTAGTATGCTCCCTGCCTCCATTCTGCCTTCCGTACATCCTCCTTGCCAGTGGATGCCAGGGCTGAGGAGACCCCACTTCAAGAAACACTGCTCCAATCACTCCCCAGACATTCTCTGTTGCTCTGCTGCTCTCCCTGAGCCTGGTTTGTAGGAAAATATTTGCTCTAGAAGTAGGGGCTTTGATGATTCTTTGATGAGCCCCCCCTGGTCTCAAAGAGCTAAATGAAATTTCAATATAACTTCCAGGTGAACTGTCCAATTATCTACATTCAATGTGACAATATTTAAGTATTTAAGATTTAAGTATCAATTGGGCATGTAGAGAACATTGCTATGGGAAGCCATAGCATTGCCTCCTATGAAAGCACTCCTATGTAAGTAGCAAATGTTTTACTGGCATTTACACATTTGTCTTTTATTCCTTTATACACACACACAAACATTGATCAGCAGCTAGTCATAACAGATGTATGAAGAATGAACATGTTACATGAAAATGCAGATAAACAGAGCATTGAATAACTGAAAGAGGAAAATATTAACTACTGATTATTTCATATGTGCTTTGTGCATGGAAGATTGTTCTTGGTGAAATTGCCAGAGCTTTAATAATATTGACACTCCAATATTAGAATTCTACTAATTCTAATATTAAAATTCTAATATTTTCTAGAATATTATCTAACAAATTTCTTCAAGTCTCCTGGGATCTAGTGGTAATATTTTAAGTGTTGTTCAGTTACTTCTCATTATGACATGCACTTACATTCAGACACAATGGGGCGGTAAATACTGTATTTTGAAATCTGATCATTTTGATCATGCTTTGAATTCAACTCTGAGAATGATGGTCCATCTCTTTCAGTTAAGACCTCAATATGACCAACTAAGGTTTAATTATGCAAGTATAAGTCAACTGTTGAGAAAGAATTCATATAAATTTAATGTGGTTTAGCTTACTTTGTTCATCATGCTGTACTACCTTCCCCTAGTGTTGACATAACCTGCCCTGTATCACCGAAATAAATCATTCTCACAACTCAGTTTGGAATGTACCTGCACCTAAACATAAAGCCCATGTTCTTTCTCAAAGAATTTGCACTATTCCAGAATTTCTCAAAGGAATAATATACACACATATATAAATATATACATACCTATATACTTACATATATATATGTTTTTTTTTTAAGAAATGCCCATCCAACTTTGAGCTTTATTTTCTGGACTGAGTCTGTAGGTTGGGTCTCTACTGCATTATATACACAGGACGCTTCTGAATGAATTTAATGTTGAACTTCCTTTGCAATACTAGGTAAAATGTACTGAAATATACCTTACACATGAGTGTAAAATAAACTCTCTAAATATATATAATTAAAAAGTTGAGCCCAGAAATACTGTGCATTTCTGCCAGCCTCATGGTCAATCTCTATCTTAAATAAATAAGAATAGCAGGCAAGTTGCCTTCCTCTGAAGAATAATTTGTGAAGTAATTTTAGACATGTTTTATGCACACCAAGGAGGCTGTCAGTTTATCTGATCTTCAAGCACAATGTGAACTCTATGAGGATGATTGGTGTTAAATCAGAGGCCTTTTTCTTAAATATATTTAATGTTTCTTTTAAAAGCTGAACTCTGAATTCTCGTCTCAACTTATCTGTTATTTGGGACAATGTTCACAAATGAATTGCCAAAGAATGCATGCATGGTAAAGGCATCGCAAAGAAGCTGTTTGTGTCTATACTATGGCATAGAATAAATCAGTTCATTGAGCATATGGCTTTATTAAGCTTAAATAGCTCTTCCCCAAGATGATTCTGAGCACCATATTTTGAAAGATAAGGTAGTGGGTTGTTGTTTTTGGATATTTGCCTTCATAAAGACAGGCCATCTGTCTCAACAAGTGAAAAGATTTCAATGCTTTGATTGCTATTTTCCTAATCAAGATAAATCCTAATGTATTTTAACATGCTGATTAACTCAAACTGACATTCTATCTTGGATAGGTTTGCTGGTATCATCACTGTCAGAATTGCATGCTGTCCACAAATATCCCTGCACAATATCAAGTTTGTGAGTCCAAACACAGGACTTCTACTTTCAAAAGATCAAATAAAAATAATAAAGCAATAATATATCAAGATAGTAGGATTTGTCCTTTGTTTAAGAAAATTAACATTAATTATAAAATTCCATCCTCTCCCATTTCTATTGATATTTTACTTATGACATAAATATTACCACCTAAGGTTTGTAAAACTGTAAGAAATTTTCACCATGTGAGACCCATAATGACTCTAAAGAATTCTTTCAAGCATTGGTAATATAGTTGGTATTTCCCCATTACCAATGTGCTGAACAAAATTTTCAGAATGCTCACAAAAACAAACTAAAAATTGCTTGAGTACATCTGATATAACTAAAAATTATATTTTTATTATCTGATTCATCAGAAAACTAGGCAAATGTGCAGTGTCTTCTGCTATCTTATTATGTATGCTGCTGTCAATATTTCTGAGCACACACTTCTTGTCTGCTATGTGAGTTTATCCTTTTCTTGAAAGCATAATTGATTCTATAATGTGTAGGCCAAGCTTTAGACTGCTTATTAACTCAACAATAGATGAATAAGCACTTCCCTATATTATTAAAATTTCACAGTATTTTTTAAACAATTGTCCCTTTTGGATATCCAAGTTTCTTGAAGTATTTCATGACTTTTTTTGGTAAGATTAATTATTCTGTTTGGGCTAGACATTTATATCATTTGATTATTATGAGAGAACACAAGTTTCTGTCTTGAGTTCACATAAGTCTCCTATTACCATACATAGTTTTTAACTAATTTTCACAGGGTAGTTCATTGTTGAGAACAGACTGGCTTTATCTCTCATTCTAGTTGCCTGAATCTTTTCTGAAAGCCTCTGAATTCTTTCGCAGGTAAGCCCGAATTTTTTGTGAATAGCTTGATCTAGAAGACATTTCTCAGAAGACCAAATCAAGGTGTCTTTCAAGTCTTCCTCAGTGAGGTTTCTCCAATACAATACTTATGTGACTACGCATGCTGTAAAATGACCATGCATATATTTGTATTCTCCAAGTTGTATGTAAGTGTTCACTGGATTTGGAGAGAAAATACACAGAAAACCTATTGGTCTAAAAATGCTATTTCTTGGCTGGTACCTGGTCCAAAAGTAAGTACTTTAGCACATCTCTAGCACACTCAATAAGCTTGCTATTATTAACTAAAGACTGCATTTCAAGTACATTATGGCATCACTTGAAGTAATAGCAACTGAAATGTACCTACTTAATGGAATCGATCTTTCATAAAGACTGCAGTAAAGTATTATCAGAAGTCACTTATTGAACTTTATTTCTCAATGATATAATAAAAAGTAGCATGTCAGGAATAAAAATGTCATTTGTCATCTGAATCTCTGGCACCTCAGAAACGGTATCAAGAAGGTGGGGGGGGGGAGGTACTCCTTGAACATCACAATGAGAGTTAGGATTAGCCATTTCCTCAAGCCTCCTGCCAAGGGAATCCCAGTTTGTTCAATTCCTAGAGTCAAACACTACTGTAGGACACTCCTGTACATAATGCAGTGTTCCTGGGAAAAACTTATGTCTATGGCATTGCTTTTCCAAATAAATAATCCCATGCCTCTGGCTCCAAGCTGCCTCACACTTTTAGGAGTACAAATGGTTTGAGAGATTGCACTTGATTTTTTTTTCCTGTCTTGTTTCTCTGGTTTGTCTCCAATATGTGTGATTTTCATGGTATATTTGCTCTCTGATGTCTTCAAGCATAATACAACATCCGCAATAGGGCATATATGAACTAGAGAAATACTGAGGATTAGGCATTTCTCCAGAAAGAGTCAGTTTGAGGAAGTGTGTTTTCTCAGATAGAGTGTCTGAGGACAACCATGGCTGTAATGTAAACGTTTAAAGCTCATTGCACTGTTTTTCCCTCAATATTAAATGGAAATGGTTTTTCCCATATAGGAAGAAAGACAAAAAAGAAAGAAAGAGAAAGAGCTAGAAAAAGAAAAGGAATAACCTGTGGGCAAGTCTATGTTTTGGTTTTTTGTTTGTTTTTTGTTCGTTTTTTTGATTTTTTGGTTTTTTTTTCCTTGTCCTCTACATGATTCTATAACATTCAAATTAATTAACTCATACAGATATTTGGAGACATCCTTACGAAACCAGCTGTATGTAATTTATGATAGATTAATTTAGGATTGTTTAACCTCACAACAACGTGGAAACAATACACATTCATTAGACACTACACGGCAGGTTTGCATTTTCTTCCTTTTCTGCATTTTAGCACCATGAGGCACAACACTCTTGTGGTGCTAAGCTGTATCCGTAAGCTGCCGGGCCTAGTCGATCAATGAGCAGGAGGAGAAAATTCTGATGCTCTAAAATCATTGTAGGTATAATGTATTGGTTTGAATAAGAAGTGTCTCTCCTAGGCTTATGTATTTTACCACTTGGTCCCCTGTATGTGGTGGTATGTGGAGAGGTTCTGGAACTTTTAGGACATGGAGCCTTGTTGGAGGAAGTAGGCCTTTTGGGGGCTGGAGAGTTTACAGTATTGCCCCGCTTTCAGTTTGCTCTTTGTGCTTCTTGTGTGAGGAGATGTTGCCTCTTAGCTTCCAGGTGCAGCTGTCTATGGCTACACCTTCCTTCCCATTATAGACCCTTTCCTCAGGAACCCTACATCAAATAAACTCTTATTTAGGTTGCTGATGGTTCATGGTATTTCATCACAGCAACAAGAAAGGAATACACATGTCCAACTCGTGGCCTGCTACAGGTAACCCAAGATAGTCTTGAAGGTGGTCCAGCACATTTGTAGATGACACTGCCATGTCACAAGGTCAAGCAGCATGGTACTCTAAAGTGTCCTGAGTTGGCAAGCTGGTAGCGCATCTTTTACTTATGGTGCTTTTAATTTTCAACAGGTTCATTGGATCCTATCCCATGTTAAATTGAGAAGCATCTGTATTGGTTTCTGCCCTGATGTAGAAAATCAAAAGATAAGGCCAAAGTGGTAGCAAGTGGCTCAAGCTTATTCCTTCACCTTTAATAATATACATGTCCCAATCTTCTGTATTCCCTACTGTTTACAGAGTACATGAGTGTACATCTCTAACGACTATGTTCATAGTCATTTATACTCTCTACCTGGTTCCTGTAAGCATTTGAGTTTGAGATTATTGCTCTTAAGGCCTCTGTTTCCACAAACTGTACTAACAATCCACACCATGACAAAAATCCTGAAAAGAAATAAACTTGAATGCCCTAGAAGCAAGGACAAAGCAGGTGGCATACTGCAAATGCATATAGAATTAACCTCTTCTCATTTCTTTTTTTTTTCTTATTTGCATTCAGTGTTTTCTCAAATGAATTGCTGGTGTGTGTTTTCCTTGCATGTTTAATTAATACTGCAAACAAACACCTTATTTTTTATTAAATTATTAATCAGGAATTGCATTTATACCAGTATCTGGAAATGCTGCATTCTGTCCACTTTTAAAAAATGAAAAAAAAAACACCTAAAAAACAAAACAGTAATCAGACAATTGAACTGAGAGTATGATTGGGATATCTTCAAGCCTTAACAGACCTAAAGGTACAGGAACAAATAACTCTCCTGGGAAAGAACTGGATATAGTAATAAAACACTGAGAGTTAAACATCTCTAGATTCTAATCTGGCTTCAATGCAAGGTTTTAGATAACACATTCCTCTTGCATGGCAGTCAGTTTCCTCATCTGTAGCATGCTTTTCTTCTTAGACTTTGAGAGGAAAAAAGTTTGCTCATTATAATAAGAGACATTTCATGAACTATAAATCATTGGATAATATTGATGGTAACTGTCTTAAAAATCTAACTGATAAAATGAGGTTGGTGGTTTCCTGCTGATGCTTATTCACATTTTGCATTTTGAGGATTTGACCAGGCCCTGAGATATTCAATCTACTTTACTTCAGCATATGCAACTAAGCATGCAATTGCAAAAAAAATAATAATTGAGCTCTTTAAGTCCATCAATAATACTTAATTCTATGAATATGCATGTGGACAATAATGCAATTCCCACAAGGTGCTGAATGTCAGGCTGTAGAGAGGGAGAAGCTGATTTTGATCTGGAAAGTAAAGCAAACCCATCATTAAACATCCCGGATGAGAAGTGACAAGGTGAATTAGTACAAACTCTGAGCAAACTTTACAAGGAAGTTTAATTAAACACGAGTCTATTCGTCTCTTGCAAGCTCATCTGGAAATGGCATCAGGGGTAGTGTTTCTACAGAAATGTTTGGTTAGACCCTTTGACTCCGTTACTACCAGACTTAACACATGCTCTCTGCCTTCTCTAAGGGACCTGTTTATATGCTTCACATCCTTCTCTGGTTGGGGCAGAAATGAGAAACTTCTAACAGCACCTGGTAAGTGACAGTTTACATCTAAAGATATAAAAATATTAGGTTTGAGATTTGTGACCTTCTGGATTACCTGGTGAGTCAATTACATTATCTTTGCCTCAACACATAATACTATGAAATGGGAAGCCTTGTTCCAGTTTGTCTCTGGGGATGGTTGCAGGCATTGATTGGGGTTTTCTGAACTGTACCATATCTAAAGCACAGGTTTGTGGGGTTTACTTGCTGGGATTACAGGGTGAGGCCAAGTTAGGTAATGATGAACAGAAACAATTCTCACGGAGCTTTGCTGAATCTCTTGCAGAGCACACTGTCAATACAAGAAGATGCCTCTGAAGTCTTCACTTGCTTGATTTAAAATAGAATGTAATAGCTTGGCATTACCCAGATTACTTTTATGTACAATCCAGAAGAGCTCCATGGGAAGGCTCATATGATGCTACTGCCTATTCAAGAAATAGAAAATTGTTCAGCTGTTATCTCATTTAATACTTACATCAAGCCAAAGGGGCAACACAGGATGCCCATTTATAGAAAAGGAAAAATCAAGGAATCGCAACAGTTGATATGACTAGACCAGAGGCCCATCGATAATCAGCAGTGAACCTGAGCATTGTGCTCTGACACAGATGACTCCAAAGCCTGTTTCTTTTTTTCCAGATCATTCAAACATCATCTAAGATACCAAGAGGCAAATAGCATAAGCACACCCAACAGAGGATCATTAAACGGTAAATGGAAAATTAAATACAGTAGATCTGGACAACATGAGATTATTTGTCCACAAGAAGAAAGAAAATACTGATATGTTCTGTAGGATGGCAAATTTTGCAAAAATTATGCTAAGTGAAAGAAAGTAGTTTGAAAAGTGCATACACTGTGTGGCTCCATTTAAATGAACAAGCAAATCAAGGGAGACAAAAGTGATTAATGGTTGCTGTGTAGGATCAAGGATTCTTGTAGAGGCACGGAAAATGACATCTACAGGGCCCTGAGTTTCATATGGGAATGGTAATGATTTCTAACGTTAGTTGTGCTGATGGCTGTGCGAGCCCATACACATATTTGAAACCATTGCATGTGTCCTTTAAAGACGTGAGGGGGAAGCACAAGAAAACTGTCCAAGGCCAAAGGCCTATACAGTATGTAAGTTGTACCTTAACTATGGTTCTATGGGTAGCAACATCATAGGAGTTAATTCAAGGCATTTGTACAAAAGGCTTCAAGATTGATGGAAATAACCAGCACTCACAGGAAGGCCATTATATACAGAAGGTGTCAGCAGCACCATAGCACTTTCACTGAGGAATGTGGCAAAAAAAAGTACAGTTTCATGCAGGGAGAGTTGTTACAACCTCTAAAGGAGATGCTCGCTCATGGCTGTGCCGAAAGGGTTTTCTTCAGAGGTTCCTCTTTTTTGCCTTATCAGTTTCAACAGCTTGAAGTCACATTGCATGGTCTCAACTGATAGTCAACGGTAATATTTGCTTTGGGAATCTTGTATAAATTATAATGATAGGTTGGCTGATCTTCACCTAAGCAGACGGGCAGTCACTTTTATAACCCAAACCAACATTATTAAATCTCAGGGGGATGCACAAGAAAACTGTCCAGGGCCAAAGGCCTATCAGTTACCTCCATGTCTCTCTCCACTGACCTGTTCTGTCACGTCTCTCTTCTCGTCACCCTCAAGAGTAATAAGTTCCCTCGGCTTAGAGGCAGGAGAAGAGGCACAGATAATACATGTTGAGAAGAAAATTGTCTGAAAATTTAGGTGTCATTTTATTCATCAAAGAGAAATAAAGGATGGAACAAGTTTATAGCTCTCTAGGAGACCATTCTTTTCATACAGAGGGAAACTGTTGTGAGCACTTTGCATCATGTACTTTAGAACACACACTGATCCTTCTGCATATCACTTACAAATGAAGCAGAAAAAAATTTTGATAATAAAAAAAAAAACTTAAAAAAACCCTAATAGTATCTGGCCATAAAATCTTGGCCAAGGATGGAAGAAGGTTCGTATTATGTCTATACTAATTTCAAAGTCACCACCAACTTTCTCTGTTATTCCCTGGTGCAAGTTTGTACATCTTTATAATGCCTTCAGAATAATTTATCACATAGTAAAGATTTTAAAAAATCATTATCCTTTTGATCTAAAAATCCTTATACTTCAACTTTAATAAGTTCTTTCTGAAGAAGTTGCCACGTATTTTTTACTCCTAGGAGAAATCAGCAGCAGAACATTCTAGCAAGGTTTTAGGATCCTCTAATCCCACTTTTAAAATTTTCATATAGTTCTTTCTTTCTTGTTGTTGTGTCTATCTACCATGACACACACTTTGGAGCTCAAAATGGAAAGATTTGTGAAAATCAGAGACAAAACCTAAGGTTGCAGAATTACTGGGGAGAAGACCCAGATGTTCTTCATGGTGGTTTAGTTAGCTTACTAGTTAGCAGTATTTCCTGTCTATGAAAATCATAGCAACATACACTAACGAAGCAGATAACAATGATCTGAGCTTCTATTTGTTGGCTACTTTTTATGATTTTTATTTTGGTATCAAAATTAAAGCGTGGCAATTTCAGCTTAGTTGGGCACCCTAAAAATCACTGCAGACACAAAGCACTCAGACCTACTACAGATCTCAATATAGGGAGATATAACTATATTAATTTTCATTAACCCATATGTTAAAACAGTTCTTGCTATTTTATACACACACAAACACACACGTGCACATGCATGCAAGCGCGCGCACACACACACACACACACACACTCACATACACACTTCCTAATCTTATAAATACTCTTTGAGGAAACAAAGTAGACCCCTAACTAAATCATTTCTCCCTTGGTCCTTGTAAAGGCTTTATCTCAAATCCACGAAAAGCTGTACAATTTGGAGCTGTTAGGCCTTCCTATACATTAGCTTTAAGCATATGTTCCTTTTATGAGATTCTCAGAGGAGTACAAAGAGAAACAAAAATTCACTCAAATGATCACACTATATCATTGCTTCACCTATGTGTGGTCACCCAGGGGTGGATTAGGAACTGTGGTTGTCAGTCTCAGAGTCCTGTTACTCTTGGCTCCAAAGAAGGCTCTTTAGATGTTAGTTAATCTATAGAACAATTATCTTTTAAATTTCCTACTAGTGGGAGAACAAAGGGCATTAACAGTCTAACAGCTGTTTATTAAGTACTCATTATAGAATAAGAACTAGAGTGTGTGTGTGGAATATCACAGCCTCCCATTCTAAGTGCAATGGGACACAGTTCTCTTATATTATGAGATGTCTTAGTAGGAGTGAGGGATAAACAATTGAGCCTGCTCAAAAGAAAGGCATCCATTTCACCAATTCCTCAGTTTGCATGTCTAAAATATTAACTCTATCCATGCTTACATTAGGTTCTGTGCATAAGTAAGCATGCAGTCTTTCTACAGACGTTCACTTATTGTGTTCTAGGTATAGAATCATCTATTCTCTACTCTTTATTCATTTATTTTGAGTCAGGGTCTTACTATGTAGCCCTGATGGGCCTGAAACTTGCCATGTATACCAAGCTGGCCTTGAAATCAAAGGCATTCACTGTCCTCTGCCTCCTGAGGGCCGGGATGAAAGGTGAGTGCCACCATAGGGGACTGCATTTTCTACTTTAAAGTCTGAAACACTTTTCAGAGGCAGTTCTTCTCATCTATGATTATAATTTCACATATTGTTTAGCATAGAACCCGAGGAAGAGGCAAGGGTAATATTATGCACTAACTCACACAATCCCACAGCAACCTGTCAGAGTGAGTATTTATATTCTCTTTTGTCCTTTTACTGGCGACAAAAAGAAGCTTGGAAACTTTAAGAACCTGGCTGGCTACCCAGCTTTTAAATCAAAGAGATGAGATTCAAATCCAAGTTTGTCTGAGTACCACACCTAAGCTTAAATGGCTTCTTTTATTAAAAAAAAAAAGGTACTCAATGTTGTCCTATTTCAGAGGGATTATTAAAAAGTTGGATGATATGACACACTCTATTAAAGAATCAAAAGAAAGAAAGATGCACCATTAACCACACATTTCTGGGTGGGGATGTGAAGTGAAAATAGGATGGGAAGCATTTCCTGTACTCTCCAGTTTCCTTCTTGGCTTCTCCTCTACCAGTGAGGAAGTGGCAGTGAGGAGCTGAAGTTGCAAATGAAAAATACCCTAATCAACCAACTTTCATCAATACTAATCTAATATGGGGTGGGGGGCAGATAGCATTCCTTAAATTCAGAATACCAGAGATCTAGTGCAGCCCTTTACTCTGGCTTCATAATTTTTAAGACATTAATTTGTAAAGCAGTGGTTATTTAGATTTAAATGGATCATTGAAGCTTATTTGTTCTAAGAATTCTGGGTGTACTTGTGTTGAAGATTCCCTGCTGGTTCAGGTTGCAGTTCTTGCCTAGACCAACACTAAAGGCAGAACTCCCTCCCCTTGGATGGGTCCCCTGCTCTCTGCCTGACTTCACCTGGAGAGTCTATAGACACAGACTCCCCTAACCACACTTGACATAAGGCCTCGGACACAGCTCCCTGCTAGCTCTTCCCTCCCTGCACCTATATGTTCATTAGGTATTGATATCCTATTCTTATGATAGGAGCATGCTGTATAATGCAAATCAAGCATCCTTGAAGCGCCTAGTTCCAACCAATTATGTACACCAATTCTTGGAGTCCCCACACACTGCCCTAGATGTATATAATCTTTGCTTTCTGGAATTAAAGTTGAATTAGCCACCAGGTGTCTTTGTATGGTTCTTTCTGGCCATTCCAGGAAGGTTTCTCTTCTCCAGCCCCTCCTGACTTCCTGGGCTGTGGGAAGCAGCCCCAAGGCAGGAGGATAACCAAGATACTTAGGGCAGTAGAGACAGCTTAGTTGTCTATGTGCGTACTATGCTAGCAGAAGACCCAACTTTGGTTCTCAGCTTCCATGTTAAAACTGCCTGTACCTCTAGCTCCAAGGGATCTAACACCTCTGGTCCCATTAGAACTACACTCATAAGTATTGGCACACATGTGTGCATGTGGACACACAACCCCACACCATCACATACAACTAAAAATAATAAAAATAAATCATTTTGAAAAATATGATTGCAGCTTCTGAGTTAACTACTCTGGTAGGAGTTAGAGGTTTGATTAAAATCCAGTGTTAAAGCTTACCAGGAGCTGCATTTTCAAGGGTTTTAGCCTTATTTATAGTATTTTACACTCTGTCCACTTAACAGATAAAAGGCTCCTAGGTTTACAATAATTCTCAAATGCTGATGAAGCCATGAGATCTTACTAATCATCAACTACCATGGACAAACACAATTCATAGAAGGCAAATTCAGTAATCTCAAGTGTCATCAGCGCCCCATTACATACTGTTGCTCTGAACTGAGGTCCTCTTGGGTGGAATATGATGACTATTGCCACCGAGTGTCACTACTAAAAGACTGAAATTTCCAAATATTCAGAAAGAGTTCCTGTGCAGGAGTTATCACTTCAAGAGAGACAGGACAGCATAAGGCCTGCTCTGGGCTTCTGTGTAGTTGCTCTCCTCTCCATTTGCCATTTTCATAAACATCACCAACCGCCTCAATCTGAAATTCTTCACCCACCATTATTAATGTCAAATCCAAAGGGCTCTCCTCATTCTTGATCCTAGTGCCCCCCCTTGCCTCGGAGTACCCTGCCACCCGCATGTATCCCCTCCTTCTTTGCAAACTCACCTTCCTTAGTTTGCCTTCGAACAGAAAGCTTTTTCTAGGAACCTGTCCTTGATCCTCTGCAGATGTCCCTCTGCAGGACTTCTCACCTGCTGATACAGCCCCCATTACACGCTATGGGTGATGATTCCATCTGTTTTCTAAGGCTCACAGCATGCCTAGTTCCACCTCAAGCATTTATAAGTGTTCACCATATATCTTTACAGTAAAGTTCAAGAAAATTCCCACTCAACACCTTCCAAAACCGAAGTGTTTCTCTGTAGAGTTTTCTCCTCCTCATTTCCCTCGCATTGACTTTCTTCTAAGCTTGTCCTCACACTTCTACTCCTTAGTATCACTTGGCATCCTTTTTCTCTACATGTGCCCCTCAGTCCACTGGTAGATGTTGCTGTCAAGTGACTTGCAAAACTCTCCTTACACATTCTTTTTCAATGAAGACACTATTAGCTGTTAACCTCCTAATTCTTTCCGTTCCCAGCTTCCCAACATAGTTCCCAGGTAGATCCCCAAATATACATGTAATCAGCCCATTCCTTTTTTTAATTAACCTTTAGTGACCGTGTGCTTTTCTGGGAAAGTTAAAATGCATTTACATGCAATTAATATTAAGTTTTCGAAATGCTGGCTATACTGCCTGTCCTCTTCTATGGAGAAGTCTTAAGACTCCCTCCAACCATACCAGCAAATCGACAGCTCTGAATCCGCTGCATTTCTGTATCTTTCATCTTGATTAAGCTACCTTTTCTCTATTTCACAATCTTCCTCTAGTTTCAGGCCCTGCCCTAACACTGACCTTTTTGTTCAACTTTTAATCATATTATAATATGTGTAGTGCTATCAAGCTCGGTTCAGACATTTCACTCATATTTTCAGGTAGGTACATCTATCTTACCAAAGAGGGAAAAAATGCAGGCTCACAGTTGATGCAATTTTATGTTTCCCACAGGCTGGGGAGAGACAAAGCTAAAGCCCTACCTAATGGTCTCATTCCGAAGAAATGGACTTAATTACTTTGCCATTCTCTTTCCCATCACTATGTAGCTCTCTTTCTCCCTGCTAGGATATGAGTTACTGGAGGGCAGGGATTATGTGAAATTTATCTTTGTATTTCCAGTTCCCAGCATGTAGTAGATATTCAATAAATGTTTGATGACTTGTGTTCAGCATGAGAGATGCTGCAGTGTTCGCCCAGACTGAACAGCGCTCTGCCCCACAGACCACGACGGGCATCTTGCGTATTTTTCATCCCCCATCTCACTCTGCTCATCCTGGCTCATTACAGGCTTTGATCCCTCTCAACTCCTTTTATCATAAACTCTGTGAGTCTGGGATGGTTGCATTTCTCTATTTACTGGATTAGACTTCTTAATTAATATTTAACTTCCTTTCCTTGAAGAGCGAAATGAAAGCAAAAAATGAAATCACCTTCTAGAATTCACTTTTGATATACAAGGCAGACCTCCCACTTGTGACAGGTTCCCAGAAAGAGGACAGCCACACTAAGTGAAAATGATCTAATCTTCATTGCCTTGAGTGTTGGATCAATGCAAGAGCAGGGATTTACATTTTCTGCCCAAAGGACTCGATGGCCAAGGGTTATGAAGGAGACTGAGAAATCAAATTTAATCACTTGAATGTGATAAATCTATAAACTTTAAAGCAGTCTAAATTGATTAAATACAGCAACAGAGAAAATTATTTTAAAACAGCAATATAAAAAATAAGCATGCTATACAGAGAGTGCTCAGTGTGTGAACGACACTGTGCTGAGAGTCTGAAATGCTTCATATCAATTAACAATCAGGAAAAGGAAAGTGCGGTTTCAATCCTCACCATATTACCGATGAGGAAACTATGGGTTTCAGAACTTGTTAAATTTGTCAGGTTCATAAAGCTGATGATAGATAAAGTCAAGACTCAAATACTGACAGCATTCAAAATCATTTACCATATACCATATGTGGTGGTACACACCAGTTATTTCAGCCCTTGGAATGTGGAGACAGGAGAATCAGGAATTCAAAATCACTCTTGGCTTTGTAGCAAGTTGGAGGGCAGCCTGAGCTTCAGGAGGCCCTGTCTAAAACAATATCAAAGGAACAAAGTCCTTATAGTTAGATATTCACCATCCTGCCTTGGCTCCCTCATATTCATATCATGGGAAATAGTACTGTCACACACAATGCATTTAGATGACCCTGCAAATGGCTAGGTACTGGAGAACTATATGAGGGTCCACGTTCTCTACTCTTTTTCACTTAATCACCTCTGCCTCCCCCACTTAGATGTTACACAGTCACAGTGCACAGAGCGATTATACTTATTAGATTTTCTTCATAAGAACAAATTGGAAGCTGAAAGGAGGTCATGGGCACAGGTAGTACAGTTTATCTAGGGGAGACAGTGATAATGAAATCTTTGATGTTTTGAAAGCATTGAAGCTCACTTAATGGATTCTAGAGAAAATGATCCTGATTCATGGTTTGTGGTGTGCATTTCCTTGATTCAAATTTCAGAGCAGCAAAGGTATAGGAGATCAACTTGGCCTTCTGGCATGTTTTAAGGGTGGATACCGTGCCTTAACCTATCGTTTCAACAGAGATAAAAACACAATCCTTAATACAGGAGATCTGTAGGTTTTTTTTAGAAGGCAAGAAATGATCATCTCCTTGTTCCTTGTATTTCCCTGGATTTGCTAATTCACAAGGCTATTAACGATCTTCAAAATGAGAAGGATTGCTGGGCTTATCTTAAGGCAAGGGCACATGTAAACTCAGTGCTACAATTGTAACATCTTGTTTTCTATGGACTTCACACTTGCTTTTATAAAATGCAACGAAAATACTGCTTGTGCATGCTCATTCATTTACAGTCTTAGAATATAGCTGTGGCTCAAAGGACTCCCCTAAAATCCATGCATTGGAAACAGAATCTGGAGGGTAAGATGTTTGGGGTAGTAAACCAGGTAAGAGCTGTTTAGCACTTATCTATTGTCACTGTTCTGAGTTTGCGTATTCTACAAAGCAGAGCACCTCTTGCTTTGTGACTTGTGTGTGCAACTTCTTCATCTTCTACCAGGGAGTGAAAGAGCAAGAAGGTCTTATGCTGGGTGTGGTTTCCTCAGCCTTGCGCTGCTCACCTTGGAGACATTTCTTTAATTACCTAGTCTGTGTCATTTGGTTATAGTAATACAAAAGAAATTAAAATAAATATGTGCTATGACTATTTTGAAACTCACTCTGCCGCATCTAATGTAAAAATGACCCAAGACTTCCAACAAGTGGTTTTGCTAAGCCTTCCATGATCATCTATTCTTTCTATATACATCTTCCCGTCATTCCTTCATCCTACTGTCTCCTTCTTACTGTCTTTCTCTCCCACAGTTGTGTGAATCATCTTGCAAACTAACGCTCTAGTTGCTACAGAAACACAGATATATGGTACCTGCCTGAGAATTCCTTCCTGTTTCCTAAGAACCAAGTTCCTTGTCCTAGAACATGACTCCATGACCTAGCCTGACAAGCTGATCACTGCCTTAAACTAGCTAGGGAAATGGATTGGGAATTCTTATCCAGGCTCATTCGTACAACTGAAGAAACAAGTAATACACATTTTGGCTTGTCCCTTTCACATCCATCATCAAACATCCAGATATGCTCCAGAGAGCCATGTTTTCTGTCTGTTAATATGCATCACCTTCGTTTCTGGTCTTACACTATTTCTTGTTGTATCTGTTATACCTGTGCATACCAATAGCTGAGATGTATCTCACCCACATGTCTGAGTGCACATCCAGCATTCCTGTTTCACTGAAAATACTGCTCTTCCCCCAATCATCACTCAACCCTCAGTATTCTCAAACAATGCCAACATTTTAATCCTGTGCTCTCCAACCATTGATAACGATGAGTGAAATCGGTATATACTGTCCCTTGTCAAGGTGCTTGCCACCATGCTTCTGCAAGGATCTTGGGACATCCTAAGCTTTGCATGTCTCACTACCAGGGGACATTACTCACTAACTCAATACTGCTGTCACTACTCCCTTTGCAACCATACCGTTATACTTGATTTGGGAATAACTTAAACTTCTTGTCATTCTTTTAGGATATGAATGATAGTTGTTTTTATTTTGATACTGATATAGGCAATTCTATCAAGACCTCCTTCTTTCTTTGAACTACTTCTACCTACCACTAATCTTATCCTTCACATATCCCAGCAATTAACAGGTCATCATCATACCTTGTCATTGTTGTTAGCTATAAGTGTTCCTTCGTCTCAGTGTTGGGTTTACCTTACTGGTTTATATATCTCTTGTAGATTGACCTCATCAGATTTCACTATATCTCTAATCAACTGATTTTATGATGGTATAGTCTTCTTTATCTTATCTTTGTTGGGCTTACATTCACAGTAGATCATTATATAATCACTTACCTACTTGCTGCCTCATGCTCTCTAACATTTAGGTTGGCAAAATAAGAGCAATTTTTAAACTGCACTCTACTTATTCTTTTACCTACATTTGTTGGTAGAGTGTTGCTCTAAATACATACATGCACCCATGGAAAATAGCACCCTCCACTCTCCTACAACTCTGCAAGCTCTTTTCTTTAAATTTCTAATATCTCCTCAGTGTTCTCTCAGTTGACAAAAATAATTTCCATTTCACTGGGAAAACTGAAGTAACACATAAACATCCTAAGCTGTTCACACGTATCTACCTATATATTCAAAATTTTTTTCTCCATTTGTCATAGGTTAACTTCTGTGTTCTTGTTCTCATAGAATAGCTCCCTCACTCAGCCAAACATGATTTAGTCTCTATCCAGTAACACACACACACACATACACACACACACACACACACACACACACACACCCCACACACACTATGAAGGTCAACTGCTTCACTTGATCCACCAACTCACAAGATACTTTCTAGAAAATTCCTCAAAGATACAATCACAGATGATGTTTAATCAGCTGTGTGGATATCCTTAACCCAATAAAGTTGACATAAAATTAACAGTCGTACCATTTTACCACATTACATGAAGACAAATTTATGTTCCTAGAGGACTATATCTTATTAAAATAAGTTTTTCTCTCCCTTTTCCCTTATAATTATTATGGCTTTCCTTATAATTATTATGAAATCACAAAAGACAAGAAGAATAAAGAAACAAGAAACTTTGGGCAGAGAGATTGTACAACAACATCAAAACAGATGGTTACCAGAAACCCTAACAAAAATCACAGATGCAGGAATGATGCAGAGAACTCACGTTTACAGCACAGTTTCCACTGTGCTTGTGTGTTCTTACTCTCCTACCTGACATCTAATGACCACTCAGAGTTCGCTTCCAGTCTCATCTCTACCTTTCTCCTTTGTTGAATTCATCTGTTCCCATGAATATATAGAAATATTGTTCTGTTATTGATTCTCACACTGACAGGTCTGGCCCCAATCTATCCTCCAGGTTTTATTTTTCATAATGATACAACTATTTACACTTCTACTTGGTTGTCTTACTTCATGAGGAAAACTATGACTGAGTCTCAACAATCACCATATTCTCCAGGCATTTGCTAACTCAAGGCTTTAGAATCTAACACCTAAAGTTAAAAATCCTTAGCATTTCTTTTTTGTCAGGTTCTGTATTCTCACCGCTGTTGTTGTGAATAGTCTGTCTCTAAAATATATCTCCAGTTGTTCACCGCTCAGTTCTGGTGAAGGCTGTACTATTTCTTCCCCAAATCTAGAAGAAATGGGTCAATAACATGCTAAAGAATTCTAAAAGAAGACAGGTCACACTCAGCCAGAGATTTGCCATGGTTTCACAGAGGTTCTGAGCTCTTAGAAACTTCTTTCATGATGACTGGGTGCATTATGGATATGCAGGTATAAGTATAGCCACACAAGCTAAATAGGACAGACAGACTGGAAGGAGAAAAGAGTATTCTCTAGAAAGAGTAAATATCCCACTTGGGCTGCAGCCGAAAATACATTTAGAAGAGAGGTAGGAGCAAGGTCTAAAAACATAAATTGGACTATATTGTGGAGGGACTAAAATACCACAGTGGGACAGATTAAGTTGATTTGTGGACTTCCTGCCTTCCCAACATACCTTGTTGTTCCTAGTCATAAATGTGCATCAGCGGAAATGGAAGACAACCTGTGTTCTCTTAATTGTTCTGTATTTCACTGGGGTCTTTACCATTCTGAATGTTCAAAGGGATGCCCCGGAACACAGAGATTTTTCTGTATGTTTTTTCCCCTATAACATCAATTATTAAGCAGTGCAGTATATTAGCACAGCCATATGCTTATTATAATAGTAATTGCTTCCACATGATTATTTTCAGAATATTTCCTTATGTAGTGAGATATTTATCTTGCATGTAGAGCTACCTATTTTGTAAAAAAAAAAAAATACCAGTCGCTGGAACACTACTGTGCTTATGATTACTAACCACACTGAATCAAAAGCGCCAGAGATGGAGGAAGTTTTAAGAATAGTTAATACATCATTTCCTGAATTCTATCTCTTCAAGGTGCCTGGCAGGTTATCTTGGTAGATGTGAATTTCCTTTCATTGTGCAGAATGCAATTCTATCCTTGCGTAGTTATAAATTAACAGTCTGAAATGAAGTCCTGCATTCAAAACAACCACTGGAACATTTAATATGAAAACAAAACACCCACTCTCCTCAGGGCTAACCCTTCTTTGGTTAACATAGCCATCTTAAGCAGCTTTTTCACTCACATTCTCTCTCTGTCTGTCTCTCTCCTCATCCCCTCTCCCCTCTCTCCTTTCTCTCTCCTTCCTACTTCTTTCCCACTTCCTCTCTCCATTTCCTTGTTTCTTTCCTCTCTCCTGTCCCTCTGTATCCTTTCTTTTAGATTTCATGTCTATAAATCAATATTTAAAGCATCTATATAGAAACAAGAAGCAGCAGGACTCTCTGTTGTCATTGTAAAAAGTTACTACAAAAAAAAAAAGACAGAAGACTTGTTCTCATATTTTTCTCGATGGAGAATTACAACTAATAAGATAAAATTCACAGGGTCAGTGAGTATACCGGAAGTTGTTCATTCTCATTCATTAATATGAATGACAAGTAGAATTAAAACATTTTTTTATCTATCAAGTGGCAAGATGCCAATGTCAGTTTCTTGTGACTCCCAACCACAGCGACATGTGGAGCAGGCAGCTCTCACAACGTCAGTGTGAAAGTTAGTAGTGTTCCTATCAGGAAAGTGATTGAAAGCATGGGATCCAGTGACGCCTGAATGTTCTAATTCTTTTAGGACGTTTTCCAGAAAATACTCAAGGCTACTCTTTATTGTGTTTATAATAGAATCAAGCCAAATGTTCAATAAAGGAAACTGTAAAAATATACTAGCCTAAAAATATAACATGTGCTCTTTAATTTTTGCCAAAAAAGATGCCATTTACTGAGGACAAAGAACTATGTAAGGATTTATAAACTATGATATAAGCTCAGAAAATATATTCAGATGTTAATCCCTCTCTTTATTATGCATTTATTTAGTTTAAAAATGCTGAGAATTAAATGAAAAGCCTTGAGCACGGTGTGCCAGTGTTCTACCAGTGTTCTACCACTGACGGCCTTCTTTGTCACATTACACAGAAACACATTAAAAAACACATGCATGAATCTGTAGACTATGGTCATCTCTGATACAAAATGATAGGTTCTTTATTCATCTTATATTTTCATATATTATGTACTCACACATGTTTTTAAAATATATTTTATGCTAACATATCACATATTTTCCATACAGGTGTATATAGCTCATATGCATATATGTATCACAAAGAAGCTATAATAAAAAACAGCTTATAGAATATGTTAATTTCTTACCTACATGAGAATTTGGCAGTAATCTGATTTTGTTGTACTCTGAAAGTCTATATTTGACCGAGACTCTTTCCTTTCCTCGCTTTTCTTTTCTCTTTTCTTTTTTCATGAGACAGTGTTTCCCTGTGTGTAACCCTGGCTGTCCTGGAACTTGTTTTGTAGACCAAGCTGGCCTTAAACTCAGAGATTCACCTGCTCTGACACCCAAGTACTGGGATGAAAAGCATGTACCACCACAGGCAGATCTAGAGGGAGAGTATTTTCAACCAGGTTATACAGAATATGATATACAGGCTATGATTAAATAATAAAAGTTAAAATTATCAAAAATAATTACACATCTTACAGAGTCAGAAAAATAACAAAATATACTCCAAATACTAAACTAAGGGAGTAAAAAACATACGAAGATCAACCTAAGAAGAAAGAAACAAACAGTAAAGGCAAAGTAGAAATCTTGTAAGAAACATAAATAGATTCCTTTCAAGCCTGATTAAAAAACATGAGAGATAAAAATATCAAAGATTAGTGATGAGAAGGGAGACATAACTATAGTTACAGGAGCAATTAAGCAAATTGCATGAGAAGATGACTCATGAAGCAAACAGCAAAACTAAGCTTCAAGAAACCATACTCCACCTGGTACAGATCTAGCCAAGGTTCACCCACAACACACTAAACACTCCCATGAAAATAATATTATGACCATTTTCCTTGTACAGAGCAATATTTGATTTTATTTATTAACCATTTGACTAATGATTGTAAACACATGCATGGCAGTAGTGGTAACATTGTTTTGAGAACACAAGCAAACAAAGATCCATCATTAGCTGTGTTTCCCATCTTGAGTATAGAATTAGACGCCTACTCTAGTTTTCTTATAACTTAACTTCAACCTATGTGCTTCTTAAGTATTGCTCCCTTAATTAAAAATATTTGCAACATCGCCAGATTTTTGGTTTCTTCTAGTTCAAATGCCAAAAAAGCAGGTGCATTCATTAATGAGGGGTTCCCAGCTTCTTCCTAGGTGGAGGAAGCTTTGTTTTCTTAAATCACTGATTCTAAGTATATTACTTTCCTAGTCATACACACGAATATAGGTAGATTATATATATATGTATATGTATATATATATATAGTAGGTATGTGGTATACATATGATCTCTAAAAAGATTAAACAGAAGTCAGTCACCTGTTTTTTACACATGAACTAATGTGTTTATACTGCTTTCCAATAAAGTTATTTCTTCCCTCTTTGTAAAGTTATTATTTAACTACAGTCCAGAGGTACTAGGAGACTGAATCCTTCAAAATCTCATCAGGAATCCTTCAAACCATCACCCTAATGGTCATCTGTAGTCACCTGACTCACTTGCATTTTTTCATTTATAAAATCCATCATCCCATTTTTACTCATATGAGTCCTAATTGCATTTTAACCTATCTAAAATATAGATTTCCAAAGCTATGTTAATCTAATCAAATACATAGACAAAAAATTTCCTATGAATGCATGTGGGTGACTGGTTTCTTTAATAAACAACAATGTGAAAACTTTGTGTCTATTTGGAAAAGGAGCAAAAGCCAATGGAGAAAATAGAATAAAAAGTGTACAAAATTGTTAAATGTATGGTCAACTTACATCACCATAATTGACATGTAAAGAAATATAATGTGTTGCCATGAGATAAGGGATTGTCTGATTATTCTAAAGAACAGATTGGCTGCCGAGACTCCAATTCATAGGAAACACAGTATTTAAAATATTTTGCCACATTTTTATATCTACATAAATATATATCAATATCTACATGCTTGGAACACTTACCTTTCTGTGTTTATGTGGCTCATGTATATAATATGTTCACATATTCTGTGTGCTTTAAAACATACTCAAAATTTGAAATTTCATGAATTTTATGAGAGTAGAATATAATACTAAAACCAGGTCATTTTAAAGTAAAGCCTTGCTGTTTTCAGGGTTGGGTGCAAATATCCTCAAAAAGAGAAAGAAAGAAAGAGAGAAAGAAAGAAAAAAAGAAATAACAAAAGAAAGAAGGAAAAAAGAAAAGGATTTCCTGGCTCTTCTGTTTAATACAAGCAGAACTACTGCTAGTTGTGAATCTTTTCTAGTCCTTTCAAGTGAATATAAACCTTCTACCAAGATAACCCTTAATTTATTATAATCCAAAAAATGGTAATTCAATAATATCACTTCTGTCTTATTACTAAATAATCTTGTATTTCTGTTATCTATTTTTCATCATATCTGTTCCTGGAATGGTAAGGCAACTCACAGCTTACTGTGGGCTAGGAAGACCCACTCAGGACTAATTCTGGGTTTCTACTGGTGAAAACATTTTTAGCTTGTGAAAATCGTTATTATCTTCCACTTCTTCACAATTCAGAATTAGGCAGCCTCTCCCTTAGTATTTTCTTCTGCAGAATGCTTGAGGTTTGATGATGGTCAATCTATACCTGACTTTGTAGTCTTTCACTTCTTATTATTGGACTCTACAAACATAACCGAAAATATGACATAGAGCTGAAAATAATTAGTACAGTCATTTTCTTCCTCTTGTATATGTTTTTTCCCCCAAACCCTGGCATTTTCCTGAATCAGCAATGGCAGCTAAATTTTAAAGTAAGGATTCTGTCTGTCTTTTTCCTAAATTCCCACTTACATATACTTTCATATTAAAATAGATCTAAGTATATGTGCTAAACATTTCTTACCTTGACATTTCAAAATTTCAAAGCATCCAGTTTTGGGAGATGGGTATGACATAATTACCAGGCATATACTTATAGTGATATACAATTATATTAGCACTTTATAAATTAAATAGATATTTATTCAATTCAGTTCCATCTGAAATACTATAATTCAAATGACTTACAACTATTTTAGAAATGTAGCATATCAGTTCGAAACCCACCTAGCTGAGGAACCAAACCTACAAATCAGAATTACCTCTGTTGTAAGCATATATTTTAATGGAGTTAAAATTTCTGGCCTCTAGTCTAAATTTTATAGTTTTGAGTTCTCTAATATGCATAAAGTTTGTACTTAGGTCAAGGTTGTTAACCAAAGTATGTACATGCATTAAGGAACGTTAAATAATGGAGTAGATGCCAAAGATCTCAGGTAGGCTCAACAACATGGACTCTGTGTATATCAGCTGCCTGTATGTCTAATCCAGATTTTTTCAAAGAAAATGCTAGAGCCAAATTCCTCATATTTTGGGAGGAATAAAAAATAAACACTCCTTCCCTTCTTTATCCTTGAAAAATTAAAACAATTCCTAACATATCATATCTCACTTGTACAGTGGGACTAATCTGTGTTTTTAAACTGCACTGAAAAATACAATTACTACATGAGCCATATAAAATGTGAAGACTACATTTCACAGTCCCTGTTGATGATTCTCCCATGAGTCACTTACTTCTGTCTTATGAGTCCTCTGACGTCATTTAAACTGAGGGTAGGGAAACCAGGCAAGGATATTTTCTAGGCAGGTCTTCCAGCTAGTCTTAAACAGCACTCAAAATTAAATGACCAACTGTCTGCAATTTCTATTCTACTTACAAATTTATTAGTTGAAAGTTTCTTCTTCCAGTCGCTGCATCCCAGTTTACAAAAATGCATGACTGAAACATTTCATTTTACATCAAGTATTCTCAGATTCCCTTTTAGTTTAATCTTATTTTGAATGCAGGTTCATTCTGATTTATTTGTTTGCAGGGAATTTATACTCTCTTAACTTTGACCCATTGTATTTATTGATTTGTGGTACATATTTTCCATCTCTTAATTTAATTTGATTCTTGACAAACAACTGAACAGAAACATGACAAATAATAGGGTTAAGAAGAAGAAAAAGAAGAAGAAGAAGAAGAAGAAGAAGAAGAAGAAGAAGAAGAAGAAGAAGAAGAAGGAAGAAGTTAGATTCTTTTGACCAAAGATCTTCCAATTGTGCTCTGCCAGAAACTTCTACCAGAGCCATCTTCAGATCCTCCTCAGGCCACTGAATGTCAAAGCTGAGATACCATGGACATGGCAGTTTAAAAACCAATGATCACCCGCTCAGCCTAATGTCTCCCTGAAGGCCTTGAGATTACATGTATAGTAAGTAGGTTGCCCTTGCCAAAGGTAAAGCTTCTGCCTCATTTTATTTATTGTATTCATTGAATGCAGCACATTGCTTGATTGACCCTGGGAGCATTAACAGACTTGAAACAAAATGCCAAAGATGTGTGTGTATGTATGTATGTATGTATGTATGTATGTATGAATGAATGAATGTATGTATGTGTGTAAAGACCTTGCTACTTAGGTTAATAAAGTGAAATATGAGGCATATAGCTCATGTCCTTAAGCACCCTCTTCTGCTTTAAAGTAGCATGCATATTGCTTAATTTCCTAGTACTTTCACTCTTTAAAGTTACACAGGGACATCAACAGAGCATCAATCTACCTGCATATCCAGCCATGTGATCACAGACAACTCCAGATTCTCTTTCTGACTCTGCAGAACTTTTGTCAGCTATGAATTATTCTTGTGACAATCATGTATTTCATACTCTGCTTAAAAATTTCTAAATGCTAAGAGTTTTAAAAAAAGTTTCTACTAATAGACCTTCATAGACTTGGACCCGTAATTAAAATGGGATCATTCATTCATTCATTCATGAATTTCAAGACTGTAGACCTATGACCTTCATTCCCATGCCCTTCAGTGTTTCAATCTATTTTTAGCCCACTTAATACATTTCTTTGTAATTCTTATTTTTACAAATTTGTGAGTATAAGAAAAAGATTTAAAATGATTTTAATTAATTGTCCTCAAAGAACTTGAATGTTGTTCTGTTTTCGTTTGTGTGTGTGCATGAAACTGTTTGTAAGAAATTCAAATATGTTCTTTATGGTCAATGGAAAAATACTTTGGTTTATTGTTTGACAGTTTTATATGTGTATCGATTATACTTCTGTAGTTTGTACCTCCAGAAACATCCCTCATGCTCCCTCCTTCCTTGATGAAACCCTTCATCTCAAGAAGTGTCCATCTAAATTTCATATTGTGTGTATCTGTCTTTGTGTACCTCTCTGTGCTTGTCCTTGTGTGTGTGTATTTGTGTTGTGTTCATATGTGTTTGTCTTTCCATCTGTGTGTCCGTGTGTATGCATGTCAGTGTATGTGTCTGTGTGTTTGTGTGTGGGTTCTTAAGTATGTGTTTATCCATCTGTGTGTCTGTGCCTGTGTGTGTGTCTATGTACCTCTGTGTATATCTGCATGTATGTCTGTGTATTAATCTCTGTGTGTGTATATGTCTTTGTCTGTGTGTGTGTACATCTGGGTATGTGTCCATATGTGTGCCTGGGTGTGTGTGCCTGTGTGTACCTGTGTGTATCCTTCCCCTTTTAATCATCTTTGCTTGTGTACATGGACATGAGATAATTTACTAGAGCTTGGGCTACTTAGGCTACTTTTCAGTGGGAACAACACTGAAGAAAATGATACTCCCAACCTCAGCAAATAAGAACTGTTAATAGTTCACACAGGAAGGAAGGAACAGACTTCATGTGTCCCTCCATGATCCATGTTATGGGAATTTGTGCCTCCACTGAACTGTTTTTTTTTTAAGAGCAAAGGTATAAGTCTTGGTTATGTCTGTCCCTAATTGAGAATTTCTGTGTCTGATTTAGGCATCCTCCATAAATGTCACTGTGATAGAAGAAATGAACACACTGGATTGTAAAATACCAAACAAATGTTTGTGTAGACAGATTAATAAAGGAGAGGTGGAGAGTAAAGTCTTTTGTGTGGGCTCACTTAAGGTGTACTCGAGCACTACAGTTTCTAGAGAGGTAACTTTTTAGCGTAAAAGAAGCTTGTTTGATGGTAGCAATTAAATTGCCCCCATATTAAATAAGACTCTTCCTTCCTTGCAATTCATATTTCTCATCACAGTGAACAACAGGAAGCAGCTGAGCACATGCTGCTCTATTGTAGGCACAGGGACATTGCCATCCTCCACCAGGAGCACGCACAGTCTAACAGACATATGTCCCAGAACATGCACCCCATACAGCCTGTATGTGCCAAGAACCGGCATTTAGGAAGTATAATGAAATCATCTCAACATTTATATCTTCAAACTCAAAATGCATTATAAATCTCAGAGCGGATAAGTGAGGAAAATGAGTAGTGTTCTTATTCTGGTACCAAGGGAGAGGGTTGTGCATTTCTTAATGTCTTTACCAATATTCCCTTAAGTTTTCTGTAATTTCAGAATTTTTATTCCATAGAGAAGTTTTTTCTTCCTCTTAATCTTTTTTCTTTCTTTCTTGATTTCCAATGAAGTAAGTGAAACTAGGATTGTGCTGAAAAGACAGAGAGAGAGAGAGAGAGAGAGAGAGAGAGAGAGAGAGAGAGAGAGAGAGAGAGAGAACTCCATGGATATTTTTAGGTCCCCAAGGTGAAGAAACTGCCTAAGGGAGTCAAGAATACCTAGACCAGATTTTTTCCAGTGTATGCTGTTCTGTATCTTTAAGGAGGCAATTAGGTATTCTTGTGTATTAGTGACTGCCCCATTTTCTCCACAACTCAGGTGATACAAAGAGCCTTTAAGAGGCCATATTTTAAGTGAGACATTTATTGCTGGAGAAAAAAAAATGTATGATTCTAATTTAAAGTCCCTGGGAACTCCCTTTGTACAGATGCCGGCAGGTTTCACACTGGAAAGCCTAACTGCTCTCAGCTCTCATTGTCATTTCTAGCCAAGCCATCATTAGCTGCAAGCCAGAGTTAAAGAACCTGATAAGAGTCCCTGAACCCAAGGGTTTTTATATATTTAAAGCAATCCTGCTCAACCTGGCACAATGCTAACTACAGACACAATAAGGAGCCGAAAGCAGTGCAAACTTTGTAGCATCTATACCTGAAAAAAATCATAATAAATAAATAAAATTAGGGATGTTTTGAATGTGCCTGGGGCTATCAGGCTTTTCACTGGGCTATTTGTGTCTCAACAGCACATGGGAATCTCAATCAACGCTCATCTACAACCAACCATTGACAAACTCAGGGGTTCTATCACAAGCTAGGATAGATACAAACCTAGAAATCACCAAAGGGAAGTGGGGTCCTGAGAGCTGTCATTCCTTCTTAACAATGTTTAGCAAAATCACAATTAAGACATTGAAAAGAAGCTTCAAAATAAACACTAAAATATCTTTATAACCCTAGGTCACACCTTAAAAAAAATTGCAAACATTGAACCCTGTAGAAAACCTTCCCAATTGTGTGTTCTTACAATTTAAAAGGGATTTGGAGGGCTTCTTCCTCAAAGTACAGATTTCCATGACTTCCCCTTCAAGAGAGGCATACCTAAAAGATTATTGATTCAGTTCTGAAGGACACTGTGTTTATTGTGGAGGAAGCCATTGCTGGGTGCAAGTGTGAGAAATTAATGACAGCTTTGTGAGTGTCCACGCTGTGCTGTGGAACCAGTGGGCAACTGTCAATCTATATGATAATACATTCCCAAACTTCATAAAGTCAGTGATGTGAAAAAGCATCGATTTCTCTGTGAGCTAAACAGAATGTGTCAGAGAGAAAGAGCGAGAAGTTTAGTGAAGTTAACACCCCAACCTGCAGTTTCCTTGTACCTCTCTTTATGGATCTTGAAGAATGTAGGTTAAAACATGTGAAATATTTTATTATCCTGTCCCCAAATTAGAAAAAAAATGCACATTAGACATAGAATGTATGAAATATTTAAGGATTCTTTGAAAGGGAAAAAGATCATATATCTATATATTTTAAAATAACATCACCCAGCTTGATCTCTGCATTCGATATATTAGACAGCTTTAGATACTTCAATACCTTTGGAATTTGCCAAGAGCACTCACCTACAGAACTGAATAGTGTCTCTAAGTGTACTTTTCTTGATTGCATTATAACTGGCATCAAGGGGAAAAAATCAAGATATTGTATCAAAGGGTTCAGTTTCTATCAGTATTCAGGGACTTACAGAGACTTTGCCTGACTACAAAATGTTCAGATACCATGCATTTCAGTAATGTCGGATAAAAGAAACTTTACCTGGTCTATCAAATACATAATTAATTGCAAACCTTTCCCACCCACAGAAGTTCTAGGTATATTCAAGACATGTTTATTTTTTTAATTTTATAATTTTTTTGTTTTTTATAGGGCTTTAGTGGAAATCTCTTATTTGTTTGAGTTTTTCAGAGTTGTATATAAATAATTTAAGAAGGTGGGAAGTCTATAAATATGTGCAAAGAACACAACATAGATAGTTCCTTGTATAACTAAGAGAATGCCAACCATGGGATATTTTCTCAAATGCCTTATTTATAATGTGTTGTGGTTTTTTGGATTGCAGTGATTTTGTTTATTAGATAACCAAACCGCTTCCATTTAAACACTGTGTGACACATGCCGAAGTTTAAAAGAGACGCCAGTAAATGGGTTTGATGTATGTTTTCACGAAAACTTTTAAAAGTAATCTCTTAGCCAATAAGGCCCTCAGAGGGCTGAATGTGCCAACTGTCAGGATTCTGTTAAAAATGCAAAAGGAGTCAAGTGCAAAATTTTCTTGAGTGTTCACCCTGATTAGCTGCAGGAATGAAGCAGTAAGACCTATCATCTCCAATGTGGAATAAATTATTTTGAAATTAAAAGTAAACTTCAGTGCAACAAAGTGATGTCTTTTCAAATACACATGAATCAATCAGGAAATGCTGTATTTCCAACACAGTTGTGAGACTGAAAGCATTTGGCTATGAGCATACATTTACAACAAACTGCCTGCCTGGAAATTTCTCTTTCTCCTTTTCAATGAAAGGAGATATTTAAGTTTCTCTAACAGAAGTTTCTGAGATTTTACACAAACATTCCTAACTGTTATATTTGTAAACATTTTAATGGTAATTCTTTAAGCAAACAGGCAAGTCTATTCATAACATGTAGAACATTTGAGATTTTCTTCAAAAGTCAGCTGTACCTAATTTATCTTTTTTTAAAAAGTGTTTTTGACTAAACACATTTCTAAGTCTTGTAGAAATCCAGAAATAAACACCTTGTCTCTTTAAAGACTTGTGCAGGCTTCCCTGTATTCTCCTCTTAATGATCCGAAACATTTAATTCTCAAGGTTTCATTAAAACACACCTACAAAGCTGATGGATGGGCCACAGCGATCTGTGATGGAAGATGCGGGAATCCGTTAACCTATATAGGTACTAAGAGGGAAAGCAAATACAGGAGAAGCCTGCTTGGAAGACAAGACACTTCCTATACATCATTATTATACCTCAAATCATGGGCTCCAAGGTTGATCTTCCATATGGATATGAGGCATTGCTGTCTGGAAATGAAAGTTGAAGGTAAGGTAGGGTTCTTCACAGAACTTCATGGGAAAGGGAAAGAAAGAAATAAAGACAAAAACCTAGTTTGCTATTACTGGGAAAGAAAATCAATACTAAGACTTAGGAACTTGGGGAAGAGAACATTCTCCAAGGACAGGTTAGAGTTTATCAAGCCGCCTCTTTGATGGTGTTATTTACTTGCTAATAAGACTAAATGACTACACTTGAATAGTGGGTTACCATCAAAATGTGATTTTAAAATTCTCATCTCCAGTGTGTGTGCTAGATGCTATCTCATTTGTTTTATTACCCCAGGCTCAGGCCGGAGAGACAAGGTCAATTTAAAAGCAAAGGAAATGAATGTTTTTTTAATTTTATTTATTATTTATTAAAACTCTTAAAATAAAACAAAACCAAGAAGCACCCCTAAGTCCCCCATAACGTAATGCCTAGACCATGGAAAGGTAGATAGGAACTGCCCTACCATTGTCGTCATCTGACTTGTTCTCGTGGTCAGAATCGGTCAGAGTAAGGGCTGAGTTCTCGCGGCTGGACAGACCGGAGCTGCGCCTGGATTTTATCCCTCGTCCCCACAGTCTAATGGCGTGTTCTGGAGACATCCCTCCCTCGGTGTCCGAGTCTGCATCCGACCCAGTGCTCAGGGAGTAGCCCTGGTGGAGGATCCCCATGTCGGAACAGTAGCCACTTCGGTGAGGGGAGGGCTCGCAGATCCCCAACTCGGCCAGGGTGAAATTAGTCCCTAGAATAACAACAAGAGAGAGGGGGTTACCGCGTGGGAAGGTTGCAATGTGTCCCATCAGTCCAAAGGGTGCACTTGATTTTCTATAATATACTATCAAAGGTCAGGAGCGACAGGGGTACTCAGTCAATATTGAGGTGCGTTAGAAATAGGTGAAAGTGTCACTCAGTTTAACCACAGTAAGCTTTGACTTTATTTCAGAGATATTTTGTCACTTAACACCATTGGGAACCATCAAAGCACTGTGGACCTAATTAGTATATACCAAAGATTTATTTTTGTCTATTTTATTGGTAAATTTTGTTTACATTAAAAAATCATGATTTTTACAGATGATATTATTGATGTTTACTATGGACAAGGAAGCTAGGACCAGAGAATTTAAATGGCCCTCTTGCTTCAGCTGTCACTGTGCTGGGATTAGAGGTCTGGGCCACCATTTCTTTTGTCTTTATCTAGTTATGTAGTTCATGACATTGGTGCAAAGGCAGTGAAGTGATTGACTTCTATACTATCAGTAGAGAGAGCCATGTAACACCATCATCATGGGTGAGGGAAGATTTAAGTATCTCTAAATAAACCAGTCCCCATCACTCATTACTGGAAATTTGTGTTGAAGCATGATACTCTAAAACACTCCACATACATGGTACCATATTTTAGTTTTCGTGCTAGAGAACATCAGCTATTTTATGAATTTAGTGTTAAAAGGCCCTACCTGCTGCAAGGTGAGGCTGCCAAACCCTGCCCTCCACCGAGGGACTGGGCTTCTCTCCCAGAGGTCCTTCACTGCATACCCAGACATCTTGGTTCCATAGCCCCCTTTTCTGCCCTATCTCCCCTTTTCTCCTCTTCCTGCCCTCTCTCTCCCAACCTATCAACCCGCGCGTCATGTGCTTCCCTTTCCCCTCAGCCTCCCTCGCTGTTCCCAATAAATCTGCATTTATATAACATAGTTTCCTCTCTCCGTTAACTCATTCTTTTTTTAGTTAATCATGCTTCCAATTTGTGCACTCTTATTCTGGATTTTTACTTTTCTTTCTTCACTGCATAGTGCTCTGTCAACAGGTATATTGGACTGTGTGAAGGAAATGAACCTGAATAATACACATAAGTGTCCCTGCCTAGTGAGCATTATTCACTGGAGAATTAAGCAAGCACAAATTCCTGCCATATAGGGAGGTCATCCATGGTCCATGGGGAGGGACGGAAGTCCTTACAGGACAGAGAGTTGCTATTTTCTTTAAGGACAGTTTGTCAGCTGCTGTGAAAACACTCTGCCCAGTGTTTTCCATTGCAGTTTTCACCCTACTCCCTCACCCCTTAGAGATAGGTATTCCCTTATCACTGGATACTAAGAAGCAAGTGTGAGTCTCATCAGTCTCATGAAAGAGAAGGTACTAACTTCATATACATCCATTCTCTGGGTTGCAAGACCCTTCTCTCTGTTGTTGAAATAACTGGAAACAGTTGTTTAATATCAACATTCTCCCATCTTGTCTTCAGAGTAAGTGAAGCACATTCCTTCATAATCCCCTAATAAATGAAAACAACCTAAACTCAAATACACCTCTTTATAATTCCATGAGTAGTCTGTTTCCATCTCTAAATAGAGTATGTATTAAGACAACTTTGCAAATAATTTTTCCTCATTCTATTATTTAGTCTACAATTCAAAGAACTTTGAAGGAAAAGAAGCAATTCTCCAATGAAATGATGCTTGCATTCAGAGCAACTCCTATACCCAGTGGTCTGAGTGGTGGGATATGAAGCCTAAGTAAGCACAGGCCAAGAAACAGTAGAAAAATCATGACACCTCTTATTTGCATATAAAACACATCTGAAAACAAACTTAAATTATTTTTTGTTATCCTACACCAAACTTGGGGCCATCATGTGTCAGGTATAACTTTTATAAGATTTAAAGTAACCACATATGGTAACAAGGAAAGAGTCTATTTTTAAGGTTTCAGCTTTGAGCTTGAAGCTTCTGTGCTTCAAATGAGCACCATTGCAGACAATTGGACGTGCCGTGTTCAATTCAAAAGAAAAAGACATTCAATTCAATTAGTTGAACTGAAGATTGTCCCCTAAAAAGAAAATGATTTTTTCAAGAAATTACCTCTGGAGGCATAGTCTTCCCAAGGGAAGAGCCCACTAGTTGGCTGTCCAATACCAAATGGAAAACCCTAAAATCATACATACAAGAACACTACACAGAGTAGGTTATCTTTAGGAATTTATATTTGTGTTCACATTATTTAAAAATTAAGAAAAGAGGATATGAACTGGAAAGAAAGAAAAGGGAGGTTTATAGAAGGATTTGAAGGAGGAAGACGGAAGGGAGGAATTATATAAGTACATTAAATTTCAAAATCAAAATGCCAACAAAGTTACACTCTAAACTTCTATTTGAAAAAATAGCTTTCCTCTCCAAATGGCAATTTCCACATAACTCCTAGTTGTTATCTTTCTGTTTACCATTAATACATGAATAGGGGCTTTATTCTAATTCCCAGAGGCAGATTCTAGTCCAAGGCTCCTCAGGATTCTTAGTTTACCACATGAAGATGTTAAGCCACAAACACAGTAGAGGGAAAAACAACAATAACAAAATGAATCAGTCTGTAATTTGTTAAATCATTTAACAAGTACCTGTTGTTCTTTGTGCTATGGTAAATATTGAGGATATAACACTGAGCATTATAAAAATGGAGTTCTTTGACATTACAGCCTAATTGGGAAGGAGGGATTAATCTATGCCCTGATAAATGCCATACAGAGGAAGGAAAGAGAGCCATGAAAGGTCACCTAGGGTACAGTTTTTCATGTCTTCACAGCTTATCTGCCAGGTGCTCATCTTGTGTGAAGAGTTTGCATGGAAAGATATTGCATGGAATTCTCACTACTGAGAAATCATCATGACATCTTTGACCTGCTCTGAGCACACCCACATTTTCTGTACATTGTTCCATATGAGTTGATGTTAGACAACCATTCTTTAAGTCATTCATCTTATAACTTGCAACCTCATATTATAAGTTTCCCTCCAGAACTGAAAGGGCTGTGTGTGTGGGGGGGGGAATGTTAAAATAATATCAACTGTCTGCTTGATAGTGCTTTGCTCAATGATGGAAGGCTGAGAGTGCTTTAATTCATTGGGTGTACTTATGTCTTCATTAAGCTCCATCGTGGCTTTGAATGGAAGAGAGAGACCAGTCATTGTGTGACTCTCTAAGCTAAGATGGCTGGTAGGAACCAGGCAACCCTTCATATCTTCTTTACAACTGTGTACATAGAAAGTGGAGGCACATTCCCTACATATTCAGAGAACACATGCTTTCCTTACATCTACATCCAGCTTTTCTGATGTAACTGACTAAGGCAGATATGCAGGATCTGTGGGCTTATTTCATGTCACATATATATTTCATACCTCTACTATTAAATTGACCAATGTGGCCCATATACTAGAAGACTAGATTGAGGATTTTTACAGATAAATGGTCAAGCCGAAACTATAATATTTTTAAAATTTTTTTTATTTTTTAATATTAGTTACAGTTTATCAACTTTGTATCCCAGCTTTATCCTGCTCCCTCATTCCCTCCCAGTCCCACCCTTCCTCCGTCATCTCCTCCCTACCCCTTTCCAAGTCCACTGATAGGGGAGAACCTCCTCCCCTTTCATCTGACCCTGGTTTATCAGGTATCTTCAAGACTGGCTGCAAAGTCCTCCTCTGTGGCCCAGCAGGATTGCTCCTCCCTCGGTGTGTGTGTGGGGGTGGGGGGGAGGTCAAAGAGCCAGCCACTGAGTTCATGTCAGAGACAGTCTCTGTTCCCCTTACTAGGGTACTCACTTGGATACTGAGCTACCATGGGCTACATCTGAGCAGAGGTTCTAGGTTATATCCATACATGGTCCTTGGTTGGAGAAACAGTCTCATAAAAGATCCCTGTGCCCAGATATATTTGGTCCTTGTAGAGTTCCTGTTCTCTCCAGGTCATATTAACTCCCCCTTCTTTCTTATGATTCCCTGCACTCTGCCAAAGGTTTGGTTATGAGTCTTAGTATCTGCTTTGATACACTGCTAGGTAGAGTCTTTCAGAGACCTTCAGTGGTAGGCTCCTATAATATTTGTAATTGACAATTTTGGTAAACTTCAAAATACAGAGAGAAAAATTGTCGGATATCTATTAGTTCATCAAGTGAAGGGAACACAAGTCTATCAAATAATTTCTTCGTAAGATGTTTCAGGCTTTTGTTACCATTTTTGTGATTATAATCTCAGTTTATTACCCAGATTCTTTTCACAACACTTTGAGAAAGAAATCTAGCAATAGGTACTGACAGCTGCCCTTTGATGCCCACGTTATATGTGAGGATGCAAGCTGGAGTAAAGATACATCCATGCGTTACGGCCATAGCTTTATTTTCTAAGTTTTCACCAGCTCCTCACACTTCAAAATAACCTTTAACAACGAAAAGCACATGTGTAGCTAAGTCAGAATTACCATGCCATGGTAATACCAGAGTATACAAATAGCACTGAAAATGTCAGCATTGCAACAGATTTTTCTACTATGAGGGGCAAGTAGATAAAAGTTAACTGAAGTAATGGAGGGGATGCAATATAGAAGGCTGCAAGGATGGGAACTATAAAAGCGATAGTCGAAAACCCCAAATCAAGTTAGATAAACGAATAGAACACACTAAAACAGTCCTTAATGACCACATATAAAATTTGTTTCCATTGTGTAAAAGTACCACAATTTCTGTATCCATTCCTCAACTGAGGGACATGTGGGTTGTTTCCAGGTTTTGGCTATTACGAATAAAGCAGCTACGAACATAGTTGAGCAAATGTCCTTGTTGTGTACTTGAACATCTTTTGGATATATGCCTAGGAGTGGTATAGCTGGATCTTGAGGAATCACTATTCTTAATTGTCTAAGAAACTGCCAAATTGATTTCCAGAGTGGTTGTACAAGTTTACATTCCCACCAGCAATAGAGGAGGGTTCCTCTTTCTCCACATCCTCTCCAGCATGTGTTGTCACTTGAGTTTTTGATC
>CM053757.1:25934878-26068864 GCA_028658305.1 Pachyuromys duprasi
GTGTTTTTCTGCCATTCTACAGTTCTCTACAGAGAGTTCTCTGTTTAGCTCCATACCCCATTTTTTAATTGGATTACTTGATTTCTTTCTTTTTAACTTCTTGAGTTCCTTATATATACTGGATATTAGCCCTCTGTTAGATATAGGGTTGGTGATGATCCTTTCCCAGTCTGTAGGCTCTCCTTTGGTTTTGATGACAGTCTTTTTTGCTTTACAGAAGCTTTTCAGTTTCATGAGATCCCATTTATTGATTGTTGGTCTTAGAGCCCGTGTTGTTGGTGTTCTGTTCAGAAAGTAGTCTCCTGTGCCAATGAGATCTAGGGTCTTTCCCACTCTTTCTTGGTACTTTTATACAATGGAATATTACTCAGCAATTAAAAAGGAGGAAATCATGAAATTTGCAGGCAAATGGTGAGACCTGGAAATGATCATCCTGAGTGAGGCATCCCAAAAGCAGAAAGATGAACATGGTATATACTCACTTATATAGACCTATAAGATAGGATAAAAATACAGAAATCTATGCACCTAAAGAAAATAAACAAGAAAGAGGACCTGGGTTAAGAGGATTAATACTAACTTAGAAAGTCAAGTGGGACGGACATTGGATGTAGGAGTAAACAAGTAGCAGGACAAGAGCCTACCACAGAGGGCCTCGGAAAGACTCTTCCTAGCAGTGTATCAAAGCGAATATTAAGAAACGTAACCAACCCTTTGGCAGAGCGCAGGAAATCATATGAAAGAAGGGAGAGTTAGTATGACCTGGAGAGGCCAGGAGCTCCGCAAGAACCAAATACATCAGGGCACAGGGGTCTTTTATGAGACTGTCTCTCCAACCAAGGACCATGTATGGTTATAACCTAGAACCCCTGCTTGTATGTAGCAAATGGTAGCTCAATTCCCAAGTGGGTATACTAGTAAGGGGAACAGAAACTATTTTGGACATGAAGTCAATGGCTGGCTGTTCGACCACTCTGTCCCCCGAGGGAGGAGCAGCCTTGCTAGGCCACAGAAGAGGACAATGTAGCCATTCCTGAAGAGACCTGATAAGCTAGAGCTAGATGGGAGGGGAGGAGGTCCTCCCCTATCAGTGGACTTAGAAAGTTGCAGGGAGGAGATGAGGGAGGGAATGCAGGAGGGGGCTACGGCTGGGATACAAAGTACATAACTTGTGATTAATATAAAATAAAAATAAAAAAAGATTAAAAAATGTGTTTCCATCCACCCACATTCATTTATTGTGTGTCTTCTCATGTCCATAAATAGACACATCATCAGTTGCATGTGATGGTGCCAGAGAAGTAGAAAACGCCAATAAAAAATTAAGTCATGAAGCTTAGAAAAGTGAAGATTTTCATGAAATCAAGAAACATAAATATAAGAAAACTCTGGACTTCAAGAGAGGTCCACAGAACCAAAGTGAATCCAAATTAACAAAAGCAAACAGAAATGGTATGGTTGAAGTATGCATGGGAACTTTCAAAGGTGAATTCAGCACTTTCTGGCTCTGGGCCTAGATGAAATATCTACTATGGACAGCTGCAGTTCCTCGGCATTACACATAATGCCATATGTTCTGGTTTGATGACTGAATGGAAGGCTTATGTATTAAAAGTTTGGTTTCTGGTTGGAGGCACTACTGAGAAGTGATTGGATGCTAACAGTGCTTAGTTTATTAATAAATGTGCCAATAATGAGTTCCTTTTGAATGTTCTGTTAGGATGTAGTGCCTGGTTGGAAGACGTGGACACAATGACTCCGGAGAATGCCGCATGTCCTCACACCTTTTCCCTCCACCCCACTCTTTCCATCCCTTCCCTCTCCTTGTCTTGTCTCCATGAGGTCAGCAATTTTTGCTTCAACACTCCCTTCTACAATGATGTTCTGTCTTTCTACAGGCCCAGAAACAATACATCCAACCAACCAGTTACTGACCAAAACCTTTAAAAGTCTCTGCCCATGCAGATCTTTCCACTATTCAATAGTTATTCTTGAGTCTTTTCCATAAGAGAAAACTGATGACTAAAACACATAAGACTTGAAAGGAGGAAGAAGAGCACAGACGTATTAATGTGTTTGGATACGAGGCACCCCAGAGCAGTTGAGTTCCCTGGTACTTCATTTCTCCTCACGCACCACAGACCTGGCAGTATAGAGATATGCAATTTCCAAACACCAACAGAAGCAGACAGTAGAAAGCAGCAACTATATACTGCCATAAGAAGGGTTGTATACCTTCCCACCTCCACACACACAGTAGTGTGCAATTAAAAACAAGTGAGAAGGAGAACAGCTACCTGTCCTCACTCTACATGGTGGTGTCAGTGGAGCCGTGAGGGAACCCTGCATTCACTCCTTGACTTTCCTGGTCACTGTAAGTCCGCGCATGCGTTCTTGCGTGCCTGTGGATGTATATGCTTTTGTGTGCATATGTTAAGTCACATTATGGTCAGGATAAGCTTTGTAGGGAAATAATATTGGGCTTCCCTTTCTTCCGTAACCAGCTTGGTATCCACAGAGGTCCAGGGTGGAGTCTGAAGACCCAGTTTTCATACTACAGTGATGAAAATCCTTCTCTTACTCTATCCTCAACTTCTGCCTTAGAGACAAAAGAAGGAAGCAGAGACATTCGCCTCAAATGACACTCAAATTTTTCCCACTGGCTTAGGACCTGAGGAGATCCAGTTAAACATGATCAAGTTCATAACATGGCATGCCAATGAACCAGCAGAGCATACAGTGCAAACATCACTACTGATGTGAGGAACCAGGAAACAAAGGAATGATGGATGGCAACTGTTTATATGGAAGGTTACTATGAAGCCCCTAGAAAAATTAATACTCTCATAAAATATATTTGTTTACTAAAATGAAGCCTTTCTAAGGTGAAGGATAAAAAAAATAATGCAATTATACAATCATGTCATACCAAATCATAAGCACCAAACTTAAGTGCTTTGTAAAAAAGTGTGTTGCAGAGTTGAAATGTTAAATAACAAATAACAACACGAGCTGAAACACTCTCCTTATCATCATCAATTTCTGTTTTTGATTGACTGGTTGATTATGTAGACAGGGTCTCGCATAGTCTTAGTTGAGCACACACTGAGGATTCTCCTGCCTCTACTTCCCACATGCTGGGGGTGGCAGTATGCACAGTATTATTTATTCAGCTTTAAATAAATAATGTTTACTACTTAATATGGGATGTTGGTTCTTTTAGAAGTTAATTCCATTTTAAGTAGAATTTTCTGTGATTGTTTATCTTAAAACAAAGAGAATCTCATGTAAATAAACATGGGTCAGTTCTCCTGAGCAAATGTTACAGTCCACATTTTAAATTCAGTAATAAGCATAGACTCTAAATTTTTCTAGAAAGTGTTTAAGAAAAAGATCATAACGTTGCAAGTCTTTTTAATCATCATAATGGAAGTAATTTATCCTGATATCTTATTTCTTGCCAGACAGTAAGAAAAATATAGCAATTATAGGTGATAAAATAATTTTATTTCTTTTTGATTAATTAAAATAAATTGCCAATTTTTTTACTTTGTTTAAAATAAATATGTTTAAATATGAGTGATTGTAGATATGTATGAGTTATAGAAAATAATCAGTATAAATCAATTACCTACATTATATGAAACATTGCAGTCATACAAATCTAAACAGCCATGCATTGTGCATGCAGTGATCATGATTTTGAAAGACACTAAAGAAACTGCTTATGAATTCTAATGTTGTATGCTTACATATACTAAAATTCTTATCGTAAACTCTCTCTTAATGCCCTTCTAAAGTTCACACATTCAGATATTTTCCCAAGTGTTGACAAAACTGTTCACCAAAATCCCATAGCTTAAAGCAGAGAGTAGGCGTTTTGCATTCCTTGTCAGAAAAATTTAAGCCAAATATTTATATTTCAAAAAATAAAACACATGGCAAAAATAATTACTATTTTGTTTCACTTGTAATACCTGAAAGGGTAATGCTTTGCTGCTTCTAAAGTTTTGAATTAATTGTCTTCAGCTCTATGAATATCTATGTGTCCATAGCTTTTATAATTTGTAACTGGGCTCATTCTAACAGTCTGAATCAAAGATAGACCAGAATGGCTAAGAAAGGCCGGATGCTTTGTTACCTGGGCTTTCCTAGTGAGCAGAACTCTCAAAAAGAAATGTGAAAGCAGTATTCTGCTCTAAGGTGGTGGCATTTTCCTGTTCCAACCCGAGCAAAGGCCAATTTGGAAACCTCTAAAACATATACAGACAAAGGTGTTGTTGAACAAGTGGCATTTCATAATTAGAAAATTAAATGCCCAGGACCAGCTAGGATTTCTGCTGAGGAGAACTTCCAGGTCGAAACTCCACTGTTACACTTAAACTCTGTGCCAACCACTGATCCTGCGTGACTGTGCGATGCCATGACGAAGGCAGGCATTCATCTAAACACGTAGATGCTGCCTCATCCTTCGGAGAAGTCAGGCGAGACAAAAGAAAGAAAAGAGCGCGAGTTAGCTGCGATGGTCTGTGTGTTCTGCAACAACCGCTAAGAAATGAGTTACGTTTAGTGAGGGTTAACGAGTACTGCAGGCATGGTCTTAAATACATTAACTTGTAGCTTGCAAATTATTCAGGGCATTGGCTCTGTAAAAATAGTCAGTAAACAGAGCCTGGAGTTAAGAAAGGGGGAGTCGGAATTTGTCTGTTTTGAAACTATTTAAATATAGTTAACAAATAGTCTCAGAATTATTTACTCAGTTGAATCTCCATTCACTTATTTATACAGCGTACATAATAGCAGTATCTATCTTCATGGGGTTTGTCTTATTGTCCTACCTTGTTTGTCTTATTACTTTCTTGTTTCCTCCTTCTTGTCTCTAGATTTGATCTATGGATAGTTTCTTTTTCCCTTACAGCTAAGCAAGATTCTTCTTTGCTCATGATATCTGTTTTCCTGTATATTTCTTAGGTTATTAATCTATACCCTTATATATAGAAATTATCCAAATGACTCCATTCAGTTACTTTGTTTTATGAATCTAAAACTCCCTGAGTATATATTTATGTTCAGCTGTTCTTCAGTTTTTATAATAGCAATTTCAATATCTATGTCTATAACTATGTATGTATGTATTGTGGTAGATTTTGCTATGCAGTCCTGGATGGCCTTGAACTCACAGAGATCTACGTGTCTATACATAGGGTTGTTTATCTTAAAAGCTTGTACTGCCATACCGACCCCAGTTTATGTACCTTCTCTCATTGCTACTAACTTGCCATTTGTTTGTTTAGCATCATGGAAGCACACATATAGGAATGTCCCACTGTGTTTATTCCTAGAGTTTATTAAGATACACTTTCTATCCGTCTACAGCTCTTCCATAGGAACTTACCGTGCCTCACTATTCCAGATTTCTCATTTTACAGAAAACTGCATCAGTGTATAATGGCTAATGATCAAAGGACATCTGAGGTAACTTAAGTTGTATAATATTCATCATGTTTTATTATTTCATCTAAGTTGTCATGCTTTGATGCTGTTTCCCTTTAATGAATTTCATGTTTGGTCTTTATTGTCAGCTTTGATCCAGCCTTTATTGGTTATTTCCTATTTCTCTATTTCCTGGATTAATTAATTAATCAATTAATTAATCAAGTAATTAATTAATCAAGTAATTTAGCTCTACTTTCTTTGCATATTTGGTTGTTCATCTTTTCAAAGTTCCTGTGGTAGAAATGTGGTCCTCTCTCTAACACATAAGTTGCCTTCATCCCTTACCTAAGGATGCAAACCTCTAACTCTCCCCTCTATCTCTTGTCCTGTTCCACCAGTGAGTGAGTAGAGAAAACCTGGACCTGTGGACTTCACTTTTAACTATGATTATTATTACTGTTATTATTATACTCGCCCTTTGTCATCCTTCTCACCTCTCACTTTTGCTATTCGCACTCAGAATTTTATGTCTTAGGACCAACTGATCCTTTACTCAATTTGAAATGTCCATTTTTATTTTTGTCTGTAGTCTTGTGTTATACTGAGCCTCTTACTTGTTGCTCTAAACGATAAACCTATCTTTCCATTTGTTTATATCCAAATTTCCTGTGTTTTTGCGGCTGGCCCCCCCATAACTAGGACTTGATACTTAAGAATTTGACAATCTTTAAATTGATATGGTAATTCACTTTTATTTATAATCAGTGACGTTGGGGGAATTAGGTTTATTTTTTATTATATTTTCCTTTTCCCTACTGTTAGTCCTTCTTCTCCTAGTTTCTTGTGGGTTAGTACATTTTCTAAAGTTTCGCCGCTGTTTTTCTCTTGGCTCTCTGGCTATCTACTGACACACGTGGGAGCAGTGCTCCGGGGACCATGTGTAGCATTTTATTCCACTGGCTGTTATCTTACCCTTCAAAGGCTGGGACTCCCATCTTTCAAAATATATAATTTCTTAGTTGCAACGTTTCTCAGCCACTGTCTTTCTTAAATATTTTTGCACTTTATTCTCTATTTTCTGTACTAATTAGTTTTCATGTTGTCCCTCTCCCATTGGCTGCTATAATTTAACCTTTTTGTGTACTATAGATTACTAAACTCTTTTTATTTTTTTAGTTGACTAATTCTCCCTTTGTTTTCATGCATCCATATTTTCTGGGTAGGCTAAATATTTTTTCATTAATTTTAATGGTTTTTACTTCATTTATAGAATCCATTGTACTTTGCAATGTTGGTCAGTTTAATTATAATAGGCAATAGTTTGTATCTCATGTTATATTATTTTATGACTTTAAAGGTCAAAATCAATCATTTATTGCTTCTCTCACTTTCAATATTAAATGATTATAATTTCTTTTAATCTTATTTTTAATCTTAGCTCACATTGGCTTATTTTAATTTCCAAACTCCTGTGAACAGAAACATGGTTTGAATTTGCTTATGCTCAAACCATGTGGCCCTGTTCCCACCTACCTCTCTTCTGTTTACTCTGTGAGTATAGGCATCTGTGTCTCATATACCCTTCTCACTTTGGTCTTTCTATTGTCATTCCAAAAGCATTCCTTGGACTCCATGGAATCCCACTGTTGGCTTGCAACTCAGATTTTATTTATTTTTATTTTACTACTATTATTAATATAACATTTATTTTATTTTCATTTTTGTGTCTGTATATCTGTGTGTCTATGTGCCATCTGTATGTCTGTGTGTCCGTGTACATAAATGCCATTTGTGTACAGGGACCAGAAAGGGGCATTAGATCTCCTGGAGCTGGAGTTACAAACAGTGTGTGAGCCACCGTGTATGGGTGAGAAGAGGAGCAGTCAGCACTCTTAGCTTCTAGGGCATCTTTCCAGTCCCACTGCTCAGTGTGCTTGCTTGTTTGTTTAGTATCACATGTCAGCATTTTATGTTCACGAAGGCATTGCTGGAGGCTTAAACATGGTATCAAACCATGATTTCTAATAATCTGACATTTGTTACTAAAAGGGGGGAGGGACAGGCAGTGTCAGGTAGAACATGTGATGCGAGTCAGTCTGAATTATCTGAGGAGCTATTTGGGAGGTGTCAGCCTATGCAGTAGGTACAGTGTGCAAGTTTTTCTTAGCATAATATTTTATTGATTATCTGGGAATTTCACACAACACATTCTGGTTACCCTTACTTCCCAGTCCTTTCAGGTCCACTGTCTGCCTCTGCCCTTTTGCCTTCCCCCCAACAACAACACACACACACACACACACAAAGATCAAAACAAAGAAAACAAGTCCAATTTGTGTTGTACACAGAGTCACTGGAGCATGGTCAAACGTCCGGTGGCCATCCCCTTAAAGAAAATCGAGTCCTTCCACACCTCTACTCCCATCAATAGCCATCTGGTGTGGAGAGCTATACTTTAGCATCCTTATCACAAATTTTAAGAGTTCCCTTGCCACGGTTGTTAATTTTTGTGTGTGTATGTCTGGGGGAAGGGGGACTTGTCAAGATTTTTAATTCAGCTTTTTATCTATTTGGTGGTTTTATTTAGTTGCCTTTTATTGTGCCAAACTATTTATTATTGTATTTCAACCTTCACACTTATAAAGTGAAAGAATAGCTGTACCTGCAGTATTCAGTCCTTTTGTACTATATACACATATGTAAATTAAGAGCATCCCTGAATAACATAGCCAATGTGTCTTAGCTATTATTGTTAATATTATTGCTATTATTTCATTGAGTAATTGTGAAACTGTAAAACGATGGTCAATAAGATGGAGTTCCATTGTCAAATTTATTCTATCATAATCTAAACCATACCTAGCTCTAATTAAGCTGCATGTATTTCAATGTAGTCAATGTTTATTTCTGTCATGTTTTATAATAGCCTCTTTTCTCGGTGTAATACAAAGAATATTTGATATGTCAGGAGAGAAGCTACCAACATTACATGAAATTTTAACAAAGGCAAATGACATTTGCATTCTCAGCATTTACCCAGGTCCCTGTTTCCATTATGCACTTGATGTTTTGAAAACATTTTGACTTTCTCATCAGTGAAGGATTATTCTCGATCTCAAGAGTTAATTACCTCATCTACAATCTGACGTCTTGTGAAATGGATGATCGCGGTCTACTGCCAGGTGAATATATGGCAGGTATTTTACCTCGGCAGCTAATCAGACTCCAGGTTGTGATGGCAAATATTTGGGGGGAAATGCTAATGTTATATGCTCTTATTTGTAAAACAATTCCTTTAAATCAGGCACTGCATCACCAAGCACTGCAAGGGTTTGGGTAGTTGTCTCAAACCATGTAGAGCATACAGCAGTGGAGTTTATAGGAAATGGCAAGACCATAGTTTCCTACTGACTGCTAGCCCCCATTAAACTAGAGAGTAATTGAAACTGAGTTCAGAGATTTCCTTTGCTTCCTTTCCCACCTTGCTTCCTGTGTTCCAAACACATGCCGTAGGTTACGAATACATGTAAAGCCTTAATTACAGTTAGCATCTGGCAGCTGTTGACTTACAGAGAGCTGTTGAGTCACACTAAACTCCAGTCAAAAAATGAATTCAGGATTAGAAAGCAGAAGCTATCTAAATAGGGTAAAAAAGGAGTAAAAAAGTCCATGCCATTGCAGTGGAAAGGGCACACCATCAGCACGGCGCCATCCACAGTGTGAGGGACACTGAAACTAATAGCTCCCAACAATCCGAGAGCCCAATTCTCCCTCATTCCCACCGTGGCCAGTGAGTGCCATTCAGCAAAGGTCCTTGCATCCACTTCTATCAATATGTTATGACTGCCCTCTCCTCTTTCTGAGACAATCGCTTCAGGAGGAATTGGCATGGGCTGAGGGGTCAAAGACATCTTCTTAACAGTAAAAGGTCTGATGTTTTCTGCTCAGATGTTGGTGCCGTCAGATGTGTTAAATCCTCTCTTTTATATATTGCTTATCACAGCAGTCTCTTAGAAAGAAAAGGGTCCTGAAAAATAAGTGGAAAAAAGAAGGACAGATCTTTCACAAGGACAACCATTTGTTATCAAACATTTAAAAAATTAACATAGATTCTTGGTCTTTCTTAAAACAAACATATCTCAGGTTATAAGCAGTGAATTATAGAAAACACAATTTAAGACATGAAAGAGGACCTACATGTTATTTATCAAAATATGTAATATATGTATGGTAGAATGGTAAATTGGACCAGAAATGCATGCCAATTCTTCACAGCTATCTGGAGTAAAAGAAGAAGAATATGATTGGTGAGAGAAAAAGGCTCCATGTGAAGCCTTTGCTCCATGTGAGCAGTTGCTAATGGCACGTCATGAGCTTTGCTCAAGGAAAAGGTAACATTTAAGGAAAGTCCCATTACTATACAAGGCTTGAAAGTGCTCTTCTGATGAGCCATATTCACAGCCTTCAGCAAAGACTTCATGACACGGAACAAGGCAGTCCTTCAGTGCCAGAAGGAGAATGCCTGGTGCATTATAGACAGCACATATGGCTTTGTGGCTTCTCAAATGACCTTGCAAGAAGGTATCTGAGTTAGAGAGCTGGGCATGGTAGGGCTTTGGATTTGATTATTCTGTGACTAAAACCTTGTTTTAAAATGTGTGTATGTGTTTATAATGGGTTTGCACATGCACATTTGTGTGGGCATGACAGGCCAACTTGTTTTGCCAATCTCAAGGGACAGGCATGTGAATAGGTCTTTGACTTTCTACTTATTTGCTATAGTCGCTTGTTGTTCATTGCTGCCTTTAGGCTAGCTGGCTGGCAGGCATCCAGGGTTTCTCTTGTCTCCCCTTCTCATCTCATCATAGAAGCCCTTGGATTAAAGACTTGCATTAGAGCATCCAGCTTTACATGTTTTCTGGAGAAGTGCTCTTCTGTGGCTTTTGTTTCCCCTGAGTTATTTTTTTGTCCAAACTTAGGAATTTTAGTTAGAGTGGAAGGAAAAGCTATTGGGTCTTAGGGATGACACTGTCTCACATAAAACTGACACGAACTGCTCTCTCTGACTATTGCTTTTGAGTATTAGGGAAGAGTAGATAGGAATGAAGTCATGGAGATGACAAAGAACGAATTTGCAGAGGATGATTATAGCCTACTAGGAAGGAAACTTTCTAGTTTTGGGCAATAGTAGACTATGTTCTGGGTACTTTTAGACCAAAGAATAGAAGGATAAGGGAGTTGCTGTCAATGACAAGAGGAAAGCTACATAAGAACAGGCATGTGTGCTCTTGTGTGTGTGAACACACATGTTCATGTGTGTGTGTGTGTGAAAACACATGTGTTCATGTGTGTGTACATGCACAAAAGATCAATATTCAAAAACTTCCTGCTGAGTTTGAGTTGTGTATTTGACATATATGTGGAGATGCTGATCACAGAGCTAAATATACTGGAGAGAGTGCTGATATGAAGGATGCAGGCTTGGGAGTCACTGACAGATAGATGCTGTTTAATGTTATAGGGATGGACAACATTGCCAGAATGAAATAAGTGCAGACAGAAAGGCTCACAAAGAGCTGAGCTGCTCTGCATTCCAACATGCGCAGATGTATTTTGGGCCCTTCTTAGTTAAGCGTTCAGAGCAAGGAGAACAAAGCACAAATACTTGTAGAAATAGCAGCATGGACAGTAGAAGGAAAGCCATCAGCGCGTGGAAGATTATAGAGTAAGTAACCAAAGAATAGCAAAGAGGAGGGATTGGGCAGGAAGTGACTCAGGCATCACAAAATGTGCCTGCTTTGTAAGCATGAACACCTCATTTCAGAATACCAGCACCCATGCAAAAAGCCAGGCATAGTGGTTCACACTTATAACCCCTTCAATTTTCTAATCATCATGTGTCAATGAACTTCAAGTTCAATAAGAAACCCTGTTTCTGTTTCAAATAATAAGCACTTGACAAAAACACCAGATGACAGTCTTTAGCTCCATGTATGTGCTCACAAATGCCACATACGTGCAAATACACGAGGAGTGATTGTCTGCTTTATGTGTTATTGACACATCAAGACGAGACCCTGAAACTGATCATTATGCTGTATTACTCATTGTTGATGCATTTGGGATAACGAACTACAAGCTATGGGATGAAATAAACCCTTTCTTCTCAAGTTATTTTTGATTGTGGAGTGTTATCCCCGCAATAGAAGCCCTAACTAAAACAGTGTGGGACGACATAAGGTAGAGAAATAGCAGCATGCTCCATCAGGTGCTGTTGGGATAAAAGAACATCTCACCTACCAGGTAGGTTGGAGAACTCCGTGCCTCACCAGAGACCCCTGAGGCACTCTGCCCAAGCTGGGGTAGCGCCTGACTCAGAACGGTAACTGTTCCTGCACAGGAGGGGCTGGGGTGGGCTGAGTGCATCTGTGCAGGTGCTGGACTGTGGAAAGGGCAGGCATCACTCGGTATCACATTCTGAGTGGAGGTAGAAGAAAGCGCTGGAGGATGAACGGTGGGTGGTGAAGAGGCTAAGTTGGCATCTAGACTGGTGACCACACATCCACTCCAGATAACTTAGCACAAATACAGACATACTCTGGGTTTGAAAATGAAAACAAAAAATGCAGTCTGGCTCAGTGTGTAAAGACGCTGGCTCCAAACCTGACAGCCAGGAGTTTGATTTCTTTAACACACTTGCTAGAAGGAGAAAGCTGACTCCTAGGGATTTTCCCCTGACCTCCACACAATGCCATGGAACACATGTAACTAAATATGTACGTACATACACTACCCTCTCAAAAATAGTGTAATAAAAAATGTTAATGCAACACAGAACCATTTTTGCTTCAAAGAGAGTTCCACATCAGGAAGAAGAGAAGAGCATGCAGGGTCATGAGCCATATAGGGTTTACACTGTTCTCACGTGTAAGTTCTCACATGTAACCGAAATCTCAGTCCACAGCAACTAATTAGTATTGTGACAGAAACTTCTGCTTTGCTTCAGATAAAACAAGCACCTTTTAGAGATCGGGTCATTATCTTCAAACAGCGAAATTGACATTTTTAGATCCACAGGTGAATGGCACAACAGCAAAATACCAGTCTCAATGGAGCTTCTGTCACACATAAAACTCAACCACTGGGTACAAAATGAACAGAATTAAGTGGCCCATGGTACTCTGGGGTGCTTAAATAAAAGCTTTATATTTTAATTTTATCTTTAACAGTGGAGGAAATTTAGGTTAGAAATAGTATTTCAGATACAATAATGACATCTTGTTTTTTTTATAGCAATGCAGTTGCAGAATATCATTTAAATGATATTTTTCAGGGCAGGAGCTGGAACCCAGGGCCTCCTGCAAGTATTCTTTACCACAGAGGTGGCCCCAAGCTTTAAATGTTTTCATAGAGGAAGCATCTGGCAAAAAGAAAAGTGTCTAGGAACCCACAGAGGTGACCCACAGAGCACAGTCAAGTTTCTCCTGGAGAATCTTTGCAAGAATGCAAGGCTCCAAGCACCAGGAATTAACTTCAGGGATTAAAAAAGAGAATTGAAACCCTTAAAACAGGTCACATGAAAGAAGGGGGAGTTAGTAAGACTTGGATAGGACAGGAGCTCCACAAGGACCAAATATAGCTCAGCACAGGGTTTTTTTTTTTTCTGAGACTGATTCTCCAAACAAGGACCATACATAGATATAACCTAGAACCCCTGCTCAGACATAGCCCATCGCAGCTCAGTATCCAAGTGGATTCCCTAGTAAGGGGAACAGGGACTGTCTCTGACATAAACTCAATGGCTGGCTCTTTGACCTCTCCCCATCCCCCTGAGGGAGGAGCAGCCTTGCTAGGCCACAGAGTAGGATATTGAGACAGTCCTGAAGAGATCTGATAAGCTTGGGTCAGATGGAGGGGAAGGAGGACCTCCCCTGTCAGTGGACTTAGAGAGGGTCAGGGAGGAGATGAGGGAGGGTGGGATTAGGAGCAAATGAAAGAGGGGGCTATAGCTGGGATACAAAGTAAATAAACTGTAACTAATATAAAAAATAGAAATTTAATTAAAAAATAAACCCTTGAAACAATCTCATATTGTGGTATAGTGCAGTTATCATCTTGGAATGCAAAAACCGTAATTTTGGATGTCTGGAAAGAAGAGTGTCATGGCTGCTTGGCCTCTTCAGAGTCCCAGGAACAATGTCTGGTCTCTATTGAGGAGTATCCTGGCAAGCCTTGTTCTGTGCTACTGCTATTTCTCTTCTTCTAATCAGTGCCACAACTAGTCTGTCATGGCAGTCAGCTTCTTCATATTTTCAAAGTACCTCCCAGAATCCATTTACTTAATCGCTTCCTACTATTTGACACTGAGAACATTTATCAGATTTTTTTTTCTTCAAAGGACTCAGCAGCAGCCCTGCAGTCACAAGGTTTCCTCCAAGGAACAGAAAAGCAGGGAGACCCTGTGCTATTCCAGTCACTGTGCAAAGACAAGTGGGATTTATAGTCCTTGTGTCTCCGTGTGTTTTCTTTTTCTTTTTTTTAAATTGGGGGTCACCTCTGGTCATTTGGTTCTTTCTTATACCACGAACTTTCCCCAGAAAAACTGACACACATCTGGAAGGGCTGGTAATTAAACACAGGGTGACAGTTGTTTTTTTTTTTTTTTTTTTTTTTTTATTGAGATAATCCTCCTCTCAGAGGGCTTTTAGGTACTTTACGAAAAACATTTGTGCTGCCTGGTGCATTTGGAGACTTCACCTGAGAGCCAATATTTCCCCTTATTAAGCTTGCTTTCTCTTCAAAGGGGACAATGGTCTGTTTGCGCCCCCCCCCCCCCCGCCTCTTGTGTACAGACCACCACGGAAATTGCTCTGTGTCTGGGCCAAGTCCGATATTCCTGTGTCACCAGGGGTTAGGAGCCTCATTAATTCTTGTGCTCTCATTTCAGGTTGGTTAGGGATCAACAGCAGATTATTATTTCAAACATTTATTTCTTGCTTCAATTTCCTCTCTTAGAATTGCCTCCAAATCACTTTCTCTTGTGTATGGTGTGCTCAATCTCCATTCGGATAAGAAAATCAAAATGGTCCTTTCAGTAAACCTATCCATCAGCATTATCAGGAACACATCCCACAAAGGCTTTGGTTGGCTTTCCTGCCTATCTGCCAGGTTTTGTACTTTTTTTGTACTTAAGTCCCCCCAAGAATAGCTGCCATTATACTGTGCACACAGCCTCAAGGGCACCCACTGTTCGTGTTTGAAACTGATTAGTTCAATTCAGTTCTACAAAGAGACAAAGGTGTTAGCTAAGATTCAGCTAGGGATACAGAGTTGAGAGAGCTACATTCCAGCTTGCGGGGATCGCACAGGCTAATAAGCACAATGAACATATAAATATACAATTACAATGTCATTTCATGTTCCTGATAAGCTTTTTTTTTTCTACTCTATCCACCTCAGCAAGAGTGCTGGGGTAGATGTAGGCAGAGGTAACTCTTTGTCCTTTAGAAAACAGGTGCTACATGACAAACATGTAACCTTAGAGAACTCGTTGTGTCCCCTGAGTCCTCAGGATCTCCAGAAAACAACAATAAGGAGCGCTGATGTCACTCATTCGTTTATTCATCCATCGAACACTTGAAGCTTAATATTCGGCGATTCTGTGCTCTGTGTAAAGACCAAATTATAAACACTTATAAAATCTCCTATGATCCTCAGAAACTAAACTACAAGGAAAACACAGGGCTCAAAAGAAAGAAAAGAGCATTCCTAGGACCATAGAAAGAGGAGGCGGAGAACTCTCCATTCACACGTTCTTCTCTTTTTTTTTTTTGCTTCAAAGTCATGCTTTCTGGTTGGGCCTAACAACTCTCTATGATGTTCTGTTTCCATTGAGAAACTAAGTGACCCAGAGACCAGGTACATGGATACTTCTTCCAATTAAAATCTTAGCAGATGGGGAGGTGGGGCAGGAAGAAATCTTTAGGGACTCTGCAGCAGAGGGCAAAAGAAAATGAAAATGTTTAACAAAGGGCCTATGGGCCCAACTCTCTTTTCTCCTCAGCTTCTCCAATCAAAGAACTAATTTATAGGTCATTAACGTGAACCAGGTTTTTCTGTTCTCATGGTTCTTGGGATTGAACCCAAGGCAATTGCTTGAATGTTAAATTCTAGTCCTAGCTCTTCAAATGTGACCTTAACTATACAATTAACACCCCCCCTCCCCAAAGCACACTGAAAGAAAACAGAGACTACAATATAATAAACAACAGGTAGGAAAATCGAGTATTCCTAATCCCACTATTTGGAGTGATGCATGGGGGGGAATCATATCGAGCATATTATTTTCTTGCTTCATTTAACAGACATTCCTAGACATTTCTAGACTTAGTCACTCTTTTTCATTTTCCCTCTATTCCTTTTCCTCCTCCTCCTCCTCCTCTTCCTCCTCTTCTTCCTTTTCCTCTTATTTCTCTTTTGTCCCCCCCCCCTCCTTTCCAATCCCCACCAGTACTGGGGGTGGGGTGGAACATCAGGCTTCCCATCTTCTAGTCAAGTGCTTGGCCACCCAGCCTTATGTTTATTTCTACAAGCACATTTTGCTTGTGTTTTCAATAGTCAAGCCATGAGCGCAGAATCCTGGGTCTAATGTGGTGAGTAGACCTGAGCATCGTTCTCAGTACATACCTGTGTGCTCCGTTGACAATGAGTTGCTAAAGTACTCCCTCTGTTCTACCAGCCCTGTCCAGGCAGTTTTGGCCCCTTTAAGCCATTGTAAGTCTAGGTAACACAACCTGAATTTCCTGAATTAATTAAATCATAAAGATTAAACATGGGAAGAGTTTTTTTTCCGAATTCTAAGTATGAGAAATGTAAAATTTTTATTTTAATGTGTTATTCTTTTCACCTTTTCTCTTCCTACACACTTTATTTGTCTTAGGTATTTATGAGGTCATAATATCACTACAAATATTCAAACAGTCTTCATTTAGTGGTTTAAACATCATGGGAATGGGACCTCCTCAACTTATTTGAGAATTACATTTCAAAAAAGAAACACTGACTTATCAAACAAACAAAAAATAATAAATACTTACTACAATTCAGTGTAATCATATGGCAACTCTCAAGGACCAGAGCCTCTGACCACATGAGAAAACTATGTAGATGTGTTTTTGCATCTCTGCGTGGTAGCAGGTTTTATTTCAAATAGGAAATTATCTGGCGTTCACTTTGCACATCACAGAGTCAAGTTTCCTATGTTACACTAACTTATCCCTGTTTTTATAGTTCATATAAAGACATGGTTCTAAGACCTCCAATAACAAAAAGTTTATTTATGTATTTATTTTTGCATGGCATGTGCTGATGAGCCAGACTGCTCAGCAAGCATTTCACAGATTAGACCACGAGAATGGTTTCAGGCAAGCCTCCCTCATGCTCCTGCGCATTGGCTGATAAACACTTCAAAGTAAACCGCTCATAAATATGAAATGAAAAGCCGAGGAGTCGTTATGCAGGGCTTTGAGATACAAATCTCTTTATTCCCTTCTGAAGTGGGGTTTGATTGACATAATGAGTCATAGATCCTGTCCAGGGACACACTGCCTTTTTCCCCTTTTCTCTGGAGACAGGGAGACTTTAAAGAAATCCACTTCAGAACTTGGTGACAGACAGCTTACTTGAAAAAATAATAAAGTTGAATCCTATATTAAATAACTTATTATTTTACGTTAATGCCGACTATGACAACCATGACATATGTCAAAGTTTGACTACCCAGCCTCACAAAGACATTATTAGGTACAACACTAAGAAAATAATCATACCATAATCTTTTTTCACACATGTATCATTGCTATATAGATCTTTTGTCTATGAGGAGAAAACATGCTATACAAACGAATGCAGAGCAGGAGCCCCAAATCCTAAAACCTAAAAGGACACAAGAAGAAGCATAGGTAGAGAGTGGGGGAAAGACCATTTTATAACCCAATGTTTCCCAAAGGGGAAGGATCACACAGCTGAACTTTCTGTAAAAAAAAAAATGTTTCAGAACAATGCAAAGTAGAGGTTTGATACTCGTGAATTTTCAAGATCTGCTTGCCTGAAAGAGCTATAAAATATAACGGAGTCACACGATTTTACAGTAGAACACATTTGGCACATTCAACACCAAGGAGCTGGGTGAGGCAGTGTAGAAACTATAAGGATTAGGGAGATCTGTTGCAAAATGGTAAGGAGCAGGAAGCCCTTTTATAAAAAGGCTCCATTCTTCAGCTGCCAGAGATTTCTGCTTTTGAAGAACATGGGACTTTCCATTGCCAGATTTTGTCATTTTTCTAGACTGCCTGAAGTCTAGAGTCAATGTGGTGTTTTCCATTGCCGGGGTGGGGAAAGCAGCATTTTTAACTGTGGCTAACATAAATTAGGCTTTTGTGCTGGTGGTCTGCCTCCTCTGCTTTGGAACCTCAAAGGTGATCACTCAAATACGTTCTGTAGGAAAAGTAAGAGGAGGAAAGAGAATAAAGACTTCAAATCAGAGAATATGGAGAAAGGGAGTTTGAAGTAACCTATGTCCGTGTTTCTAATCCCCTTTTTCCTGGTTCTTTGGGGGTTCTACTAAGGCCTGCAATGAGTGAGAAGGATTTGATTACAGCTGTTCCCCAAGGACTTGATCAAAAGGATGCTTTTACTTAAGTAATGACTATGGGCCAGAAAATAGCTTTTTCCCCCCAGTTTCTTTCTAAGACAGAGTCAGATGAGGTAGCCCAGGCTGGCCTCAAACTTCAAAGCTGCCCATCTCAGTCTTCCATGTGCAAGCCAGAAACTACTGGATACAGCTAATTAAGACCATTTTGATAAGATTTTGACAAAACTTTTGAGAACAATGGCACACACACATCTAGACTCCCAGCACTGGATATGCTAAAGCATGAGGATCTTGGTTTGAAGGTCTGTCTGGGATTCATAGTGAGAACTAGTCTCAGAAAATAAAGAGCTGGGCAGAGTGGCACATGCCTTTAATCCTAGCACCGGGGAACCAGAGGCAGGCTGATTGCTGAGTTCGAGGTCGGCTTGATCTACACAGTGAGTTCTGGGACATCCAAGGCTAGACTGAGAAATGCTGTCTCAAAAAATCAAAAAGTACAAAAAAAAAGTAATTAATAATAAAGTTAAAAAAACAAACAACAAAAATACCAAAAATCAAAATTATTTTATTTTCCTCATCTCTATAAGCACCTGACTGGTGCAAGGCTTTCCTTAACTTCAAATTCACTAGAGGTAACTCTAGTCTTTTGCCTATACACTTGGCCTGAGTGCCAAAGATAATTAATTGTCCACTAAAGTTACTGTTTGTTTCTCAATGACATAGAACTGCTGTTACAAAATGGAAGCCAAACCATGGGCCACCATTCTTTCTTCCTACCATATCAATGTGAGGCCACATAGCTCTTCTCAAATATCAAACCAAGCAGAAGCGATAATTACTATTTCAAATCCAGAGAGCTGAAAACAAATGGAACATCCTCCAGTTATTCCATTATGGAATGGTGCACAGCAGCAATCATGGCTTAAGGTGGCAACATCATGAAGAAACGAAGCCCTCCTCCCAGAGGAGGCACCTATAGAAAAAAAACTCAATGATACCATTGATTAAATATTTATTCTGCTCATGGACAGTTCTCATAGGTAAGGATTTGCTTGTTTCATCCTCTCAAGTTAGCTAAAATAAATCCACCAATAATGGACTGTCAGGAGATACATTTTATAGAAGAGATACACAATTAAGTCATCCGAAGAATACACTGATATCTTCTCATTAATTGCTAATCCAATAATTGTCAATGTACAGCAGATAATGAGGATTCTGTGATGCACTGGACGATATAAAACTCTTCAATCAAAAAGCAGAGACTCTTACTCTGGCTGAGGCCAGGAACATGGCTCAGGAGTAGAACTGGTGTGTAAAATAACCTAGACTGGTGCCAGAGTCTCGAGAGCAAAAAGGGGTCACTGCCTTGTTCTCCTAAATGTCACAATAGAGTTGGCAAGTGAATGATTATGAAAATCTTTTTTTAGTCTAACTTGTTGTAGTATTGTATCTATGATTTTTCCCTAGCTGTTAGATCTCTGATTGTTTGAACTACAAATTAAAAAGTGACAACTATGAGTAGCAAAAATATCTGATGTAATATATCATATTGTTTCATAATACCTACATTTTATTTCAATATAAGCAATATTTTCCTATTAGAAGGTAAACTGTGTGAGATGCTCTACATAGAAGACAGGACTCACAGTCTTACATAGAGAGGAAATATGTATTTTATAAGCTAACATCAGAAAACTATACGTAAACAAAGCCTTGTAACCAATGGAAAAGACATAGGAATTATATAACGCATGTTTAACTGTGTACATCATACACTTCTGTGCATGAAATATACATGGCTATAAGCACAAATATAGGAATAACAATATGGGGTTTTAGTAAAGAAAACATATACGCATATATACATATATATGTTTACATGTTTATACACAGATGTGTATATGTATTTGTATATATATTTGTATGTGTTTATATACACAGGCATTGTAAAACAGACACATGCTCACACATATTCAAGAATAATAGGAAATCACTCTGAGCAATCCATAACTGCTTCAATTTCATGTTAGGAAAGATTGTGTGGCACAGTGCAAAGGGGCTTTGGAATTAGATTAAACAAAGTTCAGATTCTACAGCTATTAGCTTTGGGACCTTAGATAAATTTCCTGCCCTTTCTAAATCTCAATTTCCTTATTTATAAAATAAGAATCACAATATCAACTATATTAAAAGATATGGACTAGAGTTCACATCTGGGAAAGGGAAACTAGACCTGTCTGGTGATGAATGTAAACCATTATAATGTGAACTTGAAGTCAAACCTGTTGTTGCTTGGGGCTGGAAGTGTGGGGTAAAAGGAGCATAAATAACGTTTTGTGGGTGAAGAGAATGTGTTTCCAGTGGGTGTGGGGTGATGGTGTGCCACTCAGACATTTACTAACAGTCCGTTCTTATAAATATCTGAAATGGGCAACTTTCTGGTCCATAAGTTACACCTCAATAAACCTGTTGAGAAATGGAATGGTTACATGTGAGAATTTCCCTGTGTGCACAGAAGATTCAGAAACCCAGCAAGGGAGTCAATATTCAAGGTGAACAGAACATGTTAGCAACCCACCTTTACTCCCAGCTCTCCCATCATGAACTGAGAAGGTAGCAGGAAATCTTGAGGTGCTGGGAACAAGAGTACTACAACACCATGACAATTATTTTGATGCCACCACTAGCTTTTGTGGCTAAAATATCCCCAGAACCATGTATCTTAATTAACTTTGCTTTTACTATCATAAAAACACAGATCTCTTGGGCTTAAAACACTTCGTGTTAACCACTGGGTTGAAAAGAATAGCCTTTCTAAGAATAAATCTAGACCAGAAGATTTTTTCCATCTCAAGGATTTTTTTTTTTAATCCTCCAGACTGAAAATAGTTTGATTAGAAAAGCAGCATTAGGTTTGTGCGTTCTGTCTCAGTCTAGCAAGAAACAGCTGTCAGTCACATCACTGTCCTCCTCCCACTGTCCCTGGGGGACAACTTAAGCAAGCTGTCGCCAGGATAAGCACTCTTTGGGGAATTGCCAGCTCGTCATGGCCTGCAGCAGCAAAGCATCCCGTCTCCTCACTTGGTCTATTAGCCCTTTGACTTCCTTCCTTCACGCACAAATATAAATATAATGCTTAAGTGAAGGATTACTACTGTCCCCAAAGAAATTTCAATTAAACACTTGGAATCCTTAGGAATGATACCTAGGGGGATTCTAAACAGAGCTATAATTCGTTATGTATTATTAAGTCTGGCCTCAGATTGTGAATCTCTTCTCTTTTTTTAAACATTAGTTGGGGCTTTGAAAGAATCGCCTTTCCTATGATTTGAACAATTCTTTCCCCCCACCCTAAGTGGAACTGGTATCATGGAACTGTCCCTGAACAAAACCAGCTAGTAGTTCTGCTGGCGTGGCCAGTGGCCACACTGCATAGCCCAGTGCTAATGTATGGTATCAGGGAACTTCTCTTTCCTGATCAGGGCAAAGGGCATCTGGCAATGTCTCCTGATTGTCCCAGTATGTTTTTCCATTTAGCTCACCATGTTCCCATCCACCCTGTCCTTGTGATATCACAAGCATGAAAGCCACGACCTGTCAATCTCTGTGAAGGGTATGGCTTTCTCTAATTAGTGACTGTGATTTTAGTGCCTGGAGCAATGTTGGGCATATGGATAGAAGGATTGTTATAAATAAATGCAGTCATGTTGATAGAGGGAAGCAAAGAAGTAAACTAGGAAGATGAAAACTATTTTTACTTTGTACATCACTGTGCTGTTACCACAGACCTCTGGCACCCAGCACTGAAGCTAACACAGTAGGTCACAGGAACTCTATTTTCTCTTTCTTTCTTTCTTTCTTTCTTTCTTTCTTTCTTTCTTTCTTTCTTTCTTTCTTTCTTTCTTTCTTTCTTTCTTTCTTTCTTTCTTTTGTCTGTGTCTCTTCTACTAGTGAAAGTACTTGCCAGTGTGAACCTTGTTTACTGATATGAGAACTGTTGCAGACAATTCTCCAGGGACGTCTGCACATCCTACAAGGGGAGGTAGTAAATATCTTTGCTCTGGACTGGTGTTTCACAGATGTTTGCACAGCAAACAGCTTTCAAGGATAGAGAAAGTGCCTTCTACCATAGCAAAGAACAGCTTTTAGTACAGACTTTGATGACTGGGACCATAATTCCCCATGGAGCTGAGGAGCCTGCAATGACCCATTGTAAGTGTTCTGTTTCCCCTAAGCTCTTGACTCTGTCCCTGTCACCCCTCCCCCAACCCCAGCCTGTGTGTAGCTGTGCTTTGCTTTTCCTTACGTTTCTCCATAAGAGCTTAGTCTTACGAACTATGGTGCACATTTCTCTTTTGGCTACACTGATTGCTGTGAGCTAAAATTTTCCTGGGCTCTCAGACAGGAGTCCATTATCCTGCTGAGAATTTCCACAAAGTTCTCCACATACCGGCAGAGAGAAATCCCAGAACCTATAGGGCGTTCATCAGAAGCCTCATGACCAACTTATCACCGGATACCCTCATGAGAAATGAACTAGAAAGGATCCGTTTTTGTCTATCTTCTCATCTGCACCAAGAGAAAGAAACAAATCAAGTCCAAGAGATGACAAATGCTCTTCACACTGATCTCCCAGACAAGCCATGTGCTCACTAATGAAATGAACAAAGCAGACTGAGTCTGCTCAGACACCTCTTTCCATTCTCTCCTGAACTGAAGCAGCTTCTTGGGTGAATTTAAGCCATCTCACACCGATAAGACATGCCGCTTAGCTGTTATGTTTACCTATCATTGATAACTGAAAATGAGAAAGTTAGCTGACTAATATTTGATTTGCATTCCTTTTTGGATGGTCCTTTGAAAAATATCTGTCTTGAGAAGATAGAAACAAAAAACCAAAATAAGAAAGGATGGTGTTTTTCCTTTAAGCCAAAGTCCTCTTTGAAATGGTAGACAAAAATAGCTCCTCCACCCATATGAACGCTTCCAGGTGACTTGCTGTTTGGCAGAGCTTAGCAGAGGATTCTTGACATGGAGGCGAGGTCTTTCTGTCCTAGAGCTGGCAAATTCTCATACAATATTTCCTTAGGCTACATTTATTATTGCATTATTTTGGAAGAATTTACTTAGGAACTAGATATTCGGCAAAACTCACATTCCACTTTCCCATCGCTGATTACTTGTTTTCTGCTCTGTTATTTGGTTGAATTAAATGATGAGGTCTAATCAGATTATATTCAGACAGAAGAGGAAAAATTTCCTTCTTCAGAAAAAAAAATTCACTCAGGTCGATGGGTTACCAAATAATATTCCCTTCTATGCTGAGATTCTGTGATTCATTCTCTTTTGATTTATCCAAATATAGTTTTTAAAGAAATTAGGAATATTAGCTCCTTTCCAGTACTGGGGCCTTTGCCAATTACTTAAAGGAAAATTAATAAAAATCTTTAATGCCACTAAAAAAGCTATTTCTACCAAAAGCAATGTCTGTATTAACATCTTAAAGCACTGTTTCTCCCAGTAAAGAAGCAGGTTCAAATCTTTATCAAGTAATAAAATAACTGTGTAGAAATAATTAAAAGAAAATTTCCTCTTTTTGAAGCCAGTCTACTATCTGTCTGTCACCCCTCTGTGTCACGGCCCTCTCACACATGGGATATACAAATGCTAAATGAGGAATTATGATTCCAAACACACCTTTGAATACCCTGTCTCCTGACACTCAAAGCACTCTGTTTCCCCAGACTCAGACACCACAAAGCAAGGCATTAAAGCTCGATTGGAAGGGGGTTTTCTAAGCACTGGCTTTCTCTTATACTACATGTCACAATGTGACACCATATACATTGTCAGTGCACTCTACCATCTTTGTCTCCCTGTGTTCCTCGTGATGCATGCTTTCATATAAGCTACCACAAAGCCAAGGGAAAAGACTCAGGTTAAGTAAATGTGAGGAATCTTCTACCAGCTCCTTAAAATCTGCTGATTGGCAGCTCTATGACCGTGTGAAGAAAGCAGAGTTTATCTGCACCCCTCAAGGCAACTCTACTACCTTTCTTCTGGTTTGTTGGCATCTTTGCAGCATCCTGCTTAGGTAGCTCAGTGAGAGAAGCTTTGTGATTTACTGATTTCGAGAATTAAAACGGGACAGCCCTACCTTCAACCACAGGTGTCATCACCCGCCTACAGCATTTCTTTCTCTGCTGGCTCTAGGTATCAGGGAACAATCTTTCAAAATAAATTGGCAACTATGTCATTATGCTTTCCTTCTGTACACTAGCTTCCACGAAAGTGTTTCCTTGTTATTAATATCAAGGAGAAGGAGGAGCCAGCAAAGGGCATCTGACATATAAGCTTTGTAGTTCTGCTTGGAGGTCTGAAAGTTTGAAGGCACCTGTCTAATTTTGCTTCCATTGCGGTGATAAAAGCACAATGAGCAAAAGAAACGAGGAAAAGAAAGTATACACAGCCTACAGTTGTAGTCTACCATGAAGGGAAGCCAGAGCAGGAACTCAAGGCAGGAACCTGGAAGAGGCAGGGACGGATACCAAGTCAATGGAAGAAGGTACTAACTGCCTTGATTATTACGGTTGCTCTCTTATATGACCCAGGACAAGCTGCTCAGGGGTGAGCTGGCACTAGCCCATCAATCACAAATAACACCTCCCTCCTCCCCTCAAACTTGCTACATGCCAATCTGATGGAGGCATCTTCTTGCCTGAGATTCGACATCTAAGATGATTTTTAACTCATGCCAAATTGATGGAAAACTACCTAACACCGCAAGAGGACCACATAGATTGGTTACTTCAGAGAACTTTATTGCCATTTTATGTATTATCTATAGTGATTATTTTCTTGATGACTGATCATTTTAAAAATGCCTATTTATCTGGTATTTTTCTCCTTCAATAAACTATTCCCACACCCACGCCCAACTACAATTGGTTTTAAGCATGAATTGATTTCTTATCAAAATTTCTTGGTTCTACCTAATGAATCTTAAGTTAAAATAGAAAAAGTATCTCAGAGGGTCAGAGTGTTCTGTTTCTGGCACCAAAATGTTTTCTTAATTCAATGTGCTCTGAGCCCCTTTTATAATAACATATTTTTAAAAATACATAAAAGAGATAAATATGTGGCTATCTAGAGAAGATGACCCTGCCTCTCAGGAACCTTGAGTTCTGGTCCTAATTTTACACATGAATGAGTATATGTAAGTCATTTAGGCAGAATTGAAGTGATGGGGTTTGGGGAAGGGTTTCTTAGATTATATCTATCTAGTGGAGAGATGGCTCAGTGGTTAAGAGTGCATACTGCTCTCACAGAAGACCTGAGTTCAGCTCCCAGCATGCACTTTGGATAGCTCACAAACACCTGAAACTCCAGTTCCAGAAGGATGGAGCCCACACTTCTGGCCTCCACCAACACCAGCTACCTACCCACATCCTGACACTCATGTGTGCCTAATCACACCCACACATTCACTAGTACCTACCCATACCCACATACTCATGTGACCCTGCCCACACACAGATGAGGAATTGGAATTAAAATAAATATTTTATTGAACTTTGTGCCGTATAATCGGTACTGGGTCCTGTTTCAGAGGAGTCCTGTTCAATCTCAGCACTTACACGACAATTAACGTCTACCTACAATTCCAGTCCCAGGGGATATGTCACCCTCTTCAGACCCCCGTGGGTACTAGACACACACATGTCAAACAGACATGTATGCAGACAAAACACCTGTTCTCATAAAAAATAAACTGAACTTTTTAAATAAAGAGATAAAATAACACTCGAATGAAAACATAGTGCCTCAGAAAAATTAATTTAATTATTAATGATCTTTAGGAAAATTTACTGTCTCAGTTTGACTTTTAAATTTGTTATTGAATTGGCTTCTTGCTGCGTTGCTAGGCTGACGTTCAATTTCTAAGCTTGCCTCTATCTCCTGAGTGCTTGAAGTACAGGTGTGTGTTACCATGTCTGAGCTGTAAATTTACTTTTGACAAATGTAGGATTTGCATTTAGTGACTAATTATAGCTTGATTTATGTTACTTTCTTCCTTCAGTAAAGCTCTGTTCCTTTTTACTAAAGCAAAATGGTGGACCTTGGGTGTAGGCTGGCCCTAGAAGTGCTCTGAAGCAAAGTAGAAGTTCTAGAATCAAGACCTAAGGTTGAAATGGATCATAAAATGGAAAGAAAGGAGTATCACTTGCCAACACATGGGAGAAATATCAAAGGCTAACATTAAAGTTAAATCAAACAGAAAATAGAAAAAGTCACATTAAGAATGGCCCAAAAGGAATACATTTTAGGAGCTAGATCTTAGTGCACAATCTAACATTTAGAAGCAGGAACAAAACCCTGTTCCTTCCCCTAGGAGGAACATCTGGTTCTACTGCTCAGGAAACAGAGAAGACATATATGGAGCACCTATCTAATCTAGTCAGAAGGAAGGAATGTACTCCCCACTGTTCCAAACAAACCCCAAATAACAGAAACCAACACACTCACAGGCATGGTGGCAAATGACTCAGTCACACAAAGGCCAAAGAAGAGAACCCACAATGATCATATCTAGCAGAACATGGCCGAGAGGGGATTTTAGTATTGTAGTAATAGCTTTTAAAAGCCATAGTATCGAACAAATATAGCCCATACAGATTTAAATATTTGCGTAGATAAATGAAAAATGATAACATGCAGAAGAATTCCAATTTATTTATGCATTTCCTTGTCCCAGTAAGGTGGAATATAAGACCATTATTTAATGTGATTTCCATATAACTAGTGTCTCTTGAAAGTGCATTATGAAAAGAGTACAAAAGTAATTTTACAGAGAAGAAACCTGAAATAAAACCCACTACGTCAGTCACATGCTCAGGGTTAAACTAATCAGTTTTAGGAAAAGTTGGCAATATGCTCCATTGAAATAATCTAATAGGAATGGCTCTTGGCTTTTGCAGCCTTCCTCCCTCAAACACATCAATACTAATAAGGATGTAAGTACCAGGCATATCTCAGCTGTAAGCCATTTTATAACATACCCAATGTTCTAGAACTGCCCAGGTCATCACAGACAAAGGAAGCCTAAGAAAGCTCCCATAAATTGGAAGAATCTAAAGTGTTGCCCACAGAGAACAAAATTATACTCTGGGTGGCATGCTGATGCAGAGGAAGGACAGAAGGGGAAACTGGGAAAGCTGAGTTAATATGGGGCTTCAGTTGGTAACCGTGCATCAGGACAGGCTTATTGATTGAGACAAACGCATCATCCTATTGACAGAGTTAATAGTGTGGAAGATAAGGTTAGGTGTGCACAGAACTCTCAGGATTGGTTAAAACGATTTTAACAATCTTGCTTTTACCAGAAGAGGATTAAGAAAGTAAAAAAGAAGTAGAAAAGGGAAATGATTACTATTTGGGGAGATAAACTGAAGAAACCATTTTGTGAATTATAAATTTCCTTCATTTGCTTTTTACAAACCAGAGATAAATTGGTCAAATGATTTCTTGAGTATTACTTTACCCCATGACTGAGGGTCTTTGGTTGAGAATAAGAGACCAACTTGTGATTATGTACCAATATAATTTAGATAAGTTACTTGTTTTTCCAAAATGTCAGATGAATATACCAGGATAGAAAAGACCCATGGTTTATCTTCAATGATAAGACACAGGTACATAATGATTCCTTCATAAAAGTTAAAGCAAAAGTGTTGTTGTACCTCCCAAAACATCTCAAATGTGAAGTATTTCACAAAAGGTCATGCACTGTTTTGTTTGAATCATTTAAGCACATAATAGAAACCAGCTAGCAACAATGTTCATACAAAATTCAGATAGCAAAAATAACATAAATGTTAAAAGAAGCAATAAAACCACTTGTTTGCCAAAATAGCCATACAAAACTATTGTAGTATGAAATTATACATATACATATGTTTGTGTATATGTATATATGTATGTATATATAATTACTGAATAACCTCAGCTAACCTCTTCACACTGTATCTTGGAATTTAGAATGTAACAAATCAAACAAAACATCTTTTAGTAAAAGAAAACACGGAAAATGACTTTATTAGTAAATCAAGCCAAGAATTAATAAGTGTTGATTTAAAACTAAAGATACCATACACACACAAAAAAATTCTTTGTCTGGCTATAAAACATTTAACTTAGAGGAACACAATGTGTCCTAACACTAAAACACCCAAGACCAACCAGTGAGACTGCATGAGCCACTCTGGAAGAAATAGAGAAGTCCTATCATTGAATATATATAGGGAAAGATAGAAATGGAGACAGAAATGGGAAAGATGAAACGGAGACTACTGTCTTCCTTAGGCATGATTCCAACATAACAACCCATAGTGTAACAATAGAAAGCCCTCTGTTCTGCAAAAAGAGGGAGGGAAAAGTGGTGAACAGTGGCCATTAAGCATGTTCACAATATTTGGTTAAGTTGGAGGAGGGTGTTGGAGGGGAAGAAAGGAAAGGAAGAAAGGAAAAGGAAAAAAAAGAAAACATAAAAGGAAATCTAAACATATATGTTAATGATGTAAATATCAACTTCATTTAATGATGATTTTTTTCAGAGCACAAACATGAACATTTTGTCAATATTTCTATATAGATCCACGCTTTTGATATAGCAGATAATTTAATGAGGCAATTTACAAAGTCTTAATTCAGTTAAACTTTATGAAGATTTTCTGATGTGCTATGGCACATAAACAAACATGTAGGGAAGACTAAGGGATGTGGAAGTGTAATGAGTGGATTTTAGGATGCCTACTAGAAATCCACATGCCTCTCTCACAGAAACAATAGAAACTTGGGAAAAGGTGGTATTTTTATAAGGTACTGGAGAACATTGCTGAAGTGTCTTGTAGTGTTTTGTGAAAGGCAGATCTTGTAAGAGATGGAACTGGATATTCAGTTAGATGGGTTCTAAGTGTTAAAGGAATGTGTTTCTCTGTGCTGCTATCAAAACACCAGAGACTGGATAATTAATGAAAAACATAAATGTATTTCCCACAGCTCTAGGACCTAGAAAGTCCGTGGTAAAACCTATAATATCATTGATGCCTTCATGGGAATGAATCTTTAAGAGGTAAACACTTCCCTAAAGGCCCCACTTCTACATCATGCTGCATTAGGTATGGGTGAGGTTTCCAACCCATGGATTTTGAGGAAAAATGCAATGCACAGTATGATTGCTTGTTCTTCCTAACTTCTCACTGTCAAAAAGTAAAGAAGAAAGAGGACTCAGAGGAATTTTGAAGCAAAGGGGGGCAAAAATTGAAAGATTAAAAAAAAAAACCTCTATCTTTGTGTTACAAACAGTAAGAAACAGAGTTTTGAAGAGAACATCAGCATGTGGCTGTGCAATCATCTAACCACCATCTGGATAGAATATTTAGTCAATGAGACTCTGCTTGAGCCTCGGGATTCAATAGAATTTCTCTGGTCAACATTTTAACTGGCTTATGACCTGACAAGCCTTCTAAGTCCTTCCTATATATTGGTGAGTTTCACCTCATCATTTCCACCACCGTATTTGAAACACATAATTTGGTAGGTTTTACAGTAATATAGAATAAACCATATCTTGACTTCCATCTTCCTGATTTACATGATATTTGCTTGGAACTTTGAAGTTTAGTTAAGAGTTTATGCTAGAGTGCTTAGGGAACAATGAGTATATTTTGCATCCAAGAAAGACACTAATTTAGACATGAAGAGTATATGCTACTGGACAAATTGTGCCTTTATCAATATATACACTAACTTTCTTAACTCTCCATTAATGTTAGAAAAGGTCGTGGTCTTTCTATCTCCCCCTTCTTCAATAAGTTTCCCTGCACTCTGCCCAAAGTTTGGCTATGAGTTTCAGCATCTGCTTTAATACCCTGATGGGTAGAGTCTTTCAGAGGCCCTCTGTGGAAGGCTCCTGTCCTGTGTCCTGTCTTCTCCTACTTCTAATGTCAGTCCTTTCGCCCTTCTGAATGAGGTTTCAGCCACTTCCCTAGGGTCCTCCTTGTTGTTTAGCTTCTTTAGGACTACAGATTTTAGTATGTTTATCCTTTATTATATGGCTAATATCCACTTGAGAAGAGGAAGATATAAAGCCCTGGAGGGGACAGGAGCTCCACAAGCAAAACAACAGAGCCAAAAAATCTGGGCTCAGGGGGTCCTGAAGAGACTGATGAATCAACCAAGGGCCTTGCATGGAGAGGATCTAGACCCGCAGCTCAGATGTAGCCCATAGGCATCTCAGTCTCCATGTGGCTTCCCTAGAAGGGGAAGCAGGGGCTGTCTCTGACATGGACTCAGTGGCTGGCTCTTTGATCACTCCCCCTGGCAAGGTTGCCTTACTAGGTCACAGAGAAAGAGGATCCAGACAGTCCTGATGAAACATGATAGGCTAAGGTCAGATAGAAGGGGAGGAGGACCTCCCTTATCAGTGGACTAGGGGAGAGACATGGTGGGAGAGTAGGAGGGAAGGTAGGAGCGGGAGGTGATGAGTGAGTGGGTTACAGCTGGGATAAAAGTATATAGATTGTAATAAATGATAATAATAAAGAAAAAATTTAAAAAGAAGAGGTCATGGGTGTGAAGTCTTGGCTTGGTAGAACTTTTAGTAAGGCAATGTCAGAGTTTTCTTTCTGCATGTGAGGACACAGAGAAAAGAGACATCTGTAAGCCAGAAGATTTTGAGAACCTTCATAAAAGTATAACCATGCTGGTCAATTTATTTTAGATTTTCAGCTTCCAGAATTATATAAAAATAATTTCTGCTAGTTATGCTACCTATAAACAGCATTTCTGGCAGCACACAATGACTGAGACATAGCAAGGCATTCAGTTCAGTTTCTAAATAACTGGAGCCCTCTTTTTTCCCTCTTTTCCAACCTTTTATTTATTTATCTAGTTATTTGTTTAATGTGCATACATATGTGTGTGTGTTTTACTGGGCATAAAACTCACAGTGTTGTTCATACTAGACAGGTTAACTAACTCTCAGTGATATTCCCACACTCGGTTTTCTTGTAAAAGAGTGATATCTTTGGCACAGGAATATGGCAGGCAGACTGTAATGCTCTGCTAGAGCCCAGTGAGTAACCAGAGCAGGCTTTTGCCAGGTGCAGTTAGGATGTGCATTTACCTTTGTAACGGTGTGGACATTTCAATTAACATCGCTGTTAGTGATTATAAAAAAAAATCCGATGGGAAACCCCCACAAATTTCCGTTTCATTCTTTAAACTTTTATTGCAGGTATCTAGCCAGATCCAAGATAATTCTGGAACAATCTTTTGGTTTTACCCACGTTTCCTTAACATTATTTACAAAGGCTTTATTACTTTTTAGGATGACCAGGAGAAAATTAATCTTGATTTATGATAAATCATTTTAATACAGATTTGAGATGGCATTTGGAATTGATCAGATTTTGGTATGAACCATCTATAACTCTGATCATATTCGGAAGACTAAAAGGTTGTTTTCTCATCTACTGTGTGATATCCCACCTCTACTTTACAACCCCCACCTTGCTCACGGTGCGGTGCTCTGCTTCCATTTTTTTAAACTGCCAGGGAGCTTCTGCTTTGGGCTTCTATCTCTCTAAACTCTATCTGGAAAATGACTGTTCCCACAAGACTCACCTTCCCACTTACCTGCCCTGTAAAACCTTGGCTGCCATGTCAGGAACAATGACTGTCTCCTTTAGAGAGTCAACTCACTTTACAAATAAATACCTTTATCACAGTACTTCTCTGCCCACTGAGACAGGATATCACTCTGTTCAAGTCAGGCTGAAAACCTATAATCGTCACATTTTAGCACATGTTATTAAGCGAGCCAAAAACATGCTTTTCTTATTGTGCTTTATTGATATGACATGCTCTTTGAATGGGTGGGTAAAAATGTTATATCAAACCTCCAACTGTTTGGAAACCTTGGGTACATAATGAAAATGAATTATTAAGTTATGCTGTTTTCAGTTTTCTAAAGTATCAGAGGAAACAAATTGTAAAGTCCCTGATTTCTCCTTTCTTGTTCTTGTTCACTGCTGAATGTGTGGCTCTATCATATAGACCCTTCTGGTATTACCAGTATGTAAGTTTGTTGCTCTGTGCTTTGCAAGAGCCCATTAGAAAGACCACAAGGAGCCTGGAATTCTCCACAGTTGCGTCCACATTTCCTTTGTAAACTTCTAAGATGTGATTTGTATTCCTTAGGTAATAGACAGGCTTTCTTCAACTTTCTTTACAGCCAGCCTACTGAGCCTCTTCAGTCTCCATTCCTGCCACTCCTGTGGACAACAACAAAAGCACACACAAAGAAGCCAGAGACCAAAGATGCCTTTTCATGCTCCAAATCAAAGGCTACAGCCGCCTGAGCTTGGCACATACTCCAAACACCGCTCCCAAGTAGGGCTCATCCTGATCAACTGGCTACAGCATGTGGCCAGCAGAACCAGAGAAACTACAAATGGCTGCACCCACCCCTTCTCCAGGGGGCTTACCTTAGCAAAGAAAGGAGACACCAAAGGGCTAACATTAAAAGGCTTGGTGGATAGATTGTAGAGGCTGTGTAAGAATCTTCTTACATGGGTTCTAGTGTGTGAGAGATGGAAAATGGATTCCTCACACAGCAGGAGGCTGTGCTGATTGGAGGCTGCCACCATTGATACGTGATGTTATGATAGGAACTTGCTCAAATCCATAAGCCTTGCTTTCCTAATTGATCAAGCAGGAATTTATGATCGCATCCTTAGTGGGTGTGCCAAGATGATCCACCAAAGGCAGTGGGGAAAGTTAGCTCATAATAGCTCACTTCCATCAGCAGTTTAGGTTTTTTACTTGTTATGCATCTGAGATGCAGGACAAACACCTTGTTATTAATAGTAACTGATATTTCGTTAGGCTGATAATGAGATGATTAGTCTGATTTGAAGAATAAATCAGAGGAAAAAGTGGTGGGGTAGATTTTGGAAAATCAAATTGGACCTGGGATGAAAGGAGGAGTTACTGGATTCCCAAGCCTCCCCTTTAGCTTCTGACTGCCCATTGTTTAAATAAAGGATGGTTCTAACCCTCAGTGCTGATATGGAATCGCTGTGATTGGCTAGCCTTCATTGTTCTGTGTGCAGGATGAGGTGACAATAGGGATGAAGCTGTGTGTGCTCACAAAACTACAATCTAAGACTTCACAGAGTGAGAAGTGCAAGTCCACTAAGCCAAGTCTAAGGTGGTCTAACAGAGCAAAGTAATTGAGCTGCTAACAATGAAATCCAAGTTTAATTTTAAACAGCAATGGGTTTTGTTTCTTCCTTCTGTTAGAATGTAAACACTGGGGTCCCTTATAAATGCTGATTTCTAAAGGCAACTGTGGCTTTGAAAACAGGATCAAAATATGTGCCTCTCAGAGTTTTCATCTGGTATAAGAGGCCAGCCAGTTTACCACTCTTTGCAGATAATATGACCTGCAAACCACAGACACCGTAAAGCAGGCCATTTGTGGATGGCACGAGAGTGACAGAGTTTACTGAAGTGGCATTAGCAAGGGGGTAAAAGACAAAAATAAAAAAAAAGAGAGAAGAAAAAAGAAGGGAGGGAAAGGAGAGGAGAGCAATAGAACACAGATATATCATGGGAGAGACAGAAAACAAGAAAGGTGTATTAGTAGATTGGAATACCTAAAATAACAAACATGAAAGGGAATAAGTTGTCTTATTTTTCTCAGGCTGAACTTTATAAATATCAATACTGTAGGGATACTTCATGAGGTGTTAAGGATGATCTACCATCATTCAGTGAAATCATGTAATGGCTGTTAATCTTAAGGTCAGTGTTTATGTTTGGTTGGAATCAGTGGTCAGTGCCAGACTTCCCGGGCCGGAACCCAACTCCACAATTTCCTAATGGTGCAAACTCCAGCAAGCTACTTAACCTTTCTTCATCTCCATTTTCCCATTGCCAAAATGAAGATAAGGAAAAAAATTGTACTTAAGCTGGGCATGAAGGAACAATGAAAAGCAATTCATAAAAGCACTTAAGTGTCTGGCACATGGTAAATAACAAATATGAAATTAAATTATTAGTTCACTCAGAGTATTTCCAGAGAATGGATACACACACACTTTTCTGACCAATACTACTGACTTAATATTTTCATTATAACTACATTCCCTCCAAGTCTAGTCAGAGTGAAGCCCAGGTGACCGTAGGATTCATAACCCTAGGAAGAGTATTTTAAAAGCTCCCACAGGTATTTGGTATTTAAATCTTTTGGCAGTTTAGGAGAACACCTTTATGCTAGGCTTGCTGTTTAGAGGTTTAACTCTTAATGTTTATTAGTCTACATTGCTGGGCCTAGAAAGAAGAGAGCAGGGAGAGAGAATGCCACTGAACAGCCACAGCTGAGGGGGGGAGCAGCCTTACCAGGCCACAGAGGAAGACCATGAAAGACAGTCCTGATGAGACCTGATAGGCTAGGGTCAGATGGAAGGGGAGGAGGTCCTTCACAATCAGTGGACAGGGGAAGCAGCAGAGGAGATGGGGGAGGGAAGGAGGAAGGGATTGAGAGGGGGATGAGGGCGGGGCTACAGCTGAGATACAAAGTGAATAAATTGTAACAAATAAAAAATACATTAAAAACAAAATAAATTTAAAAATAAACTGGAAAGTAACAGGAGCCGTATTGTGTTTTATTTTAAGTACTCTCCCAAACCACAAAGCCATCATTTGCCCCCCACCAAAAATAGCCCCTATTAGCTCATGCAGGGACATATTATTTCTTTGCAATTACTTTTAGTATGATGCTTGTTTAATATGAGTAATTGCTTGAATTGGTCCTTAGTGCCACAAAAAAAAAAAAAAAAGGAAGAGGAAGAGATAAGGAAGACAATGACCTGGGGAAGGCTACAGCTTTTTAGTAAGCTTATTACAGTATTTATTTTAGTCATAAAATAAACCCACGGCCACATTGCCTATATACTAGTTGCTGCTTTAAGGTCCTTATGAGGACATTAGCTCTTAAACAACCCTGTGATCAGTGATATCTTCATTTGTGGTCTTTGACAGTTGAATGAATTGAAGCTGAGCAATGAAGGCAGACCCTCTCAGGGCTCCACAGTACAGAAAGTAGTGATGTTTCAGCCAAGGAGCACTGTGCAAGCAAGCCCCCTCCCATTTTCTTTGATTTGTCTTGATGACTCATTAGGAATCCAGTCTGATTTCCCTGTTCTTTTGGAAGGGCTCCCTCTAATTACCTTTCCTGTCTTCATCCATTTTACTTACTGCTCATATCACTGTTACAATATTTCTTTTATCTTTGTTAATGGCTTATAGATTCACATCAAACCTTTATTACAGGCACTACTGTGTCTCAGGTTTAAATGCGCATCCATTGAAAAATGATCTATTATGTTTAAAAAGAAACTTCTGATTTTACACTTATATTTGCAAGCAACCCTGAGGATCAGTTGCCTCTTCAATTTGGGAGTCAGCCATGCTGTCTCTACCTAGTACCTTCTATTCCTGGGTTCCTGGATAAGCATGTTTGAATGGAATACTGGTGTTTTGCTATAATATGTAGGAAATGAAATATACAAGTTAACTGACTGAACCAACAATTCATAAGGGCTTACATATTTGCTGCTTCCATTATGCATCCTTGAGCTAATTAGTTTTCTTGTGATTAATGTTTATGAACTCAACCAAGTAGAAGAAAATAAAATACTACACAGGATATTCCTGATGCGATGGGTCACATTAAGAATCCCAGGGAAGGAGCCTATGCTACTCAAGTGGAAGTGAGTGGGGCAAAGCCAAGCATTGGTGCCAAATACACTGAATTCTTATCTTCTGACCTTCCCCAGCCCCATCCTGAGCAATATGGAGGTTTCTGTTTCAATAGTGATGAAGCGGTTCTCTAGGGGAACAAAGCCTGCTTCTGTTTCACAGATGCAGCCACCCAAGCAAAGAAGCCCTCACCATGATCGAGTTCAGATGCACAGGCAAAGGAAGCAATTTTGACAAAGAAAAGCAAGAGATGTCCATACAAATGTAGAACAAAAACATAAAAAGGCATAAAAGGTATTGATAATTAATTTGAAATACCGTAAGGAAATGGTAGCTGACGTGAGAGGAAAATGGAGCCTCAACAAAGACAAGTCAAACTGCCGAGGCCATGAAAGCGACTACCCCAACACTGCACTGCAATTGCAACGCCCCAATTTTTTTTTCTGTAATTATGATTCTACTTATCCCATCTTAGATTCATAGAAAAACTTGAGTGGATGGGGGATTATTTCATGCTGGGAATACAAAAATAAGTTCGAACAAATTGCCCATTTGTGATTATTTAAATAAAACATCATAATTGGAATATGTTGGTCGATAAAGGCAATTCTTTTCCTTCTTTCTCTTTTGTATAAGAACAATACACTAAATGCTATCTTGATTTTTTTAAACTGCATTTCTGTAAATACAGTATTTAATGCCAGGTGCCCCCTCAATGTTACATTGTGATGGTCTCCATCAATGGAGGAGGAAAAGCACCCTGGGTTGTTGCTTCCCCACCACTCAGCCTCTGACAAATCATTATCCACATTCTCTGCTGCTACGATGATGATGTCTTCTATGATAATTATATGCAGCTTGACTCAGTGGTGTGCACACTTAATGGGTCCCCCCTTTTACCGCATTCATTTCAATACTGGTTCCCTTCTACAGTTACATTCCTCATCATTGTTTTCATGATTGTTTTGAAACATGCCATTCAAATGAACAGGATTATCCTGCTTTTCTCCTAGTTTCAACAAAGAAAGTAGCTAATTTGGGAACATCTTATGAACCTCCTTTCTCAAGGTGGTGGGACAGGGAGCGCTAGATTACTGGTATCTCAGTGGGTACATTCACATGCAAAGGACAAAGGGCCATGGTAACACTTCCTGTTTAACCTTTGACAGAGTGGCTGGTTGTTCTGACACTTTAGCTTCTAGATTTAAGTTTTTGAAGCAACTATTCATTTTAAGGAAGATCTAAATAAATTATCTTTGCATAACATCCTTCAGTAGATAAAATGCAATAATTCTTCTGTGTGTGTGTTAGCAAAGAAAAATAAATAAATAAAAGAAGATAGACCAAATGAAAGTGAGTTCCTGCCAATAGTATTAAGGTGGGAAGAGTAGGATACAAAGTTAGGATTTCCATACAAGAAAAGATGGAAAATTTCTGTGGACACCCAGGTTTTCAGTGAATGAGAAGATACAGAAGTGAATGTTGGAAGGCATGTTATTTCACACCTAAGGTTTCTATTTTACATTGTTTAATTTAAACTGTGAAACAAAGCTAGTATCGTGTCTAATCTACTACCATTTGAAATATGGGATGCACTTGCTGAACTCTTGATGAGAGGAAGCCCAGTGAGTATATGGAGGCAATTATCTTGCTTGAAGCTGTCTGGTGATAGAGAGAGGAACCTCTGCTAAACTTGTTTCTAACATTCATGCCCATATGGAGCTAGAGCAGTTCTTTGCCTACTGCAAGGTAAAAACGGCTTTACAGCCTGAACCTACACCCAGAGCTCAGTTGTTTCTAACGGCCTTTGGCTCTTTAGTAAACAGAACACCTGTTCTAAATCTCTAAGGCAAAACAGCTTCCTCCATGAGTCACATCAAGCTGATACTTCAACTCTGAATACTGGGCAAGCACAAAGCCTGAGACTTATCAAACAGTCTAGTTAAAGCTGGTTGTTACAAAGAAGCAGCTCTGCAAGGGCCGTGTTCCACAGAGCTCTTTGGCCCTGTAAGGTAGCAGAAGGTATTTTTCTATCTAAGATATAATGACAACAGAATATTCAAGCTAAATTTCTATATTTAAGAGAACTAATTAATCCAAATGCTTTATGCAGAATCAGGGATATGAAAGACTAAAGAAATTGTTTTGAAGAGAAGGAAATCAATAAAATTACAAGTTGGTTTTGCCAACCAAGTTGATTGTAACAACCTTGATTGTAACAAACCTCTATGACTTCCTTTATGTTTCCTGATCTGAAAAGTTTGATTATGTGTAGTATATTTGTTCAGTTATTTCCTAACCAATATTTTCTCTAATTAATGATGCTTTCTTCATAGTTTTTTCTTACGAATACTAACATAAAACTTTAAGGTGGAGGTACCACCTCTGTATTTAAAAGATGTCTGAAGAGCACCAACTAAATCCAAACTTTTTGACTAGACAGAATTTTTTAGATTGGTCCCATGTGAATCTATTTAGGGTCATTTCACAGAGAAGACTGTTGATTTAAAGCAAGAAAAGCAAGAAGGGCAATGCTCCCTTATCTTACAAGGTTAATACACTTTAGTTGTTACTGCATCATTTATTCTGAAAGACATAACTCCCGTGTGACAAGTAATACCATCTATTTTTCCATTCGACATACAGGCAATGATATTATTTAGGTTCCATGCATATATTAGTGAAAAAACACACATGGTCCTCTCAATATGTTTACATTTCAATAGGAAGACAAGCAAAAATAAACAGAAAAGAAAGAGAAGAGAGGAAAAAGATGAAGTATATTGAAAAGGTTTTTAGATATTCAGACAAGTGACTAGGGAACATTCTTTTGTTTGAATGTATACATTAAAAGTTGAAAACTTATTTTATATCTATATTTTTGTTCAGTTTGTTTGTTTGTTTTGTTCAGGCAACTCTCACTATGTCACCAAGGATGGTTGGACTCTTGATGTCCCTGCCTTTGCCCACTGAGCGCTAGGACAGAAGTGTGTACTGCTATTCTAGGGTTACCAAACCATCCTTTTGTGTTGTTCTGGAGATGGGTCTGCACAATGTAATTGAGACTGGATAAGGTCATAAGACTGGGATGTTATCCAGTCAGGGGCAGGGAGAGGAACCTAACCTGAACCTACACGGTCTACTTTCTTTGTCATGTGGTTCTCTTCACAGTGTATGATGTAGCAAGAAGGCCTGGACCAGAAGTACCTGTCACTCACCTCAGACTTCAGAACACTGAAAAACAGTTTTTAACTAAATTACCTACATTTAGGTTATGCAAGTGTATTGGTAAAAGTCAGAGTAAGAAAGGAGCCATTACTTGGGGAAATGGCATTTTAGCCAAGAGAAAATGAAAGGTTATACAGGGAAAGACGTAGAAGATTATGTTCTTGTCTGAATGTGGTATGAGGGCCAGCTCAGATTTAAGAAGTGGGGACACTAGTAAGAAAAGGATAGAGAAATTTAGCAAAATAAAACATGTGGAGTCACTAGGTCTTGTTGAAAATTCTTCAAGTTTTAGTTTATACAACTGGAAGGGAAAATACACATCAGCTCACTAAAATCTGAACAGAAATGGAATTCATCTGATGCCATTTGCAACCTCCTCACTGCAGCCTAAACCAACATGAATTTCAAATATAACTTTTAGCACAACAGCATCACAAAATTATGTTATCTTTATTTCACTCTGTTTATAACCTCCTTCTCAATAGAATATTTACAAGTTGGATCCTTAGAAGCCACCATATCACATATTCTTTAAAAGAAATTATTACATTTATTGGTGGGTGGGTGTATTCCACAGCACAAATATGGAAGTCAGAGGACAACTTGAAGGAATCTGTTTTCTCCTTCCATTATAGAGGTATTGGGGATCAAACTCAGGTCCTCAGCATTGACAGCAGAAACCTTTACACACTGGACCATCCCACCTGGAAATGTTCATCTTTTACTGTCTGACCACAGATTCAGAAAGCCACCAAGAGGCTTTCCCTGAGCATGCTGGCTTAGTTACTTCACTTTTATTTATTTTTTATTTCTACAAATCACCATTCATACATTCCATTTATTCAACTGTTTTTTTTTTTTTATCAAGTTCCTACTTCCAGAGACTATCTTGAATGCGGAGGTGTTTCTCTGCTTTGAATCCAACTTTCTACTATATTAAAGTTTTAATTTCTATTTCCCCAACTGGAGGCTTCACTCTACAAGAGCAAAAGCCATGTGCATTTTCTTTGCTGTTATATCCTGCCTGATATGTGGCAGACAATCAAAAAATGTTTGTAGAATAAATGTTTAATAGTATTCAGAATTTCTGGTTTTCCTTTAGGCTTCCAATATAGAATCTCTTTCATTAATGTTTTATGTGATAGGTAATTATAAATAGCTCTTTTCTCCAGCAGCTAGGAGCTTACTTATGGCTTAGTACTTTTCACATATAAATCTTCATTGAATTTCCCTCATAGCTGAGTATGACTTTGGGCCTTTCCCCAATCCCTCAAGTGAGTGAGCCTGAAGGAACTGGATTTTTAGCAGAGTATAGAAATAGTACTAAGATATTGTGCTTGTTTCACACAAAAATTAACAACAAAATAGATGTTATTTCTACAATTTTATGCATGTCTTTTTATTAATTATAATATTAAACATTATATTACAATAACCTTCAGAAGCCTACAGACTACACCCTGCTCTTCTCGCTTAGGCCATCTTGTAGGACAATTTATTTGCCATATCTACCAAAGCCCAGCCATATTGGCCTGCTTATAGTCTTGAGATGATGTCAAGCTGGAGTCCTGACCACACTCCTGCCCAATACCTTCCACCTTGATGGCTTCAGTCCAGGCTGCTGTGTCTCCCTTCATATTCTCGTTCAGAAATCATACCATACAGCAGACTTCTCAATGCATTCCATGTGTTAATTCCTTCCCTCACCAAAGCTTGTCTTTCTATACCATTGTTCAGATATGGAAACAGTGTTGTGATGGTACAGTTAATAACTTACTTATAACAATATCTTTTTATCCACAAAATCACCATTGAATCTCCCTACTACAAAACTCAAGTTCAGTACCTCAAAGATGTTAATGTACTGTTGTTATTTGTTCTGTTTAGAATGGTGTTTGAGGTATTGTCAATGTTGGATAAATATGTGTGAAATGAATAAATACAAAATAACTAAAGATATACCACTATTGTTCATATACACCAGTAAACAGTGTAAAGCTTTTGAGCTCTGCTTAATTCAAAATCCACAATACATAATTAAAACCCACTTTAAAATTTAATCCAAAAGTTATGATGCCTCCCCCCTTCATAGACTGTTATAAAGGTAAAAAGAGATTTTTGTATACCTATTGTATAGGTGATAGATCCTATGCTGCGAAGTAAGTTAACTTGATTGAAAGAATTAGGGTTTTCTTCTCTGTAGGTCGATCACACCTCGATTATCTTAGCAAATCTACAGTAGTTGCTTTTTTAATTTATGTAAAGTGACAACAAAACCTACACTAAGACATTTGCTGCCCTAAACTCCACCTAGCATCATTCAAACTATATTTAAATCATATTTACTTATTTATAAGTATCATTTAAATAGATGAATATAAATTATTGTTGGCTAATTTTCAGTGATTTACTGTAATACCTGATTTAAAATGTCAAGTGGCCATTAACAGTAAACTTCGAAGAATTATTTGCTGTAATATTCCTACTTAAATATTATCATTGCGTTATTTCATTTTATTGGCTTATTTTTTAAAATCTTTTGGAAATGGTTGGAAGTTTTTTTTTTTAATAGCAATTCGTTCTCAATTTAAAGGGATTATAAAACCATGGAGCAGAAAGGACATGGGAATGCTCTACAGACAACAAAACACCATCACACCTAACTTCCATCACGGGCTGCTAGAACAGGGCTTGCACTACACTTAACATACACCAGGAGCTGCTAGAACAGGGTTTACACTAAAACAAGAAGGGTGTGTGACACCTACCATTCTAGGTCAAGGTAAGCAATGATGGGGAACAGTTGGTAGGCTCTGAATGAGAGAGTCCGGAATCTCACAGTTAATGTTTCCTCTACCCTACAATGTATATGAGTTCCTTGTCCTTACAGTCAATGTGCTTGAACTTTGAACACACATGTGATTAGTACTTAAAGCATTATAAGTAAAACAAACAACAACAAAAAACACAAACAACAATAACAAAAACTTGTTGTAGAGCTACTTATGTTTCTATTGACCCATAGAGCATATTTATTTCAAGTTTATCCTTAGGTTCTACATAAATACATTGTGATCCTAATAGTTCTGATTCCTCCCTAATGGAGTGATTTAACCATATCTGATGTTTATCATTGATGAAGCATAAAAGAGAGATTTGATTTACTTTTATTCAATCCAATGAGGGTCACAATGCAGATGAATTAAAACTCAGAATATTCCATTGAGTATAAGCTCTCTGTGTTGAGCTCACATCAGCATAAGCGTATAGCTTGTTACAATCTGACTCAGTAGGCTTCAGGTAGACTGTCTACATTTCTCTCGCGTCCATAAATGCCATTATATTATTTGTAGATCATACATTAAAAACTACTGTCTTGCTTCTTGCTTTAGGGTAGAAAGCAAATCGTAGTAGCAAGACCAACAAATCACTCAAGTTTCTCTAGGAACTTTACATATACCTTTGGGATATTTGAAATACATAAATACTTAATCAAAAGAGGCACAGATGGTATTTCTGGAGTTTCAGAGCATTTTGGCTTTCTTTAGATTCTTTTGACTTGTATGGCTCTTTAAAACAATGAACATATGGAGTTTTTATTGTCATTGAGTAAATAGTAAATTGGATTTCACAAGAAATAAAAATTTAAGAAAGCTTAGAAGGATTATATATTAAGAAGGAGCCCCACAATTGTATTTATTATTTCAGGGATGAGAACATTAATAATACTTAATATAAATAAATTTTATATAGCCTATAGCACAGACACACATATACATATGCAAAATATGAGCCTTATAAGACTTGACACAAGTTTGCATGATCTACACATATGGACTAAATGTTCACATCTATAATGTGAACCTTGCTTACTTGTAGAACAGAAATGAAGGCCTTTTTGTTTTGTTTTGTTTTTTAGCTTGGTCCATGTGAGTTAGGAAGAGCTGAATCTATATTCTGGAAGACCTTGAACTACTAATTTGGACTTGCTCAACAAACCTGGTGCTTTATACCTTAATTCAGTGGTTATCAACCTGTGGGTCGTGACCCTTGGGGGTTGTGTATCAGTACCCTGTACATCAGAGATTTACTTTACAATTCATAATAGTAGGAAAATTATAATTAGAAAGTAGCAATGAAAATAATTTTATGGTTGAGGGCATCACCAGAACAGGAAGAAAACTGTACTAAATCATGAGGAAGGAGGACAACCACTGCCTTACTTGAATCACATATGTACCTACCCAAGCGTTTGTTGTTTGTAAGAGAGTGATTTGTTTAAATAAAATAATTCTTGAGGTCATGTTTATGGATGATAATCTCTTTCATACAGGTGCAGTGGAAAAGGCTTGGAAGTGGCATTTTTCAAATTCTTTATGTTTAGGCAGGCCAGGGCACTGAAGACTGACTGCTCCTCACAGATCTGGGAAACGTGTTGGTTTTTCTCTTCTGTCTGAGAGTTTGATGTGCGGGAGGGTGATACCCAGCTCCATACCACTCCACGCCTGGGCCGCATCTCAGGCAGCACTCACCGCAATAAGAAGCTGGTTGTGAAAGACATGAAGACATGGTAAATACATCCTGTCCTTCAGCCGCATGGGCTGAAGGTGAGGATCCATTATTCCTTCTAGTGTCTGTGCTTCAGCCCCTCCCATTGGAGAGAAGGGAGGTGAGGATGGAGGTGCTTTGTGCATTTAGAGACTGAGCTGGACTCTGATGCCTCATAGGCAAAAGATTTTTTTTTAATAGGAAAAGATAATCTCAAAAGTTCAATCCAGCTACATGTGTTATACTACTGTGAGCCCTCTTTCAAAATTTAAAGGACAAAAAAAAATTCCAACAAAAACAAACAAACAAGCAAACAAGAAGACAACTACCAGGTACTTTATGATGTGAGGCTCATTTAGATGGGGCCAGAAAGAACTGAATTGTGTTCAACCTGGTGTATAGAGATGCAGGGCCACTTAGCCAAAATGCCCCTGCTTCAGTTTTACATTTTTAAATGATATCACATTACACAACGGAGCACATAACAATTTCTATTCTGCAAATTATAATCACTAAAAGAATCAGCCCAGTATTTATGAGCCGGTGAGTGCATCTGTCATATGGCCTCGTGGCCCATATCAAAGCTATCTGAGCTATTAAGATGATTTCCCTATTTGGCTGGGTTTTAAAGACTATAGTTTTGAAGTCAGTGGCAGATGACCTACTAATGGTGTTTAATGGTTCTCTCAGCAAATTGTGAAGTACCTTGAATGACCCATTGGTTAAGTACATCAAAGAAAAATTCTAGTTTTAATCACTTAATCCTTGATTCCCTCCTGTTTTTCTTTTGGGCAATGATATCTTATTTGTGCCTTTAAGGAAGAATAGACAGGGTAAAAAGTGGGAGGGGGGGGGAACGTCAATATTTCCTTAGTACTGAGCAGAGCATTTGATCTTCAGAACCCTACAGAGGAAGGAAACAGCATCTGTATATTTGGCAAGTGAGGGAAGGGTACGGGGAAACTCCTACTGAGGTCACGTGGTTGTGGTGCAATGGGTGATATCTGAATGTAACCTGCTGGAATTGAGAGTCCAAGGGTCTTTGTGAGAGTCCCTAGGGAAAGACCTGCCATTATTATCATCTGGTGGTTGTGGTGGCTAAGAGTGACAGAATGAATATCGAAGTGTACCAAAAGCTGAATTATGACACATAGTAGACCATTTAAAGATGTCATTATTTTAAAGAATTACCATTCAGCACTGTTATGGATATCATCAATAAGCTGGCATTAAAAGAAGAAGAAGAAGAAGCAGAAGAAGAAGAAGAAGAAAGAAAAGAAAAGAAAAATAAACCATCACACTCACAGAGATTGTGGTCTAGGCCAATGTCAATGGGAAGCAAGCAAAAAGATGAAGAAGTGCGGAGCAAGCTGAGCATAACAGGAAGCAGAGATGGATAAAATGGGGAAGAGGGAGGGAGCTACAGGTGGGATACAAAGTGAATAAACTATAATAAATAAATAAATAAATAAATAAATAAATAAATAAATAAATAAGCAAGCAAGCAAACTCTGCTTTCCTGGCTTATGAGGCCCGTTTATCATCTGCCTCAGAAAGCCTGCTAACCACACATGGGCCTAGAACAAAGGCCATGATGCTTGCCCAGAGAGCAGAGTCACAGGAAGAAAGTGTAAAAATTTCCCAGAATAACAACAACAAAAAAGTTCTCATTCTAGAAGATGTTCATAAATTCCGTAAGGCTTATGTTGGCATAAGGTGACAAATGTATCCATTCCACATACAATTAACTTCAAAATTGCTTCTAGGTGACTCCTGCCTGGGAGCCTCAAGGAAGAAAAGCTGGGGGCAAGATCCCTCAAGAAAAGCACCCACTTTCTTTACATCTTACATGGATATTCCCCAAATGTGCTACTTTGTTCTTTGCCTGTTTGGTACCTCAACTAAATAAATGAGTAGCTTTCATTTTTAGAATAAAATGTCTTCATTTTTCAAAAAGGTATCTCAGCCAGCTGGAAGTACAGTTTAATTTCCAGCAAAGAACATTGGATTTTTTTTACAGAAGTCTTTCTAACTTACCTAGTGATTTTCAATACCGTTCTTGCTTATGAATCAAAACATTTAAAAGTATTGAGTTTGTATTAGAGACACTAAGTCCAAGTACTCAGCAAGTACATGAACACTCCTTTTAAGAAAGCTAGTTGGAAAAGATAAATGGTAAATCAACATGGTAGAATATGTGTGCTAGATGTTTTCTATTTTTCTTTATAATAGGTTTTTTTCTCTTTTATATATGATACATAAAAATGAATGGATCACTTGATAATCCTAAAAATATGCACATATGTGGCCTGAATGGTCTGTTTTCATATCCACAAAAAAAGGAGGCAAGACTCTGAGATGTCCCTTAAATTAGGATCTACTTGTTTCTTTAAAATGTGCATATTCATGTCTTTAATTAAGTGCATTTTAAGACCCAATTATCTTGTTAGTCCTGAGGTTCACCAATGCAGAGCAGTTCTAGCCATTTTGAGCCAAATAAAGCAAGCTTTATTAAATACTGATCAAGATGAATTTTGGTCTGGACTACATTCTGGAACTTCCATCTGGTTGGCCTTGAGACACATTGCAAGGGCATATAAAGAAAAGCCCACTGTACTTTTCAATGGGGCTTTTGTTATTTCCAAAGAACTACAATACCCATCATTCCAGGGAGTTTTCTGGTCTTTGTGTGGGTGGGGCTTGCAGGTTAGTTACAGGCATTTCAATCTCTGGTTGTATTGATTTTTATTCTACCCAGAGAAGTTTGAGTGTTTACCTTTTTACACGTTTTAGGTACAGTAGGGCTTATGCTAATCTAGTAAAGGAATAGTTTATAAACACCAACTACACTCCAGAAAACATACACTAAGCTGTAGCTCAATGGGACCTGCCATACAGGATAGGACGTTTATTTTATTTTGTGTTTTAATTTTTATTAACTACACTTTATTCGCTTTGTATCCCCCATAAACCCCTCCTTCCTCCCCTCCAAATCCCACCTTCCCTTCCCCTTCTCCACACATGCCCCTCCCCAAGTCCACTGATAGGGGAGGTCTTCCTTTCCTTCCTTCTGATCCTAGTCTATCCGCTCTCATCAGGAGTTGTTGCATTGTCTTCCTCTGTGGCCCGGTAAGGCTGCTCCGCCATCAGGGTAAGGTGATCAAAGAGCAGGCCATTTTAGTTCATGTCAGAGGCAGTCCTGTTCCCATTATTATGGAACCCACTTAGATACTGAACTGCCATGGGCTATATCTGTGCAGGGGTTCTAGGTTATCTCCATACATGGTACTTGGTTGGAGTATCAATCTCAGGAAAGACCCCTGTGCTCAGATTTTTTAGTTCTGTTGCTCTCCTTGTGGAGCTCCTGTCCTCTCCCCATCTTACTATTTCCCGCATAAATGGATACAGAAATTATGGTACATCTACACAATGGAATATTACTCAGCAATAAAAAACAAGAATATCATGAAATTTACAGGTAAACTGGGGAACTGGAAAGGATCATCCTGAGTGACCTATCCCAGAAGCAGAAAGACACATATGGTATATACTCACTCATATAGACATATAAAATAGGATAAACCTACTAAAATCTGTACACCTAAAGAAACTAATCAAGAGAGAGGACTCTGGCGAGGACTCTGGCTAAAATGCTCAATCCCCAGCAGAAAGGCAAAGCAGATTGACATCAGAGGAAGAAAACAGGAAACAAGCTAGGAGCCTGTCACAGAGGGCCCCTCAAAGGCTCTGCCCTGCAGAATATCAAAGCAGATGCTGAAACTTATGGCCAACTGTTGGGCAGAGTGAATGGAATCTTATGTTTATTGTAATTTATTGGGTATTTTCATCATAATAAAATTGGGACAAGTAGATGGTAACACTTATTTCCCGAGAACTAAATTAGATTAGTTATGCTAAACTAAGTTCTTAGCCCCTAGCCTGGAGTGTCATGAATGTTCAACACCTATTATCAGTTATTAGTAACAGCAGAGTGCCTGGCACATGCCAGAGAAAGGTTTAATAAGTATTTTGAGAATGGATGGTCAAAGATTGATCACTTATTGTGTTTAACATGATTGTGCCCTTGCTTATTCCCGATGCTCATATCACAAGTTCCAACCAGTCCCTTGGTGGCAACTCATTTAGTGGGTTTTAGGCATGTTAGCATATAAAATGAAGCTGATATTAAATTTATTCTATTTTCAAAGACAAAAAGCTCAGTTAAAATTTAAGTCAATGCATGTTCTAGTTTAAATTGGCAACATTTCCTCAAAGCTCATGAGTTAAAGGCTTGGTTGATAGCTAATGAACTTTTGGGGAGGGACTAGATCATGAGGGTTCTCATCTTATTATTGGATACATCCTTTAGTAGAGTCATAACTGGAAGGCATCACTGCAAGGTGATACTAAGATATGGTGCCATGTTGGAGGAAGTAAGCCACCTCAGAGATACCTTCAAGGAGTCTCTCCTGTGCCTGTTTCTTCCTATATCTCTGCTCCCTGTCTCCTTTACTGTATTCTCTCTCTATTGAGATATTAAGTCTAACCTCAGATGGAAAGCCATAGAATAGTGGCCATAGATTAAAATCTAAGAAATCATGGGCCAAAAAGAATGCTTCTTTCTTCAACCTGTTTTGTCACCACAACTAGAGCCTGATAAATACAATACAATAAGGAGGTTGTGTATGACAGCAGAGATCATACTGGTTTGGAGAAAATCCAGTATCCTGACATGGTTTCTTCCTCCAAGCAGAGGGTGCCATTGGATTAGTCATTTATTCCATTTCCCTTGGCATTTTTAGCTAACTATAAATCAAAAGGGAGTACGTTAAATTTTACTGTTTTCCTTCTGGCATTAGCCATCTTGGGATTCTAAGTCATTTTCACAGAATATTCTGAAGCATCATTGAAATTGTAGAGAAACAAAGCTAGATTGTGCTTCCCCCCACCTCTGTTGTTTTCCTAGGATGTCCTAATAACAAAACCAGCATAATAATGATCATTGCTAACAATGACTGAAGACTTCAAAACTGACAGGTTCTAAAAACTTGTGAAAGGTCTTTGTGTTGTTAAATAATACAACAAACCAAACTAAGACAGTATGCAGAAGAAGACATGAAAAAATCCCCTCAAATTAATAAATCTGTTAACTTTATTAAGGTCTTAGACCTAAAAATCAGACATAGGTCATCTGACTTTCACATATATTGAATATACCCTACATGTTCTTCTACACATAATCTGCAAGAGTCAAAATTTAAACTTTGGCTGTAAAAATTCTTTGACTAGTAGGCACTTTGTAAAGCTATCCTTCTGAAACTGACCAAATCCTTATCCGTGGTTAGATAAATTTAAATCTCTACAATTTTTATATGAGGGAAATTTAAAACCACTACATTTTCCATATATAGAAACCTCACCTGACTATATGCATTTTGCAGACATACTCAGTCACCCTTCTCATTCAACAGGATTTTATCTGATCTCTCATTGTTCTTTTATCAGAAGCATCAAGCTGACATACACAGGTAGCATATGTTGACCTTTTGTCACACGGAAGTTGATGAGATTGAGACAAGAGAGAACCATGAGATGTCATAAATTGACAGGAATTTAACTCTCTCGACTGGTCAGTAAGGCTGTGTGTGGGGAAAGAAGATGAATGTTCCTGGAAATGAAAAGCCTCCAAGAATTATTTCTCAGAGGAAACTAGAGTCTTTTGATGCCAGTGGAAAACTAGTCAAGACCAGTTCTGCTATAGGAAGCAGCAGAGGCCTTAGAGTGAAGTACAGCCCTGTATTTACTCTGACTCTATCATTTAATATTTATGGATGAAAAGATGATGGTTCAATCATTGATTTGGTTATAATGTGTACTTATCTCATTTTGTTCATGCTGTGTATGGGGGAACATGCATTGCATTTTTTAAAAGGGAGGGGAGAACAAGCAATTTTATCTCCTCTTCAGTGTTATACTACACAGTCCCTGTGTCCGAGGTGCTACTGTAACTTAATGAATTCAAGACACCATTCATTTCTGTGCTGTTGAAGCACATTTAAAAGACTCAATTCTGAAATGGTTAATCTCAAATTTTTCCAGGGAATTCTCCTCTGAGCCCCATTACCAACACATGATTGTCACTGTAACATGGCTTTACTGACACATTGGTGTTAAAAGGCATTGACAGAGCCACCAGGAGTGAACAGGAGCCATTTATATGTACTGTAGAACTACACTGACAATCCAAAGGAACACGCCATCTGCATTCTGTGTTGATGCAACCTACTGAACTGTGGGTTTGCAATTTCAGAATTCAGAATGTCATGCCTGGCTCCACTTTAGGGAGCTCCCACAGCTGCTCCTTTTTCCTCCCTGCTTTCAGAATCCTGATGCTGAAGTTAATATATAAGGACATCCCTGTGTAGTGATGGAGACAGGGCAGCAGGGCATGCTAGAGCACCATATATTTTTATGCATTTATTTATTCAAGCTGTGTGGCCTCCCCCTACCCCAAACACCTTTCCCTTTGCAACTTATCAACTTGAGCCCTCAGACACTCACACCCACACAATGATCTCAGCAGGCAAGGAGGAAAAGCGAGAGCAAATGCACTTTAGGAAAAGAACAGGAAACCGACACTGAAATGGCCATTACCGGGCATTGCAATTTCACCTGTGGTTTCAGCTTCTGCTGCAAGTATATGCAATGAATGTGGCCTGATTGCCTTAATTCAGTGATATTGGCAATAATCACAATGGCAGGCAGTGCCTGGGAGATTGCCCTTGACAGCAGAGTTGCAGAGATGGAGATATGGAAAATTTCTATCCAGCACAACACACAAGAGGAATAATGGAGAGATGTTCAGGATTCCATTTCCTGGTGGAAGGGTAAATGGCAAACGAGCTGAATTCTCTTAGTGATTAACTGGAGGTCTGATGAGTTGATCAGTTCCTGGTTCCCTTTGTCATCAGGATTCTCTGTGCTGTGGGAAGATTGCCGTGGTGCAGTGATACATAACTACCAGAGACAGTTTGGTGCTGATTTAGACTTAGGAGGAAAAGGCAAGTTTTAGAAAATGAAAAGAATTAAATATAAAAATAAAATCAAGTGATTTCAAAGGCAAAAACACCAAAGGCCATTCCTGGAACAGGAAGAAGGCTGAGCTGAGGGAGAGTCCTTGGCAGCTGCAGCTGACTACTGTTCAGAGGAAGCTGCTGCTGCCTTTGATGGCCAAGGCCATTTTAAGTTAGGAAATCCAGTGGTTTAGTTTGGGTAAAAGGCAAGAGTTGATGATTCTCTAGAAGTTATCAAAATGACTTTTGTAAAAAGGATGAAAAATGATCCAAGGAAAAGTGTTGGTGGAAGCTGACATGAATACCAGGAGTAGGCTGGGGGTGGTTGGGGTAGGCTGGGGGTGGTTTGGGGGTGGGGACGCAACTGTTCTTTTCATACGTTCTCCAACACGTGTAGAAAAGCATCACTGACCACAGTTAAGGAATTTTTTTTTTGGTTACAAAATACCTTATTTCTGGCCAGTACAAAACAGATACTCTGATAACAATAATTTCAGGATTGTCTGGATTACAGTCAATCACGAAAGTCTTAATATAATTACATACTACAGAAAATCGGCAGTTGACATTAGCTGTCTTTACTAATAGTTATGCATATGTGAACAGATTTATTTTCCATGCCCAAAGTGAAACTACTATAGAGAGACCTTCTAGAATATGCCTTTAATTCCTCCTCACAATGTACTTACAGAGTGTGAAAACTAGGAAGGCTCCATGCCAGCTTCAGTATTAACTTGAATCTCATTGGTTGCCTGGGGCCTGCGTCATTTGCTACATTGTGTCATACGTCTGACAGTGTATGTCCTCATATACCACTCTCTGGTAAAATTATCATTTATTTCTATTGGTTGGGTTTACCAGTCAGAGCTTAGAGAGTTTATCATCTGCAAGTGTTCACATTTCCTTCATTTATTCATTCCTTCAACTTGGTAAATATTTATGAAAGTACCTATTGTATGCTAGGCATTGTTCTACCAGGTTCAAAGGGTGTTGTAATGAGCAAATGAGATAATTGTCCTTATGAAGCTTACATTCATGCTGTATGTAAACAAGGAAATAAGTAAACTGATCACGAAGCATGAAACACAGTACAAGGGAACAGGGAGTGAATGGCTACTAAGCTATGTGGAGTTTTGTATTTTGCAGAGTAGACAGCCAATATCTAAGCAGAGACTGGAAGGAAGTCAGGAAGGGAACGAGGCTAAAAGACATGATCCAAAGAAGGAAGAGTGATCCTAAGTAGAGATTTGGGGTAGAAGACTCACGGTGTGGACTTCTAAAACCATAGGTACTATTGTTCTTTTATTTTTTAAATTATGGTATTTTTATTAATTATTAGAGAATTTCATACAATGTATCTTGATAATAGTCACCCCTTGCTCCTCACCTCAACTCTCAAAAAAATCAACGACCTTTCTTCTTTAGATAGCAAAGGTAGAGAGTGTATGGTTGCAATTGCATTCTTAAGAATGTCCATTGCCAGGAGCCAGGGTGCAGCTCTCCTACTTCTCACACATGCTCTGCAAACAATTCTCCCCGCCCATCTCTGTTTCCTCCTTGATATTAAGAAATACGAGAAAATTTCTAGCTTCTGTAATTGACATAGGTAGGGTCAATCTTTAGGCTTATAACAACTTGAAAAATGAAATACTTATTATGCCTGTTGTAACCACTTCTGTAAATATTTTGTCTTGCCTAATTAAATATTATTTCTGGCAACAGAGGTGCATTGAGTCTTTGGATTCTTTTGTTTGAGTTAAATTTATTCTGAGTTCTGTGACTTAAAAAAAAATAGAAAAAAGAAAATTTCGGCATCACATATGGGCCATCTTCCCTATTACCACTTGTCAAATAATAAAATACAGGAAGCCAAATTAATAGAGAAAAATTGCCATGTTATCTAATTATCTGTGAAATTCTTAGGGCAGGTTGATTAAAAAAAAAACTTAACAGCCATATGCTACTATCTTACCTATTTATTTTCCAAAGATTATAAAACAATGATACAATTTAATGCTGCCCACATGTAGTTGAATTACAACTGTCATTAAATTACTGGTGATAATGTAAAATGATAAAAGTCATTTGGTAAGCAGTTTGATACTGTTTAAAGAGCCACAAAGTTATTAATCCTTTGATCCATTAATCCTATTTTTGTGAACCAACTCCAAATGTATATAGAATTATTTTACTGGATCTTAGTTAGCTATTAGAATAAGAAATGTAAGGGAACTAATTATTCAATATTAAAGGAATGATGATGTAAAATTTAGGTCATTGGTTTAAAAAAGGCATTCAGGGATTAAAAGAGAAGTACTGATCGTATGTAAGACTGAAGAATTAGTTAAAAAAGCACGCAGAGTTGATAGTTTTACATAAAATATATTCATATGAATGACAAGTACTGTAAACATGGGAAAGGCTTCTACGAATGAGTGATCTGTAAATATATAGAATTAATATAAATTGATATTATCTATGGTATATATATTTTATATGTTAGTATGCAGTGATAATTTCTCTATTACAATTAAGATATATAATTTCAATATTTTAGGAACACAAACTCCTGACCATGTTTGTAAAGTGTATTAGCTAGTGATCTACTTTTTAATGCGTCATATTTTTAAAATGGTATCTATGTCTCTCCCATGAAGATTCCAGGAATCCTAACTATATTAAATCACATACTAAACATATTTTTCTCATTTCTTCAAATTCAAGATTTTAATTCTCTTTAATGCACTATTTTAATAGGAATGTTGCTAAATCCGTTGACAGTCTCACCAACCATTTTAACAGCCTTTTAATTTGTCGTCTAGAAAATTATAACTCTTCATTAACTTTGGGAGACACAGCATTGCAGTTGTGATGTATCATTCCTCATTTTATTAACAATCTACTTAATGAAATTCAGGCTTCGAGCAGATGAGAGTGATAATGGAAGTACTTGCCCTGAATTTTTTTTTTCTTTCACAAATTAAGAATTTACTGATAAGCATAATAGGAGAACAAACATTTAATTCTTCCAGAGCACAAGAAGTAAAAACCTAAAGAAAGAGACTTTTTAGCCCCCAAAAGTCATAATTAATATCCACCTGAACATTTATCCAACTGCCCTATCTCATTCCCATACCATTTGTCACAGTATGGTGACTCTGTTCAAGTGGGTCAGCCATTCCATATTACAGACCTCCTCAAGTTGTATCAGAAACACATGGGGGGCAAGCATGTAGCTTAGAAAGAGAACTTCTTTGGGGGACAGCCAGAGGTTGTTAGCTCCATATGCAAATCACTTGTATTTGACCATTTAAATATACTTGCTGTTATCACAAGATTTTGCTCTGATATTCATTATGGGATATAAAAAGGCTCAGACATTTTCAAAGATATACTAGAGAAGTCAGCGAGCTGGGGTTGACTCTCCAGAAACACAGAATGGCTCTCACGAAGCACATGAAGGCTGTTTGTTCCTGTTTTTGCTCATTTTAGGGAAGATGCTGAGGCAAAAAAAAGAGGGGAGGTAGGTTGTTAAGGCAATAGTATAAATTAATGCCAGAACTTTAAGTACTTAGTCCAAGAAGCTATCTGGTCTACTATTAGTCTCTATTTTTTCTACAGGCTTACAATTTATCTCAACAGGGTGGTCTAGAAGAAATTTCAATTTGTAAGAACCACGATGTGCCAGCCTGAGGGACTGTGTTTGGATCCCTTAAACTCATATAAAATTTAGCCACATATATCTGTAACTACAGCACAAATGGGGTTGGAGGGTAGAGACAGGCCCACCCCTCACCAGATCATCTAGGCAAATTGGTGAACTCTTATTCACTGAGAGGCTTCTCAAAATTAGGTAGGGAATGACTGAGAAGCTATCTGAAACTCTGGCCTACACACACACACACACACAGAGAGAGAGAGAGAGAGAGCAAAAAAAAAAAAAAAAGAAAAAAGAAAAGTATATCCCAAAAGGAACTCTCCAATTGAGATGTATATTTCCAGAAGAGAAAATAAGAGTTATATTTCAGAAGGGCAAAGCTATCGCTCTGCCTGTTGGTTCTAGCCAGTGTTCTATCTGGCAGCATGTGGCATAGCTACTCCATGGAACCTGCAGGAAACAATATGGTTCACACATCTTCAATTGGGGAGTGCTACACAAAGCAAAAGAACGATTCTGAAACATTAACTTCAGAGGGAAAAAGCATCTTTTCACTAGGTTTTGTTTGGGGTATTATACTTTTTTTCCCCCAGGTTTATGTAGCCAATGTTGCAACACACTGAGATTAATTTTCACATAAGACTATTTTTCCCATGAGAATCAGATATCATTTCATTTTTTTTCCCTTTCTCATATCAAGACACTGCCCTCCCTAGGGAAGATTTGTGGTATAGGTGGAAAGCTTCCCACAGACAAACAGAAAATGAGACAGAAAACTACAGCAAGTTTTGTTGTTCTCTCTTGACTCCATTTTATCTGTTCTGGGGCATCTCTGTGCTTTGGACCATCCTCTAAAAGAAAAACCAGAGGAATACAATACACAAAGTGGACCAGATTGCTATATGGCCTTTATGTCTGCTATTGATAGTATTTATGCATTCATTTATTTTATTTATTTATTTTACTTGTTTTTATTATATATTTTGTTTATTTATTCTTGAGATAAAGTTTTGCCATATAGTTCAGGCTCATGATAATCCTGCCTCAGTTTCCAGAGAATGGGGATTAAAAACATGAGCCACCATTCCTAGTCTGTTGCTGATTTTCTAATAGTCACTTGATGAAAACATATTACAATCATATAGTCAGATTTCTAGAGTATATGCATAAACTTTTCAATAACATGCCATGTGATAGTGTAATTTTTATATATACTCATAGACATGTTTCTTATTTTAATTTATTCAACGTGCAATGTTACATGTGATTTTTATAGCCTACATATATAAGTGTACACTTCTGCAAATATACAACAATGTATGTACATGGTTAAGGGAAAAAAAACTACATGCATGCAACAATTCCACATGTCTTTGTATTGAGTTAATTATGAAGTTTAACTAGCACAAAATGATTTTAGGGGCTGGAGAGATGGCTCAGAGGTTAAGAGCATTGGCTGCTCTTCCAGAGGACCTTCCAGAGTTCAATTCCCAGCAACCACATGGTGGCTTACAACCATCTATAGTAAGATTTGGTGCCCTCTTCTGGCATCCCAGTGTGCATGCAGGCAGAATACTGTATACCTAATAAATAAATAATTAAAAAATGATTTTTGATGTAGTTACACAGGTCTACTCTATTTCAATTCTTAATGGAGCTACAGACAAATAATATACAGAGATCCCTACATTTGCTCAAATTTAAGTTTGTTTAATAAATTATCACCATGGCAAAAATGACACAATCTGGTAGTGATTTTTCAAAGATGCTCTGTGAGAATTTTTTTTTTATTGTTTTTAGGTGCAGACTTGATTTTAAATGCAAGCTTGAAACATAGACCCATCTCAAGCCCACTCTACTTGTTCTTTTATGTTTATCTCTATATTAGTATAGTTTAAAATAAAACTAATTCATTGAGATGAAGTTAGTGACATGAATAAAGATCAATATGGGATGATGTTCCTTGAAATCTGATAAGAAAATATAGAAGAATCAAAGTGTCACTGGAAAGAAAAGAGCCAGTAAAAGGTATAATATATTTATATGAAAATGTTACATGATTTTTAAAGAAATGATATTTCAGAAAGCTATTTTAAGAAAAGAAAAAAAAAGCATTGATGACCATAATCACACAGCACAGAGTATCAAATAAATAATTTATAAAATTCCAACTTTAAAACTATATTTCACACACATACAGGAGCTAATATCCTTGAAGTAAACACACCAAGATGTTAATGGCAATTATTAAAATAATAGGTTGTTTTAATTTTCTTCTTTGTAGATTTATTTTCAACTCTTTTCAATGATTATTAACTGCTTTTGTAACAATAAAACAGTATATGCAATGCAAACGACTCTTTTAAGACAAAGTATATTACCTGAAAGCCACCCACCATCTTCCTTAAGGGTGCCAGGTTATACAGTGTTGTTCAGAAGTCCTATCTCCCAAAATCCTGAGCCTTCATGAGCATTAATGAGCACATAATTCTCCCAAAATAAACACTGAGATAAAGAAAGGCTGAGTACTAAACATTGTATGTTAAATATTTGTTGTAATTATGAATAGCACAATTAATTTCATTTAACGGATGCTTAATAAAATAAGAATAAACTGGTTTTAAACTAAGTCCCTAGTTGTCTGGGGTTCATTCAGGTCTCAGATTAACAATTATTTACATTTAGTATAAACTAATTTACTGTTATTATCATTTTTATTAACGTCATCAATTTCTCTGATTCGCTTTCACACATTCAAGAGGAAACAACAACACTAATTTTCCAGCCTATAATTTCTATGTAACCACCAAGCTTGGTACAGTTCTCATATGAAATTAATTTTTTTTTCTTATGTTAGTGGTTTCAGGTTCTATTCTGATCAAGTGAAATTCAAAACTACCTTTTCCTCCTGAAATACAAACCTTCATCTCCTGAATCACTTCAGTTGTTTCAAATAAGATGGTAATTTATGCTTTTTTTCTCATATAAGCACAGTATATCTCCTGAAATTGAAAATGTGATTGTGTGCTTCTTTTCCTTTCCTTTAAGGAACAAAAGTGCCAGGTGAGCAACTGTTTTTGTTTAGGACACTGCATACTCTAAAGGTTCTTGCAGGGGGAGGCAGATAGGGGTTCTACAAATATTGTTAAAAGCTCCTTTTGGCTAAGAATAAAGCAATCTACCAGGACTGCCACAGAAACAGGAGCTGGGCTGTGAGAAGCCATCATCTGAATACACTAAGAAAATGTAAGCAAAAAATTGCAAATAAAACTGCTTATATTCATGTAACTTGTTTGGCGACAGCCGTATAGCATAAGGAAAGCTGCTATAACTCATAACAGCATCTTGTAATAAAACAGCTCTATGCATCCCTCTCAAACTGCTCAGTGCTCAAATCTCATCAGATGGCTGACTAAGCATTACACTTTGGGACAGTAAATCTGTTTCCAATATGGTCTACATTCACAGATACGCGCTTTAGTATTCATACTAAGACACTTCCAGCTAAGTACTTATAAAGAAAGGGTAATCATATATTTAAATATCAGGATGCTATTTTCTCTGTCTATTTTAGTCATCGAGTTCACACTAGAGCAAGACTAAATGGGTCTCACGCAACCTTCACCAAATGCGAGTCTGACTCCCAGCTCAGCGAGCTTGTCTCTGAAGAAGCCTCAACTTCCGCTCCCATAATGCCACGCTTCTGCCTCCCATGGAGGTGGAGTCACTCGGCAGAGTCTAGGCTTGCAGAGGTTCTTTCCAGCTCACTAACAGTAGCTTGAGGGTTTCTTGGGAGCTCTAACTGAGCCTCACGCCTGTCTGCATCCCTCACTCTGGAGCAATACCACAGACAAAGCCAGTCTCAAGTGAATCATTTGTTGACTGACTGATCACCCGTGGCTTACTGTTACCAGCTCAGATTTGAGGCTCAGAATCCTTTCCACAGCCCCAAGGGGGTGAGGCTAACATGACTAGGCGGTTGGGCTTTAGAGCCCTTTACAGAATTTCATTTCACTCAGGGACCCAGCCTGGTTTGTGCTTTGGAAGAGATGGCTCTGGAGCTGAAGTCAGAGCACTGAGATTGGAAAAGACAGAAGAAGGGTCTTTGCTCTTTTATTTCCTTTTGTATTTCTACCTCCAAAGCGCGATTACCTCCACACACTTGGAGGCACATACTTGTTAGGGGAAACAAGGCTCATTCTCAGAGTTTGTTGTAATTGTTTTTGTTTAGGACACTCTCCCTCCAGGTAGATAAGTATCTAAGCCCCAGTAACTGAGTTATTCAGAACTTCTGGCAGTCTAATGATACTGTTGAATAGCTACATTTTGGATAAGCCTAAGCTTTGAGTGAGTTAGAAAGGCTTCCCATGGCTCACCCCTCTCTCTACAATGATTGTCCTTAGATCATATTTAAGGGCAGTTTTGTCTTTATTTGCCTAGGTTAGAAATTTGAGACATGGAAACCTTTTGATCATCCCTTTAATCATAACCATGTCATCTCTTTTTTTTTCTTAATTTTATTTATTTACTTACTGTGTGTGTGTCTGCTTGGGGCTTTTTTTTTTTTTTGCAGAGTATGCATGTAAGTGCCCACAGAGGCCAGAAGAGGACATCGGATCCTCTGTTACTGGGTTTCATGAAGTTGTGAGCTGTCATGTGGATGCTGGGAACCAAACTCCGGTACTGGACAAAATAAATATATGTTTATAACTGTTGATCCACATCCACAGCCCCTAGACCTTACCTCATAGAAGATAGATATCTCTGACACAGCCTGGGACTCTATTTACAGGACAGGTGTTACGAACTTTCGGCTACAAGCTATGTGGCTTTCCTGTCATACAGTAAGATTTACCATGCTGCGTAGTGTTTGCACAACAGACTGGAAAGCAGTGTAGACAGAAGAAAATAGCATTTAAACAAACAAAGAAACATCTAAATGTGTAATATCTTTGGGATCCTTGGGTTCAGTCTCTTAGCCTGAGCCCCCCTAGCCCTAGCCCCCAGAGTTAAATAACTACACATGACTGTTTTTGAGTGGATAACAACTTTCAGATACATTCACAGGGCATATGAGATTATTTAGGCATTTGTTTCCATGGTAGGCATTTGATGTAATACTCCTTACTCTTTGTAAGGATGTTTGTCATTATTGAGAGTAGGTTCAGTGGTTAACAGTACTTGTCTCTCTTGCAGAGGACCCAGGTTTGGTTCTGAAGCACATATATTGGATCATTCAAAACTATATCTAACTCTATCTCCAGGGCATCTGAAACACCCTTCTGGCTTCTGCATGCACCAGGCACACATGTGGTGCACATACGTGTATACAGGCAAAACACTCATGCACAGAAAGCAAAAATTAACTTTTTTTTCTAAAAAAGAGAGAAAACTTTCCATAGGTGCTAGGACAGCTATGAAATAGAAGAGGAAGACTCTGGTCCAGAAATAAAATTCACGTAGTCAGTGGGTTCTGCTTAGAGATGGGTCTTTCTGGTTCAAATTACAGGCTCTTCTATTGATGTGAAGAAATGTAAAAACCTTAAATTGCTGGAATCTGTGCAGGGCAATGCCTGATCATGATCATCAGGGTTGGGGAAACCAGTCAGGATTCTCTGTATGCTAACCCCAACATCTCTGGCCTTTGCTTTCTGTTCATAGGGGAAACACCAGGATAAAGGGAAAGGCAGGGTAGAGAGGTCTATGGGAGGTTTCTAAGGACATAGAAACTAGCAGCAACAACAGGCAAAAGGTGGCTTACTTAGCAAGAAGGGACATCTTTTGTTCAGAGAAGGGGAAAGAGCTGGTCAAAATGAGAGAGAGAGAGAGAGAGAGAGAGAGAGAGAGAGAGAGAGAGAGAGTCTCTAATACCCACACTCCCATGATAAGTAGCCCATGGCAGCTCAGTGTCCAAGTGGGTTCCCTAGAAATGGGAACATGGGCTGTCTCTGACATGAACTCAGTGGCCTGCTCTTTGATCACCTCCCCCTGAGGGGGGTGCAGCTTTACCAGGCCACAGAGGAAGACAATGCAGCCACTTCTGATGAGACCTGATAGACTAGGATCAGATGGAATGGGAGGGGGGCCTCCCCTATCAGTGGACTGGGTGAGGGGCATGGGTAGAGAAGAGGGAGGGAGGGTGATAGGGAGGGGACAAAGGAGGGGGGTACTGTTTTGATGCAAAGTGAATAAATTGTAATTAATAAAAAATAAACTTAAATATATATAGCACTTACATAGACAAGGGCAAACAAAAGAAGTTTTGCTTGGTGCCTCTGATGTCTCTTTATCATTGTTCAGATATAAGGAGATTATTTTATGTCAAGGTCAATTCTGTGAATTTAGAAACAGCAAAGAACTTAACTAGCAGGTGATGGAGCTGAATGAATATCAAACTAGAAACCAGCAGAACCAAAGGCTTTACCTCTAAACCTGGAAGCACGTGATCCCCTAGATACCCCACAGCTCCCAGAGATGTCTTTTCTTCATCTTTGAAATTCCTGGTGAATGTTCACTGGTCCCTAAGGACCTGCCTGGATCTAATGTTCCAAGGACATGGCATTTTTGAGTTTTCAGGCCCTCATCATCTCTGGTACCCAGAGAAAGAGCATCTGTCACATCAATGACACCACATTTGGATCCCACCCTTTATTTTTCTCCCGCTAAGGTGTTTAATACTGACAGTATAATAGAATAAATCACAGCCATCAGAGCTGGGAGTGACACTGGCCACACACATTAGAGATAAACAGTCAAAAATCACTCACCCATGCCTTCCCCTTTGCCCGAAGCCTCTGCTGTAGGACAACACTGAGCTTGAACTCCGATTTCCATCTGGCTGCACAGATCAGAGCGCCAAAATAACCCTCTGCATCGTCCTAATGGCTGTAATGATACTCTGCTCTCCAGCAGCCTGCCTGCCCACACCATTTCAACATATGGATTGGATTTCTTCCCTGCGGCAAGTGTTGAGGGAAATATGGGTGTTATATAGTCGGTCAACAAACAATTTGCAGCTGCTGCTAAAGTCAGGTTGCCCAGGTGTGATTCCTTTTCCACACCTTACATACAAATTACCTGGCATCCACCTAGCAACTCAACCTTGTCTGTCCTTGAGCAAGAAGGTAATTTTCCTCTACCAACTTCATCGAATACAGGGAAGTATATACTAACCACTCAAAACATTCAACCCATTAACATTACATTCACAGCTCTCTGTGTTACCAGAGGACAGGTAAGTGTAGAATGCTGTCACATTTGGGTAGACCCATCATGGTGAAGACAGAAAACTCTAGAAGGACCTCATCTTGTGGCCTGATAAGTGATGTGGATGCTTGATACAATAAATATTTCATTTTCTTCTCTCTCTGTCTCTGTCTGTGTCTCTGTTTCCCTCTCTCTGTCTCATTTGTATGTGTGTGGGGGGGGGGGGACCTGTGGAGGTTTAAAATGGCATCAGTTCTATCATAGCTAAAGCTACAGACAGGTGTGAGTCATCTTATGTAGGTGTCAGGATCTGAGTTCAGCCCTTCTGGGAAGAACAGCAAGCCCTCTTAACCAGCTGCTGAGCCATCTCTCCACTTCCATAACTGTCTGATTTCTTACCTAGATATTTGTGTTATGTCCTCAACAGCTGTCCTAGCTAGCTAGCATCTCTCCTAGTACATGGGAAAGCTACTTGGGAATTAGTAACTATAACCTTTGGTGATAAGATGTGTGTAAGACAGGATAATCAAACTTTTTCTTTAAGAAACTCTTCCCTTTCATGAAACACTAACAGTAAGTCATCTCTGAAAAGCTCAAGAAAAATCACTGTCCTCTAAGTATGTTTGAGGGATAAGACAATGCTTACTACTCAACAGGAATAAAATCCATGGGCCACTTGGTCTGAAATAAAAATCAAAGAGATTGGATCCTGCAGTACGCTCACCGAGAGCAAAAGATGAAAGGGGGCCATGATTAGATTGAGATGTGCCTCACTATGTTTTTAAAAACTAATAATAATCCAGAGGCAGCATTACCAAACCACTCAGGGAACTTCTGTTCCAACTCTGCTTTAAAAGCTTATCTATCTATCTATCTATCTATCTATCTATCTATCTATCTATCTATCTATCTATCTATCTATGTATCTATCTATCTATCTTAGCTATAGATACATTTAGAATTAGTTTCCAAACTAGTTTATGATCTGTATGTTTTCCACAAATGTAAGCAACTTTCAAAGAATGAAAAACATCATCAATTTTAAATCTCTGTTTCACATCTGCAAATCCTTGCCTTTGGTACCCAAATGAGCCCACTAATGAATACCTGTTGGACACAAGTGGTATCCTCAGCACTTAGGATTCTGTTTCCCCTAAGCAATGCTGATGGGTTTCCCTGGAGTTCTGCATCTGTCCTAAACTCCTTCGTAACTGTTTTCTTTATTCCTCAGGAGGGGAGAACAGTAACATATTGGAACCTCAAAGAGATTGCTAACAAAACCTTTTTTCCTTGGTAAAAGTTTAATATAATATTCAACATGCTCCATTATACAAATGAGCAGATCATTTGTGATAATTCCATCCCTGCAGGCATTAGGTATTGACCATGCCCATCAACCTTTTTCTTCCTTCCCTCTCCTTCAAAACACACATACTGCTTTTGAAGTTTCTTTTAGTTTCTTTCTGGCCCCTTCCCTTTATTTTTCTCAACCCTTGTGTTTACTGATCTACTCTATATTTCTATAATAAGTTTGACTGACTTTCTAGCAGTTAGACATGTGTAAGAGTTCTAGTTATGTGACATTTTGGGTCTGGCATGTTTCATTCAACATAAGCCTTTTAATCTCACTGGTGAGGCAAATAACAGGCTTTCAATTTTTTTAGAGCTGAGTATTATTCCACTGTACAAATATAACCTATTTTTTTTATCTGTTTGTGGTTCCATTTGGGCTCTTGTGAGTTATGCTGCCTTTGCATGTTTTCCACAGAGAAGCAACGACTTCTTTACAATGTAAATGTCATTATATTTGTCTTTTAGTTGAGAGTACACAGTAAATTTCCCCAAGGTATGATTTTTTTTTGTTAGCTCTGACTATCTGTAATCTGTATCTTTCCATTTTTCAGATAGATGATAGTAGATTGATGCATGTAATCTGTATGAAAAATACCCATACTCTTTAAAGTGATTGATTAAAAATATTATTGTTAAAACATTTTTTATAAATTGTTCTACCTGATGCCTAATCTTGATTGTAAAGTTGGTTGAATTTGGAATCTACTAAGAGATACACCTGTGATAGATTTGTACTAGCATTGCCTGGGAGGAACAACTGACAGAAATAGGCATTTCCCTAGACTTGGCAATACATTCTAGGGGTAGCCCAATATTAGAAAAAAAAAAAAGAACAAGTAGAAAATGTGCCTTTTGCCTGCCTGCCTTCACTCCTTGCTGGTAATTGCATCTAGTCTGTTGCTGCTCCTATTGCTATCATCCAAGCCCAGTTTCTTGGGACTGACAATATATATTGAAGAGCAATGGCTCTCCAGGTATCTTCAAGGCTATTGGCACCATACTCAATCTGCTGAGGCTTCTAGCTTCACACATCAAACAGCTACCAGGCTCTCAGCCTCTCCAGAATGAAGACAACCATTGTTGGACTCTCCAGTACACTATCTTATTGACTATCAATCACCCTGCTGTGGAAAAAAAAAGTAAGTAGTTTCCATGAGCACTCATATCATTGTTACTGGTTTCAAGTAGTTGCAGGATCAGAGAGGGTTAATAGAAAGACCTTGTAAAGGTATTGTGAGATCTGAAGCTAAGATTATGGAATGTTATGTTTCATTTAACTTTCCAGTAAATCTGTAAAATACATTAAAAGAAATTAATTTGATGCTGCCTTTCTTCCAGGGTATGGCTGAAAATGCATTGCAGCCTGGAGAACTATCCTAGAAAGTGCCATTGGCACCCAGGCTTCAAGAACTATGCTGAAGAGATATGGAGAGAGTGGGCAGCCTTGCCTTGTCCCTGATTTCAGTGGGATTGATTTAAGTTTCTCTCTGTTTAGTTTGATGTTGGCTTACGGCTTGCTGTATATTGCCTTTACTATGTGTAGGTATGTGCCTTGTATCCCTGATCTCTCCAATACTTTAAACATGAATAGGTGTTGGATTTTATCAAATGTTTTTTTCAGCATCTTAGGAGATTATCATGTTTTTTTTTCCCTTTCAGTTTGTTTATATGGGTACCCAGGCTTAGAGAAGCAGTTTATTGCATCATGAAGGAGAGTGTAATGGGTCTGGGAAAGCCATGTCAAAATGGAAAACCTTGTCTTCCAATTATTATTCCCAAATGACATTAGAAGAGGCAAAATAATGGGCACAGGAGAAAGGGTATTCCATGGAGGAATAAAGATGGAGGTCTAAGGAATGGACACCCTTCCCTCCAGACTCTGGTGTATGAAGGGAATCCCCTGTTCAATGAACATTGGTTTAATATCCACCTGTATTGTTCCTGGCTGCTGCTAAGGCAGCAGGAACATTGTTGTGGCCTGCAGGGAACTTATGGAGCATGTGTATAGCTTCCTACAGTGCACTTTGTGAGATCTGACTTGGTGGCTTCAAAGGGAGATGACAATGTGAAGCTTTCTAGGCGTGCCACAAGAAATCCCTTGTGAACTGAAGACACCATCAGCAGCTTTAATACCAAGCAGGCCATTTTATACTGTTTTTACAGTGTTTATGTGACTCTGAAGCTTTTCTAAAAGGAAAATCTTATTAACATTCTCCTAGAAACCAACCATCCAGTCACACGTGTAAACAGGAAGGCACAGGGTTCCTTCTGTAAAACAATTTGAAATGTACAGGAAACCTTATGAAGTTTAGTCATATTTAGTACAGTCTAAATTGTAGGTGCAAGTCAAGCCCCGTGCTTTTTCAGCCAACATGCCACATCCTGAAACACAGGCTCCCCACTGGCAGACCTGGGAATGTTCCCGCATCACAGAGTCTTCTCTTGGCCTACACAGTGACTTGGAAAAAGAACTAGCTGCCGCTTGTCTTAACCTGATTGGTTTCACCACTAGCAGAGACTGAGACAAAGGCTTGGGAACGAGTGATTCCTTTGGGAAAGATTTGAAAGAGCAGAGTGAGGGACAGCCAAAGAAGCAGGACAGAAAGGAAACCCAATTCAATGACAGCCCACAGAGCTGCTCTCTGCCTTGAGGACTTCATGGGAATGGAACTAAGACTTTCCATGTAATCTTGATCCCTGCATGGCAGAAGGAAGGGAAGGCTACTTGTATCTATCAGAAGTTCACGTTTTAATTTCTTAAACTACATCAAGAAAGGCTACAGCTGTTCATTCTCTGAGCTTCTGTGGATGCACTGACTTCATTGTCTTTTCCATAAGGACATTCAGACCCTTATCACCACGAAAGACCAAGACCAGCGATGAAGCCAGGATGTTGTCGGGAAGCTTACCTTGCTCTGTGAATGACCCTTCTAGGAACATTTAAAATCTAGAGATTTCACAAACAATTTCCACCTTCCCTCTTTTCTTTGGATGTTGGAAGATCCAGTGAGTTAAACCAGAATTGCACAATGAAAGCGATATGCTTTTCCTACGAGGACATGGATATTCCAAATGAGAACAGTCTCTAACATGCCATGTCACTAAAAATCTGGCCTCCTTCATATGTCTATCTGACCTGCCCAGTTCTTGTGATATGGGAAATTTTGCCTGTAATAGTAATCCTTAGTTTTAATACACATTCACACAAGAAAGGAGGCAGAGACACACTACATGTAAGGCCATTTCTGAACACCTTTGCTTTTCATTATGAACACAACTAGCCTGTACTTCTTCCCATGGTGGTACCAAATTCATCATTGATGCTTTGACTTTGAGGATGTTGGATCAATTAACATAATTAATTGATTATGAACTACATCCCCAGCCAGGTGCTCAAATTAAGTCTCTACTTAAAATGTTTAACAGCAAGAAAGATGAGGAGAAGCAGAGCTGGTAGAAGAACCAGACCACCTGCATATTCTGACTCAAGAGCAGCAGAGGAGAGCATGGCTAGCAAATAACTTTTACCGCTTCCTGGGCTTGCATGTGGCAATCCACTGTTTCAGAAACACCACAGTGTGGGCTTGTGGTTGGCCTAACGGTACAGATAAATTGAAACCCAAAAAGAATTAGCACAGTCTAGCAAATCTATACTGACAGTCTTCTGAGTGAAAGGTGAGAACCAAAGTCACTAGACTAAGAATGAGAGGCCCCTAGACCTGACAGTGTCATCAGTCACTGAAGAAAGGGCTAGGTTGGGAAGTGCATCCTTTCAGGCATAGCGTGATACGCTTAGACCTGATTTATATGAAAATATAGCCTTTAGAATCTGGAAGGATAGCTCAGTGTATAAAGCTCTTGCCTTTTATGCCCAAGAACCTGAGATTGGTCCCCAGATGGCCCACATAGAAGCCAATCATGCTGCCGTGTGCTCTTAATGCCAGGAGTGGGCAGACAGACAAGGGTCAGGCCTAAGCAGTGAGCTTAGTATGATGAGAGGCTGTGTTTAAAACAGACAAACATTTCAAAACTGAACAGTACCTAAGGAACAGTACTGGAAGTATCTCTCTGTCTCTCTCTCACACAAACACATACACAGAATTGAACAAATCAATATAAACTTTAAAAGTGTCTACCTTTCAGGCATCCCTTATGTGGGGGGAGCTATGTCATAACTGATCTTCTGAAGTTCTGTGCTTTTTAAAGCTCCAAGACAGTAGATAGCCCCCCAACCAGTCCTGAGACAGAGATGGCCTGGAGTGTGGCCTGGTTCACTATCCGCTCAGTGTTCAGCTAGGACAATTTAGTCGTATGTTCTGGCCTTCCTGCTTTTGCATCTCTAGCTTCCCGAAGCAGAAAGTGTTAACTGGGTCAGCTCTGTGAAGAGCCTTTGCAGTGCAGACAAATGTCAGGGGACAAGCATTAAATGAAATGTCACTGTAAACTAAGGAGAATTTGCACCCACGGCGGCCAGGTGAACAGGGGTCCTTTCAAACTGATGATGAGTCCCCTGAATCCACAGTCATCTGAAGAGAGATTAGTTTGGCCTATGGATATTTCTGCTGCAGTTGCTGGAAATGTTCTTTTAGGACATTACAGTACCCCCACACCCTGCACTTCTATCGGTGTTCTACCTGCATCAACTAGATCCATAGAAACAAATTTAACCCTCTGGAATTACTCTCCACATACATTCAACATTTTGGTTCAAAGTGCTACAAATAAAATCAATGCTTTAATTCCCAGCACGTGGGGCAGACCTTAACCGCACAAGGACACACCAAGAAGCAAGCATTGCACAGTCAAGGTGGCTGTGCACGTAGGGGAATTTAAAAAGAAAGTGCTTCAAACTATTTTTAAAATAAAATGCATCCCACTGGGACTGCAATTGCCCAATGCCGACTATTCATAAATCAGGGAACAAAGAGACCTTCACATTCTCTGTCTCTGGCCAAAGGAAAAGAGAGAGAGAGAGAGAAATAGAAGAAGAGGTGAGCTGAGCACACAATGCAGCCCACCTGACTTTCTCTGTTGATTCTTTTTCATTCTTGAAAAGATGTTTCTCTCTTAGGAAAAATGCATTAAGTATAATGCTCACAGTAACTTTGGCAAAATATTCCAAATATTATAAAACGCTGTTGAACATTATTAGATACGTCTGCTCTGTGGTTATTTTTAATATCTTTGTGCACATTCGATATTTGCTCTGATGGTTCCCAGCAGAGATTTATGACTAAAGGAGACCTGACTTGAGGTTGAGTGGGGAGGAAGGCAGCTCTTGCTGGAGGAATATCGAGTCACTCGGAAGAGTGAAAATCTGGCTGTGGCAGCAAAGCGCGAGCTTGTAAGGCATGCATGCCAATGAAGGTGCTCAGAGAATGAACGGGGATGTGGATTCATTCTGGGGGACACAGCAGCCCCCTCCTACCATGTCTCTAGGGATGCTTCTGGGCTTGCCGGAGCTGAAAATTAAATTATAAGCCTCAAACATGACATTGAAAATGTAATGTTTCCTCTAATACTATCAGTGTGTTGACTCATCAGTTGGTGGGGCAGTGCAAGCCCTGAACCCAGCCTGTAAAATAATATAAGGCAGACCCTGGTCACCTACTCCATCCCTGGCTATGTTCATTTCCTCAAGTTTCCAATGAGAAGATGTCCCGTGGCTGAACATATATACTCTGAAATCTTCCACATATGCAGCAAAGGAGGTCCTCACAGGTGCTCCACCATAAGATGTGACACCAGCCCAGAAGAATGACAGCGCTGTTCCATAACCAGTACCCAGCTACAAGGACCTGACACTGTACATGTAAGCATCATGGCCTGCTGTAGAGAGCACTCATGTTGGCCTCTCGTCCTATAAGACATGGTGCTTCGAGGCTGGGAAGACAGCTGGACAGACAGGCAGGTAATGCTGTTCGATTTTGTGCTTTAAAATTGTCTCATTAGAAGGGGAAATGGGTCATTAATAAACAAACAAACAAACAAACAAAATTTTTATCACACTTACATCCATAAGTAAGAGCAGATCACCTCAGGGCACTTTGCTCACCTCCTATTCATGGATAGTGTCAGTAAAGCTAAGTCTAGGTCAGCTAGGCATACAGCCCATAAGGGCTAGAGGAATATGGAAGGCACAAATTATCACCAAAGAGAAAGCCTACAGTTGAAGCTTCTTGGTGTGAATACATTTGGAATAGGTGGAAATTTTGGTATTCTATAAGGAAGAGAATAAGTCATGATATAAGCACTTGATTCAAAACTCGTCCTGTCTCTTCTCTTTGTCTCTGTCATGTCTATCTCTAGCTTTGTCTTTTTGTTTTTCTTTCCATCTATGAATCTATCAATGTATCTCTGAAGCCGCAGACTTTAGATACTGGGTTAACGGGCTTTGACCATTTAAGCAAGCACTCTATCTGGGAGCTATATTTTTTGCCTTTTAACTTTCTATGTCAATCTGTGGGCTAAACAAAACACATTTTGGAGGCAAATATGACTTGTGTCCATAACATTTGGACTTCTGGCTTAGGGGATATAAATCAGGCCTATTCTAATTACTAAGATAGGAAATCAAACTAACATTTGGAATGAGAAATCAAGCACAGCCCAGGTACAGCGTTTGAAGTATACTGAGGCTTTCCCACTCCCCTACCAAGGTGCTTTTCTTCTCCTGTCCTTTGTTTAGGTGAGCCCTCGTGGGATCTCCTTATTTTTTGACACATTTTGCCAAGGTGATCACACCAAGTCCCGGGAGATTATTAACTATCAATTCCTATATCTCTATATGGCTCAAGCTTCTCTCCAGGATATCAAAAATTGTACAGATAACTGCCTGTTAGACATCATCACTTGCATGGTGTCAGAACACCCTGAGTTCAAAGAGTCACAGTCTCACAAACCATCTTAGCCCACAGCAAGTTCATCTTCTGTTTCAAGCTCTGGGGATTAGCACCAGTAGAGAGAGAGTGGGAAGAGTTAGGAGCTACAGCAGCATCTAGAGTTCTTCTTTTATCCTCACCTGTGTGCCCCATGCCGTCACTTACCAGAAAGTCTTATTTTAATCTTCTAAGCATCTTCAGCTTTTTCATTAAATTTACCAGCCAGCAGAGATAATGTGTGTTCATCTGTGATTAAATGTAAACACACACACACACACACACACGCGCGCGCGCACACACACACACCTCTGCTCGGAAGCTTTGGCTTCTTTAGCAAATGGCAGAAAATAGAAAATAATCTGTGCTTTATACCATAGATTACACATAATACCGTCTTTCTCAGAAGTTTCCTTGCCATAATTCTGCTTAAGGTATTACACCTATGCTCTTACTCTTGACATGGACAGGGATCTAACATGAATGAGGAAAGTATACCAAATACTTAAAACATTGTACTTTTACATGAAGGTTCCTTCCAGAAGAATTTGGACAAACAATCCATGCACTTCTGCTTCTGGGGTTATTTACAAGCATTGACTTTCCAGGCCCTGAGTAAACTCAGAATCATAAATGCGGCATTTTCTTGACAGGAGGAGAGAGCAGCCAATGTCTTAGAGTCCCAGGACAATAGATCTATCTCCACTTATACAGTATCCTGAAAACCCAACAACTCAAGCCATCCCTGTGATACCAATTTAGGCCATTAGGTTTGTGAACTTAAACTCATAATCTCCAAACTTGCCCTCTGGCAATCCTGTCTCACTGGCACAGTCTCTAAAAACTGAAGCCAACACAATTGTCCTAAAATGCCTTGAAAGTCCATTTCTTCCACCACCCCAGCTCTCTTATCCCCGCACATACAGCTAACATGGATTTCTTTAAGTCCTTGACACAACCAAACTGTTACTGCTGGCCTTTTCATCTGCTTTTGTGGTTGTTTTGTTGTTGTTGTTTATTTTACTAATCACTCTCCTACATGCTGGATGGCCCATCTCTTCCTTGATACTTAAGAAGATATAAGGATGTCACAGTTTGGGGGAGGCCAGATCTGATGTATAGTTTCAAGATGTTATCTTTTCACCTATTCAGAATTTTCTTTTGCATAGGGCTTATCAGACTGTATCTAATTATATATCTATTATATGTTGCCTCTTTAAAACTGCCAACATTTGTTAGGTGGGGTTTTGTAACTTTATTTAATGTCTCCCCCCAGCCACAAAACTACAATTATGCACCATCACCATCATCATCATCCAGTCGTAAATTTGAAGAAGTACCCTGAACAGTCTGTTTTTAAGAACCTACAACAATGTGTTGCATGTAACACATATCAGAAAGTGGACATCTTAAATCATGGAACACTTTTACGTTTCTGAAATACTGGAAGGTTACTATTGGATGAAAGATCTTTAAGGTGAACAAAACAGGAGTTAACAGGCATGATTTGGTGAATATCAACATTATAAAGTCAAGACGGAAGACATGTTGGAAGACTACTTATGAAATAAAGGCTGTGATACCATCCCTCAATGCTTGAGCAATTAAAACAATACAAATTTCAAGAGAAAACAAATCAGCGTGTGAATTAAATCAAAATAAATAGATATTCAGAGGGATATCTGCAAAGCACAATTAGAATTTGGAAAGACATCAGAGGGAAATCTCAGTGCTGAGCTGTGGTGACATTGGGACACCTATCATCAGGTGAGTGAGTTGTTCTTCCCAATTCTACCAGCAGAGCCTGTCTTTCCTATAAGCCACCCCATTCTATCAGCTTCAGCAGAAACCTACTCCATGTTATTCACAAGCACAGGAAACCCTTGGGTTTCACACAGAGCCCACAAACAGAGAAGCACAAAATTCATCAGACTGACGGTTTCTTGGCAGCGCTCTGTTGAAGATTAAGAAATACTGTTCTAAAAGGAAAGGCCCCCTTTCCCATAGTGTTTCCAAGTCAGAGGACTATGACAGTGGGATCATCTACAAACGTATTCAAGCAGACCTATCTGAAGAATGAAGCCAGTAAAGAGAATGAGAAACAAGAGGAGACAAGTGTGGAGTGATAGGTATTGCTAGGTCTTCCAGTGATGTCAGCCAAGACATTGTCTTTTCTTATAAGCTAGTGGAAGTCACGACAGTGTCCCTTGTAACTGAAGATGTCTTTAGAAACAGAAACACTGTACAGTGAAATTATATCAGTGAGAATGTCTTCAGCAAAGATCTAGGAACAGGAGAGAGAGAGTATTGGGACAAAACTCCAAAGGCTGGTAACTCCACTGACAATGAGTGAGAGATGGAAAATGAGTGAGTAAAGTTATATCTAAAGTTGGTTGTACATTTGACAACAGACAACTATTTGAATGATAACTGCTGGGTCAACAGAGGGTTATCTTAAAGAATGAAGTGACTAGAAAACACAGACCCATTCCTATAAGAGTAATGAATACCAACATTAAAAATACAGAGAGGATTGACTCTCAGAGACAAGTTGCCCAAAAGTGGTGAGAATGTACTAATTTCCATAATGGATTATATGGATTAAGTTTTTTCTTAATTAAACTCATTCTCAAAATACGTATTTACTTACATGTCATGAAATTCACAGCTCTATAAACTATATCCAAGCATACTATCTACAGTATTTCTTCCAACCTTTTTACCTTCAACCTGTAAACTTGTTTGGCTAGTGTCTTTCTTCCAGTGTATTTTAACCAACTGACAGCTGCTAAATGATTTCATTCATTCCTTTCCAAACAGTGGGACATATATGTGAGTTATGTTCATCTTTGGGAGCGAAAGGTATGGTACACAGAGAATCAGACCCACTATGTCAATAATCTGGAAGAGGAATTCTGGGTTTGACGATATCATGGGAGTTAGATGCAAGGGAAGAAAAGATTTCTGCTGTCTAAGATACTAAGAATGCCAGAGAATGGGTAACTGCTGCTTATACTTGCCAGTGGAGGATTAAGATGACAGTTACTACAATATCTCCGGTAGCATTTTTTTCTCCATTTACTAAGTGAAGGACAGCAGCCACAGCATGACAAATACACAACGGAAGGAAGGGTTTCCAATACTTGGTAGAATATTTCACAAATGAAGGCTAGCAAGGCAGTCTCTTTTCAGGTCATGCTGGCACCACACAAAGCATTGAGTTATCACAGAATTTATACATAGGTTATGCATTCTTTATTCTTCTTCCCTAAGCCTCTTACATGAAGGAATGAGAATCTGAGTTGGTATACCAGGATACTGTAAATCACAGAATACTGAAAGGCCATAGAGGCTTCCTCATAGAGTTCTGCAGACCTTGTAAAATGCCAGGATAACCAAAGAAGCAGAGATGCTGTGTTATTCTCTGCTGAGGTACAAACGAAAGCGTTATTTAGAGGTGACAGGAAATGTTGAAAATGATCTTTTGAAGGTACATTTTCGTTTTGCAAATAATAACCAAAGCCTCCAACCTCACAACAACCTAAGTGTTATTCTGTACAACTAAATTAAAGTGCTGGTATTTTTCCCAATAGGTCCCTCACAGCTATTACTTTAGGGTATTCCAAAAAAGCTTTTTGGAGAGATTTGAGGACAGGAATGCTTACAGGCTTCCAGCATATCAAGGATATCCAAAGTACCTTCACTATGTAATGTCAGCTGAATCAATACAGATAAATCTCTCTAGCTTGCTAGGGGATCGTACATTTCTGGATCATTAACATGGGCTACATTTATGTTATGCCAAATTACACAGAGCAAAATTTTATTGCACAAGTTATTTTAAAGATATCAGAAGTGTGAATATAGTTTATAAAATACTCAGATAAACTTAGCTTAAAATGTGCATGTATGTGTTTACACATTTGTAAAATACATTAAAGTGTTAGTGGTATATATTGCCATTTTTAGAACTGACTAAACTTATGATGGTAGATTTTCAAAAATCCAGTTTTTACTAATTCTTTATTTAACCTTGACCCAAACGGTTTAGGTACATAGAAGTACTCAATCTTGGCGCCCTCTCAAGAGACTTGAACTACTAACTGGAAGGAAAGACCCTTTGTGGAACAGAATCCAGGCTGAGTCTTCTGCTCCACTGGGCACAGCTTGCCACAGAAAGCAGCCAGTTCTGCTTAGGTAACCAATATCGTTCAGATCATCAAAGCCCCAGCATTCTTGGTTATCATTTCGGGTTGAGAGGTTGGTCAATAGGTGATAACCACAAGGAATGTTAGGGAGCAATTGCTGACAGCTTGGCACAGATTCCACTCTAGAAGGTTTCCTACGGCTCATTTAGTACCAAGGTACTGTAGAAGGGATCAATGGCAGGAAGTCCAACTGAGTGATACGCATGGGAGAGAATTGCATAACAGGGTTACAGATCATGAGGTCTGGTGGGTGAGGTAGTAATAACTTCCTATATGATTAAGAAAAATTTCAAAGCGCTCATCCATAAAGGCTTGGAAATTGAAGGTCAACCCTCTTACCTACCAGCTTTTAAAAGTCGAATGATTTGGTTTGTTTGTTTGTTTGTTGGCTCAAATACAGCTCTTGAATGTGACTCACTCTGTGTGAAGCCTGTCTTCACGTCTCACATGCCTGACCTTAGATAATTCAGTCAATCCTTCCATGACTTAGTTTCCTAACCCGTATAAAAAAGGGACTAACAACAGTAGCCACCGCACAACATTATTATGGGTACTGAGTTTATACAAGGCAAAAGCTTGGATTGGCATTTAATACAATGCACTCAAGAACTGGTAGAACTCTTTTCATCCTGTTGCTGTCACATGTTAACGAAAACAATGCAGTCATCCTGCACAGCATGCAGACAAGAGGCACGGTCACGTAGATATGCAGAAGCAGAATGAATCCGTGTTCTGACGTTAGGCAACTAAGCCAGGCAGAACAGCGGCATATCACACCCCTCTGCACCCTAACTTCACAGTCCAAAAGAACTACAAGCTCATGCAAACTGCTTGGGAACTTGGCGGACCTCCATTATTCAAAGTAGAACCTCTTTCCTGAGAGGCAATGGGGCTCAGTTGCAACCAGGTGTCAGACTGCTGCTTACTTTGGTCATGCGCATTAACTCCAGGTTCACTTGAATGCTACTTAGTGAAGGATTAGTCATTTAGTAATTACTAATTACTCCAGTGGCCGTGCCACTTAAGGTCAGCAGTTCTCTCCCTTCACAACAGCAGAGCGCACCACGGTGGGAGCCAGGGAGGTAATTTACATGTCTTCACTTTAGCAGAGAGAAAACATGAAAAGGCAGAAAAGAAATCTGTGTTGAAAACTAAGTAGGGGCCGTTTGATAGGAGCTCCCAATGCTTTCCCGGGGGACATTTAGCCCATCTCTCCCGCTGGGATATGTGGTCTGTTTTCTCCTTTGATCCTCCAGCAGGCCAGCTTGGGAAGCTGGATCAGGTAGGAGCCTGGAACCTATATAATCTTTTATTGGATGGCAGTTCTTTTCTACAGGAGCATCCAGAGAGGCATCCACGTGTGTTTGCCGAACTTGCTTGTATGTGAGAAGCATGTTTGTTTTATGATCGTTGTCTTGGGTTTTAAATAAGCCGACCACAGGGGCTGATCCCACCATGATCCTCACTAATGTACCTCGAGGCTAATAAGTCCCGAGATGATCCTGCACTTTGATTTCATGAATAAGAAAATAAACTGTAAAATGCATGACATTTAAAAAAATTATTGTTATTACTGGGTATAAAATTTATTTTAACCCTGTCTGTAGTGGCTCCGTCTCAAGCTGCATGTGCTGGTTGCCAGATTGTATCTCCAGTTACTCCCCTCCTTAAATATGCGCTTATTTACTTCCTGCAGAGTTCAATTTTAGAACCCATCAAAGTAGATCCACTCAGCCTCTGACTACATTTTCATGCATAAATTCATAGATGCCTTCAGAAGGAATTGCACTTACATATGCAAATACTTCCCAATGCCTTTTCATTTCTACTTTTGGACTGCACTGTTTTTAATTCATGCGAACACATTACGCAAACAAATATGGACTCAATAACAACACGCGGCATGTGTGAATTGTTAATTGCAAAGCCATGAGCTTGATACGGCCAAGCTCCTGTCATCATTACCAATGGAGGGACACACGATGAAGCAGGAAGAGTAGAAGCATCTTTGAAAATAAAACCCCAGCCCTTGATTTTGTGTGGTGTAAATATTAATAAGGGAAAAGGTGACAAGCAAATCCTCCTTTCAACAATAATCTGAAAGCTGCAACTAAGGCATGATCCAGAAACCAGGGCATGCCTCTGGTGGGGGTTAGGAGCAAGAGCCTAGAATTACAGGAAACAAAACCGTCCGTGGTAGCACAGGAAACGGAACAAAAACTACGATGGGAAACGCAAGCTTTCAGGCTCGCTGCACCTGTGTGTTGTTGCCTTTTCGAATATCCGACTGTATGTCAGTGGGGCCCTTGCACATAATGGCAGGTGTCCTAATTTCTCACGTTAGAAATGGAGGCTCCTTAATTAAGCTAGGACCCCTTCCTCTTTTTTCTCCACTCCCCACCGTCCGCTATCTGGGCTCAGGTGTAAGCTTAATGAAATAAACCACATGTTGAAGTTACTCACAGATCAAAGGCATCTGAGCTGGTGCAATTGTCAGGAAGCCCTGTTTTCCCCCAGAGTATCAGGACATTTCATTTTCATGAGGATGACGTAAAGAAAATAAGACTAAAGGTCAAATAAAAACCGTTTCCTGCAAAGGTCTACAATGGCTACAAAAGCTGTTTTAACTGTTTCTAGATTTCTTTAAAAATATTTTGTTAACTATAATAGGAGCTAGGTGAAATGGGAGTATCTAAGCATGCTTCAGAACAACATCTGGCCTGTATATTTATAAATCTGGGGCACTATGCTAGTTAGGTACATACATGACTATTTTCTATAAAATAAAAAAAAGTAAAACGTTAAAATTTATGGAAGTAAGAAGCTAGGAATGGAATTTCACGTGTAGGTATTTCTTTAGGAATTAAATTCATTCCAGTATTTACTGCTGAGGACACAGAAAAGGAAATAGAGAATCAGTATTACAAAACAAATGATGCAATAACCCAGTTGGACAGGGCCAAGCCCCTGGGTGCTGGCTGTGTGACCCTACCTAGTCCAGACACTGCAGCCTGTGCTTTTGGTTTCAGTTTTGCCGAGCCATTAATGTGTCCAGCACACGCTCTGCTGGTATTCGAAAAGAAAGCCTTGGAGAGAGTGAGACTTACACTCTGACCTTAGCATTGCTCAGCCCCAGTCCACATGCCCAGACAAGCGACACAAGTGACAGTGGAATTCTGCATGGATACTGGACATGAAGAGAATGCCAACTGTTTGTGTTTGAGAGAGGAGTCTCTTCAGTAAACCAAGACATCACAATAAAAGTGAGGTTTGGTGCAAAGGAAAGGGAGAACTGCTTTGGTAGAATTGGATGAAAATATTTTTGTTTCCACTTAAAATCTGAGTCATGAAAATAAAAATGATAGAAATCAGAAAGCACCACATCATGTGTGTGTATGTTACAGTTTACTATTATTTTGCCAGGACCTTCTCAACTGTCTTTTAGTATAGACACACATCATTTATTCAAAGTGTAAATGATTGAGAAGGCCAATATGTGGCACAGTCAAAATGTGTTCTTAGAGGTTTGGAGTAAGCTTCAAAGAACAGTGTGAAGTTCCCAGATCAACCAACCAGAGATTTTCTATTGTCCAAGGAATGTGTTCTATGAAGCCAAGGACCTGCTTCAAGTTATATCTTGAGATGTATGATGGCAGTTCTCCAAAGTACCTTCTGTATTGTTGAAGGATAACGAAAAGAAACTTTTCATCCACAGGATTCAGATAGTGGAAAAGTTTGTTTTTAACTAAGCGTTAGTGGGGTAGTTGTTTGCCACCATGCCTTATTGCCAGCTTCCATACACTTTAGTCATCACCAGGAAACAGGGCAGGTCAGGCAGCAGGTCAGTCAGGGCAGAGCTGGGGTCTGAGCCCAACAGGTGGGCAGAGCTACCTACCTTGTCTGGAAAACTCATCGGACTCCCGGTGCACTAGGTCTGTGACTCGGTTCCCATAGTGCATTCTGCTGTCGTGGTCATAGGCCTTCAGGGTCTCACTGGAACTGTAGGACTTCTGGGTGGGCACACGGCAGTCCTCGCTATCCAGAGAGGAGCTGGTGTAGCGACACTCCTTGCCACACCGGCCCCTGGTCAAAGAGCGATGTCGCCGGTCCTTTACATCCATTATGCCAGATGAAGCAGAATGGCGCGACTTTCAGAGAGGGCAGGCTTGAGTGCTGGCACCTGTCACTTTACCTACCTAGGAGATAAAAGTAAAAATACACATCAATAAATAAGAGAATAAATAACAGACTGTGATTGCAAGCAGTGGGACCTTCAGTTATGACTCATGTGAAAACATAAATGGGAATCTTGCCAGCTGTGCATAGCTTCTTTGGGAAAAGCTTAATATATATACTTAAGCCATCAGTCTACATAGAACTCTAGACAATAAATTCATTTTCTTTCTGTCTAATTTAATAGATTTGGGGGAAAGTAATAACGAAAGAGCCCCACCTTCTGATTGTATGTGCCCAGATGACACGATAATTCTGTCGGTGGAGTGGGAGACGCCAGTTATGGAGTCGATCAAAGCCAAACTGAGTTTGCTCTATTTCATTACTAGATTTTTCTGTTTGTTTGTTTTCATTTTTGTAGAGAATTATATAGCAAGAAAGCAAATATCAAAAGAGGAAAACAGGGAGGAAATAAGAAGGAGAAAGGAAGATAAGGAGAAAGAAGAAAGGAAGAAAAGAAGTGAAATATGGGTGTACATTTGAAAATACGAATCCTTTGCTGTGACACCAGGTTCTTCAACCAACATTAAATTGCTGCAATGGGCCCCGAGAATAACAATATAAGGTGTTGATGACATGTAAATTATCTTCTCCTGATCGTGTGTGTGTTTGTATTAGAGAGTGTGAGTGCAATCTTGCATGTTTGGAGCTCAACTGTTCATGGGTGTTAGTCATCTCTCAGTTCTTCCCTTCTGTTGTGTCCGCCAGGCTAGCTGGTCCACAGGTGTCTGGGTGTTCTCCTGGCTTTTCCTCTGGTCACACTGAGCCCTGAGGCTATGGATGAATGCCCCCAGTGTCCACCTTCACACAGCTCCTTGGGATTCAAACTGAGCTCCTTGTGCTTGCAAAGCTAAGTGCTTCACCTATTGAGCGAGCTCCTGAGTCTACCCCTGATTTCTCTAACCAGCCTTCAGCAAACCCCAATCAGTGTTCTCTCCTTCGGGGAGATCTGTATTTGAAAAATCATTGGGCACTTCTTCCCAGTGACCCATCGACAAGAGACATTACTGAGAGATGTGTGTCCCGCACACCCAACCTGTTCACGGACCTAAACTTACCCTGTCCCTCTCAGTGCCAGGAAACAGAAGAACTATGCATGTGAAAGGCAAGTGTATGGGAAGGGAATTTTCTAACATATGAACTGGCCCTTGTCCTCAAAGCATAATCCAAAGATCACTGAGAAAACACTAATCTTCTGCCTAGCAAATAGCGACAAAAGTGCTTAGGTACTCCAAGTTTCAAATGATAGGTTCTTACTGATTTCATTTGTCATGCAAAACAGCATGGACCATGGGCCAGGACCTGGACAGAATGGACAGACACAGATTTTAATTAAACTGGAAAATACAACCCAGAGCCAGGGTAATGATTTTTCTCCAGGCTACTGTTGCTTACTGCCTCCTCAATATGTCAGGAAATACTTGGGGAACAGATCTGTAGTTCTCAAGCCCTCTGCTCTTCACTGGCTATTTAGACACTGAAGTAGGACATCTCTATGTACAAAAGGGCTAAGCTGTTCACACATTAGTGTAGACAGCATGGAGCTGGAGGCAGCCGAAATGAAGTCATTCCCTCTTTCTCTTTTCACAGAGATGCCTTTTATCTCCAGGATCTTTCTAAATAAACCATTCATATACTTTATCAAATATTGCCTGAAGTGTTTAACAACTGGCAATGAGAAAAAAATGCACACCTGTTACAAAGTCTAAGAAAAAAATATGTTTTTCCCATAGTTGCCTAGACAATAAATTGTATGGTTACCTGAAGACTGGAGTTCCTCAGTCAGCAACTTGAGGAACACTACTGAGAGTCACAAGGCAAGATCTTAGGACATTTTGAAGGACACTGATATTAGTATGGAAAATTGTATTGCTACAATCAATTCAATTATCATTATATTGATGTAATTTTCAGAGGCCAACACTCCCCCCACACCCTTAATTTCAGCATGATTTTAGAATTCATGCATAGTGCGTGGTCACTGAAGTATGGTAGATGCCAATTTTATCATGACCACTCACTAGCTAGTGACCTTCACTAAACCATGCCCCTTGTAACTTGGTTTCTCAGTCAGTCAAAATATTAAACAGCAATGCCGACTCTACAGGGATGTCGTAAAAATTAAGAGTATTATAGTAAATTTCCCAGTGTGGTGCCTACAATGTGAAGTTGAACTTAACAACAGCATATGCTTCACTCTCCTGGCTATGAAAAACTCAATCCCATTATGTAGTCAGAGTCTTTTATAAGACAGTATGGAAAGAGGGTAAACGAAATCAAGAAATTGCTCTTGTACAGGCCAGTGCTTTAACTAGTCACCGGACAAAGAAGTCCTTCAGAGCCTGGTGAAGAAAAATAAGACAGTGCCACCAATGCTAGCATCACAGGTGGTTTTAAGGATGAAGGTTATTGGTATAATTTGCTTCTGTTTTGCTTCACTGCTAGTTTTTTTTCATTTTTAATATCATCAATGTAGTGGAGCTGAAAATTCTCGTATTTATCTGTTCTACTTTGCAATGTGCTTGTGTAAAAGTTTCCCTCTTGCTTTTGCTATGTGTGTGTGTGTGTGTGTGTGTGTATCTTATTTTATATAATTATGCCCACAGTGGGGGCCTGAATGTCTTTCACCTATTAGGAAAATATAAAGGTTTTGGGTTTCGACATCTCTGTACCAGCCTTAGGCACACAGTGCTTGTTCCCTAATACACGCTTCTTTTCCAACTCAGCATTATTAATCAGTTTGTCAGCAGTATTCCTCCTGAATAAGTGATAGAAATTTACATGCAGTGAGGCAAAATTAGTCACATATTAAGGGAACTGAATGTCTTAAGGAACTAGGCAGAGTGTATAGACTGCCAGCTAATGAACCTTTGTTTTGCATTTAGTTGTAAATTTAAAATCTGCCAATATGAAAAACAACAAAACAAGAGAAATTATATTAAAACCTGAATCCCTGGGTTATCTTTAAGAGTCAGGGGGTCAGGAAAATGCTTTTAGACAGAGGAGATATATATGTATATTTTCCTATTCTCCTCCTAAAGTATGAACGAAAATAGTAAACCTAATATATAAAAAGTATAAGAAAGTATATATAAAAAGTATAAGAAGAATCTGAACAGTACAAAGAAAATTTGCCCAAGTGCCAACCATGAAACAGTTCAATTTCTTTTTGCCATACATATTAGACTTGTAGGTAAGGGAAACAATATTCTCAAATATCAATAGGCACAAGAAAAAAGGAAGAAGAAGGTGGAGAAAGAAAAGAAGGAGGAAAAGAGAAGAGGAAAGGGATAAGAAGAGGAAGAAGGAGGAGTAGAAAAGAAGGAAAAACTGGCAAATTAAGTCAGTGCTTTGTCTTCTGCACCAAATACTATAAAAAGCTCATCTAATAAAAAAGAAAACCTTCTGATTTCAACAGTCCTATTGATTCAACCCAATGTTATGGGGGGAGGGATATTCTTATTTCTATCTTCACCAGGAAGTTATGTACGATACCATTTCAGTGAGGTGCTTCACTTGAAACAAAATAGTTCCAAAGAAGGCCAAATAGGCCCAAGATTCGTAGGATATAATGAAGCTCATTTTCTCAAAGGGAGTCTGGTCTTTCACCTCCACAGTACAGCACACTTCCCCCATCTCCATTATAGTGAGAGTTCAAGTGGAAAGTTGAGTATTACATCATCCACAGGGATAGGGAGTCCTTGCAGCAAAACTAGATACCAAGCATGAGGTAGTACCAAGACCATTCTACAACAAGCACCCAGAGAAAATCAGTGCAGGGCTGTAATCTCCAACCTTCTACCACAACAAGCATCTTGTAAGAAATTCTGACTTTTTCAAAGGAAATTTAGCAGAAATAAGAGAGAGTCTCTCTTCCTTCACCAGACCAGTGACATCAGAAACCAGACATTACAGAATGTTTAAATAAGAACTTGACATCACTAAAATGACAGAACAAAATGCTTTGTTAATATAAAACAAAATCACTTGTTATACAAAGAAGCAGGCATATGTTAGATGAAAAATAGAAATGGTGACACTTATGTTAACATTGTCTGGTGTACATTTTAAACTGGCTTTCGTCAAATCACTTCAACAAGGAATTAAGAACACACTTAAATGAAATAAAAGACAATGCAAAACAAAAGAAAAATATGATTAGATCTATCATCTATTACCATCATCATCTGTCTATCTAAAACAAAAATGAAAAAAAAAACTAATGAAAGAAGCAAAAGGGACCCTCAGAACAACAATAGCTAATGTACATGTCATTAAAGTCCTAAGAAAAAGAAAAAGCAGTCAAAAAGTTAAAGAAAACAGTAGCCAAGCTCCATCCACACTGACAGAAACCATTACTGTAAATGTTTTCAAAGATGAACGAACGCCCCAAAAGATACATCTACATGCATCCTTTTGCAGATGCATTATACATACCATGGTCAAACTTCTGAAAAATGAAAGATGAAGAAAAAACTCCAGAAAGCACAGAGGAAAAAGAGAAAAACATTGTATTTACAAGGGAAAACTTGAATGAAGGTGGACTGCTCACTGAAATCATGCGGAACAGAAGTTACCACAGGCTATTGCAGGACATGAAGGAGAAGTTCATTTTATCACAGTATATCCAGTAAAAACACATATCTAAGGGAAGGATAAGTCAAGACAGTTGCATGAAGAAATGTATGGTGGCCCATCACTAGCAGAGCAATTTTGAAAGTATGGATAAATTGTTCCATAAACTTAAGGGAATCAATAAAAAGAAGAACCTGAACTATCAGGAAGGATAAGTAAACAGAAGAAGCAAAAAAAAATGTGGACAAACGAAATATGTGCCCTTCCTTTGAGGATACAAAATTATTCCTTAATGCTGGAAAAAATATATTGCTCTCTGATATGATTCTAAATGTAGGTTGGGATCATATTTAAGAAATTATTATGAAATGAGTACAGTAAAGTCATGTAAAGACAAATCAACTTTCCACATACAACTCTGGATAATAGGATGTGAATGAAGAAGACTGTAAAAAGACAAACACACACAATGACTATACAATCTATTCAAATAGATGAACTAAAAAATCATTACAGAAGTCAAAATGGAATTCTCAAAATGTACAGTAGTGCACAATAAAGCAGAAAGAAGAAACAAATTAAACACATAGAGATTGGGAAAATAAACAGAATATAAGAAAAGTCAGACTTAAGCCCTAACATAATAATTATGTTAAACATAAATGATATTAATATTTCAATTAAAAGATAGAGAATAGATGAGCAATTAAAAAAAACAAATGACCTGTCTGTGAAGCCAATAAGTCACAATAACTTTAATAGTGTGGGCATATTAAAAGTAAAACAAGAAAAATAATATAGCATGCAAATATTAAAACTTAACAAGAATGACTATATTAATATTTCATAAAATAGCCTTAATAGACAAAGATGATTTCCAGAGTCAGAGAAGTGCATTATATGATTATACAAGAATCAATTTTCCAAACATATGGCAATACTAAATAAGTATGTGTTCAAAAGACAGAGCAAAATACATGGCAAAATAAGAAAAGAAAGAAAAAAAATACACAACTGAAAGAAAAGATAAGCAAAATTACAATTATTATTGGAGGGTTCAGCCCCTGAATCCTGCAGATGGGTAGTGCATTCATATGCAAAGCATCAAAGATACAATAGAAGACCATCAACAACGAAGTCTAACCCATAACAGATTACAAATTGTTCAGGAGTGAATACATGACATCAAGATAGCCTTTATCATGGACCATAAACCGTCTCAAAAATAAAAAGATTTAATTTATACCCTATACATTATATTCTCTGAAAACTCAGAAAAGGCAGAAAGGTTAGAATATCACGTAACAACTGAACATTTTTCTAAATAATTCACAGACTGAAGAAGTCTCAAGACTTTCAATTCCCTTTTTTTCTGAGGGTGACTGAAGGTGTTACTTTTTATAGTATTTTATTTTGATTTCTTTACATTTTTCTCCCTTAACTTAAGTCAGCACCAACATTAAAGTTAATGAAAAAGAAAGCTTTAACACATCAAAATCTGTGACAAGTTACAGCAGTGATGAAAGAGAAATTACAGAACTAGAAAATAGGGAAAGCCTATTGGTGATCCAATTGGTGATCTTAGCTTCAATGTCCAGAACTAGGAAAAATAAACAGAAAAGACATCTTCAAAGGGAGAAAATAAAATGCCAAAGAGCCCGCTCAAAAAAAAAAAGAAAGAAAGAAAGAAAGAAAGAAGAGAAAAGAAAATGAAAATCAGAGAAACACTAGAGAAAAAGAAACAAAGTAGACTCCCCCCGCCCCCCCAAAAAAGATAAGAATGATGGCAGCTCAGTCTCTACTTGGGTTCCCTAATAATGGGAACAGAGACTGTCTCTGACACCAACTCAGTGGCTAGTTCTTTGATCACCTCCCCATGAGGAGCAGCCTTACTAAGACACAGAAGAAGACAGTGCAGCCACTCCTGATGAGACCTGATAGGCTAGGGTCAGATGGAAGGGGAGGAGGACTTCCACTATTCGTGGACTTGGGGAGGGTCATGAGAGGAGATGAGGGAGGGAGGATGTGATTGGGAGGGGATGAGGGAGGGGGCTACGGACGAGATACAAAGTGAATAAACTATAATTAATAAAAAAATAAATTATAAAAAGCTACAAATCTTTAGTCAGACTGACAATGTCTAGAAGATACAAATTACCAACAGTCACTGCTAGAGTCCTTGCTATCAGAAACAAGAGGATTTTATTCTTTATTTTGATTTTTTTATTATTATTAGCTAAGATTTTTTTCACTTTGTATTCCGGCTGTAGCCCCCTCCCTCATCTCCTTCTGTCTCCCCCGCCCCCTCTTTTCTCCCTATGCTCCTCCTCTAGTCCACGGATAGGGGAGGTCCTCCGTCCCTACTCTCTGACCCTAGCCTAGCAGGTCTCATCAGGACTGTCTGGATCCTCTTTCTTTGTGGCCCAGGAAGGCTACCCGCTTGGGGAAGATGATCAAAGAACAGGCAATCAAGTTCATGTCAGAGACGGTCCCTGCTCTTCTTACTAGGGAACCCCCATGGAGATTGAGCTGTCCATGAGCTACATCTGAGCAGGGAGCCTGCATCCTCTCCACACATGGTCCTTGGTTGATTCATCAGTCTCTGTAGGGCCCCCTGAGCTTGGATTTTTTGGCTCTGTTGGTCTCCTTGTGGAGCTCCTGTCCTCTCCAGGTCTTTCTATATCCCCCCTTCTTTTGTAAGATTCCTTGCACTCTGCCTAAAGTTTTACTGTGAGTCTCAGCATCTGCTTCCGAACCCTGATGGGTAGAGTCATTCAGAGGCCCTTTGTGGTAGGCTGCTGACCTGTTCTCTGTCTTCTCCCACTTCTGAGGTCTATCCTGATTGCCGTTCTGTTATGAGGATTAAGCATATTTTCTGTAGGGTCCTCCTTGTTGTTCACCTTCTTTAGGACTATACATTTTAATATGTTTATCCTATATTATATGGCTAATATCCACTTAGAACTGAGTATATACCATGTATGTCTTTGTGCTGCTAGGTTACCTCACTCAGGATGATCTTTTCTAGTTCCATCCATTTGCCTGCAAATTTCATGATTTCCTTGTTTTTAATCCATGAGTAGTGTTAAATATTACAATCGGATCTTCATTCTGAGAACTAAGATGAAAAGGATAGATTCTTCAAAACACTCAATACCCTTTCACCCCCTATGAATTATGCCTCTTTAACAATCTAATACTTAAAAACTTATTTTAATTATATTATTAACACTAAAACTGAAGAGTTGGTGGTTTCACTTGAAGGTTCTATTGAAGGTTTAAGGAATGATTAGAATCAATTTTAGGGTCTTTCCTGAAAAAGTAAAGAAGGAGAAGAAGTTTCTAGTTCACCTTATGAAGCTGATTACTCTGATGCCCTAAATAGAGAAAGGCAGAGGAAGGAAAGAAAAAAGAAGGAAAGGAAAGAGGAAGGAAGGAAGGGAGAGAGAGGGAAGAAAATGTGAAGAAAGAAAAGGAGGGTAGAACAAGAAATAAAACATAAATTCACAAAGAAAGGAAGGAAGGAAGGGAGGGAGTGAAGGATAAAGAGGTTAAAGAAACTAAAGACCAGTAGCCCCATGAAACATATATATTATATATTTAATACATACTATATATTATATGTAATATAATATACTAATATAGAATATGAATATACATTTAGGTTATACTTTATATATTTAATATATTTTTATATATATCTTATACTAGCAAACAGAATTCAGTAATTTGTAAAAATATTGCATACTATGATAAACAGGCTTAATTCTGGGATAATAACTGGAGCTGTGGCTAAAGATCAGAGAATATAATCCATCATAGTAACAGGCTAAGGAATTGCAATCATGTGACAGTAGCAATCAATGCAGAAAAGCATCTGGAAGAAGTCCACATCCATTTCTAAGACACAGTCCCTCAAAAGCAAAAGCAGAGAGAACTTCTTCAGCTCGAGCAAGAACACCATCCACAAACTTTCAGGTGACGTGATACTTAACAGTGATGTAGTCCTTTGCTTCTAAGAATAAAGACAAGACATGTGAAACTGCTTTCCTAGTCCTGTTCATTGCCACAGTAGATCTTAGAGCACATGGATCAGAAAAAAAAAATCATAACGCTGACCCTATTAGTAAATGGCATAATATATATGTAAAAATTTATGGGACATATAATAAAATCCTAGAACTGTGGAAGTATGCCAAGGTTACAGGAATCAAACTAAACATGCAGAAAGCACTTACATTTCAAAACTATAGCAAGGAACACATGGGTCCTGGAAATCAAAGCCACAGTCCTACTCACAAGCACCCAAAGTACAATGATTAGAAATGAATCTAACAGACATTGCAGCCAGCCCTGAGGAGACAGGATGAGCTGGGGTTGGATGGAAGGGGAGGAGGTCCTCCCCCATTGGTGGACTTGGAGGCGGCGGGGAGGAGGGAGATGAGGGAGGGAGCAGGAGGGTGGGAGGGAAGGAAGGAGGGGTGCTACGCCTGGGATGCAAAGTACCTAACCTGTGATTGATATAAAAATAAATAAATTTATAAAATATTTATGAAAAAAAGAAATGAATCTAACAAGACAAACACAGAGATTACTTTTTGAAACTATGCAGAACAGATTGAAAGGAATTAAACTAAGTAAATAGTAACATCTAAGTAAATGGTAACATGTGTCAGGTTATGGGTTGGAAGCATGAACAAAATAAAATAGTTCTTCTCAAGTTAATACATAGATCAAACAAAATTCATATAGATTCCTAGAATAAACAGGGGTGTTTAGACACAGACAAGATTTTAGTAAAGTTATGTTGCTAGGCAAAGAAACTAGAATGGTTTTATTGATTTATCTGTCTATCTATCTGGTTTTTAAGTAGAAGGATATGAGAAGTTTCAGTCTACTCAAATTTGATCTTAGGTATCCACAGTAATCAATACTAAGGACTTGACAGAATCCAGATTCATATCAATACCAATATGCTCATTGGCTCTTTAAGAAAGTTACCCAAGTCATTCAATGAAGGAAGCTCTGGTGGTAACAAAGGGTGGCTGGGTAGACACCCATGAGCAAAATAACTCACTTCTGTTTTCTCATTTTATCCAAAGAACAACTGAGTATGGATTAACAATGTAGGTACAAATATAGGTGTTCCAGAAAAACTGAGAAAACACTATAGTAGTTTTAAGAAAAGAGGAAAAATATTGAGACTTTATAACAAATACAGAGTTCTAAAAGCAAAAGTTAATATAGTTAATTTCTTCCCAGTTAACTCTTTTCTCTCTAAGGAACATATTCAGAGTACATAAAGGAGATCTCTAGGGTGCACAGCAGCTAAGAGCCCATATGGCTCTTTCAGAAGACTTGGATTCCGTAACCAACTGGCAAGTCAGGTGCCTCACAACTGTTTGTTCTACTCCAGGCGATCTGACATCCTTCTCTGGCCTCTGCAGGAACTTGTACACACACACATACAAATGTGCACATGTATACACACACACACATACACACACACACACACAGAGAATGGAGAAATATCTCAGTGGTTAGAAAAGAGTACTTCCTGTTCTTCCAGAGAATCAGAGTTTGGTTCTCTGCACCCATTTCAAGCAGTGGAATAAAGAACTGTAACTCTAGCTCTAGGGTAATCTAAGCTTCTAACCTTCTTGGGCACCTGTACGCAAGTACACACATCTGCACACAGATACACACATAATTAAAAATAAAGTAAAGCTATAAAATAAAATAAATGTTTTAAAAAGACAATCTATAAAGTGAGAGAGCATGTATGCAAACCAAATGTTTCATGAAGGACAGATACAGAGCACATACACACACACACACACACACATATATATATATATATATATATAATCACTTGTAAAAACAAATTTAGACCATCTAATGAGACAGCCTGCTAAAGATGTTGGGTAGGACACATATGATTGCAGAGATATACATGGGAACATGCTCTTACCAGTCCTGAGAAAGCAAATTAATACCACAGTAAGATGTTGTTACAGACCCCAGAATCACTAAAGAAAATAATGATTACAATAAATGCTGGCAGGATGTAGGAAGCTGGGTCTTCCATAAATGTCTGGCCTCGATGTTAAATCATACACCCACTCTAAGCCAGTTTAGCAGCAATTTAACACTAACAAACCCACTAAACAAGTAACTACCTAATGCAACCCTGCAGTTTCTCTCCTAGGCATTTATTCAAGAGAAATGAAAATATATGCTCACGCAGAAACCTGAACAAGGATGTTTGTTTTAAAATGTTCATTTATAATAGTCCATAGCCAGACATAACCCAGATGTTTCTCCATGAGTGACTGGCTCAACTCATTATGGTAACCACAACCTGCAAATCCGGCTCCACAATGAAAAGGAGTGTGCTGTATATACATACAAAAATCAAGAAGAGAATGGATGCCAATTGTATGTTTCTATTTATAAACATATTTAAGATGACAGGAAGAGATTGCAGGTAAATGGCCTCCAGAATGAGGCAGGGTGTCAGAGCATGAGGGCTGTTTCACATGATGCTGTGGAGGGGACATCAGTGGCCAGGAAAATGTGGATCCCACTATACCCACATCATTATCTTGGTTGTGACCTTGATACTACACTCTCCAAGATGCTGCTTCTGGTTGGAACCTGCCACAGGTTCCATCATCTTGGGTTTGCTTCTTATTAAACACTACTCTATAGTTACACAACAAAAGCAAAGCAAAGCAAAACAAAAACAAAGTTTATTAAAAGAAAAGAGCATTTAGCACACCTGGGTTCAAAAAATTGCCATAAAAATAAACACTGATCATTTAAAATTAAGGAAATTCACTCACATTGCTAACTGAAGTGTGCACTCTCCTTCCTAAAGTAGTTATTATGATCATCATATCAAGCTTTTTGATTTTCTAGCTAGTCCAATTCATTTACTTGAACTAGTTGGTTGGTCTGTAGACTCTGTGTTTGTGACTCTAGCATGCAGGAAAACGGGAAGCAGTTGTGGCCACTGCAAGGAATCTCAAAGAGTTACAATGTAAGAAACAGCATCTGCCAACACACTTCTTAAGATAATTCTAAAATAAGAGGATTTAATCTTACTCCCACTTTGGTCCCATAGCCAGCCTTTCATAAGGCATATTCACTGCCTATGTTAGGAAAGCATTCTTAGTCCAATGTCCTTGAGAGCTGAGGTCACCAACTCGTGTGGTGAGATGCAAGTTTCTAGCCTGCTTCTAAAAAGTAATTAAAATTGCCTTGAAGCACTCAGAAAGATGGTAACCAAAATTATAAATCTTTTTACCCTAGCCTCCACCTTTCCCACCACTGACAAATGGCAGTCACTGGTTGGCGCTGCCTCTGCTCATTACTGCTATGCTGGGGCTTGATTCGGTTACATTTCACATTTCCTCTCTTGAAGAGTGCTCACACTGCTTTTTTCATCAGATGCCTAAGTGGGTTCCATCACTTTAGCAGAACAGACTACAGAGATCTTGCCTGCAAGCCTTTGTCTAATTAACTAATCCTGTGAGCTGTAACACTGTTCACGATTAACTTTGTGGAATATCCTACTACTTAAGGGGCTTGACTTGTTAATCACTGACAGCCAGTTCCATGTATGTGCATATGTTTGTTGGTGTGTACGTGAGTGTGCTTGCGGATGAGTGTGAATGTGTGAGAGGGCTCTGCATAGGCCAATTTAAAGTGTTCTCTATGTCAAAATGACATAATAGTACTGATTGTTTAAACTTGCTCACACTCATTATACTTCTTTGGCTGTGGCTGCTCAGTGTTTCAGCATGCTTGAGTGATTTCTATTTTGTAACTGACAGTAGACTTTTGGGGAGTACTGTAAGGAGAGCTAACCACTGCCATATTTCAACTTAAATTAGAAGTCTATTAATTCTGATTTCGGATGGGGGAGCTCTTGTTTTAACGTTTCAAACCCATGACAAAGCTTTGACAAAGTTTTCTAGTGGGTACTTGGACTTAGTACACACAAAGCAAACCTCTTGTTTCCTAATTTGAGTTCGTGTCATACCTATCTTTGAATTCCAATAAAAAGTTCCATTACATAAGTATATTTATAATAAATACTATATATAATAGTAACCATAATGTACTATCATGTAAAATATATAACATGCATTCATAACTCAATCAGGAACCTCCTGTAGGGAAAATGTCTTTCTTCTGATCACATGTTAATTGCTTACAATCTTGTTTCTTAAATATGGAAGATACATTTGCTTTAATGGCAAAAGAAAAATTTCCTGTCTTTTTATCCTTCAGGTCCCTACATATTTTGCCTATCCTAAGACAACCTAAGAATCGCATTCTCAGAGTCCCCTTTACTGTGTTTGAACTCCCCCATGTAACAGGCTTATTAAAGGATCCTGAAAGCACCAATTGAAAGGTAACATAGAACCCAGACATATGAGAGATGTAAACTGAAGTAGGTGATAGGCTTTAGAGTGCTGCTTTGCCTCCTTCTATCCCCCAAGTAAAGGTCTGATGGATTGAGCCTGAAAACCAGCTCTCTGCTATTGCCAGTGCCTTCTCTTAGTATCACGTAAGATCAATTCTGAACAAAGATACACTCCAAAATATTTAGAGACAGAATATCCTGCGACCTCTGAGTAGACCTAAGAAAATCTGCTTTAAAAATCTACAAAAGTGGAAGATAGTGGCCTGGTAATTTAATGCACTAGTAAATAAGAGGTCAAAGGCAATTTGCTTCCTGCTCCCCTGTGCCATTATATTGATATGTCCGGGGATAAAAAGCCAACTCTGGTTAATGTCCAGAGCAAGAAAGGATAAGCAAATTCACAATTGTGTTTTGTTCTCCAGCAACAGAGCACCATGGACCGTTGTTTAGAGTCTGTTAGGGTCCCTGGAGCCATGAGCACAGGAAATGGTGAGCACATTGTCAGGATCTCTTGCTGTCTGTGCAGTCTATGAATCGTTCAAAGCAGAGATGCCTCTCCAGGCTTGCAGTCCTAAGCAGAAGCATCCACAAAGTGACATCCTGCACCCCACACATCCGGATACCTGCTGTGAGAGTATAGGTGTGCATATTTGTGTGCATTCTTCTTGAAATAGCAATGAAAGACGAAGTTCTGTACCTGGCTAGTATTTTGTAAATTTCCCTGCTTTTTTCCCCCTTTCTCAAGTTCCAACTGTTTAACATTAAGTAAGTCAGGGTGGTTATAGTTCTGTAAAAATTTTAATATGAAATGTGGAAGTTTACTAAAGCTTTGGCCTCCTTGCCTTCAGCACTACCCTCAAACACACACACACACACACACACACACACCACGTGCACGTACACATACATGAAAACATGGAGCTGATGCCTGTCTGCTCTCCTCCCATTTTCCCATGTGCCTCCTGAGATGGGGAGCTGAACAGATGGTTGTACCTTAGGCACTGGCTAAGTTACCGTAACTGGAAAAAGACAGGCCCTCCCTACTCCTCCCTGCCATGCAGAGCTCAGCGAGGCAGTAGAGCAAGCCATAAGCCTGCAGCCTCAAAAGCTAATGAAGGGAGGAATTGAACACCCTCTGCCCATCTTGTCAAGCGTGCTCCTCTCTGTATACAAGACTGAGAGCAGCAATAGATAATGAGTGAGCAGAGGTCTTTGGAACAGAGGTTTCTAGGAAAATGTCAAAGTCACTGTCAAATTAAGCTTTCATATCATGAATACTTGCAAGGTTCCAGGCTCCCCACATACGTTACCACGTAGGTACAAGTTACTTACTTACGCCACATACCTAAAAGCTGCTCGTTCTAAGATCAGTTATCTCATTCTAACACCTGTAATTCAGATGAATAGACAGTCTTAAAACACTTTCTCATATATCTTTCAGCCACTGATAGGTGATTGTCTATGCATCTTCCTCTACCAGTTCATTGCAGTTGCCTCTTGAGTATCAGAGTCTGGGCTCAGTCCCTGGATACCCAGCACAGAAATTACCCTTTCATTTGATAAATGTGTGCAAGCCAGCCCCTCTGGCGTATGAAAAGTAATGCAAAAAAAATAAGAATTGTATCCTGTGGCAGAGACAAAGATTATTTGAGAGAGATGATTCTCAGTTTCCTCTTCTGAAAAATAGGAGTACTATGTTTAAAATGAAGTAACTGTGAAAATGCCTAATTGCCTCTAGAATCTCAAATAGTACATGCCCAAACATCAGCAGATGCCACCATCACCACCATACTGTCCTTACCATCACTGACAGTCATTAACAATATCACCTGGCAATGGGAAGTAACAGCTGTCCCTTAGTGATTCTTGAAGCACAAGGACACATATAATAACTAATATGTGTTTGTTTTCAGTGTCATCAGCTCTGAAGGGTTGGATTCTGGTTTCCCCTTAGCATGGCAAACCAGAAGTTAGTAACCGCAATCATATTGAACTCTCACCAAGTGAAACAATTATACTAACGCTAAAAGTTATGAATTTGACATGTTCTAGAAGCATCACCTACACACATGTGTTCAATTCATCACAGAGAAGTACCACAAATGGCAAAGAGGAAATGATATGGAAAAAAAAAACCCAAACAGTAAATGCTTATCATTGATTCACTCCCTGCTCAGAGAAAAACAAAAAACAGATTGGTCAGTGGCAGTCTTTTGCATAGTAAACAATGGATGTAGAGGAAAAGGCTATGCGAAGGGAGGATGGATCTAAGTTACGCCAAATACGGAAGACACAGAGAAGTCTAAAGGGACTAGGTAAACATGCATACTGGCATTCTGAAATCTCATGGGAAAAGGAGGTCAAAGAGGTACAACCATATACAGAGGAAGAGAATGAGTGGAGAATACTAACAGTCCTCAGAGACTTTCAGAGCTGAGGGCAATATACTGAATGATGGAAATCCTTGGTGCTCCATGGCTAACCAAGAAAGCATGGAGTGGGGCACAATCCACTTTATCATTTTCCTACGTGTGAAGGTTTAGTCAATATTTCCTATTATTTTACTAGTATAAGAAAGCAAATAGCATGCATTGGAGCCTTGCTTCAACGATTACATGGTGCAGGGGCTGACAAGCAAAACCTAAAAAGAGCTCATAATAAGCAAATCATTTGTTCTATGTATAAGATGTCCTATGAGAACAGGACCTTGTCTCTCGTTAGGCATCTCTCCCACAGCTGCTAGCTCACCTAACAAAGCTTTGTGAAGAGAACTACATATTGACAGGAAGGACAGGAAAACATTAGAAATTGTTTTAAAGGGTTTAGGTCTAGGCCTGGCATTTTCTTGGTGTTTAACTGTCCTGAATTGTTTCCAGCCTGTTGTTAATTTGCAGGATGTACACAAAAATTCACAGGAATTTTCATACTAATTTTCTAATACAGTTTCTCCCTTCTTTAACAAACAAATGAGTTTAAGTGTTCCCTTTCAAGAGAGTCCCTGCTTCTTTAATTGAAACAAAAGCTGGCCAACTGCTTGGATTGTTATTATTTTTTTTTAATAGTACTCAAAAACTAGGAGGTGGTCCCTGTTTCGTGAGTACTATCACAAATGCAAAGTCGGAACAAAACTATCTTTAAGACGGTATTGCTCAAGTCTACAACTATATAGATGGAACCAATAACACTTTTCTGTCAACATCCAGAGAATCCTTCTTTTGTATCTTATGGAGTCCATTGTAACTCAACTCCATAATCAGCATAAAAATAGCTCAGACAATATTGGAATCAGTGAGTATGCCAATGTTTCAATGAAACTTATAAAACTATTTGCCTTTATACTCAGGTACTGGTGAAGCTCAGTCTTGGTCACAGAAGCTTCCCCCCACCCCCAAGTGGGGGACAGTCAGGCCAGAGGCTTGAAGCTGGTGGTAGTACTAAGAATTAGAGACTCCTGAATGTTTACCTCTTAACAGGACATCTATATAACCCACTCTGAGGCTCAGGGAATGTATGGGATGTAGGAACCAGAGGATGGGAAGGTATATTATGAGTAATGTCAGGTAGATATGACATGATTGTTGCAATCATGAACACACATCAATCTACTATGACCATGCTCTTAAGCCCCTCCAATACGTACACACAAGGGGTATGATAGTACAATTAGTACTAATTAGAAAAAGGCTGTCATTATGAGTGGAAGACAGATATGAGAAGGTAATGTGCCCTTTTAAAGAAAAGCATATATCGTATATGAATACAAATTGAAAAAACAAAAGCAAAAGAAGAGAAGCTAGTTTTAAAAAGTCCAGTAGTTGAATGGATTCCCTGTTAGGCCACAGGAAGCCAACACTTGCTGTTACAGAGACAGGGAGAAATGAAAATCAGAAAATTCAAAACCCTAGTAGAATATGTGTTGTGTGTTAAGGAAATATCACCAAACCCTTACAGGAGCTGAGGATGCCCTAGTAGAAGCTGTGTGACAGTGTGACAGGTATCAGTGGTGAGCAAGCCTGAGTGCAGTAGCCAGATACTGTGATGAGAGGAAGCCGTTTGTACTTGGGAAGGGACCTGATCTGAAACTGATAATATGTTCTTCAGTTATAAGCCTAACTTGTGCCTCTCTTAAGAAGATATATTTGTATTTAGCTGCTCTTGTAACAACAGTTTGAAACTTGACCTTTCTCTGTAATGTGCATCTCATTCTCGCCTGACTGCCCCTGCTAATTATTATTGTGACAATTATTCTCTGGCTTTGAGGTTTGTCAGTGTATATGAAAAGCAGCAAGGATGGCGTCAAATTATTTAGTTTCTTTTATGACTCATTCTCCTGTTTCAATGTCTTCATATTTTATTTACTATTAGCGAGGAAGATGATGCTGTTTATTCCAAATGACCAAGAATGTTGACAGTTCAAGTTTAAAGATCTGGAGAACAAAAAAGCATACGCTGATCAAGAGGCTCATTCACTCTCTTGTCAAAATAAGTACTTAATGAAAGATCAGGAGAGAGAATTTTTGTGGTGGTTTAAGAGTCCATCTATATAAACCTGTGTTAAAAGGACCAGCTCACTCCTGTGGCTCTGCTTGCAAATCAATAGGTGACGTGGATATACAAACATGTGTACCCAATAGAAAATTTTGTGTAAATTTAAAAATAACTCGATCGCATCAATCTTAAACTTATGTGCTTGCATGCTTGCATTTCCTAATGAGTCCTTGAGGTATAGCATTATATTTTCTCAGCCGTTAACACTGACATTCACCAGAAACATAATACGGTAATCACTCAGAGGTTCAAGGAAATGAAAGTCTCTCACATTTGCCTACTGCCCTGTGTAGTCTAATATAGTATCGAATGTTACAACAGTGTAAGCTCCTTCATACATGCTGATAAGAGCCTCTGAGGGAGACAGCTGTGATGAACTGCCTGAAATATTGAGGTAGCTTCTGATTTTTGAGAGGGGAATGTTCCCTCCCAAAGCAATTACCTACATCCCTCATGCTATGAAATGTTTGTGTTCTGGTACAATTGGTTGAAAAGTGAGTCGAGCTCCTTCCCTGCCTTTGATTATAAAAATGGAGGGCCACTCATGTGAGGGAAGAAAAAAAAGGGCTCAAAGAAGTCATCAAAACCCCATTTTCAAAAGACACACACTCTTCAAATCTTGGAGATGGAAACAAACAAACAAACAAACATGCTTGATAAATGAAGATTGGTCCTCAAAAGAGATAGATAGGAATCCTGAATAGGGATGATTGTAAGGGACAGTAGCTAAAGACCCAAAAGACAAATGAAAGCATAAACAAAAGAAAGGAACACATTAGAATCAAATGTCATCATATTCTACCAAATGCTTTTCCAGATTCACCAGCAGGATAAGATGAAATTCTCGTAGTGACTCATATATAATTTCATAACGCTGTATAGAATCAGCAGGATTTTTAAAAGTAACAGGATGATTTGGCCAGCAGGACCAGTTGATGACAGAACAGGGGCAATGACACATTATACCATCCTCTCCTAGAAGGTAACTTGGCTACCTGTTAATGTTCACACTTTATGGTTGATGTGGGTTTTCTCACAGATTACCATTAATCTACAGTCTGGATCTGGGCATCTGTATCTGAAATCTTTTACTTGTTTGAACAGAAATAATTCAAAGGCTGAGCCCCAAGAGAAATGTGGTATCTGTTTTGTGCTCTAACCAAGATAGTCAGCATTTTATTTACATGTTCTTATCTCCATTTTACAAAATTAAGTTGATTTAAGATTATGTCAAACTTGATTATATCAAGTTCAGTTCCTGTCACCCACAGGTCACCAGCTCACAAACTGTAAACCCAACTCCAGTGGATGTAATATGGTAGAGCCTAGATATAATCCAAAGACCCAGCTTAAAGTCTAGACTTCACTAAATTATGACATACATTCCTTTTTTCATCTATTCACCATCATTTTATTTTACCTTAAAAGATGAGAAATTTCCATGGCTAGCTCTCTTTACTACCAAGTTGTGGAAACTTAAAATTTATCTCTAGTGACAAAATGTTCAGAATTAAATGAATGACTGTCCAGCTGATAGCTAAGGTTAAACTTCATGGCCCTTCTTTCTGGGTTAACCTTCTTCTTATTATTTTACCCAAGTGTTTCCATGTGATTTTTAGAAAAATTAAATTCAAATTAAAATTCATTCCAAGGGAATTTGGCACCTCTCCTTGAGATGATTAATGACAATTTGCAATCTTAGAATCATTATGAATGATTGTTGTAATAAAGAGACATTGAAAGAAGAGGCTCAATTGGTTGAAGTAGGAAATGACTCAGACGTTCCATTAATGGGACTTGACTTCACTCATTCCCTGTTCTTGTTGACTTAACAAGCACTGGTTTCTCCCAACATTGCAGGAACTATGCTAAACATGAACAGAAACAATGAGCAAAACAGGACTTTGACTCAATGATCTGACTCACCCTTGAAAAGTTATGATGTAAGTTCACTGCCATGTCTACGAAGGATTAAAAAGAGTCTGTATGTACCATCTTCTTAGATCCGTTTCCAGAATCTGTCAGGGATGCTTGGGTATATTGTATACTCCGATTCATAAACATATCTCCATGGCTAAAATCAAAACTTCCCAAAATAATGTCAACTAACCGATTATTTCATTCAGAAAGCTCAGCTATGACTTTGAATTACTTGCTGTTGAGTTCGGCTTAATTGATGATATTAATAATCCTATATTGTTAATATCCTAGAACTGACCTAATATAAGTTCTTCTAAATAGTCATTTTGCCCTCTCAACTTTTCAGTAATCACATGGTATCATCAGAGATTCATTAACTGTTTTGATTCTGTACTTGACTCAGGTGAGGGAGAATCTGATAAAATATTTAAAAGGTGGAAAGCTATTTAACTCTCTTTCGAGCTGACCCTGCACAGATCTCAGGCATTGCTATGCTCAGGAACAATAGGATGAAGTTAACAAACATGGCTGCCGGTTTACTTTATTAAACAGCATTAGCTCATAGCATTAAATGTCAAGGAATATAAAGTGCTGAGGAAATATTACTTACAGGAGAAAAGGTGCATGACCTTATGGTAGTTTTACTTGTTGGAGATACTTAATAGCATAGGTAAAGCCATCTTGACTTAGTGCACATTCAGGTCAATAATGGAAAACACTGAGCAATGTAACAACTCATTTTTCAGACAAGAGTAAGGGCTTGAGTTCCTCTGCAGCTGCCAGGGCAGGGACGGAGGATGTGACACATACTCTATGGGAGAAAAGCCCAGAGTGTAGGAACAAAACAAATACTACTCAACCCTCTCATTTCCTAAATCACTCATGAATATATTTCCATATGCAAGCAAGAGCCAAATTATTTCAAATGTGCCCCATCTTGTCTACCACATTAGGTTTTCAAAAAGAAAAAAAAAACCTGAGAACATAAGTGGATGTGGAGAAGAACAGCTCTACCAGGCCCAGTAACATCAACTCACAAGTAAAAAATTTCCAAGTTAGCCCTAGTGTCAAACACTAATAGGTTGATTTCTTCAGCAAAAATAAACAATAAATAGATGATGCAGAAACACACAGCTTATCCATTTCTCCACTGTTCCTGAAGGACTGTCAATGTTCTTCACAGGAGGCCTGTCAGCTAGATGTCTGTGCTTCAACATATCCTGGCTGGCAAATGTATTGTGGCGACAAAGAAAATATTTCTTACTCTTTTGTCCAAAGTTGAACATAACTGCCTAGTATTTCCAGAGCATTTATAAATAGAAAGAGAAAATTCTAGAGTGGGAAAGGCTGGTGGTGAAAGGATGTTGTGGGAATATTGAAGACTTGGCGGTGGACTTGGCTATAATAATATTTTAACACATGGTTAGAACCAATACAACGGAAATTGAAATTCAAGTAGTATATATAGACCAAGACAAGAAGGTGTATTCCTTAAGATGTTCTTTTGAGGTGAAAGCACTCCTAATTCTCTGCTGCATTCTGATAGCTTCTCCTCTGCAGTGACGTTCCAGAGGCAAGCTTTTACTTCAGCTTGAAATCCTCTTGTTGTTTGTGACCAAAATTTAAAATTTAGTTAAAGGAAAATTCTTAACCTATCTTAATCTCTCTTTACTCCCTGATGAAGTAAAATGAATATAATCCTCCTCTTAAAAGGCTTGTTATTTAAGAAATGATTTGGCTGCATATAGAACATTAACACTGCCTATTCTGGTAAGCTTTCATTCATGCAAGAAAGTCTCACTTTGGCATTCATTTCCATAAAACAGAATGGTAGATGGGGTGGCAGTGACCTGAGTATTTGTCAGTGCTCCAGATTTGTATGTCGAACCCTAACTTTCAAGGTGATAGTAGGGAGACATTGGGTGTCTGCGATGGCTCTGAACTAATGAAGGGGGCTGGTACCCTTATCAAAGGGAGGTGGCAGTGTCCATGTTCCCATTTCTTCCCTCCTTCCAGTACATGGCCTTTTTCACCTAGAAGAGAAGAAGCCTGCCTTAAAGGCAACTACATATAATTTCTTTCTGTCCTATTATACAATTTTATAACCTCTGAAATCTTGAAAGCCCATTAACAAAATAATCATGTATGTAGTTGTGCCTATACATACATGCCTACATATATACATATATGCACACACAAGTAAACATATTGAACATATTTGCACATACACACACATGCATAAACATATCACACACATACAAACACATGTATACATATACAAATGAAGAACTTTCCCTGCATTGATTCTTTCAATTTCACCAATAATTTTAAGCAAAGGTGTATATATTTAAAGTTTAAGATACATGTGTCTCAGTGAACTTATTTTAAAATGATGTTGTATTTAACCTGTTCATTATAGAGATGATGACTTTAGAAGAGTGACCCAAAGTTCAAAAGTTTGCAAGTGGAAGAGACTGGAATTGAACCTATTCTGACATAAAACTGGAACTCTTTGACTGTCTCCCTGAGGTGCACTGAAGAAACAGAAAGCTCCAGGGACTGGGCTTTCTATTCAAGAGAGATACGATGTGCATCTTTCAATTAGAGCAATTATAAAGTGACACAGAAAATTGAGAATTTATTCAGGACAGGCTCTATCCACACACGTTCAAGGGAAACACATCAAGGAATAGATCCCTGTAGGGGAAGGTTAATCAAAGAGGTTTTTTGAAGGATATAAATATTGAGGCTTTAATATTTCAATTCATTATTGGTGACCTGTTTCTGCCACAAAAGAGAGAAATGGTCCCCTTAGTCTTCTGCCTAGGAAATTATGCACTCCCCCCTCCCTTTCTTAATTCATGCTTCTTTTTTCACCTGAATAGAGTGACAATGAAGATGAAGGTGAGGATGACAACATTAGCAATGGTTATTAGAGACAAGCTCTGTTGATGGAAGGCATGCTGTATGTAAGAACATGGGGGAGAGTCTGTGTGCCTGATCTCATGTAGTCCACACCACAGTGTGAGAGGAAAACTGTGCTATGCTTCTGGTCATAAAGACAGCAATGGTGAGATTTAAAGAAGTCATCTTATGGGATAAAGTCAAGACAAGCAGCAGATGGAAAAGACCCTGTTAAGATACAAATGTCTACCACTTCAGTGCTGAGCTCTTTGCACCACTCTCCTTATAGTAGTTTGCTCTTCTGGTGGCTACCTAAGCTTCAGCATACACAATAATCTTCTTGGAAGCATATCGAACCCAGATATCTACAGAGCATGCATTTTCTTAGATAATGGGCTGTGCATGACCACAGCACAGGAATCCTCAGTTCTAAGGTCTCAAGCAGTGCATGTACCACTGGACCTAACACATGCTTTGAGAATCATGACCTCCAAAATTCATGTGCACACTGGCACCTGTGATGTCAACTACTCTTATCCTCAAATCAATGCACTGGAGATTTAGAGGCTCAACACATGCACTGATCATGCAGACACATTCCCGAGCAGAGTCTAACTTCATGGTGTCAGGCATTATTGCGGTGTTTTCTTCTTGAAGGTGGCATTCACAGTTCTATAAGCAAAATAGCCAGAAATGCTGTCCACTCCACAGTCTAACATTACCTTTGCACTAAAACATCAGTGATTAGGTTTAATTCTGTGTTAATTACAGCACATCCAAGTCCAACTTTTGTGCATTATTTTCAATAATACAAGGCAGAGGATATTCATCCAGTTAGGGTGTTGTGTTTTTCCATCTTCGTGGTGCCTAGCCAAGTGCCTGTAAAGCATGCCTTGAACCCTTTATTGCTTAATAATGAAATGACTCAAAAGCAGACGATGAAACTAGAAGAGATTTTAAATTATACTCTTAGACTCAAGCTAGTAGAAGACTTAGCATGGTCCCTTAGGTCTCTGGCTTCTGTGCCTAATACCAGCCTTTAGTTTGTTGCAGCGACCTAGATAAAGCCATGGAAGAAGAGATAAACAGCCAGTGTAATTACAGTGACATAATGGTTAAACTTTTATAGCTGAAGGGACCAGCAAATAGGATTTTAAAAATCAAATTAAAACTGTCATTCCACAACATTAAGTTTCCAGAATTTTCATTTTTTAATATTAATGATTTTTTTCTCCAAAAAGGAACAAACAATGCTAATTCTACTGCTACAATACTGTTAATGAAGAAATAAAGAATAATTTATCATTGCATAATTAACACAGTACAGCTAAGCATGTTTTAATGATTTTGTATAATGGCCTCTCATAACAAGATGATACTTTTTAGTCATAGTGAAAAGAGAGAGAGAGGACTATGCTGGGAATCATTAATGAAGACGCATAAGCTGACCAGGATTGTAGTTTATTCTTTTATGTAAAGTGTTCACAATATCACTTGGTGTGTTTTGGCTCTGGTTTCATCCCAGATCTGAAGGTGACCAGATGGTTAGTAAAATATTTTTACTGATTCAAGAAATCAAAGGCTAAGAAATAAGTGGCTGAGGATACAAGCCCTGTAAGCTAGCAGGCTTTCTTTCTTTTCTTTTTCTTTTTCTTTTCTTTTTTTTTTTTGCTTCCATATGGAATCAACACTTGAATTTATTTGTGCTTTAGACACTGAAGGTAGGAGAATGTTGTTATTTGAAGCCATTTATAACAATTTACATTTGTCAAAAGTAATGAGGTTATTTATTGTTTTCTGTTCAAACACGTTACAGGCCAGGAAATAGGGGGCAGGAGGAAAGAGAGGAAAAGTGTGAGTGGGGAGGACACAACAAAGAAAATCAACTAAAGGAGTCATGAGCATGAGGATTAGCTAATGTCTTTTCTTTTAATGCCCCCATGATCTGATGATTTGGACACTAAAGGTTGAGTACCTAGGGAATGTTACAAGGCCTTCAACATCTTTCGCCAATCAAAGCAAGTACATGCCCATGTGTGACATTTGGGAACCGGCTACAGTTACTATTTGCCCTTCACAGCACGTAACTCTTCAGCCATGTCTAGCCTGCAGACACATTTATCTGTTTCATATATTATTTAAATGGATGTTTGGTGATTAACATATGTAAATTAGGAAATTACACATAAGATATATACTCCTATCTGCTCATTCAAATTGGGCTCAGTCAGCAGTGCTGAACTGATGGCCCAGAATGTGCAGAAGACAGGTGACCTAACCCCTCCTAGAGAAAGCTGTTCCTAGGTCTCTCATCTTCAATGCCCTTTGCTCCCTTATGCTCAGCCTCATCTTCTTGAACTCTGTTAATGTTTGCATGTGACTTTGCTCTATCACATTTCTAGCCTGATAATGCAAAAGTGAGCGTGCTATATGTGAGTTTGTTAGGTGCATCTGTTCTTGGCCTGACCTCAGGCCTGTGGAATCAGAAGCTCTGTACCATGAACAGACTCCCTGCCCCTCACAAGCACCCCCACCCCCCCATGTCTTGGCTCTTCATTTAACAAGCTTTGCCAAAAATCTGTGATACTGATGGAAGTTCCTATGTGAGTACTATAGACTACTGTAGTTTTCTTCCACATACTTGCTTTATAAGGTTCTATCTCCTCTTGGTGGCTTGCATTTCCAGAAAACTGTGAAAGATCACTAACCAAGGGGCCCATAGTGACAACATTTTTACAATATGAACTCAAGGTTATATGTTTCTTATATAACCTACACAAGAGTAGAAATGGATTTCTTAAGTAAAGTCTTGGTCCCTTATATGTTTTCTGCGTTTCAGGTGAAATGTTAGCAGGTATAATACCAACCTTCATCCATGTCTACATGCCTTTCTAAGGGGTCAGGGGAGGCAAGCATTCACTGAGAGGCTTAGGAAAAGGAAAATAACTGCTTTTGACTTTGGGTTAAATATGGCATGGATTTTTAAATAAAATGAAAATATGATATTTTCTTGTACTTCTATGTCACTTCCTTTACATTAGTTTCCCCTGTAGGAGAAGCACATACTTACTTGAGGAGATTATACAAACGCATACAGGACACAAGGCCCCTATATTTGGAACCAGGTCATATATTATAGTGCTTGGCAGCAACACTGAGCAGCATGCTTTTCTTTTTTAATTATTTATTTTTATTTTATGTGTGTTGGCCTTTTGCCTGCATGTATTTATGAAAGAAGGTATCAGAACTCCTGGAGCAGGAGTTAAAGACAGTAGTGAACTGCCATGTGGATATGGGGAATTGAACCTAGGTCCTCTAGAAGAACAGCCCGTGCTCTTAACTGCTGAGCCATCTCTCCAGGCTCCTGAGCAGCATTTTTGTAGGATGATTTTTGATTACATGAGACATTTTATGGTAAGTTGAGTTTCGGTGTCCAGGGAAGTTAAAGGGATAAATTACACACATGAGAAGAGTTTTTTTTATATGTTTACATGTGTAGAAACAGGCTCTGTAATTTTAAATTTATCTTATCTAAGTTTTCTTTTATTTGAAGTTTACATATCCAAAACTGCTAAGGACACCACAGTATATATGAAAAAAAAAGTAAAATTTTCTCACCAAGAAAGCAGAAAGCAGGCTATCTTAAGATTATGCTCGTGACAAGGCAATACTTCTTTCTTTTTTACATACTTGCAACAAGCTTCAAAATACATTTTACTCTTTGTTATAAAATTTAAAAAACAAAAGGGTGCATGTCTTCCCTCCCATGTTTGGGCTTAGTGACTCATTACCTCCAGCCAGTCCTTTCATTTTTGTCATTATCTGAACCACAGATGGACATATTCTATGTCCATCATATGATTTTGATATAATTTAATTGCATTGCATTGTTGGCCATGGATGTTTTAGATTCAACTTCTGACTCATTTAAAAACACAGTACACATGTACACAGAAAGGTTTGAGGTTGTTAGTTGATATTTTCTCATTTACTCTGTAAATAAAATAAAAACAAATTCTTTGGATTTTTTCTTTGCTTTGTTTTTATGGTTTTCTATGTCCAATCTCTTCACGTTATCTAGCTTCCTGGATCACTGCTTTGCTTTCCCTGTATTAACTGGCTGCTTTAATATCAGAAATTATTATATAACCCTTATGTTTAATTATTTTATTTTCAATTGATTTTTTTCCTCCTTAGTCTTAGAAGAATGAATTACAAAATACCCATAGGTTTGGACATGTATATACTTTTAAAAAGCCAAGAGTTTCGAAATAATGGTACCCAGCAATGGTAAAATGAATTAATCAATTGTCGTAATACATACACATACATGTACATGCATGTGTGACTATGTATATATATATAGATGTATATACATGCATATATATATATCAGAAAAAAACAGGTTATGAGACATTATATAAAACATAATCTTGTTTTAAGGCAAAGCAATAGGGGAAAGTTATTTTATTTTTTTGCATATTCTATTTTATCTGTATAACCTAATTTATTGATATAGAGCCTTAAGCCCTTCCATCAAAAAATCTTGATCTATAAGCTGTCAAATGGAAAGATTTCATCTCAGCAGGGTGATACATAAAAAAGTACAATTTAAACTCCCAGAGTGTTGAAGAAAAATGTAGAAATTTTTGCTGAAATTTTTCTCCAAGTTTACAGAGGGATTAATGGAAAATCACATCTCACAGTATTGAACAAACCTTCTTATCTCTTTACACAGCAAAACTTCCTAAAAGTTGTTTACCACTTGATCGTCCCCAAATCTAAACCAAGAGCAAGTAGCCAGGTCCTCTTTCTTCTTCCTCAAAGACCCTCAAACTTCTCTTCTATTAACTTTTCTTTTAGTTTTCCTTTTTCTTTCGGGCTGCCCTTTCACTGAGTAGGTCAGTCTTCTACATCATTCCTCATTTGTTTACTCTACATGTATTTCTCTACATTGCAACATCAATTTAAGCAGCCAAACTAAAGATTTGCCTTTATAAATTACATGGCTTTTTTCACTATTTATATTATTCTTCATTAGTGATCTTGGTATTATACTACACTTTAAAGGTTACTCCACACTTGGCTTCAGTCTCAAATATGTGTCATTATAAATATCCATGACATTTCTAATCAGTGGAAACCAAAAGACAAAACCATCAGAAATGCTCAGGCAGTTTCCACTAGTCCATTTTGTTCTGTTTTCTAAGTTTTAAAAACTGATAAAAATGAATGAAAACAACCTGACTTTCCATTGTCTCTATGTTCTCTTTTGTGAAATGGAAACAGTAGCATCTATTTCTTAGACCTATTGATGAATTAACATTTTTATCAAAAATAAAATTCTTATTGAGAACAGTAATGTGCTTATCATTTTTTTTTTGGTTAGGACCAGCTACTCATGGCTTAACCAGAGCACATTATTTGTCATGGGAATAACTATTGGAGAACTTCCATTTATTCCTCCAAGTTGGTACCCCAGCATTGTCAAGGGTTGCTAACCCTGAATGAAGGCTTTCATTTGTAGCCTGGGGCTAGGGGGATCCCAGAACTCCACAGACAATGTCAAGCTCATTGGCTTGCAACACGTGTGGTGCTAGTTGGCCAGCTCCAGAAAAAAAATACCCAAAGGCACTCCATCACTTACAGGGTGGGCACCACTTAGCGTAGGACCACATCCAAATCCTGTAGCCAAAGCCAAACAAACGCAGAATGGATGGGCATAAAGAGAATTCAACAAAACAGCTATCACAAGCTTCACCAGGTTTCCCAAGACACTTTAAAAGCCACCATTAAAAAAATAAAAAAAAGAAAACCCTTGCTCTTTCCAAACATCTTTTTTAAATAATCCTGACTTCTGAATAATTCTAGGGAAGAAAAAAAATATTATTGCAGTCTGTGCTCGACTGTGTAACTGATAAAAAGCACACAGAATGGGAAGGAGAGAGCAACCTCCAGTGATACCACAGCTCAACTGTGGAACATACGTGTGGAAAAGCTATTGTTTCATGCAAGCTAACTCTAACTGGTTATTATTATTATTATTATTATTATTATTTTCTAGGTGTAAGCTTTGTATCTGAACTGCAATGGTCTACAGTTTCTTGTTCTTTTGCTTTAGCTTCCCAAACACAGAGGAAAACTGAACAAAAATAGCTCTAAAAACCAGAACCACAAGAGGGTGAGATCTGTGTTTTCATACACAAGGAAGCATTTATGCCAGTGTGTTACAGAAAACTCCTAGAAGTTTTGGCTGAAGCACATTGAAAAGGAAAAGAGGGGAGTTTATGGTCAGCCTGTCGTTCCTAATTAGCACCAATTCCCTTAAGTATTTTATTCATGCTTTCAGAGATAAGTGCTTTTAAATGAGGTACCATGCCTTAAACAGAGAACATGCCTTTAGCAATCACCCTTTGGAATTAGGACCTTCATAATGGTGTAATTTCTGATACATTAAATACAAGTCTTCGTTACACACGTCTAAAAAAATAAAAAGACTACCCCTTATCCAAAAGCACAAAGGAGGTCACCAAGAAATAAAATTTTGTCATTCTAAAAGCACCAATTGAAAATGCCAATAAATCACATTAAATAGTTTTAAAAGTCTTCATATTTCTTCTAATTTGAAAGACCAAAGGATTAAAGTTATGACTACAGAGCCCAAGATACCAAAAAGAAGAAAACGAAAACGAAAACAGAACAAAAAGTCTTAGCAATGTAGAATATGAAACCACAGAAAGCGAAGTAAATTATTAAATAAATCAACCCTCAGTATATACATATGTAGTTCTTATTTTATCACATTTAGTATAAAATCTAAACCCATTCATTCCAGTAACCTGTAAAGAAGTAACTGCATTCGCATCTTCTATCATCTCTCTTTAGTCTTATTAACTCTATTCTGTTGTAGAGACAAATACTCTCTTTCTCCTTCTTGAACCAACCAAGGACATTCTCACACAGGGCCCTAATGCTTATATCTTAGTAAGAATCTTTTTTTCCAGCAATGCTTGACTGCCTTCTTGTCCTCATCTCTCAAGACAGATGTTAACGTACATGCTCTTTGTACCAAAGGACACTTCCCATCTCCTTATCAAAATTCAATATTCACCCCTCACTTCCTATCAGAAATCCATTTTTTAAATACTTAGCTCTCATCACTACATCATAATCTAGTTCGCTCCCTCGTCCAAGTTTATTAAGATCTCTCCTCATTTCTTTCTCCTGTAGTTGAAGCACAGTGCAGTAAATACAGCAAGAGAGGGGCTCGAGGATGTAGAGACAAGGGCTGGTTAATTGGCTGACCCAGATAGATCTACTCGAACTTGGAAGTAGGATAGCTGGGTGGAGGAATGACTTTGGCACAAATGCATAATGGGGGAGCTATAGCGACTTTCGTGTCTGTGTGAAGCACAGCAGGGGGAGAACGCTTTCTCTAGGCATTTAGCACTAGACGTGGTTCTGACACAAATGGGCTTCCTTTGAAGATTCTGAATGAGGTAACCCTAGGTGGGAACTGGATCAAGAAGCCAACTGTTCCTGAATCTGCCCTTTCTCTCTTTTAAGCCTTTCTCTCCAGGTTCGGTGCACTTTCACTGTGATCCGAGGATGCTCCAGAGGCCCTGGTCACCATGCCAGCCATTCTTCGGGAGCATAAACCATGCTCTTGTTACACTGACTGAAAGACAGAAAATGGTTTTTGTTGTCCCACATGCTAGCCAAGAAACTTGTATTAAGCATCTCAGTAAAGTGAAAACGCAGAAACAAAAGAAACAAGTTCTTTCACAGGTTTGGTAGGCATACTTTAAGTGCCAGGGTTCCAGGTTCTTTTCCTTGGAATAGCCCTATCGGAGGCAGGTGATCGAAAGGCATAATCATGGGAGAATTTTCAGAGGTTTATAACTGTGTACAAGTGAATTTGATCACTGACTTGAAGATAGATTTCCAACAAGGACTCACAGAGTACCAAGGATATATTAACATAAGTCCGAAGATACAGGACTCACAGAGCAAGGGAGGAATGTCAGGGGTTACTAACATATTCATATATTTAGGAAAAGGAGGAAAATACTATCCTCTGCATTAAAACATAAGTAAACTCAACTTCTATTCTGAGTTTTCAGAGATATGTTTTTTGAGTGAGGAAATCATAATAATTTTAACAGAAAAATAGGCCTTGTGCTAAGGTTTAAATTTTCCTTTGTCATACCGTAGAGGCATAACTTAATCATTATGATAATTTGGGTAGATAGGGTCGTTTGTTCTAATTCCTCAGTAAACATTAAATCTGAGACAAAGGGGACTAATACACTGACTGAAAGCCATGGAATTCTATACTCATATTTAATTCACTATAAAAAATGGTGTTTGCTCTCATCCTATAGTCTATATAGCTATAAGTTGAATGAGATTATAATATTATCACACTTCATTTAATTTCCCTTTAAAGAACTACTACATGTGAGGTCAAAGGTAATCCTTTAGCTGAATATGCCTTTTTGAAAGATGAAAACGTTATAGTTGTTGGCATGTGATGATTGTGCGGTCAGCTCTGCAAACATGACCTGAAGCAATTATGAGATTGTGCTACGGTCCTTCTCAGTTCTACCAGGAGATAGCCTAGCAGAAAGGCCAGCCAACAACAGGTTCTGATGCTGTGTTATTGAACTCCCCCAGTTCCAGAACTTTGAGAAACCAAACTCTTTAAAAAAAAAAAAAACTAACCTTCTTGTAGCATTCTACTGAGAAGCAGGGTTTTTGTTGTAAGAAAAATCTGAAAATGTGGGAATAGCTCTGGAAATTGGGTAATGGGTAGGAGCTGGAAAAATGGAAGAACACTCCAGGAAAAGATCACGTTGCTGTGAAGGACTGTTAAGGGTGATTATGAGCCCAGAAGAAAAGATATTCGCAGAGAGTCTGCAACTTATACATTATTTAGGTTATTACAGTCTGAAGAGAGGGAGAAATGTGGATCATAAAGCCATTTTGATGAGATGTCAAATGGAAATGAGGAGTAACATATCGCAAACTGGGTTAAAGGTCACTCTTGTTACAAAGTGGGAATTTGGCTGACTTGCATTCCTGCTGAAGGATTTGAGGAAAGGAAACTGTAGACCAATAATCAGGATATTATGCAGAAGAAACATCTAAGTAAAAGACTGAAGGTGCTGCGTGGCTGGTTTTAACCATGTACAGCAAGATGTGGCAAGGAGTTATCAGTTACAGATGAATTTGTAATGAAAACTGAAGACAAGTAGAAAGGTCTGGGAAATTCAGAGTCAGCACCCAAAAGGTGAAAGGGCATCTTTAGGAAGATGTTTCAAGGGTGTGTCTGAGACACCTGTGCCACAGATAGAGATGGGCAGAAGACAGCAGGAGCTATTCCTCAGTACTCATCAAGCTAGTTGGGTGAAGGACAAAAAAGCTTTTCAGAGACAATTAAGGCTGCTTTGCCCATCATGGGTGCAGAGCAAGATGTTGAGCCTTGGATTTCTAGAAGTATTCACGGGATGCTTTAGGCCTCACTGCCCTGTCTTCCCTCAAGACTCTGCTGCCTGAATTCTATCATGGTATTACCGGTTCATATCAGCTGTATCTCCACAGGGGGAAATGGTAGACTGGTGAGATTGCTGAGGCATTAACTCAGAAGAAACATTCAATATACAGTCTCCACCTAGATTTCCAGTGGTGTTTGCCTTAGATAGTCAGCATGCCCTGGCAGAAACTTGTGGCAGGTGTAGAGTGTCCACACAGATCCTCCTCTAAGGCAAAGCATTGACACACCATGGCAATGACACCTTTCTACCTAAGATCCCAGAAGTTTAGACCCGCTTAATTAATGTTCTAGTCCTGTGTAAAGACACCCTAACCAAAGCAACTTATAAAATGATGCATTTTAAGCTTGCTTACAGTTTCAGAGGGTTGACCCATTATCATCCCAGTGGGTACTGTGGAAGAGGCAGATAGACTGGTAAACCTATTGCTGGGAAAGTAGCTGAGAGCTAGTAGCTAGATACTCAAGCTGCAGACAGAGAGGTAGGAGAAGAAGAAAGGGAAAGCAGGAGAGAGACTGGACCCGGCATGGGATTTTGAAGCTGCAAAGCCTACCCTCAGTGACATACCTACTCCAACAAGGCTATACCTCCTAATCCTTCCCAGACAGTCCTACTAACTTATGACTAAGCCTTCAAATATATGAGCTTAGGAGAGCCATTCTCATCCAAACCATCAAACCAACCCAGGGCAACTCTAGTTGAGAAGCTTCATGGGTGAGTCTCCTACCTGTGCAAGCTGCTGGGAGATGGAGCTCAGCGAGGGCAGAGGGAAAAGTAGGGCTGCTTGAGGCCTTAGGGAGACAACCTCATACCAGTGCGTTCAAGACACAGGACCCAGAGGCAAAGGACATCCTGTCCCACTTCTTCCTTCTTTTCCTTGTTTCATTCTGATCTGACATATGGCTGGTTGTCCATTTCTTCTTGCCTATCTTTCTGTTGGGAAAGGGAATGTCTAGCAAACGTTAAGTCTTTCATTTTAATATCATCACATGTGATCCTAACTGAACAAGCTCATGCTGATTTAAATGAGATCTTGGACTTTCACTTTGATATTTTCTTTTGGTCTTTGCTATTATAAAACAAGCTCTTCCTGGGTAGCTCTGTCTAGCTTGGTACTCAGTACATAGCCCTTGCAGGACTCAGCCTCTTAGATGGGGATCACAGATATAGTATATGTAGGGGATACCATGGCCCCCGTTAATTACAAATGGAACTTGTTGAAACATTAAAACTATTGTGGTGAAACAAAAGCATTTTGTCTACTAAAATTAGTATGAATTTGGGGACTGCAATGATTTGAATGTACCCCAAGGTTTCCATGTTAGATAATTAATCCTAGCTTAACAGTGTTGAGAAGCTAGCCCTTTTGGTCATGAAGGCTCTGTCCTCCAGATTTGGTTAGCTAAGGCAGACACGGGTGGGCGACGACAGCATGAATTTGGTCGCCCGCTTCACAACCTTTCCAATACACTTTCCATGTCTTTTGCTTTTTGCCATGGTAGCACAGAAGAAGGCCCATTCCAGATGTGGCCACCTAGAGACTGGGCTTCCTTGCTGTCTGTAGCTATGGGAAATTAAATTCCTTTCTATAAAATTTATCCAGTCTATAACAGATGGAATAGATTAATGCACTGTGAGCCTGTGTTCCTTTTCCTATACAATAGGTCAAAATGGAGATAATTTTGGACTGTTTATGTTGAAGGTGGCAGGGTCTATTAGTATAGGTCCCTGCCTTTCCCAAATGACAACATGAAGGAAATCCACTCACTGCCTACTCACCTCACTACCTGAATGGCTGAAGTAAATATTTTCTTTGAGCTGTTTTAGAACACTGTTTGGCCTCCATTAAGAAACAGCTATAGTCCATCACACTTATTGAACTATACAGAAGGCTAATATTTCCTCAAGCTTTGGGCTCAGCATCCCCTCTCCCTCAATATCTTTCTTTATCACCTTTGACACTTCCATTCTGCAGCTTTCTTTGTTTCTGCAAAGTTTTCCCTAACCTCAGAGAAGATATTTCATAGCCCTCTAAAATTTTCTCTTTTGGGTTTCAGAAGCATAGAGCAAATTAACCTTGTGAACTCCAACTTGAGCAGATGCCAGGAAAACTCTATCATACTAGGCCCCCCAAAAAGGCCTGACCTTGGCCCTGAGTGCATTTCTCTCCCTCAGTTAGTTTTCCTGAGCAATCTTTGCTAAGGAATTTTCTACACTGAAAGAGTGGATAATGACTCATCTCCAATATTGCTAGTCAGAGACCTGTGTCAGTGTGTAGTAGGCATTCAATAAATATTTAACCGATATTACCTATCCTTTGGGCCTCTAGGAAGATTAAGCTGGAATTTCAATGATCTTACTTTGAATGTGTGGAAAACATTACACTCAAAGTAAAAATTAACAAATACATGCCCACAATTTCCATAAAGGTCAAAAGAACTTCACTTTCTTCACATAGTCCAGAGCCAATTTGATTCATTCTTAATTAAGCTGAAAATCTCAAGGTGGTGAGAAATCCTTCATCCTTTACGAAGCCGAACCTTATTACCTGAATGTTGTGTGACAAACCCTTGAGAAAACAACTTACAAGGTTGACTTGGTAGTCAAGATTTCAGAGATGTTGCCCACAGTCAGCTGAGTTTTCTGGGCTGTGGCGAGGCAGCGCCTCATGGTGGGAAGGTTTGTAAGGGCATAGGTGTTCCGCTCCTAGAAGCCAGGTAGCAGAAAGAGAGAGGCTTGTGCTAGCAGGCTTTTAAAATTTGATGTCTTCATGGCTATGATGAGACCTGATAAGCTAGGGTCAGATAGAAGGGAGACTAGGGAAGGACCATAGGGGGAGAAGAAGGAGGGAGGGTAGGTCTAAGAGGAGATGAGAGAGGGGACTGCAGCTGGAATACAAAGTGAATAAACTGTAATAAATACATACATAGATAGATAGGTAGGTAGATGGATGGATGGATGGATGGATGGATGGATGGATGGATGGATGGATGGATAGATAGATAGATAGATAGATAGATAGATAGATAGATAGATAGATAGATAGATAGATGGATAGATGGATGGATGGATAGATGGATAGATAGATAAATTTTTAAAAGGTTGATCTCTTGCATTCAATCCTTACTTGAATAGTAGAGCCACACTGAAGGTGACTCTGCTGTCATTAGTTAATCTTTGGAGGCATCCTAGGTGACACTTCCAGAGGTACCATTCATTAATCTCTTTGTCACCGCTCAATCATGTTAACTATCATAATGAGGTAAGCTCAGACACATATCTCTTTGGGGCTACATATGTATGTGTAAAACATTGTATACTAAAACTAGTTTGTGTCAAAAGTGCTTGTATTGTGTATATTCTCTGTCAAGAAAATATTAGCACTTATACCTCCTAACTCCAAGGGAACAAAGGACAGAAAAAGGCACAAAATATTATCTTTGTTTCTTAGACAAGGTTTTTCTGTGCAGCTCTGCCTATCATGGAACTTGCTTTCTATACCAGCCTGGCCTCGAACTCAGATCCACCTACTTCTGCCTCCTTAGAGCTAGTATTGATTGAGTGTGCCACCATGCTCAGCACAAAATATCATCTAAAATATGGTAGGTACATAATCATTAGACATTAACATGCATTTCATTTATTTTAACCCGACATCATCATTTCAATTAATGTTGAGAGGTGCAGATAGTCCTCGGGGAAGCTGTTGTTTCACTGTGTTTCTAGTTCCATGTGTTAGCCATGTCATTCCAGAGTCCTCTCTTCAAAACACATGTAAGTATACAGCCTGTATTCAGGCTTCCAGTGTCTATACACACACAAAGCTGGACTTCAGAATCAACTTGTATAGCACGTTTCTTTGTTTTCCAGACACCACAATCGCTCTGAATGTATTCAGAATCTAAAGAGACTAATCATTAACACTTTCCCCCCTATTCAGTGGTTTAAAGCACCTACAAGCTGAAGTTATATAGTTCTTACAGTTATTCCTTCTTCACAAAGAGAAACATTTTGCCCTCATATATCACCAGTTTACCATAAAAACAAAACACCATCCAATCAACATCAGCTCCCTGAGCAAAGGAGCTAGGAATGGGAGCTGTGAGAAAAAATATGGCTGGCATTTATATCCATTGCCACAGTTCTCCAAAGAGGCTCACTACATCTCTTCACTCAGCAGCATTCTTGGATGCTAAGATTTCTGTATTGAGATGCACAATACGACAATCAAATAATAGATCAAAACAGTTTTTATAACATAACAGCATTTCAGCAGGACGCATGGTTATCTCTGTGAAGGGACTCGCTATAGTGCAAGAACAAATGGGAGGCGATGGTCTTGTATTTCAGATCAGAGAGCCAAAGTTTGCAATACATGTCACTCTCTCCTTCTCATGTGATACCTCCATCAAAAAAAAAAAATAGAAAAGCCACATACATTATACATCACTGCTCTGTGAGTGAAGTATAATGCAAGGCACGTATGTAAGGTGACATTTTCTAATAACCACATTAAATGCAGACTCAATTAATTTTAGTAGTACATTTTATTTATCCCAACCTATGCAAAAATACAATGGCTTCAATATCTGTGAATTTATTACTAGGCTATTTTACATTCTTGTTTTTCATACTGATGCTTCAAAGCCTATTTTGTGTTTGAAACTTACATTGCATCTCATTTTGGACTGACAGACTTTGTAGACCCTTCAGGTACTCAATAGCTAGTGTTAGCTTGTGGTTACCATATATGTATGGGAGACAGCCAAAGTCACACACGTTCAGGCACAATGGAATTAGACGTTTGACTCAAACTGCACTCAGGCATTGTTCCCAGCAGAGTTCTAGTTAGGAAGGATAAAAAGGGGATATAGGAAATTCCCTACTCCTTCAAGGCCTCCAAAGTTCAAGTATCTTTTTCCCAGCCTTGATCCTTCAACAAGATGGGAGCTGATGTCAATGCTTTCATAGTGCATATCCCTAGATCATAGGACTGTTGCATTAATACGGTAAATGTCTATTTTCTTAAACGACTGAGAGGTGTATGCAGGTCAAAACAATACCTACTACAATGCAGGTCAAAACAATACCTACCACAATCATTTCAGAATCCCCCAAATCTATGTAGTGTGGCCAGTACCTGAGACGTGGTAGGTGTGTGGGAATCTTTCCTTGATATAAGGACAGGATGAAGGAATTAAGAAAATAAGAATAGAGAAAAATGAGAGAATAAGTATGGTGTGTGAAGACATGTGACCTGGTGCAAGGTGGGACTGCAGCATCCTTAGCAAAGTGCTGCAGGCTGCTGCCATCACCTACCACTCCATGGCTTATTTCTGCACAAAGTTTTATTTTTATTTTTTAAATCTCAGCTTCATAGAACAGGTACTCTACCCCTTGTATTTCATAATTTGTCGGCTTCTTTCTGGCATTTACTTCTAACAATGTTTCAGTTCTAGATGTGACCTAGATATGGTTGAAGAGACTATTTGTTTCATGGTTACTACGATAAATTTTGAAAACACTTCTGTGTGGTTTATATCAGATGTACCTACAAGAAGGTGCTGGATTTTAATACCATCATCCAGATGAAGCCTTCTATACCTACATCTAGTTATAGAGATGTGCAGTTATTGACCGTACAGTGTTTGGTTCACTACAATGTCTTAATTCATGGATCATCACAATTTGGAGAAAAGGTATTAGTGTTAGTGAGATTTCTTTTTTTTTTTGCTTTGGTTTTATTATTAAGCATTTATCATAAACACAAATTTAAAACAACAAGTCACCTTCAAATTTATGCCTTGCTCAAAGAATGTCGAGTGTTTTGTGATATATATTGGATTTCTGAAGCTCTTTCTTCTAAACACATATTTTACCCATTTTTTTCACACATTTCATCAAGGTATGCACTTAGCTAAATATGTCAAAGCTGAAGTTCTTTGGAGCCCTCTCCCTAGATTACTCCACCTGAAGTCCTCAGCACCTATTTGTATTTTATTGATGAGGAGATATGGAAGCAGCAACCATGTTCTGCTTCCCCTTTCTCCAGTGAAGTTAATTACTTTTAGCATGTATTTCAGGTAATGTAGCCCTATTGTCAAGCCTCTCCCAAGATAGGCTAAGTCAGAGAATTCAAGTGTAACGTTGGCCAACTGTGTTTCTAGAACCCTTCAATGCATTCTGTGGCACAGTAAAGTTTAAAATTACTGGGTTAAGTAGAGGAGACTGTAATTTGGGAGGTGGGGGCCAGATATGAGAAGGGTATAAAGGAAGCGACACAGTTGGAAAGGATATAATTATATTTTAATTAAAAACAAATAAACAAACAAATACTGTTCTTAGATGATCTATTGCCCAGAGTAAGGTATTATCAAGGAAATTAAAAGTGAATTATCTCAGGTGTGGAAGCCTGAAATGGTGCCATGGTGCAGAAGCTTATTTAGAATACATATTCAAATCTTAGCATGTGTATATCTATATTTGTGTGTGTATGTGCATGTGACCATGTATATGTGGTGTGTATGCCTGAGTTTGTGTGCACATGCATATGTGTGCATATAATTTACAAAGAATGACATAATTCTTTTTTTGATCTCTTATAGCAAAAATTCATCAAATTTTATTGTAAAGAGAAAAATAAGTCACTATTTTAAAATCTACAACATTTCTCGAGTGAAATTCCAAGTTGTCTTTCAGTTTTTGTTTACGGTATTTTTAGATCTCCCTCTGCATGCTATGTTTTCTTTTAGACACACTGCCAACTTTTGTATCTGTCATCTGGTTTCGAAAATTAGGTTTCTCATCATTTTTAAAGCATTTTGTCTTTTCAGTTGTCACACTAATGCCTGGTACATCTGGAAGCTCCTATGATGCGATAGATTTAGAACTTTCATTTAAAAGCAAATTAAATAATTACCAATATTTAATTTAAGATCCCTTCAGAATCCCTTAAAGGGTCTGCAGCCTTTCTTCCACATCAGCTCTTAAATTAAATTTCATATTAAAATACTAGATTCTAGAATTTCTTGTGTTCTCCTTTTCAAATTGAAATTCAAAAGGGCAGATAAGAATGATAAGAAATGAAGGGATTCATCCTGGTATGTGTTCCTTGTAACTAGAAAGTAAGCTGAAAATAACAGGAAGAAGGAAAAGATGATGCCACAGGGTCAGGCAGAGACTAGCCCCCTCCCCTGGTTTTGTCACACAATCACACATTGCCTTGGTGTTTCCATTTTGTGCAACAGACACTTCTATATTTCTTTTCCTTCAATACAAATGTGCTCTGGATTTCTTGGATTTTTGCTTATTTTTAATAAAATGCACGTGATACCGTCAAACATGGACAGTATTTCTCTAAAAGATTGGGCATGCTTCTCCCATACCAAAATTATATCAGGATGTCAAAAACTTAATTAGTGGGTTCTGCGGCGGCACCAGGCTCTGACACACAACAGGTATGCTAGCAAAGAGCTTGAACTAGGGAGTCAGTGGATTCTGGGTGGTTTTAGGCCACCTGTCGTGATGATCTTGAGCAATTCCTTAAACTCTGCCTAAGACTGAACACATATTTACCCACAGGTTATTTGTACTTTCTCATGTGCAACAGTGAATAGGCATTTATCTCTCTTTGGGTTTTTGTTTGAAAGAAACAAGTAAGGCAGTACATGCAAAGGGTTAAGAACAGTTCCTAATACATACTATCAAACGCATATTGACAATATTTTAATAACCGTCTCATCTGGATATTCTGTCGTGTTCAGAAATGTTTCGGTTGGGGCAAGTATCATGGAATTCACTGATTTTTGCTATAAACCTGTCAAAATGAATGATGGGAGATGACAGATAAGGGGGCGCAGTGGGAGAAGGTGAAATTTTTTGCATTCCTGGCAAATGTCTATTCCTAGCCAAATGTGCCTTTTTACCTCCTCTGTCCTTTAAAGTTTCACACCAACCAACATGAACATCTTATACACACGTAAGCAAGTAGATCGCTCATGCTTGTGTGGGTATCAAGTCATTCCCCTGCTTACTAGCTTTACTTACTAGAGAGAGAATGCTTGACCACACATGGTAAAGGATGCTTGCTTCAAAACAAAGAACGTTAAGACATGATTATGCACTGGATTAACTTAGCCCTTACAGTTTAAAACTTTCTTTTATAAATACAGAAGTGTTTGGATGAATGTTTATATTCATGACATAATAAAATAACAAACTTAGAAGGTACAATGAAATGTGTAAAGTGTATAAGATTGATAGTATTCTTATATTATTTGTAATCTTGACTTTATACCTATGTATGTGTGAGTGACTTAATGAAAATTGTGCCTGATTATTGTAGAGAATATTTGTATCATGGATGTATCCAATTACAGCATAGATATAACACATACATACACATCTTTCTGTATCCTTCTACCATATTCACTATGAGCTTTGAAAAGTGATAGGGGGAGTAGATGGAAAGGAATGTGATTGAGAGGAGACCTGGGTGCTTAGAAAAGATAAAAAGCTGTTCACAGGGAACAGGACAGGAGCCTACCAGAGAGGGCTCTGAAAGTCTCTACCCTGCAGGGTATCAAACCAGATGCTGAGACCTATAGCCAGATTTTGAGCAGAATGCAGGGAATTTTATGAAAGAAGCTGGAAATAGTAAGACCTGGAAAGGACAGGAACTCCACAAGGAGAGCAACAAAACCAATATATATATAGGCACAGGAGTCTTTTCTGAGACTGATACTCCAATCAAGGACCATGCATAGAGATAACCTAAAAACCCTGCACAGATTTAGCCCAGGGCATCCCAATCTCCAAGTGGGTTCCCTAGTAATGTAAAAAGGAGGGACTGTCTCTGACATGGACTCAGTGGCTGGCTCTTTGATCACCTCCCCCTGATGGGGGAGCAGCCTGATTGGGCCACACAGGAAGACAATGCATCCAGTCCAAATGAGACCTGATAGGCTAGGGTGAGATGGAAAGGAAGGAGGACACCTCCCCTATCAGTGGACTTGGGGAGGGTCATGGGAGGAGATGAGAGAGGGAGGGAGGGATTAGGATGGGGCTACAGCTGGGATTCAAAGTGAATAAATTGTAATCAATTTTAAAAATAATTAAAAAAAAGAAAGTCTGCTTCCTCAGAATATAGGGGAAAGTTGGCAGTACTTGGGTCTACCTGTGATTGAATGTCCATGTTTTAGTGTAAAGAAGGGAAGTTGAAGGGTGGTGGTGGTAAAGAACATCAGAAATCTGCTGTTTCAATCTTCATTGCCTGGTTTTCTCTGTTGTTTTTAGCTTCTGATTAGAACAAGAGTATGGCTATTCCTCCGTTTATTACAGGTCATTTATATGAATCAAGTTATCAATTCTCTCAACACATTGGGAATATTTCCTCTGTCACTAAATATTCTTTTTTGTCTAAAAAAGCCACTTTTAGCAATTGTATGGCATATTTATTTTGGAACCTCTTCCTAGCTAGAAAATGACATCTATTACTGAGTAGGCGGGTTTTTGAAAAAAAAATATTGAATTACTGTAAATAACATAAGACTTACATGAAATTTATTGCATACCACCCTGGAACAATACACATGAACCTGTGAATTGTATCTTATTTATTTATTTTTTAAAAAGATATACACTGCCAGTTATCACACACCAAGTTTGCATCAGTTGACACTTCTCCCAGAAGCAAATGTAAACACCTGTTTCCCTGTGCCCTTGCTGGAATTAAGGAAGAGAATTAAAATCATATGTCACATTTCACTTCCTGTGATTTTCCATGCTTTAGGCGCTGGGAGAGAGTCACCCTGCATCCTTTGTTAGGGAAGCAGTTTTTCCACTGCCGTTTGCCCAAGTGTGAAATGCCTTATTTCCTTAAGTCAAGTTACCTAATCTCTTGACATTACAAATATTAGCGTTTTAAAATCTGTTTTGAAATTAATACAAAAGCAAACATCATTGCTAATGTACATTTGAAAAAGGGGGGGGGGAAGAAACCATGGAAACCAGCAGAGGAATTAAAATGGCAACTAAGAATTAGACGCCAGAATAGAACCAGCAATGGGCCAGATGAGGATTATAATTGGAAGCGATTTGACAGAAATTATAAGGTATCCTTTTGCATTCTTCTTCTCTCCTCTCCCATCTCTGGTCATAATTTCAGGAAGGTCTGATAAATCTTACTTCTATTATTATGTTTTTGTTCCTTGTAAAACTCCTCATAAATGCCACATCCACACACAAACACAGCTCATTTTAGGCCACAGGATGGCACTCTGTGTGCACACAAGTGATGAAGTACTCTGCTCCCCCTGGAAAAAAAAAAGAGAGAAAGCCTCTGTGTCCCTTGGGAAGCGATGAGACACAGTTCTCACAGGCTACAGTACGAGCCCAGCACCTATTCTCTGGATGAGGCTAGGGCAGCTAGTATTTTACCTGTGCAAAGTGCCAGGGTCTTCTCAATCACACTGCTGAAGGCTGGGGAGGCAAGCCTGGGACCACTGCCTACTTGTCTTCTCACTGCCACAAAGGAGACTCTCATTAGAGACTCAGAATATTCTCACCAGGAATATTCACAGGAAGTTGTTCTCTCCTTCAAGAAAGATATCAGATGAAAATATGGGCATTTAACTATATGTCTTGTGGCATGGACTCATTTCCACATCCCTGGTAGTTCTAATTTTCCGATGTGGGACATTTAAAAAAAACTGTAATTAATACTTCAGTACATGGAATGAGGTTAGTATGTGTTCAATGGGATGCTGCATGGGTCAGATGGAAACACTGCTTTTTCCTTATTTGGGCAATTGAGTTTGTCATTGTTATTTCTGCAGTAGTCATGGTTTACTGTTTAAAAAGCTTACTTTTGCTTTGGATGTCAGCACCTCCTACATCATCATCATAACACACAAAGAAGTCACAGAATCCAACAGAGCTTCTCAAAAGGTTGAGCACATTTAGCTAAAGCTTTAGTAAACCATAAACAAAGGTCCAGCAAGATCTGGGTTGATGTCACAAACATGCTTTTCACTGGCAGCGAGAGGAAGGCATTCCTATACTAAATCATGGAAGGGGGAGAAGAAAGGAGGCAAAGTACAAAAGAAACTCTCACCAAAGAATAACCAGAAAATAATTCAATATGTAAAGTCTGATGATACCGCAGCCCTGAAGGCCAAGGTAAGCTTTTGGAGACTTGGCCCGGATAGGGTTTGAAAGCTTTGGGCAGGGGTTTTGTGTGATTGGACCGGGGAGGTGGGGGGTGGGGGGAATCAGTCTCATATCAGCACAAAGAGATTGGATGAGGAAACAAGTGAGGGAAGAAGAGGAAGATGGTGTGTGAACATGATGTGGCTGCCAAGCAATGTAACAAGGACTCAGACTAGGGCGAGAGGGAAAGAAATGGAGAGAGATCTGGAGGTTGGAGAGATACCTGGAAAAAGATGGACTGTCTCTGACAAGGTGAGAAAATGCAACTAGTAGAGTGCTGCTCAGTCCCAGGGCCTGACAAAGCTGGGCTGAGCCCAACCTCCAGAGCTCTCTGCTCCTCAGGCTGTCCTTTGAGCTCCTTCCAAGGATCTGTTTGTCTCTTGTGACAGGCCCTGCCACTGCACTTTATTACCTCACGCATCCCACTAGAACCATCTGTTGCTCCACTGCCACACAATTTTAAAGGTGAAACCCTGGAGCAAAGCAATCAGGCAAGGGGTTCCCCCTTTCCATGTAGATTTAAAGTGGCAGGAGTAATCCAACAGGACAGGGGGTCCTGGGTCTCTGCTTCTGACACACAAATGCAAACTACCCAGAAGTCTATGTGACTTCTTCACTGCTACTCTTCTATTCACTACTACTCTATTATTCCCGCCCCCAGCCTCTACTGTCTTACTTTTAAGTGCTTACTTCCCAGGGGCTGGTGCTATTTGGGGAGGCTTAGAAAACTTAGGTTTCTGGTGGTTTAAAATGAAGGAAATATACAAGGACAGGCCCCTGAGTACATTGTCCTTGGATCTTCCTAATGACTGACTGTGTTCTGTCCACTAGGATGGTATCCCTCAGCCATACACTTCTGCTAACAAGGTGTCTGACCCCAGAGCACAGAGTCAAGGGAACCATCAACTGTGCTTGCACACTGAAGCTGTGAGCAAAATAAATCCTCACTCTCTTTAAGTTGCTCTCTGAGATGTTTTGGTTACAGAAACAAGAAAGGTAGTGACTAACTGTATGTGTATTCTCAGCACTGATGCAGAACATTTTCACATGCCCCTCTTGACTTTCACTGGGCCATCTTGCCACATTTACTTTAAGATTCCTTAAGGACTGTGTTCTAGAGACTTCTTCCCAAAGCTAAAAACCATGTACCTCCAGTCATCTCCTCCTCCTTCTCATCGTCATCCTCCTTCTCTTCCACCTCCTCTTCCTCCTCCTGCTCTTCTTTTTCTTGCTTTTATTACATTAAAACAAAATGTCCTCACTTGCACTAAATGTCAATCAAACCTGTCGAGCATGTTGGATCTTAGTGCCAACCTATCTGAAAGATGTAGCATGCATTTGAGGCCTTGTATCGTATACTTGATATTACTACCTTCTCCCACACCCACAAATATGTGCAATCTTTTTCCTTCATTTAATGCTTAACAGGTTGAGGGGTACTTTGTATCAGGTGCTTTTCTATGACTAAGGAATAAAACAGTTTAGAAACCCAGCTAATCCAAACAGGAAAATATCCATGATCTCATGGAATTCTTGATGAGAAAGTGAACATTCTATAGTTTTTAATCTCGAAGTAAATATAGAAGTAAACAAATGAATCCATGTCTATGACAGTTTGGTTCCTGCAGTGATCAAACATTGCTCTATACTAGCTCACAGGAGCAACTTCAGAAGTGTCAGCACACAGAATGTCTTCACCTGGAAATTTTGAAAAAAAAAAAAAATTCCAGCCACTCCAATTTTACTTCTGTCACCACAATCCCTCTAGACTGGGGCCAACTCAGGTCTCCAAAGACAGACATGATGCTGAAATGAACAATTGCTCTTCAGTCCTCATCTCCTTTGACCCCTTGGCACCTGACAAGAGTATCGTCAGTTCTTCTTAAAGCACTCTCATCTGCCTTGTGTTGTTCCACACTATTTCTGGTAGGTTTTCAGTTCCCCGACGACGCTATGGGGATGTGTGTGGTGCTCTCTGTAGAGCTGCTTCATTCCCTCCCTCTGCCTTTCTACCTCCTTCTACTTTTAGGATTTAGATGGTATCACTTGTTCAAAGAGGATTTTCCTATCTATCTGAGTCAGTGAAAGTACTTTCTCAATCTCTCTCTCTCTCAATTTTCTGTGATCTCTGTCTCCAGAGCATGTGTCACTGTCTTTTGTTCACATGTAAGTATTTGTTTAGTGTTTTAAGGGATAAATGGTTTCCCTATAACCCCCTGTACTGATTTTATTTCTTTACCTGCTATCCTATCTATACATTTATATGCATAGTACTTGAAAAGCAGCTGCACGGATGAATGGGGTGTTTTGACTAGTGTTAAACTGGGATCAAAGTAACTTCTTGAGATATAGATCATCCACAACAGTAGGAAACTCAGAAAAAATTCATGGAATAGAAAACACTGCAGGAATAGATATACTCTTAGAGGCAAGAAGATGATGGATTTGGGGACAAGTGAGTTTTGATCTATCAGCAGAACATTTAGAGGCAGGACAAAAGAGGGTGATGAGGATATTGTCCTATATCCTTTATCATTAATTCTGCCCTTTTCCCTGTGTCACAACCATGAACTTAGGGACCTGACATCTACCCAAGTGACAAGTAATGCATGACATTCCCATTCCCTTGCTCAGAAATTTGACTGTGACCCCCATTCTAAGTCAGATAGTACAAATCATTCCACTAACAGGGAATGGCATCGGATACAAATCAAGGCAACAGGAGATGCATCAATTGATTTAGAAAAATTCTCATTCGACAAACAAAGATAAAGGAAGAAATACACTATCATTTCTGAGGAAAAGGAAGGAGAATACATACATTTCTGATTGGTAACTCCATGTATTGACTAATGAGATAAAGCAATCTGTGCATAGGAAAACTAATAGATGGGTAGAAGCTACCCCCAAGGAAATTATGAACCACCCTTTCTTCCTGTTATGAGCCAGTAAATCTATCAACAGAATAGTTAGAATTGTGTTATCTGTTTTCTTTCCTCCCTTTTACATGGAAGAGTTCTTCCCTGATATTGGAGAGCAAATAGTTTTGAAAAACAAAAAATTAGTAAGGTAGGAAACAGGAAAACTCAGAGAGAGAGAGAGAGAAAGAGAGAAATTGAATATATTATTCAGCTTGCCATCCATGCAATAAAATGCCTGGTATAATTAGCTTATAAAGGGAAAAGGTTGATTTTTGTCTCCGTTTTAGAGGCTCCAGATCTCTGGTAGGGTACAGATGGTAATGCTGGGAATTAGTGACAGAGCAATCTACTATCAGCATGAGACAGGCACCTGAGGAAGAGACAAGTCGGGAATGCACCTTAGAAGCCCTTCAAGAAAAGCCTTTCTAGGACTTACAGAAATACCCAGAGTACTTGCTTCAACATAAAGTCTTCTTAAGAGTAGTTGCAGAAATGAACTAAGCATTTTAAGAGGTAAATTAGAAGACTCTCTTGGGACTTATGCATATGAAAACCTATAAGCTCAGTCACATTAAAAGCACTCCTCTGTTGGATGAAATATTCATTTACTACTAATTATACCATACTTCATATTAATACTTCTTCATGTTTGTGCTGCAACACTTCTGAATCATTATTTTTGTATCAGAGACATCAATGTCTGTTCTTTTCCATACTTGAAAATTCCATTGATTAGGTAACTAGATATGCAACATTAAAACAAAACAAAACAACAACAAAAACATGTCTTGCAACCACACTGGTGACAATTCCACATGTGTTGGTACCTACTTTGTAAACACTGATGTTCTTCCTTCTTATAAGAAGGTAAGAAAGAAAGGCTATGGGGTAACAGGTGGTACAATATTGCTTCTTCAAATATTCACTAAATAAATCCCAAGTTGCTGTATTTAAAGCAAAACAAACAAATGAAAAAATACTGGATTTGGCACTAGTCATACAGAGCCAACAATATATATGACTCAGTTGCAGTTTTGGCTGTGTTCACACACATGCAAATAATGACAGATCCAATGCAAAGATCTGGTCAGCAATAAGTGAATGCTGACATGGATTGTTCTACAGATGTTGAAATGGAAAATTATGTGATGGAATATGGATATGTCAAATGAAAGGCTCTTATTCATTTATTTATTCACCCCTTCAATCATTAATAATTATATTCATTGAGCATCTACCAGGTGGCAGGCACTCAGATAAGGGTCAGGAAGTAATGAAGTGGGTGGGCAGGATCCTCCAATCATAGATGTCTAGACTGTGGATCTGTTAAAAACAAACAAACAAAAACAAACAAACTGCACACTGCTACAGAATTTGTGGACTGAAAGAAACAGAGGTTCCTAGTTTCTCACAAGATATTTATTGAGCAAGGGGGGGAAAAAAAACAGACATTGCAAAAGGAACTGTTACCATTCTGCCAAACTGCCATATGCCCTTAACAGTAGAAACAGTAAATGGAAAGGCTTTGGGGAATAAATACAGGCATTAATTTTGGATAATATTTACTTACAGTAAAGTAAGAATGAAGTAGATAACATTTAGCGATCAAGATATTACTGTGTCTGCGTTGAATTAAGCCTAGACATAGATGCAAGCTGTTTGGAAGAGGAAGTGTACCAGGGAGCCAGTGGTATCAGAAAGAATATAGGACAAGAGGCCAGACTTGGTTCATCTTTGCTGCACCTTTGACAAGGATAGATTTACCTATCAGATATGATTTCCATGACCATTCCAAATTCTAGATCTTGTGTCTTTAGATCAAGATCTAAAGTGCACTCCCAGATTTAGCCCCCTTTCCATCCCTATATAGATCATCTTCTCCTGAAAATCATGCTTTACAAGGATCATGAAGACATACCAAATTTAATGCAAATGCAGGTTGTTTTAGAAGGAAGGAATAAACAGATCTAGAGACGGTTAAAAATTGCCCAAGAACACTCAGCTTACACACCACAACATAATCTCTTCTGGTGTTCAGGCTCTGCCAGGCCCTCATTTAATAGTTTGCCTCTCTCTGTCAGATGTTCTAAAAAGCTAGCTTTGTTCTGTTGTTTATATTTGGAACTGTAGTAAACTATCATAGAAGAATAATGTCTACCCATCATGGTTCCTTGAGTAGAGCAGATAAACATTTTATATTCATATACAGAAACGTATGGGTCCTATCCATTGGACACTGTGTTTTCCATTAGGCATTTGAAAGTGATATGATTCTTCTATCTTTGCTTATAAATACAGGAAAACATGCTGAAATCTCATGAAATAATGGTTATATCTATGAGGACTATGTAGATGAAAAAAAGAGATGTCATGAGAAAGGAGATACACGAGTGGAAGCTGAGAAAAAAGTTGGAGCTTATGAGACGAGAGAGGTGTGTTGGCAAATGAAACAACCATTGCTGTTACCTGTTCTACCACAAATTCTCACACACTTAATGAAAACAATCTTAATATCCTGAAGAAGCCAATACCCTTTGGGGGTTCATTCCATCCAGTTTTGTCTCAAACTACTGTAGGTACTATAGATCATAATAGTCTCTTGATTTTGCCATAGACTGGTTTTATGGTGGATACAATGAGACTTGAAACTGGAACATTAGTATAACCTCAAAAAAGTGATATTCTAATGGAATCAGTAATGATAGAACAGACTATATTTTTGAGAATTGTCAGCCATCTTAGAACATGAGGAAGAACCTGTCTGAGAAAGAAGCCATTTAAAAAAAAATACAGACCAATGGACAGAGTATGATCAATACCTGATAAAATATGGTATTTACATATAACTGTGTCTCAAGATTTGATGCATTTAACCTAAACTTTACCAGTATGAGTTAAGAATTATCCTTTCTGATGATAGCCAAATTCAATTTTGAGTTATCTGAAATCAGCAGATAGAAACAAATGGTGGTATCTAGAAAAGATCATCCTGAGTGAGGTATCCCAGAAGGAGAAAGACACACACAGTATATGCTCACTTGTAAGTGGATACTAGACCTATAAGATAGGATAAACCTACTAAATCTGTATACCTACAGAAGCTAAACAAGAAGGAGGACTCAGGGTAAGGGGATCAATCCTCACTGAGCAAGACAAATGGGCTGAACATTGGACGTAGGAGAAAACAAGAAACAGGACAGGAGCCTACCATAGAGGGCCTTTGAAAGACTCTACCAAGCAGTGTACCAAAGCAGATGCTAAGACTCATAACTAAACCTTGGCCAGAGTGCAGGGAATCATATGAAAGAAAAGGGGGGGGGGTAGTAAGACCTGGAGAAGACAGGAGCTCCGCAAGAACCAAATATATCTGGTAACAGGAGTCTTTTCTGAGACTGATACTCCAACCAAGGACCATTCATGGAGATAACCTAGAACCCCAGCACAGATGTAGCCCATGACAGCCCAGCATCCAAGTGAGTTTCCATAGTAAGGGGAATAGGGACTGTCTCTGACATGAACTCAGTGGCTGGCTCTTTGGCCCCCACCCCTATCAGGGAGATGCAGCCTTGCCAGGACAAAGAAGAGGACATTGCAGCCAGTCCTGATGAGATCTGATAAGCTACGGTCAGATGGAAAGGGTGGAGAACCTCTCCTATCAGTGGACTTAGAGAGGGGCATGGAGGAGATGAGGGAGGAAGGGTATGATTGGGAGGGAATGAGAGAGGGGGCTATAGCTGGCATACAAAGTAAATTAACTGTAAATAATATTTAAAGATTTTAATTAAAAAAAGCAGTCCTAATGGCAGACATGGGGGCTATGCTTACAGGTCATGACTGTGGGAAGTCAAAAGAGTGATGAAATCTGAATTTTGTGACCTACCATACCAAATTTGTATTTTAGTCCCTATCCTTAAGAATGGATGGTTTTGGAATCTAAGAACATGGTTGTATATAAAAATAGTATCTTCAAGGAGATATGTAAGATAAATGAGATCACTGGGATAGGACCTAATCTGTTATGACTTTTTCTTAAATACAGAGGGTTTTATGTAGAGTAATAAGTTGAAGATAGGCATCTGAAAGCCAAGAAGAGGAAACTCACAGAATCAAGTTCTAGGTTATCTTTTGATATCCATATTAGACAACTATCATTAAGCTATCATTAAACACACACATACCTGTGTGTGTGTGTGTGTGTATAATGCCACAATAACTCTGAAGGATTAGTCCCCACACCCCCAATGAGAACGAAACTTATGGTTGCTCAACTCTTTTATGCACTGTGGCAAAAAATTATTATATAATCAAGGTATATTGTTCAATTATAGCCTATGAATTTCTTCCTGAATATTTAAATTGCCTCTAGGTTACTTAAACTATAGACTATAAATGCCATGTAAATGATTATTTAGTGTTGAATCCAATGCATAGCTCATGAAATCAGAGGGTCAGTGGTATAGTTCTGTTGTTCAAAGAGTAGAGCCTGTTGTGTTTTGCTAGGGTCAGTGTAGGAAATAAATACAGGTGGGCTCCCAGGAAGAAATGGTTCCAAGATTGAAGAAACAGTGTGGAGAAATGGGTAGAATAAGCAATTGAAGAACCAGAACTAAGAACAACAGGGCAAGTTGGCACATACCTGTAATCCCAGAACTTGAGAGGAAGGATCAGTAGCTTGTGGTCAATCTGGGTTACACAATGAGAACTTGTTTCTAAATAATTTATAGTAATTAATAAATGAGATAAAATAATTAGAACCAAAGTAATGAATAATATAAAGAACGACTAAACAGGTGTGAAAAGAGTGGTATACCATCTTTATTGTGTTATGCAATGTTTCATTATTAAAACTTTCTGACCATGGTGTAGGACAAGCCATGACGGTTAGTTGTGACTTGAGTCTTCAAATCTTTATTTCAAAAGAGATTCCCTTGTGCTAAAACAATCAACCACTGGGATGAAGTTCACGCAATGACCTTCACAGTATCAATGTGCCAAGACTGATAAATGCCAGACAATTTCCACTTCATCACTTTGAGATGCCTGCCTTTTAAGAAATGAGTTAGAGATGGCTTTTACTTCAACGTGGTGTTGGCTTTATTTTTGTCAGATCACAATGGAATCTTGATGAAACAAATAGTCCAGCCTCTCAAGAAGGATGAGAAGAGATTCTCCATCATGGAGCCTTTGCAACTCCCCAGCCCCAAGTACTTTTCCCTGTTAACATGAAGTCCTTAGACTCTAGGAGATAGGAGGAAGAAGAGTATAAGTCAAAAGTGGAAGATGACTCAGTAGTAGCAGGAACAGAAGGAAGAAACTTCCATTTGAAAAAAAAACCACAAAAAACAAAACTTAGAAATTGGAATTTTATGCCCTTAGCTTGGGTGTGAGAATTCATTCCTGACTAAATTCTGTCTGTGCATCTTGATGCACAAAGACAGGGAGGCATGTACCACCCTCCCTATGCTATTTCTCACTCTCTATTTACTCAACCCGGCCAATGTTGCTTTCTCCGTTCTGCCTTCTATGAGCAGCATGTTAAAGCATGTCTTACTGTAGACAGACAGGACCTCAACAGCGTTGAGTGCATGGATTTTTACCCATGCTTATCCGTCATATGGTTTTACTTCTCTTTTGTCCAGCAGCATTTCAAAACTTGCTTAATTGATTATTAATTTTCATGTTTACTCTATAAACTACATCCTCCATTGTCAACTTGCCCTACACACATTGCAGTTCTGTGGAGTTTTGTACATGGGAGTTAGGTTTCTTTCTGATGCTAACAAATGCTAACTATCCATCCTGGCTGGGGCGTTTTTTGTTGCATCATGATAAAAACAAGTCTTTGTAAATGTCTTTTATGCTTAGGGGGAAAATGAAATCAAATGCTTTTCTTATCATATTAAGTGAATAAATTATATGTTAACAAGAATTTTCTTATTTTTATAATGGAAAAATTGTTGAGCGCGATTTCACTCTCCCTAATTGTCATAAAGCAGATTTGCTTTTAGCACGAAGTTAAAAAAAAAAATGTGCGATACTTACCAGTGAAGCAAAGGTGGGCTAATATTATCTGTGAAAATAATGATTACCTTCACAAATCAATGTCATCTTACATAAATATATGTCAGAGATTTTCAATTCTTTCCCTAAGATATGTTTTCATTCGGATTTTTTATTGTTTTCAAATTTTAAATTTTATCGATTAATAGTATGTGTGGGAAGGGTGGGGAGTGAAGTACAGTAGGCACGTGCTATGGACAGTCTTTGGCAGTTGGAGAACAACTTTTGGGAGTCAGTTGTCTTTCCTTTCATGATAGGCACCAGGGGTAGAACTCAGATCATCAAACTTGGGTTGTACATGCTGTTACTGGCCGGGCCATCTCATCTGTCTGCTAACTGTGTATCCGTTGGTCATTTTAGACATGTGGCTATAAGCGAAGACAGGAAAACCAAGGAGAAGGGGTACTCCTGTCTTAAATCTTATAGTTACATATACACAGTCACAACTTTTGCTTTAAAATAGAATTTAAATGAGTATGCATGAGGAGGCAGCCAGCTGCAGTTATACTGCCTTTAGAAAAAAAAATGTTTACTTAATTCCTATGCAAACAGCAAGGTCAAGACTTGGCCTTCCACTTTCTCCATCCATCCGGCCTCCCACTCCAAAGCCTGTAGTGCTGATTTCCCTCCATGAAACTCAGGGAGTATTTATGGTTGCTGCCACTGATTTGGCACTTAACATATGCTACTTGACATTGTTAATTATCATTTTATATGCATGTCCTGTCCGTCCAAGGAGCTAAGTCTCCTTGACTGTAAGGGCAGTGTCTTAGAACACTGTGATCTTCAGCACTCAGCAAACTGCTTTGCAAGGTTAGGTTTCAACATATGCTCCTGGATGATGGCGGCGATGATGCCAAACAGAAGAGACATTATTATCCAGTTCACCCAGGATGCCAGGGCACCCTGAAAGCTCTCTGTTTTGAGCTACCAAGGAGTTTTGAAGATAATAGGAGGCGAGCACACATCTAGTCAATTAGCAGCAATTTTTCAGTCTAAATAAAGAAATATTTGGCTTTTCATTAATTCATATTACATTTCTAATCCATAAAATCAAATTTTAATTTATTGTTTCAAGATTCATTTTATATTTAACTGTGTATATGTGTTTGTGAGTACAGGTGCCTACAGAGGCCAGAGCCATGAGATTCCCTGAAACTGTAGTTACTGGGGGTCATGAGCTGTCTGACATGGGTGCAGGGAACTGAACCCCTGTTCTCCACAAGAGCAGGAAGTTCTTGTATCCACTGAACCAACTCTTCAGCTCATCTAAAGTTTACTTCCTTCTTTAGAATCTTACTCACCAAGGACTTCTCTCAGTGGTTCCTCATCTTGCCTTAATAGCAGCATTTGTTAACAAAGCTTTGTAAAATGACAAAGTACAAGACTCCACCAACGACCCAATATATCTTGAAGGATGAAATCCATTTCAGTGCATTGGAGAATTTCTCTTCTGTGTCTATACAGTTGGCCCAGTCTTTAAGGTCATGGCTCTACAAGCTTGACAATATGAGTTTGAATCTCCAGGACCCATGTAGAAAGCTGGGTGTGTTATCATATGCTCATAATCTCAGTACTGGGGAGACAGAGACGGGGAAGATATCTGAGGCTTGCTGGCTAGTCAGTCTAGACAAATGTGTGATGGACATGTTTGGTGAGAGAGCCTGTAACAAAATATAGGATGGGGATTAACTAGAACACCAGATCAAGAGGTACCTGGTTTGGACTTCTGGCCTCTACATGCCTGTGCATATGCCTGCATATACCCACATGCCATACCACACTAGTTCTACTGTTGATTGTTACATACAACTAGATTTGAAAGTCATCATTACAAATTCTATCCACTGCTCTTTGCCTTAACTAATGCCGGACATGAGTGTTTCCTTTTCTAAACTTCTGTAGAATCCACATTTTTCAAGAACCATGCAAGAATATGGTGTCTGTAAAGAAAGCAGATCAAAAGGCTTTAATTCATATGTGTCTAAATATTTGCAATTTTGTTTCCTACACTGCTTTACAAGAGATTTAAAACAAATTATAAAATTTCTTAAAAACAAAATAAATAATTGGAAGTGTTCAGACTGAAGAAAAATCAGAGCAGAAAACGACAGCTAATGCACATACATAAAGTTAATCATTATACCCTGGATGAGCATGTCCTACTCACAGACTGTCCACATGGGTATTAAGGCTATTTCCCTGAAATCAGAGCAAAGAATGTTGTGTTGGTGCGATTTACCACTCATACAGGAAAAGCACCTTATTTTATTTTGCTTCACTTTTATAACACACTACTTGCCACAGTAGAATCCTCGTTCCTTGAGTCATTTTAGCACATATTGTAATGTGTTTATGCCATGCTCTCTTAAAGGTTCAACTGGTTTTATCATGTAGCATGACGACAAAGAGCAACTTGGTAAAAGAAATTGTATACAGAGACCTGCTGACACATTTGTTCAGAAAAGACCAATTTATTGAGTAAGATGACTTTTTGGGGTTCATCTATCAACATTTTTTCTTGCTGCTTAAGCTTGGAAAATTATTATTAAGCAGGTTAAAATGAAAGCAAAAAGAAAAGGTTAAAATGGCATACACACATGCATAGTTAATATTTCTATTGTTAATTTAAACGCAAATGTACTGCTTGACCATCATGCATACAGAAAGATGATTATGATCTTTTCATTAAAAATTTAAAATGTAAAATTTTGATTCATGTTTATGATAGTGAAAATTCATTTCTTGGGAGAATTTAGGGGATGTTTTTTCTCAATGTTCATCTTAAAATTTTCTATAATTTTTTATTCATTACTTGAATGTGTATGTGCTGCTTGTGTGTGTGTGTGTGTGTGTAAATATGTGCATGATGCATAGTTGAGCACCCATATGCCACAGGGCATGTGTGATACTCAGAAGACAGCTTTGCCACGTCAGTTTTTACTATTTACTTTTATATGGGTCTCAGGGGGCAAACTCAAGTTATCAGGTTTACTTGGCAAGTGCTCTTCCTGCTAACTCATATTGCAAGTACAGAAATATAGCTTTCAGACAGTCTCAATATTGGAGTAGTAATTATTATATAAGCTGATATCTATAAATGAAGATCTGTATTGAATTTTCCCTTAATAATAATAATGACAAGGTACAAGATCCCACAAAAGATCTGATATATCAGAAACTTGAAGGATGAAATCCAAAACAGTGCATTTGAGAATTTTTCTTCTGCATCTGAGGAGATAGCTCAACAAGCTATCTTGTTGTGCAAGTAGAATAAATTGAGTTTAGTTTTCTCCCAACCGGGACTATTTCTGACATAAACTCAATGGTGGGCTCTTTGACCTCCCCATCTCCCAAGGGAGGAACAGCCCTGCTAAGCCACAGAGGACAACTTTGCAGCCAGTCCTGAAGATACCTGATAAAACAGGATCAGATGAAAGTGGAGGAGGACCTTTCCTATCAGTGGACTTAGAAAGGGGCAGGGAGGAAATGAGGGAGGGAGGGAGGGAGGGGGGATTGAGAGGGAATGAGGGAGGGTGGGATTAGGAGGGAATGAG